>CM067167.1:202223968-202355684 GCA_034093135.1 Erigeron breviscapus | reverse complement strand
GTCATTACCATCTTCTCATAACTCTCCCTATTCATCCCATCCATGAATATCCTCACAATCTCGGTGTCACTCACCCCATGCCCGGGACATTCCCACAATAGATCTTTCATTCTTAACCAAGCCTCAACTATAGACTCATCCTCGTCTTGCCTAAAAGATCTAATTACAAGTATGAGCTCTCTTTCCTGATTAGCGGGGAAGAATCTCTCAATCAACGCTTCCCTAACCGCACCCCAAGTAGTCAAACTATCTGGTGCCAAACCTTTCAACCATTTGTGAGCCTCTCCCGTGAGAGACATGGGAAAAAGCTTCATTTTAACGTTGTTGGCCTGATTTTCCCCATAATTGAATAAGTTGCAAATCATCTCAAACTTGTCAAGATGCTCATGAGGGTCCCTTTTATGCCTTCCGTCAAAGCATAAATCCTTAACCATTTGCAAATGGTTGCCTTTCACCGTGAAAGTGTCAATCTCGGGAGAACGAATGGCCGATTGGCGAGAAGTTGGTATAGTTCGAGGAAGGTCCTCGATCTTCATGTTGAAGAGATCGGGGGGGTTTTGTTGCCCGGCCATGTTAACGGTTGTTCTCGGTGATTCGGGTGAAGTAGGTGTTTTATCGGAAAGTGGTTCTTCTTTTTCGGAATGGTAACCCCACTCGTTACTTCCCGACTCGTAATAAGTCTCGTGAAGTATGTGGTCGGATCTGGGTCTAGGAGTGGTGTCTATGAAAAATGGGTCGGAAGTTGATGGTTGTAATGTTTGTGTTTTGGTGCGCTTTTTGAGTTTTTCGGGATTGGATGTGGCCTTCACTAATGGTCTCCCAGAAGTTCGAGTGTTCATCCACTACCTGGAAATATTCTGCGAACACAACACAACAAACAAACCTTAATAGCACCTGGGGTACACTTAAAGCAAAATAAAATGAAATAAAGCAAGTAACTTCTCCGTGCGAAGCACGAAAAAGGATCGATTCACAGAATCTCAACCAAAAGTACTAAAAATCAGTCTCCGGCAGCGGCGCCAAAAACTTGATGTGTGAAATCTAGTTTAAAATTTATAACAAGATCTACCGCTAACTGACTACAACACACTTACAGGCAGTGTACCCGTTCGTATGTAATATAGCTAACTGGCAAGACCAGGATCGAACACAAGGACTGATTGTTGTACTAAAGGTTGTTAAAATGTAAATCAAGAGAAAGTTTGGTTTGTAACCGAATTGTCACTTTGCGTTTCTGAAAGCTATGTAATCAACAAGTAAATAAAAGTACTCAATCGGCGTCAATCGAGAGCACACGAAAATAGTTGGAGTTGTAACAAATGATTAAAAAGCCATCTATGTCGAATCCGCTACACAAAAAGTCTAGGTTGCATATGGGTTAAGCTCAATTCTTTAATGTTGGTGATAATAATCGTGACAAGACAAAACACAACCGGCGTGCACTCCGTTTGTAAAATCGACTCAATCACCTAATCAATACAATTTCTTGCAACAAGTGGTACCACCAACCCTGCTACAATTCCTTGAACTAACTAGTTTATTTGATTATTTAAATAACAATTTTATCTTTGTGAAAGAAACGTGGTACCACCAACCGTTAAATCCACTTAACAAAGTAATTTCTATTCAACCTGTATCATTTACTATCATACCATGACCTAGCAAGAGTTGTTCATAGACGAACAACTAAAACAATACTTGTATTCAACTAGTACCACTATCGAAATACACAAATATCACCAAGGACACAAGATTAAGTAGAAGAAATCACTTCATTAAGATCTTGACAAAATGTTAAGTAAAACCAACTTGAATTCAAAATATTATGCAACCATAACTAATTGTTTCACTTCATCTTCATAGATGTATAGAGATTTAGCTACTCATAATGAAAATAACTAGAGATTCAATTAACAAGGAGAACATAGTTACCAAATATGAAGTAATAATCCAAACCGAGGTTACAACCGAGCTACAATCACTAATCAAGAATCAAAATTAATCTTCAAGTCTTCGAATGATGTTGGAGTAGTGAAAACCCTTGAAAAACCCTAAAAATCGTCTGGAAGAAAAGTGTGTAGGCTGAGGTATCCAAGATTAGGTTTAGGGTTGAGTGGGGGTTGATATTTATACCCCAGGAGAGAGAAAAACATGTTGTCAGCTCGAAGTCGCGCCGCGAGATCTTCCAAAATTCGAACAGAGGACTGCAGACCAAAAACTCGCGCCGCGAGCCTCTTTTCTCGCGCCGCGAGTTTTCTTGTGAGCTCGCGCCGCGAGGTTTACTGGTCGCGCCGCGAGTTTTGCCTGGTTTCACCATTTTAACTTTGTTTTCGACCATTCTTCATCCGTTAGTGCCTTTGGACCATTTCTAAGTCGTTTTCTACCATTTGTGAGTGAAATACCTGCCTTAGACCTGAAATCACTAGCAAATACCATAAAGCACCATAAAACATGTATAAACGGCTATCAACCGTGCCTAAAACGTCCAAATAAGATGTGGGAAATATGTATATATTGAGACACATCAGATATGAAACAACATATATCCCATCACGTGACATGAAAGATACTTCAATAGGCGGGCCTGTTGGGCTTGATGGCCCAAATATTTCATCACTATGTTTTTCAAAACCTGACGGATGGAGCTCATCCAACATCGAAATTATATCAACCGCATCTCGTGATAAACTTTCTGCATAATCAGATCCTAAATCTGATCTTTCATTATCATCAGCATCCTTGTCCTCATCAACATCCCCTTCCACAGGCTTCCACAACAACTTGAAATTCATGTTCAATGGATGAGGTGATCCTTCCTATAAGTTAACGCAGGTTTTCAAGCACCCACTAAAAAACCAAAAATACCATTCTTCGTCACCGTATACATCATACACGGGTTGCAAATCATAGATAAAATCGTCATTGGTAAGATACTCCTCGTCCCCAGTGGACTCGTCCCAGACGGGTTCAACCGGTTTTGTTTCCTCCAATGCCGACGATGATACTAATCCCAATCCAGGGACTAGGTGTTGTAGTCGTTCAACTCGATCAACTGTTCCCAATCCAGGGGTAAGCCATACGAGTTGTTGGGGCTGCTCAACCTCACGATCAAACAGATCGGAAACACCTCCAACGTTGCGTCTGTCGCCGACTCTACGATAAAGATGTCCACTTCCACAACGAGCCATTTGAACAACCATAGCTCTAATACCACCTGATGCAGTTTCACACGCAATCAAGTGGCTCAAGAACACTCGATTAATCAAAGACCGTTAAAACCTTCATGGTTTATTACTAATATTTCAATCTCCCAAAAACTGGACCATCCCAAAGAAAAAGAACGAGTATTTAAAACAAACATAAGCTAGAAAGTAGGAATAAGTTAGGAAACACAATCCAACTCAAACACAAACAGAATAATATAAATTTAAAAGAGATTCCAGCTTGCACCACAAAAAGGCACGTAGTCTGGTCTCCAAGATTGGGCCTGTTGATGGGTCTGGTAATCTGTCTCGGCCCAACAGGCTTGCCACTGCATCATCATTTTAAGTCGGATTATTTTTATCACACTTTTGGTTATATTTGGCAAAATTAATTGATAGCTCTAATTACGTTATCCTATCAAAAACTTCATCTACATGCTATTGGCTAGTTAATTTTGCCAAATTTAACCATTTTCCTATACTTATATTTGTTAACATTATCTGAGGTGATCTGTCGTCCCAAAAGCCTTCGCCTTGATGTGTTTGCAAAAAAGTGGCAACTATGTCCTGCCATCGACCCACATCTATTGGGGCGACATCGTTGCTGCTTTTTAATTGTTAGATTAGGATTCTCTAAAGTTACTCCAACTTCATAGGTGAAGTTGGAGTAACTTCAACCATTGGATTAAATCCAATGGTCAAGATTAAAACATCAACTTTTAATATTGACCATTGGATTTAATCCAATGGTTGAAGTTATTCCAACTTCACCTATGAAGTTGGAATAACTTTAGAGAATCTCAATCCATATTTTAGACTTTCACCTATTGTAACGACACATGTGGTTGTTATAAGCCGGTCCAAACTAAAAAAAAACTGGACCTAGTGAAAGACCTCGTGTTAAGATACAATTAAAATATTTATTGATAGTCAGAAACGATATTACTATTTTAAATGAATTCTACGTAAAGTAGTGGTGTGCTGTGCTTCTAGCCTTCTAGTTATACCAAACAAGCCCATGTGGCTTTTGAGTTTAAATCACGTGGATAACATAATGTAATGTGTAGTTACATATTCCACTACTACTATAGTAGTTACATATTCCAAAAAACTTTAATTTCTCCACTCCCCATGAATGTTGACCACCTTTGACACAAAAACAAAAAACAACCACCACCCCCACATTATCATTCCAATGTTTTTCTTCATCTGTCAATTCATCAAACTCAGTAAGTAAAGCCTTACTAATTACCTGCTCCATTTAGTTTTCAAGATTTAATTTTTCATAGAGACTTAATTTCTGTATATATATATATATATATTTGTAAAATCTTTGAGATGTACATATTGTGGGTATGTGTGAGTGTTGTTATAGTTATGGGGTATTCAGTAGAAGCTCAGTTAAAGTCCACTTGCAATTCCAATGATTCAATGGCATTGAAAGGTTTCATGGATGGAATGGAATCACCCATTGATGGGTGGAATTCAAACTCTTCAAATTGTTGTGATTGGGATGGAATCACATGTGATTCTTTAGGTAAAGTTGTTGGTTTAGAACTATCCAAGAAAAGATTAGTTGGTAGTTTAGTTGATTCATTATCTAGTTTAGACCATCTTCAAACACTAAATCTGTCTAGGAATTTACTTAAAGGAATCCTTCCAAAGTTAATCTTTCATTTGCCTTATTTACAAGTTCTTGATTTGAGTGCTAATGAGTTTTCGGGGTCTTTACCATTAGTCGTAAACCTGCCTTTGATTCAAGTTTTGGACCTTTCCGATAATAACTTGGTAGGTCCAATTTCTTCAGGATTGTGTATGAACTCTATGGGGATTAGGGTACTTAAATTAGGGGTGAATTACTTTGATGGTGAAATTCCATCCGAATTCGAGAAATGTACTTTCTTAGAACACCTTTCTCTAGATGCAAATCTTGTTTCTGGGATCATACCGGAATATCTATTCAAATTACCAAGATTGTCTCGGTTGTCTCTTCAAGATAACATGTTAAGTGGTCAGCTTCAGAATAGTAATCCTTCGAGTCTAGTTTATTTGGATATTTCGTTGAATTGGATTTTGGGAAGCTTACCTGATTTTTTTCATACTTTCCCAAAGTTGAGTTATTTTGCTGCTCATTCGAACTTTCTGAATGGTAGCATACCTCCTTCATTGTTGAATTCTGGCAGCATTTCTTCTCTAGTCTTGAGAAACAATTCGCTTTCTGGTAAAATAGATCTAAATTGCTCTGTCATGATAAACCTAAAGTTTCTTGATTTGGTTGATAATAAGTTTACAGGAGCTATTCCTGATAATTTCCCTTCATGCCCAGCCTTACAAGTATTAGATCTCGGTGGAAACAACTTCACGGGTCAAATACCAGAAAGCTTCAAAAGATTTGATTCATTGTCTTATCTTTCGCTCTCGATGTGCAACTTGAAGAACCTGTCTGGTTCACTTGATATTCTCCAACATTGCTCAAATCTTAGCACTTTGGTCCTTAGCCGAAGCTTTCAAAATGAAGAAATGCCGTCTGATGCTGATCTGCAGTTCAAGAATCTCAAGACTCTAGTGATTCCATCTTGCAAACTCACGGGTGTCATTCCCGTTTGGTTAAATGGTTTGAAAATGCTCAGGATATTGGATTTGTCGTTAAACCAACTGACCGGAAGGATTCCACCCTTTATAGGAAACCTGCAGTCTCTTGTTTATCTGGATTTGTCAAACAACTTTTTAGATGGTCGGATTCCAAAGAGCATAACCCAATTACCCGATCTGCAATTTCATGATATCTCATTAGAGGTTTCTTTAGAGTTTCCTATTTTCATGAAGAGGGGAATGAATGGAAGTGTGTTGATATATAGTTATGGCATTCGATTCCCACCTACATTAGACCTTAGTAACAACTTTCTCACAGGACCCATCTGGCCCGAGTTTGGAAATTTGATAAACTTACATGTTTTGAATCTAAAATACAACGAGTTATCGGGTACCATTCCAAGCAATTTGGGGAATTTATCATGCATAGAGAGTATAGATTTATCTCATAATGACTTGTCAGGGGAAATACCGCCTTCTTTGGCAAGACTCGGGATGCTGTCAAAGTTTAGTGTTGCATACAATAATCTATCAGGGACTATTCCTTCTGGGGGCCAATTTACAACCTTTCCATCCTCTAGTTTTGAAGGAAACCCGGGTTTGTGTGGTGAGTTTGTTTTAAGTTGCCATAAAAACCACGACTCGTTGCAAACTCAATTATATGAGGATATGGAAGACTCTATATTTAGTGTGCCTGTATGGACCGGTTTTGGAATCGGTTTCCTTATCGCTGTCATCTTCTTGCTTGTTTTTCCAAGATTCAGGGATACACAGGATATAGATAAATTTGAGTAGCTTAATTTTAGAGTTTGTTATGTATGTAATGTGTATGTATCTGTTTCTAAATCATGTAGGCGACTTTCTATTATTTTTTGGTGGCTTTCTATAAGCTATAGTTTAAATCCATGCGAAAGTTATATACAGTATATATATGTAAAGGAGGAATGTTTAGAGTTTTTATAATATAGATTGAACATGGTCTATTTTACTTATTTTTTGGCCTATTAGGCTTCTTTTATTTTGTAAATTATTTATAGAAGCATGGACTAAAGTTTCATATGATCTGTTAATGTGTCATTATAATAGACAACGAATAGATCTCTAAATTAATTAATATGTTATAATAAACAATGAATAAACATCTAAATTACACTATCACGGTTGACCATATTCTTAAGCTAAAGGAGGCGAACCTGGTTGCCGCTTGACAATAACTTGAAAATAAAAAAACTAACATAAAAACTCGATCTGAACATTCTAAAAACCATCCATCATTGTACATCGCACAGGTAGGAGTCCAGTTCTTTATCACCCGGACACAATCGCACCATCATTGAAATGGTTTGTCACAGGAAGGCTGCGATTCATATGAAAAGTTATAAAATAACAAACGAGTAATAATGAAATATAAGCTTAGATACATGACACACGAATTCCATATTTCTTTCTTTTAGTTATTTTTGTCATATTTCTTGATCTTTTACGAACATATATGGGTACACATTCTAGGCATAAAATTCGTTTTTCCCCCTAAAGTAAACAAGAAATCAAAGTAGTAATCAGAAATTGAGAACAATGGTCCAACTCCCAAATGTCCGGGCGCCCGGCTATGAATAGGTCACGGTCAAAGTGTTACCCCTCACCATTATTTCAGGTCTTTTGATCCTTAGAATTTTACACTTTGGTCATGAACACATGGTTTGCCTGAATGGATTGTGGGTTTGGAATCGGTTTTCTTCTTACTTTCGTTGTATTGCTTGTTGTCCCAACAGTTATGGATTTTCAGAACGAAGTGATTTGAGTGACAATACCTCATGCTTTCTCATTGGGTATTCTGTGCGTAATGTGTGTTTCGTAACCGAATATAAATGCTGATAATTTAAAAGATATCTAATAAAGAAGAAACACAACACTTGAAAAAACTAGTATGTCTTTAACAAGCCTTAGGGTAGGGTGTGGTTTGGCCCAAACTGGGTCTATGACTGTATAATACCACCCGTTCATCCCTTTCTAGCGGTAGCGGATCGAGATTTCCAAGTCATGGAGGTCTTTTAGAGTTTCACTCTGTGACTTAGCTGAGGTGGAAAAAAAAGGAATTAAAATGGGTTTACAAATGGGTTGGGTCACTGGCCAGATTACATTACAATTACAAATGCAGATATAAAACGTAAATTCGAAAACACTATTCATAAGTTCGTCGATGCTAAACTCAGACATACAAATTTGCACAATTAAAATCTGAAATTCAGTCTTTTTCAATCAAATTCATAGGTAGTGTATTCAATCCATTTTCAAATACTAACATACCTTCACAAAGTTCCAAGAGTAGCTTTTATACTAGTTTCCATTTAACAATTCAAACAAATAAACTCACACTTATAGTTCTATCTGTAGTTTTTGCTAATTTTCAATACGACTTTTTATACCGCCGAATTGAATGTCACTGTGTATCGAATGTTAACTATTAACTCCTGTAAAAAAAAAAGATACTACTAATTTAATAGGTTATAAAACAATTATAAAAAAAAAAAAGAATCTGGGGTGTTACAATTTTTTTTTAATTATTTTATTATAACATTTGTTAATACTAGTTCATTTCATTTCCTAATCCTTACCCGGTGACTTTGTTTGATGTTTCTATAAGTATTAGTATTTGTTAATACTAGGTCATTCCATTTCCTAATCCTTACCCGGTGACTTTGTTTGATGTTTCTATTAGTATTATTATATATTTGTTAATGCATTTTCAATTACAGTCTGTATTTAGCATTAAAAAGCAATGAGCTTTTGAAACATTTTTTCATGATCTTGTTGGGTACTTTTGTGTATTCCAGTAGATATACAGGGATGGTTGTCGTATTGAACGTATGGGTATTGGTGATGATTCTTCTGTTTTCTCTACAATGTCAAGTTCATGTGATATCACAAAATCTAACATGCAATTCCGATGACCTGAAAGGGTTAAGAGGGTTCATGAATGGATTGGAATCACCAATTGAAGAGTGGTGGCCTACACATTCACCATCTTCCAGTTGCTGCAACTGGGCAGGCATTACATGTAATTCTTCTTCTGGTAGGATTGTTAGATTAGAACTCCCAAATAAAAGCTTAGCTGGTCATTTATCCGATTTTATTTCTTATTTCAATCATCTTAGAACACTCAATCTTTCTCAGAATTTTCTTTTAAGTCCTCTGCCAATTTCCCTTTTCCATCTTACACATTTGGAAGCAGTTGATTTGAGTAGGAATAATTTCGACGGGGTTTTACCAGAGAGCATAAATTTGCCTGCACTTCAACTATTAGACATCTCAGATAATTCCTTTAGCGGTCCCCTTCCATCTGGTTTATGTGTTAACTCAAGCAGAATTCGCGTTCTCAGCTTTTCTCTAAATAACTTCACAGGAATTATTCCACCAGAGTTCAGGAATTGTATTTTTCTTGAACATATATATGCGGCTTTTAATTCTCTCACAGGCGACATACCTGGCTTCTTATTCAGTTTACCAAGATTGCAGGAAATGGCTCTCGGGGATAATATGTTCACCGACATCACGGGAGTTGGTAGTTACTCTAGTCAACTGGTTCGTTTGGATGTTTCATTCAACCGACTTTCAGGAAACATACCTGATATTTTTAATAGCTTTCCTAACTTGAGTTATTTCTCAGCTAAATCAAATAATCTGTCTGGTGAGATACCTCCATCTTTATCAAATTCACGGACCATTTCTTATCTTAACTTGAGAAACAATTCTTTGGATGGTTCAATAGACTTAAATTGTTCAATGATGGTTAATCTTACCTCACTTGATTTGGGCATTAATAACTTTTCAGGCACAATACCTGCTAATCTTGCATCAAGTTAAAAGCTATAAATCTTTCCAGAAACAAACTGACAGGCCCAGTTCCAGAAAGTTTCAAGAATTTTCCATCTCTTTTTTACATTTCACTTTCCAATTGCAGCTTCAATAATCTGTCAACATCTCTTAAAATCCTCCAGCACTGCCCTAATCTAACAGAGCTAATTCTTAGCATAAATTTTTATAGTGAACAGCTGCCATCTGACGAAGATCTGCAATTCAAATCACTCAAGGCTCTCGTCTTGGCCGATTGCAGCCTCACAGGGAGCATTCCTTCATGGCTAAAAGGTTTAACACGGTTGCAGTTGTTGGATTTGTCATGGAACCACTTGACAGGATCAGTCCCGGCCTTTTTGGGTGAATTTACCTCTCTGTTTTACTTGGATTTGGCAAATAATTCATTGTCAGGAGAGATACCTAAGAATCTAACACACTTACAGAGCCTGGTTTCAAGAGATATCTCACTAGAAGATCCGTCCCAGGATTTCCCGCTTGTTGCGAATCGAAACAAAGCCACTAGAGAAGCAACGTTGCAGTATAATCAGATACAGAGATTGCCGTCACTAATTGACCTCAGTAGCAACCTTCTGACAGGTCCAATCTGACCAGAGTTTGGGAACCTGAGAAGGCTACAGGTTTTAAATCTGAAAGACAACACCTTGTCTGGTAGGATCCCGAGTTCTTTATCGGGTATGATAAGCATAGAGATGCTGGACTTGTCATTTAATAGGCTAACAGGGGCAATCCCTCCATCTTTGGCGGGGTTAAGTTTTTTGTCCAAGTTTAGTGTTGCTTACAACAATCTAATAGGGATTATTCCTTCTAGAGGCCAACTTTCAACGTTTTCCGTCTCTAGCTATGAAGGAAACCCCGGTTTATGTGGTGATTACTTTGTGAAATGTCGAAAACAACAAGACATGTTGCCACATCCAACATCCGAGGAAGAGGATGAGGATTTCCCCATCCTTCATTTGTTTGTAATCACTGGGTTTGGAACCGGCTTTCTTGTCACTGTCGATCATCTTGAGATTCACATACGGAACTTAAATCTGAGTAACATCGGTCGGTCTCTATTACGAGATTTAAGTCAGAGTTAACAGAAGTACATAGTAGCAGCTTCTGTAAAGTAGACACTTGAGTTGTTTGTTAATATGTAATAGGATGAGACATGTATAATAATGTCCACGTGATCTTATTTGTATGATGGTTACTGTGCAAGTTATAAGAGCTTACATATACAGCTCATTGTAATCAACTTAAGATTGAACAGAATGACACAAGGTCTGTTTCTATTGGGGTTTTCGCATGTAAAGGGTAAAGATTTAAATCCGGATATATCTTTAAATCATGGCATCACTTTCTGACCCTGGTGTTACATGAATTTTGTTTTGAGATAATACGAAGACTTATATTTTTTATTTTAGGAACAAACCAAGAATCTGTTTGCAAGAGAGTATTTCTTGTTGTGTGTCTTTCATCCATGCATCATGTCTCTTTATATAAAGAACACTCAACTCTGATGGAATTGAATGTCAACTGATTTCTTTCATAACTAACAAGCGATTAGAAGACCTATTCATTATGGCCATTAGACGACATTCAAAACTGCCCATTAAATTATTCTCGACGGTTCAATTGATTACAAAACTCGTGCGTCGTGTTTCCAGCAAAGTCACTGATGAGCAGCTAAGTCCCTGATCAAGTGATCAACATGGTCACTTGTCAGCCGAGTCAGTAATCCGGGTTGTCACTTACGACTTGTTCACTGATCAGCTAAGTGACTGATCATATACAGTCACTGATCATCTAAGTCACTAAAACGTCTAACGTTACTAATTTCAACCATCACAAGGGGAGATGCCCCAATACCCTGTTATCTGGGTTCGAGAAGTCATGGCCTTAATGGGCGTAGACTCCATACCTCAATTCATTTCCAAACTAAAATATCCCCTAATTACACCAAACTTCTAATACTTTTTCTCAATAGAATTTTCTGCATAGATGACGCTAAATTCTAACACATTGCCCATTCAAATTGTCTTACTGTAAAACCTCTATAAATAAATAATGTTGGGACCGGAGTTTTTTTTATAAATTTAACGAGATATTATTATATCGATAAATTAATAAATTACTAAATTAAAGAGGTTCATATATGACATTCAAAATTTCCATGTCCAATTTACATTGAGACATTAAATGAACTTATTAAGTTCGTCGTTTTGAATTAAAGATAGTTCAATGTACTCATTGATCATTATAAAATGTCGAATGATAAGTTTTACAATCATATCAACTATGGTTTCTAAACTAAAAGGTGTTAAAAAATGAACCATGACCAATCAACAATATAAACTGTTATGAGTATTAAGACGGATCACCAAAGATGCACTCAACAAGATTTGGTGAAGTGGAACTAATATCTTTTAGTCAAGGTACAATATCAAACACTCTTTAGAGATCATTAGAGTTCTTATCAAAACTTTCCATTTCCAATTTTCATTTTTGACTAGACAATGTTAGAATTTTGGAATATATATAGAATTATTAATTTATAGCTTTGTTGGGACTAATATATTTACACTGGGGTTTCAAAAAAATTATAATCTTGTTATTTTATCGATTGAGGTCCAATTTTGTACGGGTCCAAGTTGGGACCAGTCAAATTATGAGTTTTATCGAGTATTAATTTATAGAGGTTCTACTCTATTTTTCCTACGGTTGCCGATATCCTCCCTTAAAGAGTAAAAGTCCCTTCAAGACGCCTCACTTAACCCCCTATGTTGTTTTGCATATGTGACCCATGTACAATTGTAGACACATTGTTGTTAGTCAGAAACTTTGACCTTTCCAGTTTGACTTTTTTTCATTGTGTATATAGGATATATAGTACGAGTATATAATTGCATTAAGTAATGGATGTATAGAGATAAAAATTACAGAGAGACAAACTTACTTGCAACAATCAGGCGGTCAATTGATTAGCTGTCTTTTCTTTTCCGGCTAACCCCGACTTCTTTACGCCGCATCGGAGTAGTTATAGGGTGGTGGTTAATTATGTTCAAGGTTGGGGAACTCGTGATTCGGACTCGACTCGGCGAGGAGGGGAGTCAGGAGTTTTTGGAGAATCGGACTCGACTCGGGGAGAACTCGGATTGGAATTTTATATACAGCCATAAGTATTTTTGAAATTATATGTAATAGAACTTTAAAAATATATACCAAACTTTCAATTTAAACATAATTGTTTAAAAACATTAACATAATAATTCATACTTGAAAATTAAACGTTAGATTAGTTGATAGATTAACGCTTCATCATCATTTTGTCCGTATCAAGGTTAGAGAACTCGTGACTCGGACTCGACTCGGCGAGGTGGGGAGTCAGGAGTTTATTTTGGGTACTCGGCCGACTCGGGAGAGTTTTACAACCTTGATTATGTTACTACAAGTTAGGGGGAAGGGAGTGGTGTGGCTTAAAATCTCAACCCTCTCAAATCTCACCAATTAAATTTCTCCAACTCATTTTTCTCCTAACCATTTTCCATGGCATTCATTACTTTCTAACCCTCCCAAATTATTATTTTTTTCTTTTTCATTTAATTTAATCAAACATTTTTTTAACAAAACAATATAAATAAAACATAAACCATTCATTACATCAACTACTAAAATAAAACAAGGTTCATTACATACTTAAACAAATAAAATAAAAAAAGGTTCGACACATGCTTAAGAAAATAAACGATAACTAAGTAGATAGATTGAAAACATAAATAAATATATAAATAACATAAATAAGTATATAAATAAATAAATAGTATATAAATAACATAAATAAACGTAAATAAAGTATATAAATAACATAAATAAACGTAAATAAAGTATATAAATAACATAAATAAAGTATATAAATAAGTAAATAGTATATAAATAACATAAATAAAGTATATAAATAAATAAATAAGTATATAAATAACATAAATAAGTATATAAATAAATAAATAAAGTATATAAATAACATAAATAATATATAAATAAACGTAAATAAAGTATATAAATAACATAAACAAAGTATATAAATAACATAAATAAACGTAAATAAAGTATATAAATAACATAAATAAACGTAAATAAAGTATATAAATAACATAAATAAAGTATATAAATAAGATATAAAGTATATAAATAACATAAATAAACGTAAATAAAGTATATAAATAACATAAATAAACGTAAATAAAGTATATAAATAACATAAATAAAGTATATAAATAAGTAAATAAAGTATATAAATAACATAAATAAAGTATATAAATAAATAAATAAAGTATATAAATAACATAAATAAAGTATATAAATAACATAAATAAACGTAAATAAAGTATATAAATAACATAAATAAACGTAAATAAAGTATATAAATAACATAAATAAAGTATATAAATAAGATAAAGTATATAAATAACATAAATAAACGTAAATAAAGTATATAAATAACATAAATAAACGTAAATAAAGTATATAAATAACATAAATAAACGTAAATAAAGTATATAAATAACATAAATAAAGTATATAAATAACGTAAATAAACGTAAATAAAGTATATAAATAACATAAATAAACGTAAATAAAGTATATAAATAAGATAAATAAACGTAAATAAAGTATATAAATAATTAGTTGATAGATTAACGCTTCATCATCATTTTGTCCGTATCAAGGTTAGAGAACTCGTGACTCGGACTCGACTCGGCGAGGTGGGGAGTCAGGAGTTTATTTTGGGTACTCGGCCGACTCGGGAGAGTTTTACAACCTTGATTATGTTACTACAAGTTAGGGGGAAGGGAGTGGTGTGGCTTAAAATCTCAACCCTCTCAAATCTCACCAATTAAATTTCTCCAACTCATTTTTCTCCTAACCATTTTCCATGGCATTCATTACTTTCTCAACCCTCCCAAATTATTATTTTTTTCTTTTTCATTTAATTTAATCAAACATTTTTTTAACAAAACAATATAAATAAAACATAAACCATTCATTACATCAACTACTAAAATAAAACAAGGTTCATTACATACTTAAACAAATAAAATAAAAAAAGGTTCGACACATGCTTAAGAAAATAAACGATAACTAAGTAGATAGATTGAAAACATAAAAATCACTCATCAAACTCCCATCCATACTTCGCCGCAATCGAACGTTTTTGCTCAAGCACCCACGCTAACATTTTTTGATCGGTGATGTGTGCGTGTGGGTTGTTGAAAAACTTGAAATCACTCCTCATGCTCTTGTTACTTTGATGCTCGAGTTGTAAGTCCAATAGTGCTTGCTTCTTCGCATTGGCTTCCTCCATATTTTGTTTTTTCTTTTCCGCATACTCCTCCGTAAAAGCCGTAAAACCATCTCCCTTTGACGACGACCCACGTACAACATTTTTTCGGCCCTTTCTTGGCCGACTACTAGGAGTGCTTGACTCGTTCAAATCCGGCAACACAGTAGCATCGTTGTTGTTACTAGACGACTCATAATTGCCTCCCTCTGACGACTTCCTTCGCTTATCCGAATGGGCCGAAGATGTTTGCCCAACTTGCGGTGTTTCCTTCCACTTCGCTTCGTCTTTCACAACCTTCCAAGCTCCAATATGGGTGAACTCTTTACCGGTTCTTGTTTTATAGTCCTTCAACGCTTCAGTCATCACATTCAAATCATCACATCCACTATTCCTTACACCGTCCTACCATTAATAACATAAATAAACGTAAATAAAGTATATAAATAACATAAATAAAGTATATAAATAAAAATAAAGTATATAAATAACATAAATAAACGTAAATAAAGTATATAAATAAGATAAATAAACGTAAATAAAGTATATAAATAAGATACCGCTTGGATGTAACATCCGTTGAACGTTGATATTGCAGTATTCATTGTGCCCCATTTGGTGTTGAGGCTATATCCTTAGATCGAATTGTACCACCCAACTCCTTTGAGAAATGCTCCGTTGCCAAAACTTATCCCGTCCTTGTTCGTTACCGACTTGTCTACATGTTGATATATGAACCCACGCTTTTGCCAACGCCAACTCTTCATCGTGCATCCATTTTGTTTTATCCGCCCGCTTTGGAAATTTCTTTTTTGGTACAACTTCTTCGACTAATAATAAGTAAGTTGTAAGTAACTTATGAATACGTAAATAACCAATATATAAACTTGTATATATATAAAGTATATAAATAAAGTATATAAATAACAAATAATATATAAATATGTAAATAATAAATAAACATGTAAATAATACCTAAATATGTATATAACAATTATGATGTAAATAATATATAAGTATGTATATAACAAATAAGATGTAAATATATATATAAAAGTATAGAAACATAGTTTTATACCGAATTGATCTTCTTGTGTATCGGGAATGGCCTCATCCTCATCGTCGGTGGGGAGGGGAGTCGGTGCTCGGAAGCTATCAAACGGATTGAAGGACTCCAAATCAATCTCGGCCGTTTGGTGCCACTCATAATCTTGAGGATTCATTGCGCGAGGGGGAGGAGGATTCATTGCGCGAGGGGGAGGAGGAAAATACGCCGTATGAGATTGTGAGGCGTAATGATATTGAGGTTGAGTAGTCGGTGGTGGCTCGGGAATATAGTATTGCGAGGGGTCGACTTGTTGATGTTGATATTGAGGCGGTGCTACTTTTCGCGGTAGACGAAAGGTGCCTCGTCCCGGTGCTCGTGAGCCGCTAACATTTTTCCCTCTCCTTGGATCCATGGATGATTGTGAAACTAGAAAATGTGTTTGATGTATGAAAAGGTATAGTTTTTTTGTTGTGGGTTGTTTGAGAATTAGAAGTGTATTTATAGATAAAAATAGGAGGTATTTTTTTTTTAAACAATGCAACGGCTAGTATGGCATTTAGGGGGAATTTTTTTTTTTAATGTGCAACGGTCAAAAGGAGTAGGTCCCACCTCACCCCCACACGCACCAACGTTCGAAAAATCTCCAACCCGCCACCAGTTAAAAGCCCGCCGAACATGAACCCGCTGGCAACCCGTGTTGATGGCGGCGGTGTGCCTGAGAGGGCTAGCCCAACCCGCCCGCCACTCCCTTCCCCCTTAGTAGACTTCCCAATGGAAGAGGGTTTTTTTCATATACTCCGTATAACTCTTTTCACATCAGTTGTCTATCCCCTGCTTTATCATTGTATTCGTGTTCCATATCATCCATTTTTGGTACTCATTCTGTTTTTTTATTTATTTAAAGTTTCCGTCTCCAATGGGTATGGCACCAACCACACGTTAGCCTAAGTATATAATAATAAATTACTTTTTTTTAAATAAATTATATAAAAGATAGAAAACTTGAGAATTTTAAGTCAAAAGTTTAATTTTTTTATTTTTACTTTATCAATTTAACATGATTTGAATGGAATGAACAGATACATATGTAAAATTACCACTTTATCTTTCAATTAACATCTAATAACTTATTTAACTAGAAAGAAGGTATGGTGGGAACCTCAGCCCTGATATTGCAATTGAATATCCATCAACTTACTCCGTATGCGATAAAATTGGAACGATACAAAGAAGTTTTGAATGACCAATGCGCAAAGATGACACGCACAAATTTATTTAACTAGTGATATGTAAAATTACCATTTCAACTTCTAATTTACATTTATTTAATACTTTACTATTATGATATATTCACCACTAGATTTTAGGCCCGTCTTAATACACGGGCTTACAACTTTATCAATATTAGATGTTAGTTTATTATGATTTAAAATTTAGTTTACAATTTTTAGTAATAAAAAATTGATCTATATTATAAAACTTTAAGATTTATAGTGAAATATATTTAAAAATATGTTTATCGAAGTTGTTTACAGTGACATACATAACGATATTTGAATATTAGAAAATCATACATATGTCAATCAAAGTTGTAGATTGTGACATACTTCACAATATTTGAATATTAAAAAATCATAATAGGTCACTATCTTTATTTGATTTATTGTTACACAAGGTGATATTACATTCTTATTTTACACTTTTAAAAGTAATATCTTATTTTTATATGAAACATATTCCAAATATTTCAATTAGAATAAAAAAAGTAAATGCCTAGGAACCCTTTAGTCCTATCGAGGAATTATTCCTCACAAGCTAGCGACCCTGCAACGCTGCCTATAAAGATTATATTTTTACATGCTTTATTTTTCGTATATGTGTCATGACAATTACTAAAAAAACTTCAAAAAAAGGATAATAGTACAATTACTTTTAAAATCTTAATATATTTACATTAAATTTTATTTATTTTTTAGTATTTAATTTTATATTTATATGAAAGAACGTATAATTAAGATATACATTAGCTATTCTTCTATTGAATATATATAACTATTATTCTATTGGATATATATTAGCTATTATTCTTTATCTATTATATTGGAATTAATAGTTAAAAAGTGTAAATTTGTGATTGAAAACAAAAAAATGTAAATTAAATTCAAAATTAAAAACAAAAGTCAACTTTGTGATTGGTCAAAAAGTGTAAATTTGTGATTGGTCAATAAGTTTTTAGAGCAAATGCCTTTTAGTATATTAAACTAGCATTTTACCCGCGCAATGCGGCGGCGGTGATGGTAGCGGCGGTGTGGTGTTGCTGGCGGTGGTTGGTAGTGGTGGTGGCGTGACGGGTGGTGGCGGTGTAGTTATTATTGTAAAAATAATTAATGTAAAAAGGGTAGTGTAGTTATTTTAGAAGTTGATGGGTCCATGTTGTAAATTATTTCATTAATGTTATTATAGGTATTTTAAGTGGAGATGTTTAAATTAATGAATAAAAGAGAGAAAATTAATTAATTTATTAAGGGTAGAATGGTCATTTCGCATGGGGACATTTTTATGAGAGAGAGTGTTGAAAAGTGTTAGGAGAGAAAGTGTGATAATTTTTATAAAGTAGTTGTAACATCCCGAACTTTTTAATTAACGGTTGATTTGAGTCGTTAAGTCAACACTACGTGTCCGTTAAGTCTCTAGGAGATTTAATGCTTAGATGTGTTTAATGTGCTAAACGTGTGAGGCTTGAATGCCTTAATGATTGATGTATTAATGTGTTTAAGGTGTATTTATATGCCTTTAGAGGTGCTTGAAGTGTTTAATGAATTGTAAGTATTCCCTATAGGTGTTTTGAGCTTAATATGAGTCGTTTGGAAGCTTAGGGACCAGTTTTGACATAGGGCTAATCTAAAAAACGGGTTAAGGGGTTATTAACCTATCATTAGACTCAAAAACACAGAGATTATACTTGTTCTTGAAGCCCTAGCCGTCCCCTTTAGCCCCATAGCATTCTCTTGATCGATTTCATCATTATTTGGTTGATTTGAGAGTGTTTTGATCAAGTTTTCGCATCCCTTTTGTAATCTCCAGGTATTTGAGGTACTATTACTTTGATTTCATGTCATTCCAATCCTTTGATTCATTCAATATCAGATCTAAGTCATTGGAGGGTTGTTTGATGTCAAAAACATGTGTTTTGATCGATTTGGTAATCTAAAACAATTGTTTTTATGATGCAAATCATGTATGGATTAATTAAAGATTTTATTGCATCATTATGGTCTTAATATGATGGATTTTGAGGTACAAAAGTCGTTCATATGGTTTGGGGTCGTTTGGGGTATGTTTGGTTAAGTTTTGGAGGTTTAACGATCATTGATGTGCTGAATCGGGGCCAGTTGCGGCGCAACTGGATTACAGACAGATAGGTTGCGGCGCAATGAAGTCATTGCGGCGCAACAGAGACTGAATTTTGAAACGGCCATAACTTTTGAACCGTAACTCCGTTTTTGACAAATAAACTATCCCTGGAATCGTGAGAGAGTCTAGTTTCTAATGGTAAAGCTTTTAAAATATGATTTTGATGTCAAGTTTCCTGAAAGGTAGAATTAGTGAGTGAAGGTCGAGTTTCGTCGGATTCTATGAGTCCTATTGTATTACTCAAACCTCCAATGCATAAAGCAATGTCATGGGTCATGTTTATAGGTGTTTAGGTCTGAGTTATGACCTTAATGATGTGGGTATTAGCTTGTCTAATGATTGCTTAATGATTATAGGAGGTCAAGAATACTTGCTTTGCACGGTAACGTAGTTATCATTTGTCGTGCGCTTCTTTGAGGTAAGATACACTACTTTGACACGCTGAGGGTTCAACAAAAACATGGTTTTCATATAATAAGTTCCCAAATGATATCTTGATTGCTTATGGGTATTCGGGGTTACACGGGAGGTGATATGGGCTATGTAAATGACTATTGAGGCCTGAAATGCAGTCCCTATGATATGAAATGTAATGATATGCTATGAAATGTTATGCAATGATATGAGATGTAATGATATGCTATGAAATGCTATGTAATGTCTTGAGATGAATTGAGAATTTGAGATGTGATTATATGTTGACGATATGTGAAATGTGCATGGATGTATGGCTTGTTCATCTAGTTCACTAGACTTGTTAAGTTGCCATGACACGTGCACGTTTAAGGGCCCA
Organism: Erigeron breviscapus; assembly: GCA_034093135.1. NCBI lineage: Eukaryota > Viridiplantae > Streptophyta > Magnoliopsida > Asterales > Asteraceae > Erigeron > Erigeron breviscapus. Next base: position 202,335,438 of record CM067167.1, on the reverse strand, counting down.
AACGTAAAATATGATTATATGTTATGTTTAGGTAACTTTGTCACCTAAACTATATGTGATGAAATCGAGCTCGTATATACGATGAAGTGTTAAGCTTAACCCGTATTCACCTTAGCCGGGTGGGTGCGTATATGTTGTTGCTTGGGTGGCTCCTTGCAACGTAATTACGTGGTTAGAGTATCTCCGGGTGAAGTGATTACTCACCAATGTCTTTGAACATACGGACTACTCCTGGATTGGCTTGCCATTCCTTAACGACATTGATGGACCGCCGTAAGGCTTATCCATCCAGTCGGGTGTGAGGTTCCCTGTTAGGTCTTATGACCGCCTACACACAAACTTACACCTTATATGTGATGAGTGACTTATGTCACGCCTAATGTAAGTGACTTATGTCACACTATACGATGATGCTTATATGTTATATGTGAAGTAAAACATGACTAGGCACATCTAGGGTGATTCAACCTATTATGATGAAGTTTGATGCGATGATATGTATGGATGATGTGATGCATTGATGTGATATGTGCCTTAACGATTTAATAAGACTTTTATATAATGTTTAAATGGACAAATGTTTTATTAATGATGTGTTATCTTACTTAGCTAATTCGTTAGCTAACACTTGCTCTTTTAAAATGTGTTGTGCCCTCAGGTCCAACATTAGTGAGCAGGTAGATGTGAGAAGATGCGAGGCTTGGGTAGATGATCTTGAAGCTGGCTGTAGTTTACCCATAGTGGCTGCTCGCATTAGACATTGATTTATGATTAGACATTTATGATTTGCATATACTATGTTGTCGGTTGTTTAATGTTGGGCAACCGATGGATTTCCATTTATACTATTTTGATGATGTGACGAGTAACACCTTCTATTTTATGAACAAACCAAACTGGATTTTATGGTTTGGACTTTTGAAACGTTATTCCGCATTCTTTAACACCGTTAGGTGAAAAGTTTTTGGAAATCCATATTTTTAAACGACGGGTGTTACAGTAGTAGAAATGATTATATGGAAGAAAAAAAATAGAAATAACATGTTGAATCTTTTTAATTAATTAAATGATGAAAATCTAAAACAAAATTCTCAAGTTGGTAATTACAAATTGTAATAATTATAAATTAAGTATTTAGTGAGGGTAAAAAGTGTAAATTATTGATGGAAAACAAAAAAGTGTAAATTAGTGAGATTTTTTCTACAAATATTAATATTATAATATACTAATATATTTGGATAATGATTATTATGATTTTTAATTTATAGTTAAATTAATAATGACATCATCAATTTCCAATTTGATAAAATCGAAAGCTATGATTGGTTAATAAGTTATTAGGTCAGTTGTCTTTTAGTATATATAAAAATTATTTTTTTTTTTTTAAATTCAAAAATATAATTAACTTTTTAGCTTTTTTTCCTTTCTTTCATTCTTCGTTAAACTTGAAAATGGATTATACGTAAATAAATTTTTTCATCTCCTTTTCTATTCAATCATATCCCCTGATTGTATGTTGTTACTTGTGAGAGGTCTACTCCTAAAGTAGCCTCACTCCTTTAGTTTAGAGAGACAACTTAGATGGTGACATGACGCCACGAATATGATGTCACCCTCTCTCAAGAGGCCTCATGTTATGTTGGTTTATAAGGCTACATAGAGTGCAGCGGTAAAAAACCTGGTCACCATTAGACGCCTATTTGCACACTGTCCAATCCTATAGGTACCTGGTAAGTGGTGAGGAAAGTGTGGAGTGTTGTCCCCACTCTCCAAGTTGCTAACCGCCTTTTCTCTATACACTTTTTTTTTTGTCCTTTTTTGTGTTTTTTTTGTCCGGGAAGGAAGATTAGACATTTTATGCCAAGTGAAGAAGATATGGAGAAGGATAAAAAAGGTGGGGAAGAATGGTGAGGCACTCCCCCCACCTTAAGCATAGTAAGATAAAATCATAAAATATGAAGAGACAAAAATGTTACTATATATATATATTTATATATATATATATATATATATATATATATATAGGGTGAGATAAATTGAGTCCAGCTTAATTTGAGTCCAAAAAGGGTCCATATAACTTACACATGTGTAAGTTGTGGTGGCGGTGGTCGCCGTCGCCGGAAAATCATGGTGGTGGTCGGAGATGATGGTGGTGGTGGTAGGAGGTGGTTGGAATTTGAGGAGATGGAAGAAAATCAATGGACTCAAATTGGACTCAAAATAAGCTGGACTCATTTTATCTTTTTCCTATATATATATATATATATATATTATTATATATATATATTATATATATTATATATATATATATATATATATATATAGGGTGAGGATCCTGAAAAAGGTGTCTTAAGGAGAGAAGGGAGAGAAGGTCCTATGGGCCAATCAAAACGCGACATGTGTCAAAATAAAAAAAATTGCGCGGTGGCATAATCGTAAATAAATTAAAATTTTGTGAAGCTTGGTCAGCTTAGGTTCTGGGTCAGCTTGGGTTGAGTCAGCTTGGTCAGCTGGGTTGGGTCAGCTTGGGTAGGGTCAGCTTGGTCAGTTTGGTCAGCTTGGTCAGCTGGGTTGGGTCAGCTTCGGGTTGGGTTGGGTCAGGTCAGCTTGGGGTTGGGTCAGGTCAGCTTGGGCTCTCAGTCAGCTTGGTCAGCTTGGGTTGGTCAGCTTGAGTTGGATCAGCTTGGGTCTGGGTCAGGTGTCACACCCCGTTGTAGCGGAAATACAGGGTTAACAAAGAATCGCGTACTAATCAGAAGGTTAATAGAGATTACATCCATTTATGCCAATACAAGTCAATACAAGTACAATCGTTCAAAGTGTGGACCCCAAAATACGGATACAAGTCATCCTCATTTGGAACTGGGCCCACAGAATACAAGTTCAATAAATTGGACAGTCAAATACAATTAAAGCCAAAAGCATGAGAGTCTTCAATGTCTGATGCTAATTGTACGTCCAAAGTCAAAAGATTGGCCCTATAATGCCAAAGACGATTCCAAGACTTACTGATGGTCACCTGAAAAGCATGAAATTTGAGAGGATCAACTATCGAAATAGTTGGTGAGTTACAGTGTGTTTGACTAAAAGATCAATCGTCGTTTGTTGTAGTTATTTAATACAGGACGGTCCAGACCGAAGTCCGACCCTGATACGAAGACAAGACGGTTCAGACCGAAGTCTAACCTAAATATATGACAAGACGGTTCAGACCGAAGTCTAACCTAAATATAATGACAAGACGGTTCAGACCGAAGTCTAACCTAAATATATGACAAGACGGTTCAGACCGAAGTCTAACCTAAATATACAGACAAGACGGTTCAGACCGAAGTCTAACCTCAATATAAAGACAAGACGGTTCAGACCGAAGTCTAACCTAAATATATGACAAGACGGTTCAGACCGAAGTCTAACCTAAATATATAACTACATGAGGGGGGATCATTTTAGTTCGTCAAAACACAAGGAACAGTTTAGTCAGCCGACAACATGGCAAGTCAAGACATATAGATCGATTTTCATAAGACATGTATACACATTTTTAGACAGCCGTCTCATGGCAAATATAAGACAAATGATTTCATTTACCAAATCTCATGGCGTAGACAAAGACAAATCATTTACAAAGTAGTCGTGTATACAGTACATGCTTTCAGGCCCAAAGTAAAGGAAAAAGGGCGCCATAAACTCACCTTAGCGATAACAGAGCTAAAAGTATGAGCAGTCAGAGAATAAGAGCAGTCTAGCCTCCACGTCTATCCAAAACCTAGGATATGAGCACGAATGGTGAGGATCAAATCTCACGACGACAAGTATCCTACGTACAACTACTTAGCTATCAATCCTAGAATGCCTTTACCGAGAATGTGTTTCAAACTTTCATTTTACCAACCAAAAGTAAATAAACATATTCGGACTTTCGGATTAAAAGTTATTAATGTTTAAAAATTGATGCGCAAAATTTTTACAGTGGGTATCCACTGCGCCGCAGTGAGCCATTGCCAAGCTCACTGCGCCGCAGTGAGCCATTGCAAGCTCACTGCGCCGCAGTGGGCCATTGCCAAGCTCACTGCGCCACAGTGAGCCAGAACCATGCTCACTGCGCCGCAGTGGGCCATTGCCAAGCTCACTGCGCCGCAGTGAGCTAACCATGCACAAAACAGGCCCTAGCCACTGCGCCGCAGTGGGGCTAAGCCCATGCCACTGCGCCGCAGTGGCCTCATTCTGCAGCCAGCACCAGCAGGTGCAAAAATGCAGGAAAGCCCAAACCGTTTTTCAACTCAAAACTTTTCATTATAACAAGTATAAACATGTTCAAAAGACCTGGAAACATACCATTCCGCCAAAACATTTCGCCATTTCAATCATTTTGATTTCAAGACCAAATTCTAAATCAAAACTTCATAAATTACCAAGAACCCTAATTACATAACAAGTTTAAAGCCTCTAATTCCGTTTACAAAACTAAAACAAACCCTTAAATGAATTTAAATCGAATCAAAAGTTTGAGAAAAAAGTTTACTTACCAAAATTTGATGTTCTTGAGGTAAAGATGAAGATGGTGATGATAATGATGCCAAAACCCTAAATTATTATTGAAATATGATTAATTCCTTTGATTTTCTCTTTGATTTCACCTTGTAAATTGATTTAGAGCATAAAGATCTTTGTGTGTGTGTTGTGTGTTGTGTTTCTTGTGAGTGTGGGTCGACAGAACAAAGAAAGAAAAAGGGGGGAAGTGTTTGTTGTTTTAATTCCCACCACAAACAAAGGGGCCGGCCTATGTGGCTCCTTTTCAGTCATTTAAATACCCCAAATTTGGTAAAATGCTTACGATTTAATACCGTTTGACCCAAAGGTTAAAATGTAAAGTGAAGGTATTTTTCCTCGTCTCATTTTAGTCAAGACAAGCCAATAAAGTTTCGTCCAAGTGAACTTTATAATATTAAGTCTAGACAGTCTAATTATTTTGTTCAAGACATAACCTTTAAATATTAATTTAAAGTTATTTTAAAGACTCGGCATTCGTCTAGATAGCTAATAGTCTACGTCATCAAGATACGTCTAATTTGACTAAGTCAAAAGTCCAAAAGTCAAAAGTCTAATAAGTTCCACGTCAAATGACTGTCTAATCGAGATTAGGACTAACCCGGTGTAAATTAATTACGAGTTGTCACAGCATCCCCGACTTCTAAGGATTTCGTCCCGAAATCAAGTCTTGCTTAGTAAAAAGATGAGGATAGTTATTCCTCATAAAGTCTTCACGTTCCCAAGTCAAGTCGGGACCATGTTTTGAGTTCCAACGAACTTTGACCAATTTGATACGACTACGTCTAAGTTGTTTGAGCTGTTGGTCTAAAATTTCAACAGGTTCTTCAACGAATTGAAGAGAGTCAGTCACTTGCAGCTCTTCGACAGGTACGACTAAAGTCTCACCAGTCAGACATTTCTTAAGATTCGAAATGTGAAATGTGTGATGAACGTGTTCTAGCTCCTAGGTAAATCGAGCTTGTAAGCCACGGAACCAATTCTTTGAACAATTTCGAATGGTCCGATATAACGAGGACTAAGTTTCCCTCGTACGCCAAAACGTGCAGTGCCTTTCCAAGGTGACACTTTCAACATGACTTTGTCTCCCACTTGAAACTCAAGTGGTTTCCGTCTACGGTCGGCATAGCTCTTTTGACGATCTTGAGCCGCCTTCAGCCGTGCCCTAATTTCGACAATTTGATCAGTAGTCTTCTGAACTAGTCCATATTTAAATAAACGACGTTCTCCAGCATCAAGCCAACAGACAGGAGATCTACACTTTCGTCCATATAAAGCCTCATAAGGCGCGCATTTGATGCTAGTGTGATAGCTGTTGTTATATGAAAATTCAGCTAACGGCAAAAGGTATCCCAACTACCTTTGAAGTCAATGACACATGCCCGAAGCATGTCCTCTAAAGTCTGGATGGTACGTTCACTTTGTCCGTCAGTCTGGGGATGGTAAGCCGTACTTAAGTGCAATTGAGTGCCTAGGGCGTCTTGAAAATATCGCCATGATTGTGAAGTGAAACGACCATCACGGTCAGAGATAATAGACAAAGGAACGCCATGAAGAGATACAATCCTTTCAATGTATATTTGAGACAATTTCCTTATCTTCCAGTTCTCCTGAATTGGAATGAAATGAGCAGACTTCGTCAATCGATCGACAATGACCCAAATAGTATCGTATCCTTTCAGGGTTCGAGGTAACTTTGTAATGAAGTCCATAGTAATCTGTTCCCATTTCCAGTCAGGAATTTGGGGTTGTTGGAGCAGCCCAGAAGGCTTTTGGTGCTCCGCCTTGACCATTGAACAATTTAGACACTTCGAGACATAAGTGGCGATATCTCTCTTCATACCAGGCCACCAATAAAAGTCCTTCAGTCCATGGTACATTTTGTCAGCACCAGGATGGATTGAATATTTAGATCGATGACTTTCGTTCATCAAGAGTTCTCTAAGTCTATTATATTTGGGAATCCACACTCTGCCCTTAACATGTCGGATTCCATCGCCATCCAATTCAAACAAACGTTCAGCATTCCACAATGCTTCCTTCTCGATACGCCCTGGCCGTAGGGCTTCGTTTTGATCGTCTAAAACTCTATCCCTTAATGACGAGCCAAGATAAGAACTTGCTCTTGTTATGACAGATAGTGAAATTCTATCTTTTCGACTTAGCGCGTCAGCAACAACATTTGCTTTACCGGGATGATATTTGAGTTCACAGTCGTAGTCACTGAGTAATTCTACCCATCGTCGTTGTCGCATATTCAGCATTTTCTGATCGAAGATATGTTGAAGGCTTTTGTGATCCGTGAATACAGTACACTTGGTACCATACAGATAATGTCTCCAAATTTTTAATGCAAAGACAACCGCTCCGAGTTCTAGATCGTGGGTTGTATAGTTCTTTTCGTGGATTTTGAGCTGTCTAGAAGCATAAGCAATGACCTTACCTTCCTGCATAAGTACACATCCCATGCCCTGATGTGAGGCGTCACAGTATACCACGAAATTTTCAATGCCATTTGGTAATGCTAGAATAGGAGCATTACACAGTCTGTCCTTTAATGTCTGAAAGGCCTTTTCTTGGGCATCCTGCCAAATAAACTCCTTAGTCTTCTGAGTTAATAAAGTCAAAGGTTGAGCAACCTTAGAGAAATTCTCAATGAATCTCCTGTAATAGCCAGCCAGCCCAAGAAATTGACGGATTTCTGTCGGAGTCTTAGGGGCTTCCCACTTCTTTATCGCCTCGACCTTAGATGGATCTACATGGATTCCATCTGCATTCACTACATGTCCCAAGAAGTGTACTTCCCTAATCCAGAATTCACATTTTGAGAATTTCGCGTACAACTTTTGATCCTTGAGCAGTTGCAGAATGGTTCTCAGATGACTCTCATGTTCGTCTTTATTCCTTGAGTATATCAGTATGTCGTCAATGAATACAATGACAAACTTGTCAAGATACTGGTCGACATACTCGATTCATTAAGTCCATAAACACAGCAGGTGCATTGGTTAAGCCAAACGGCATAACCAAAAACTCATAATGTCCATAACGAGTTCTGAAGGCTGTTTTAGGAATGTCCGTCTCTCTGACTCTGAGTTGATGATACCCAGATCTGAGATCGATCTTGGAAAAGTGTGATGCACCTTCCAGTTGGTCAAATAAGTCGTCAATACGAGGCAAAGGGTACCTGTTCTTGACAGTCAACTTGTTCAATTCTCTATAATCTATACACATGCGCATAGAGCCGTCCTTCTTTTTGACAAATAGAATCGGAGCTCCCCAAGGTGATGAACTTGGGCGAATTAGTCCTTTAGCTAACAACTCTTGAAGTTGTTCGGATAATTCTTGCATTTCTGACGGCGCAAGGCGATAGGGTGCCTTGGCCACGGGTGCAGCTCCAGGGACTAAGTCTATTCCAAACTCGACTGGTCTGTGAGGTGGAAGTCCCGTCAAATCTTCAGGAAATACCTCCGGAAAATCTTTAACTACTGGGATGTCTTGAATGTCTTTACCCTTTGGCTTCCTTTCAACAACTAGTGCCAAGAAGGCAGGGTATTCTTTTTGTAAATATTTATTCGCCTTTATCGCCGATACTAAAATCAATTCCTTTCCTGACTTGTCTCCTTGCACTACTAGGGTTTCGTCATTCTGAAGGGGTATTCTAACAATCTTCTCGTAACACATTATTTCGGCTCTAACCTTAGATAACCAGTCCATACCAACAATTACATCAAAACTACTGAGTTCTATGGGAATTAGATCAATTTTAAAGGTTTCGCCAGATAATGTCAAATTGCAATCTACTAAATGATCTCTAGCAATATACTTTTGACCGTTTGCATATTCGACAATATAAGTGTCTTTCATGGGGATAGCCACTATACCAAATCGGGACTTAAATTCTAAGGATATAAAGCTTTTATCAGCACCAGAGTCGAATAACACAAAACATAATGATTATTGAGTATGAATGTACCTATCACAACGTTGGGATCACGTCGTGCATCAGCAGCATCCAAAGCAAAAACTCGGCCTCTACCTTGTCCATCTTGATTCCTTGCTTGATTATTCCCCGCATGGTTCCTTACTGGAACTATTGCATTGTTGTTCGGGTTTAGATTAAGTCTTGGACATGCAGGTCGCATATGGGTTTCGCTCCCACATTCGTAGCATTGAGCTGGTCTTGCCCCTACAAAACTTTTCCAGATGTCCCGCCCTTTTACAACGGCGACAAGTAGGACAATTTCCTCTGTGATGGAGATTACACCTATTACACCTAGGATCTGCGCCAGTGTACCTCGTGACGTCCTGAGTAACTACCACAAAGTTTCTGGCAGTCTTAAACCTCTTGCCATTTCCACCGCCACCATATCCACTACCAGAGGCATGATCACTCCTTCTCTTGACCACTTCAGTTCCAACAGAAGAACCAGTGGTTCTTTTCAAGTCTATCACCATCCGATTGGTTGCACTAACTGCCGCTTGAAGAGTCATAGGATTAAAAGCGGCTACCAATCTTCGGACATCAGGTGACAAGCCATAACAGTATCTCTCGATCAATTTCTCCTCCGTATCTACCATACGAGGGACTAGTCTTGTCAGCTCATGAAAACGAGTAGTGTATTTCTCGTTGTCTAGCCCGACCATATTATGATTCCAAAACTCGCCTTCCATTTTCTGTACTTCCTCCCTAGGACAGTATTTTTCCATCAACATACTTTTAAAATCAAACCAAGGTATCCTATTAGCTTGGTCTCGACCTCGGGTCCTAACCTGCTCGTTCCACCATGATAGAGCGTGCTTTTGAAGTTGAGTGGAAGCATATTCCACTTTGTGCTCTTCGGCACAATGACTAATATGAAGCACCGCCTCTATGCTTTCTAGCCAGTTGATTAGACCTACCGGACCCTCGGTACCATGAAATTCTTTTGGTTTACAATAGGTAAAGGTCTTGTAGTCACCCACTCGAAGTTGAGCTCGAGGAACAACTTGTTCAGCAGTAGGTTCAACATTGTTACTATTATCAGTATGATGATTATTATTGGCGTTCATGCTTGCCGTGATCTGAGCAACTAAAGTAGGCATGGCGGCCAACAGTTGCTGTGTCACAAATGCTGCCATATTATTATCCCCGCCAGTATTTGGGGTAGGTCCAGGACCAGTGTTCACCTGGACAGTAGCAGCTTCCGGTCCTTGCTGAATCACAGGTTCTTCCTGTTCAGCTTCATTATTCAAAGGAGTGGATCGAGTAACTCTCTTTGGTGCAGTTTTCTTGACTGGAGTCTTTTTCTGAACTTTGCTTTTCGTCTTAGGAGCCATAAGTCTAAGATATGAACAAAATGTCATTTAGAGATTTCCTTGATAGGTTAAATAGAAAGTAGCTTTGCAAGACAGATGACAGTACAATGCAAGTCACAATTTGTTGACTTGTATGAATTCATGTACTAGACAAGACAAGAAAAAAATATGAAAAAAAAAATCATATTTCTAGAGCTAAGAATAAGCAGTTGACATAGTCTGAACAAGTAAGTAAGCCAAAAGACAATCGTATTTCATTGATGTTCAAAATTTTACATAGTCTGGTATGTACAGTCCAAAAACATGTGGGAACTTCATCCACAATGATAGACTACATAGTCGGAGCAATACGATTTATAGACACGTGGGAAATACATCCACCAAAAAGATAGACTACAACTCAAAGTATAGAAGTACGAGTTGTTAAAAGTTCTAGGCTTACAATATGGAAAGACTTATTACAAAATTACATCTTGCAAATAACAACGACCAGCAAAGCCACCACCAAAACCACCACAACAGACAGTATCCAGATCAACCTCCCAATAGTTTCCTTCCCCTCTCTAGCAACAGTCAACGCCTCCGCCGCCTGATGATAAGCTCCAGTCAACGCCTGAGCTTGATTCTCTATTTCTCCCTTGTACAGATGAGGGAATTGTTCATTCTTGACAATTGTCGGCGATAATATTCCGACCTATCAGCTGCAGATGCAACTGGCATAACAACACTTGGATTGTAGACAGGCACTCTGGAGGGACCCGCCGCATATGGATCTCCCTGAAAGAATGAAAGACCAAGTCCACTGTTGCCCTGAACTGGTGCAGAAGGACCAGGAGCATAAGGGTCTCTAGGAGCATAAGGCAAATGAGCTCCCTCGGTAGTCCTCCTCTGATATGGAGATACCGGTGTTACAGATGATTGAACATGGATAGACACATGTTCGCCTCCAGATTCACTGGAAGATGACGCAAGATTGATAGGGCGTGATTCATTGCCCGATTCCTCCATTGGTTCCTCTTCATAAGAGTCAGGAACATAAGGAATGGAGTTTGCCAAGACAGGAACTGGAGGTGTACAAGGTACAACAGCATTTGAGCTAACTCCATCCGACATGACTAGTCTGAAAAGATAGTCAAAGAATCCATATAAGTCAAATGGATAAGGCAGTACGTCTCAAAAGGATGATACAGTACGCAATTTGAGTTTTAAAGAAATCTTTGTCTAGATTACACACATTTGGTTTGGGTTTCTATTACCAACATATTTGAAATGCTTATATATAGGGTCACCCGCAGCCTTCCCACCACATTTTAAATATGCTGTTAATATAATCCAAACTATCACGTATATAAACCTTATGCACACACATACGATTTGAGTTTCTATTCCTAACATACCTTCAATGTTTATATATAGGGTCACCCGCAGCCTTCCCACCACATCTACAGTATGTTGTGAATATAGCTCAAAACTATAACGTATATACAAAATCTAAGATATTTATTTCGAGCCTTATATTATTTTACATAATCGGGACGTAGTTGATCAGGTTAGGTCTAATTATAGACAAATAATATAACTCCTGAAATAAGTATCCTAAACCTAAATAGACTTAGATTCCCTTTTGAAACGAAATGGCTATATATTGAGTTTTTCCAGCGGAAAAACTCGGTATTAACTATAACCTGTGTCTCTGATACCAATTTTTGTCACACCCCGTTGTAGCGGAAATACAGGGTTAACAAAGAATCGCGTACTAATCAGAAGGTTAATAGAGATTACATCCATTTATGCCAATACAAGTCAATACAAGTACAATCGTTCAAAGTGTGGACCCCAAATACGGATACAAGTCATCCTCATTTGGAACTGGGCCCACAGAATACAAGTTCAATAAATTGGACAGTCAAATACAATTAAGGCCAAAAGCATGAGAGTCCTCAATGTCTGATGCTAATTGTACGTCCAAAGTCAAAAGATTGGCCCTATAATGCCAAAGACGATTCCAAGACTTACTGATGTCACCTGAAAAGCATGAAATTTGAGAGGATCAACTATCGAAATAGTTGGTGAGTTTACAGTGTGTTTGACTAAAAGATCAATCGTCGTTTGTTGTAGTTATTTAATACAGGACGGTCCAGACCGAAGTCCGACCCTGATACGAAGACAAGACGGTTCAGACCGAAGTCTAACCTAAATATATAGACAAGACGGTTCAGACCGAAGTCTAACCTAAATATAATGACAAGACGGTTCAGACCGAAGTCTAACCTAAATATAATGACAAGACGGTTCAGACCGAAGTCTAACCTAAATATAAGACAAGACGGTTCAGACCGAAGTCTAACCTCAATATAAAGACAAGACGGTTCAGACCGAAGTCTAACCTAAATATATAGACAAGACGGTTCAGACCGAAGTCTAACCTAAATATAACTACATGAGGGGGATCATTTTAGTTCGTCAAAACACAAGGAACAGTTTAGTCAGCCGACAACATGGCAAGTCAAGACATATAGATCGATTTTTATAAGACATGTATACACATTTTTAGACAGCCGTCTCATGGCAAATATAAGACAAATGATTTCATTTACCAAATCTCATGGCGTAGACAAAGACAAATCATTTACAAAGTAGTCGTGTATACAGTACATGCTTCAGGCCCAAAGTAAAGGAAAAAGGGCGCCATAAACTCACCTTAGCGATAACAGAGCTAAAGTATGAGCAGTCAGAGAATAAGAGCAGTCTAGCCTCCACGTCTATCCAAAACCTAGGATATGAGCACGAATGGTGAGGATCAAATCTCACGACGACAAGTATCCTACGTACAACTACTTAGCTATCAATCCTAGAATGCCTTTACCGAGAATGTGTTTCAAACTTTCATTTTACCAACCAAAAGTAAATAAACATATTCGGACTTTCGGATTAAAAGTTATTAATGTTTAAAAATTGATGCGCAAAATTTTTACAGTGGGTATCCACTGCGCCGCAGTGAGCCAGAACCCTGCTCACTGCGCCGCAGTGGGCTAAAACGAACCAGGGACCAGTACAATGGCACTGCGCCGCAGTGGGCCATTGCCAAGCTCACTGCGCCGCAGTGAGCTAACCATGCACAAAACAGGCCCTAGCCACTGCGCCGCAGTGGGGCTAAGCCCATGCCACTGCGCCGCAGTGGCCTCATTCTGCAGCCAGCACCAGCAGGTGCAAAAATGCAGGAAAGCCCAAACCGTTTTTCAACTCAAAACCTTTCATTATAACAAGTATAAACATGTTCAAAAGACCTGGAAACATACCATTCCGCCAAAACATTTCGCCATTTCAATCATTTTGATTTCAAGACCAAATTCTAAATATGGGTCAGCTTGACACAATTTACACATAATCTACACAAATGTAGATTATGGGTTTTGGGTCAGCTTGGGTCAGCTTGGGGTCTGGTCAGGTTGGGTCAGCTTGACACAATTTACACATAATCTACACAAATGTAGATTATGGGTTTTGGGTCAGCTTGGGGTCTGGCAGGTTGGGTCAGCTTGACACAATTTACACATAATCTACACAAATGTAGATTAATCTACACAAATGTAGATTAATCTACACAAATGTAGATTAATCTACACAAATGTAGATTAATCTACACAAATGTAGATTAATCTACACAAATGTAGATTAATCTACACAATTTACGCATAATCTACACAAATGTAGATTAATCTACACAAATGTAGATTAATCTACACAAATGTAGATTATGGGTTTTGGGTCAGCTTGACACAATTTACACATAATCTACACAAATGTAGATTAATCTACACAAATGTAGATTAATCTACACAAATGTAGATTAATCTACACAAATGTAGATTAATCTACACAAATGTAGCTTAATCTACACAATGTAATTAATCTACACAAATGTAGATTAATCTACACAAATGTAGATTAATCTACACAAATGTAGATTATGGGTTTTGGGTCAGCTTGACACAATTTACACATAATCTACACAAATGTAGATTAATCTACACAAATGTAGATTAATCTACACAAATGTAGATTAATCTACACAAATTAGATTAATCTACACAAATGTAGATTAATCTACACAAATGTAGATTAATCTACACAAATGTAGATTATGGGTTTTGGGTCAGCTTGGGGTCTGGCAGGTTGGGTCAGCTTGGGGTCTGGTCAGGTTGGGTCAGCTTGGGGTCTGGTCAGGTTGGGTCAGCTTGGGGTCTGGTCAGGTTGGGTCAGTTTGGGGTCTGGGTCAGGTTGGGTCAGCTTGGGGTCTGGTCAGGTTGGGTCAGCTTGGGGTCTGGAGGTTGGGTCAGCTTGACACAATTTACACATAATCTACACAAATGTAGATTATGGGTTTTGGGTCAGCTTGGGTTGCAGGTTGGGTCAGCTTGGGGTCTGGGTCAGGTTGGGTCAGCTTGGGGTCTGGTCAGGTTGGGTCAGCTTGACACAATTTACACATAATCTACACAAATGTAGATTAATCTACACAAATGTAGATTATGGGTTTTGGGTCAGCTTGACACAATTTACACATAATCTACACAAATGTAGATTAATCTACACAAATGTAGATTAATCTACACAAATGTAGATTAATCTACACAAATGTAGATTAATCTACACAAATGTAGATTATGGGTTTTGGGTCAGCTTGACACAATTTACACATAATCTACACAAATGTAGATTAATCTACACAAATGTAGATTAATCTACACAAATGTAGATTATGTAGGGGTAGATTAATCTACACAAATGTAGATTAATCTGCACAAATGTAGATTAATCTACACAAATGTCAGCTTGGGGTTGGGTCAGCTTGACACAATTTACACATAATCTACATAAATGTAGATTAATCTACACAAATGTAGATTAATCTACACAAATGTAGATTATGGGTTTTGGGTCAGCTTGGGGTCTGGATCAGGTTGGGTCAGCTTGACACAATTTACACATAATCTACACAAATGTAGATTAATCTACACAAATGTAGATTAATCTACACAAATGTAGATTATGGGTTTTGGGTCAGCTTGACACAATTTACACATAATCTACACAAATGTAGATTAATCTACACAAATGTAGATTATGGGTTTTGGGTCAGCTTGGGGTCTGGTCAGGTTGGGTCAGCTTGGGGTCTGGGTCAGGTTGGGTCAGCTTGACACAATTTACACATAATCTACACAAATGTAGATTATGGGTTTTGGGTCAGCTTGACACAATTTACACATAATCTACACAAATGTAGATTAATCTACACAAATGTAGATTAATCTACACAAATGTAGATTATGGGTTTTGGGTCAGCTTGGGGTCTGGATCAGGTTGGGTCAGCTTGACACAATTTACACATAATCTACACAAATGTAGATTAATCTACACAAATGTAGATTAATCTACACTAATGTAGATTAATCTACACAAATGTAGATTAATCTACACAAATGTAGATTAATCTACACAAATGTAGATTATGGGTTTTGGGTCAGCTTGGGGTCTGGCAGGTTGGGTCAGCTTGACACAATTTACACATAATCTACACAAATGTAGATTAATCTACACAAATGTAGATTAATCTACACAAATGTAGATTATGGGTTTTGGGTCAGCTTGACACAATTTACACATAATCTACACAAATGTAGATTAATCTACACAAATGTAGATTAATCTACACAAATGTAGATTAATCTACACAAATGTAGATTAATCTACACAAATGTAGATTAATCTACACAAATGTAGATTATGGGTTTTGGGTCAGCTTGGGGTCTGGATCAGGTTGGGTCAGCTTGACACAATTTACACATAATCTACACAAATGTAGATTAATCTACACAAATGTAGATTAATCTACACAAATGTAGATTATGGGTTTTGGGTCAGCTTGACACAATTTACACATAATCTACACAAATGTAGATTAATCTACACAAATGTAGATTAATCTACACAAATGTAGATTAATCTACACAAATGTAGATTAATCTACACAAATGTAGATTAATCTACACAATTACACATAATCTACAAAATGTAGATTAATCTACACAAATGTAGATTAATCTACACAATGTAGATTAATCTACACAAATGTAGATTAATCTACACAAATTTAGATTAATCTACACAAATGTAGATTATGGGTTTTGGGTCAGCTTGACACAATTTACACATAATCTACACAAATGTAGATTATGGGTTTTGGGTCAGCTTGGGTCAGGTTGGGTCAGCTTGGGGTCTGGTCAGGTTGGGTCAGCGTTGGGTCAGCTTGGGGTTGGGTCAGCTTGGGGCTGGGTTGGGTCAGCTTGGGTCAGGTTTGGTCAGCTTGGGGTCTGGGTCAGGTTGGGTCAGTTTGGGGTCTGGGTCAGGTTGGGTCAGCTTGACACAATTTACACATAATCTACACAAATGTAGATTAATCTACACAAATGTAGATTATGGGTTTTGGGTCAGCTTGGGTCAGGTTGGGTCAGCTTGGGTCAGGTTGGGTCAGCTTGGGGTCTGGGTCAGGTTGGGTCAGCTTGACACAATTTACACATAATCTACACAAATGTAGATTATGGGTTTTGGGTCAGCTTGGGTCAGCTTGGGGTCTGGGTCAGGTTGGGTCAGCTTGGGGTCTGGGTCAGCTTGGGGTCTGGGTCAGGTTGGGTCAGCTTGGGGTTGGGTTGGGTCAGGTCAGCTTGGGGTTGGGTTGGGTCAGCTTGGGGTTGGGTTGGGTCAGCTTGGGCGGTCAGCTTGGGGTTGGGTCAGCTTGAGGTTGGGTCAGCTTGGGAGGTCAGCTTGGGGTTGGGTCAGCTTGGGTTTGAAGTCAAATTATTTACAAAAATGCCACCGCGTTTTTTTTTTAAAAAGCCACATGTCACGTTCTGATTGGTTCATAGGACCTTCTCTCCTTAAGACACCTTCTTATTTGATCTCTCATATATATATATATTATATATATATATATGTGTGTGTGTGTGTGTGTGTGTGTGTGTGTGTGTACTAGAGGGTACCAACGTGTTTGTGTTTGTCTGATGATGTTTGTATGTATGTATGTGGGCAGTTTTTTTTGTTAGTGTATAGGGAGGGGTAGATTTGGATGTAAATCAGTTAAGTTAGAGGCATTTTAGGAAGAAAAAAGTATTGAATGTTTTAATTGGGGTAGTTTGTTTTAATAGGAAGCAAAGATGTCATGTTAATCTGAATGTAATTAACAAGTAGGATCATATAAAGGGAAAATGTTATATGAAGTTAACATCATGGTGTTACACTCACACCAATTTTCACACACGTTAAACAGCTCATTCTGAATTTAAGATTTGTGAGAGGAACGTCATATATGATGTTAACATCATATTAGTGATTCCCATTAATAAATTTCGTGATGACTTGTGTTGTTTTAATTACTGCTAATAATCATATATCTTTGAATACTGTTTATAGACGACCAAAACTTGAATTTCAAGGTAAAGTTGGTGTAGACTTTGAATTTGAATTTTCCTTTGAGAAAAAGAAAACAATTACTGATTTAACTTGATATTTAAGCTTTAGTAATAAGTCAAAAAAATTTCATTATTTCTCTTCGATCAATATATATATTGTTGTTATGTTATACAATTTAAGGAAAGAAGTAAGATATACTTATCCCCTTAAAAAGAACTGTCAAACAAACCTAATTCTAAATGGTTGATGTTGTACTTTTGAGTATTATGTCAGCAGGTTCTTGTGATTTCACAGATCAATGTGACATGCAATTCCAGTGACTTGAGAGGATTACAAGGTTTTAACAAAGGATTGGAATCACCAATTCAAGGATGGTTTTTCTCTGCAAATTATTGTAAATGGGCTGGTGTTACTTGTAATTCCTCTTCAAGTTATAGGATTGTTAAATTACAATTTTCAAAGAAAAGATTGAGTGGTAATTTATCTGATCAACTAAAAAGCCTCAATCGTGTATACACTTGTGAACTAATTAAACTAGCTAGCGTCAATGATGATTGCACAAGAGGGAAAAATCAGATTCAGTTGTCAATTGTCCCTATCGGAAATTAGGATTGACTACGGATTCGAACCATAGCACATGGTTTCATAAAACCACACGATTTTCCCGATCTAAATCAAGCAGGTTTTACATGAAGAAGATTTGGCTACCTTGCTAAAGTGCATTGAGATCGAATGTTACTTTGTGCTCGACAACATCAAAACAATGCCGCCTGTTCAACTTGTCGTTTTTTCCTTCCACCGCTCAACTTGTCGAAATACACTCCCTTCCTCCTTCCAATACACTTCAATTACCGCATGCCTGTATATATACACACACATTGTATACTATCTCCTGGAAAAATCATCTATCATTGTAGTAAAGAAATTAATCAAAATTTGTGGTATATTTTTGCAGGAAACCATGAACAGTTAAGGATATATATAGTTCTTCCGTCAATCCCGTTATAATCGGAGAGTACGTGTTGATTAACAGACGTAAGCGGTGTGCTTTTTAATATTTGATTATTTAAAATCCAATCGGAGAGTTTTAGGTTAATCCCAAATATTCGTATAATTTATAAATAGAGTATAATATTTTGTCGTTAAAAAAGAGTTCTTATATAAATTTTGTGTTTTTGGCCCAATTCAGTTGACCGAATTGCACAAGTGTAGACCCCTTTGAAGTTTGAACTATTCCTACATTTCAACTATATATTTATATTGTCGATGTGACATTGGAACTTAACCCGGTTACGTCCACATATTTTTTCAAACTTTACATACTATATTTACGGTCTTAATTTTTCTCATTATATTCAGTAATTTTATTTGTTTATTATTCATTTATATCAAGTAAATGCCTATTCCTAGCATGCTCACATAAAATGAAGCCGCACAAGAATTTCTATGAGCGTAGTACAAGTGTACATCTATTTCCCCCCTTCTTATAATTATTTTGTCACGTGTAAATCAAACTTTTATTGAACTTTTTGTGTATGAAATTAAACTTTATCTTATCACAATTTTGCCACTTTTTTTACTAACCTTGCTAATTTAATTCACATGTTCTGTCGAGTCAGTCTAGCAATTTACAAACCAAGCCTGATTGCGTACAAGGCATCGCTTTTAATTAAATTTGGCAACGCTCCGTTACAACATTATATTCTTCAAATAACACGTGTTTCTAATCACATTTCAACTCGCTATTGCCATGCTAAATAGACTAAATTGTCTTAATCAGATTGTACTACCGCAAAACGACATTTTAAATGAAATACCATACAGACATGTCAACCCAAAAAGATGAACCCATAACGTATGAAAAAAAACCCCGAATACGTCCACCAGCCATCATGACTTAATTGGCTCGTTACAACAATACTTATTTGGTTTTCCTAAAAGCTTATACTGGTCAATGTAATTATTTAATATTTACTATTCTTTAACAAAAAATATCAAGTAGAAAATATAACACATTTTTAATTGAGTACTTGTTGTCTAGTTTTACAAATTAAATAAACCAAGATAAAGCGGTGGTGGACACTATACTGGTGGTGCATTTGGGAAAAGATTTTTAGGGTGTGTTTGGTAGGAGGGAATAGGGTTAGAGAAATGGAAATGATATCATTTCCCTCGTTTGGTTGGTCAGAGAAAAAGGAACACGGAGAAAAGTAACTCTCAGAGAAATTAGTTTGTATGTGTTCTCATTTCTTTCCATTTTGCAAAGAAATCATATTAGTGAAGCACATTTCTCCGTTGGATTTTTCTGAGAAATAGTCACTTTTAAAATGAGGGGTATAAATATTTACATCACGTGAATGACACATTCTTCCCCAAATCAAAATCCCTCCAAACCCTAGCCTCTCCAAACTACTTCAATAATCATCCAATCCTCTGCTCCTTCACCGTCTTTTTCTCCATATTTCAAATCCATGACGTTTTTTCATCTCGAAAATCCTCCACTGAAGTGTGCTGTGGCGGTGCAGTGCCGATGGAAACAATGGTTGGTTATGGTTGGGGTGGTGGGTGATGGACTGATGGTGATGTGTATTTTAAGTTGGGTAAAAAATGTTATTGGCTTTGTATCTATGTGTGTGTTGTAGGATAAATAGTTGGAAGAACAAATAAGATATCCATGGATGCTCGCTGATTCTTTGATGCTACCATCGAGAAAGAAAAAAGAAAAAGAAACAGTGGGATGAAATCTTGGAAATCTATGTTATCATCATTTAATTATTAGCTTCAAAGATATATATTATATATATATATATTATATTTTTAAAATGTAAATTAAGGATATATATAATATAATATGTAATTATAAATAACAAGTAGATACAATTTTTATTGAAGTAAATTATTGATATAAATGTTATTGATATAAATTATTGATATAAATGTTATTGATATAAATATTGATATAATGTTATTGATATAAATATTGATATAATGTTATTGATATAAATATTGATATAATGTTATTGATATAAATATTGATATAATGTTATTGATATAAATATTGATATAATGTTATTGATATAAATATTGATATAATGTTATTGATATAAATATTGATATAATGTTATTGATATAAATATTGATATAATGTTATTGATATAAATATTGATATAATGTTATTGATATAAATATTGATATAATGTTATTGATATAAATATTGATATAATGTTATTGATATAAAGTTATTGATATAATGTTATTGATATAAATGTTATTGATATAAATGTTATTGATATAAAATGAGTTAATGTATTGATATAAATGTTATTGATATAAATGTTATTGATATAAAATGAGTTAATGTATTGATATAAATGTTATTGATATAAATGTTATTGATATAAAATGAGTATAAATGTTATTGATATAAATGTTATTGATATAAATTATTGATATAAATGTTATTGATATAAATATTGATATAATGTTATTGATATAAATATTGATATAATGTTATTGATATAAATATTGATATAATGTTATTGATATAAATATTGATATAATGTTATTGATATAAATATTGATATAATGTTATTGATATAAATATTGATATAATGTTATTGATATAAATATTGATATAATGTTATTGATATAAATATTGATATAATGTTATTGATATAAATATTGATATAATGTTATTGATATAAATATTGATATAATGTTATTGATATAAAGTTATTGATATAATGTTATTGATATAAATGTTATTGATATAAATGTTATTGATATAAAATGAGTTAATGTATTGATATAAATGTTATTGATATAAATGTTATTGATATAAAATGAGTTAATGTATTGATATAAATGTTATTGATATAAATGTTATTGATATAAAATGAGTTAATGTATTGATATAAATGTTATTGATATAAATGTTATTGATATAAAATGAGTTAATGTATTGATATAAATGTTATTGATATAAATGTTATTGATATAAATTATTGATATAAATGTTATTGATATAAAGTTATTGATATAATGTTATTGATATAAATGTTATTGATATAAATGTTATTGATATAAAATGAGTTAATGTATTGATATAAATGTTATTGATATAAATGTTATTGATATAAAATGAGTTAATGTATTGATATAAATGTTATTGATATAAATGTTATTGATATAAAATGAGTTAATGTATTGATATAAATGTTATTGATATAAATGTTATTGATATAAAATGAGTTAATGTATTGATATAAATGTTATTGATATAAATGTTATTGATATAAAATGAGTTAATGTATTGATATAAATGTTATTGATATAAATGTTATTGATATAAAATGAGTTAATGTATTGATATAAATGTTATTGATATAAATGTTATTGATATAAAATGAGTTAATGTATTGATATAAATGTTATTGATATAAATGTTATTGATATAAAATGAGTTAATGTATTGATATAAATGTTATTGATATAAATGTTATTGATATAAAATGAGTTAATGTATTGATATAAATGTTATTGATATAAATGTTATTGATATAAAATGAGTATAAATGTTATTGATATAAATGTTATTGATATAAATGTTATGAGTTAATGTATTGATATAAATGTTATTGATATAAATGTTATTGATATAAAATGAGTTAATGTATTGATATAAATGTTATTGATATAAATGTTATTGATATAAAATGAGTTAATGTATTGATATAAATGTTATTGATATAAATGTTATTGATATAAAATGAGTTAATGTATTGATATAAATGTTATTGATATAAATGTTATTGATATAAAATGAGTTAATGTATTTATTTTAAAAGTTATTATATAGATGTTATTATATAATTTCATTAAGATATTAAATGTTATTGATATAAATGTTATTGTATATGCTATTGATATAAATGTTATTGATATAAATTGAGGCAGTGTATTATTTTAGTAGTTAAGTGTAGTTGTAAATTAATTTTATAAAGGTATTTATAGGGTATATTAGGTAGAGATGTTTAAATTATGAATAAATAAAGAAAAGTATTTTGGGTAGTTCAAAGTTATAATTTGAGAAAAAAGAGAAAGAGTTGATGCTTTATATAATAGTATAGATAAAGATATTACACTTGATTTTAATAAAATTTGAATAAAATTATAGAAAATGCTCTCTTTTTATACATTTAATGTTTTTTAACGTTGGAAATGCTAATTGATTTTAAGTTCTATCCTTAACCATTCGTTATATTTTAAAAGTCAACTTAATACATTTCTGGAAAATGTTAAATAAAGTCTTTAGAATATTACTTGAGGTCTTCAAAAAAATTGTATGTTATCAAAAGCTCACCCATAAATTTTATGGTAAGTGTATAACAATTTAATTACTTAAGCGAAAACCCCCAAGGCTTCGTTTAGCAAAAAAAAAATTTCATGTCGATTTTGATTGTTAAGATTTCAGATACGTTTGTCTCAAAGTATAATCATTAGAATTTATTTTTTTTGCTTGTTATATTTGTTATTTAATTATCATTTCTATTATTCATAGTTTCATATTATAAATTTTTTTAACGACAAGTTATTGAACCCACCGCTAATAAAATTATATTTGTTGTGTGTTCAAGTCTCCTAATAAATCCTTTATATACATGTGTTTTATTTTTATCTATTGAAGATCTCACTCATTACAATATCTTAAAGGAAGGATTAAATCCTCAATTCGAGTTGCATAACTATATATTTTTCCAAATTTAAAACTTCTAATAGTTCTAATGCACAAATTTCATACTTTTAAAAGTATGCTTATTTTTTTTTTTAACGTTCGGCAGTTTTATTGATAATAAACTAGCGAGAAGCTAGGAGTACACAGAAAGAAAAGAAAATAACGATACAAAGGTAAGTTAAAAACGGAAGTTACACCATTTGTGCCAATCTATACTGAGCTTTTTACCACGGTTAATGAGCCATGAATAACTGGAGCTCTTCAATTCCTTTATGGCAAAGTGGATGGACGGGGGTTTATTGGTGAAGATGCACTCATTTCTACTTTTCCAGATGATCCAGCAGTAAGTTAACAGCAGGAAGTTAAGATAATGAGGTTGAAGAGTTGTCTCTTGCTTGGGTGTAATTGGAGATCATCATGCAAGCTAAACAATTCTCGTAGAGTATGCATTTATAAAATGATTATTTTCTTCAATATTAAATTTGGGCGTGATTACATTAATTTTTTATATATCCAATTCTCATTTCAAAATAAATTCATTCTCGAAAAACTTTCATATTAACATTTCAAATCCACAGATTCCAAATCAAAGAAAATAGGACATAGAAAACATTTTTTTTTTTTTTTTGAAAGGTGAATTTCGCTTGAAACTTCGTGTCGCGATTCGACAGCGAGAGGTCTAGCATACGTTGTCTTAACCGGGTCCGCGCTAGAGAGCTCCCTTGAAGTAGAAATGCCTATTTCAAATACCCAATGGGGGAAAACCCCCTACTAATCCGTCCGAAGGCACGACGATTAATAGAGGTAAACCCTGCCCCCTCAGACTTGAACCTGGATATACCCAAGTCAAGCCTTCATAGAAGGACTACCTATATCTCAAAGTTGGTGGAATGAGGATTCGAACCTGAGACCTATAGGTCACCAGGGAACTCCAAACCACTACACCAACTCATCATCGATCATAGAAAACATCTAATAATCTAAATACACAGTCAATGATCGAACTAAAAAACTAGACTTTTTCTTTTTGAAAAACAAAAAATCATTGTATTTATTTATTTTTGGATGGATGAACATTTATTAATGATTAATCTACTTCCTAATTCTATATTGGATACCACCTCTCTCTCTCTCTCTCTCTCTCTCTCTCTTTCTGTTTGACACACTTCAGTTAAAAATCTCTAAAAATAGACATCTTTTAAAGAAAAACCCCAAATCTTGCAATACCAAACAAACCCCATCTCTGAAAGTCAATTTAGTACCTCTCTATTTCTCGATCTGTGTTTTTGTTTTATATTATCTCCCTACTATTTTTATTCCTCAAAAACAAGTCCATTTTGTTCTTATACTTCTTCATCTTACAACACCCATTTCCCTTTTTCAATTCAAAAAATTGAAAACCCATATCAAGAAATCTCATTTCTGAAATGGGTTTTGTCTCAAATCTCTGAAATCATATCAAAGTTTCCATCTTTTTTGTTTTCTTGTTCTTGGGTTTTTGTGTATATATACACACACTAAAATAAAATGGTTGTTCAGTTGGAGATATGGCTAGTTTTGATAGTTCTTGTGGTTTCTATACAAAATCAGGTTCTTGTGATTTCACAAAACCTGACATGCAATTCCAATGACTTGAAAGGATTACAAGGTTTTAACAATGTAATGGAAGCACCAATTGAAGGATGGTTTGGTTCTGCAAATTCATCTGATTGCTGTAAATGGGCTGGTGTTACTTGTAATTCATCTTCAGGCAGGATTGTGAAATTACAGCTTTCAAAGAAAAGATTAACTGGTAATTTATCTGATTCTTTTTCTTCTTTAGATCAGTTAAAAAGCCTTAATCTTTCACATAATTTTCTTAGAGGCCCTCTTCCTTTATCTCTTTTTCACCTTGGTAATTTGGAAGTAGTTGATTTGAGTAGTAATAAGTTTAATGAGGTTTTACCTGTTAGTATAAATCTGCCTAAGCTTCAAGTTTTGGATGTTTCTGATAATGCCTTGAATGGTGCACTTCCATCTGGTATATGTGTTAACTCAACCCGAATTCGTATTCTTAAATTTGCTGTTAATTATTTCACTGGGACTATTCCACCTGAATTTGGGAACTGTAGTTTTCTTGAACATTTGTGTTTGGCTTCTAATCTGCATTATGGAGAAATTCCAGAATTCTTGTTTGGGTTACCAAGTTTGAGAGAATTGGCTCTCCAGGATAACACCTTTACTACTCTTCCGGGAATTAGTATTCCCTCTAGTCGTTTGGTTCGTTTGGATGTTTCGTCCAATAGAATTTCAGGAAAGATACCTGATTTCTTTGGTAGCTTTCCAAATTTAAATTATTTTATAGCTCATTCGAATAATCTTTCTGGTCGGATACCTCGGTCGTTGTCGAATTCACCAACCATTTCTTCTGTTAAGCTGAGAAATAACTCTTTAGATGGTTCGATAGATTTTAACTGTTTGACTATGGTTAATCTTAGCTCACTTGATCTCGGGAGTAATAACTTTTCGGGTACAATACCTGCAAATCTTGCATCGTGTCAAAAGTTAAAGGCTATAAATCTTGCAAGAAACAAACTCAGAGGTCAAATCCCGGAAAGTTTCAAGAACTTTCAGTCTCTTTCGTACCTTTCACTTTCCAACTGCAGCTTCAATAACCTCTCGTCATCTCTAGAAATCCTCCAGCACTGCCCTAATCTAACCGTTTTGGTTCTCACCATGAACTTTCACACCGAACAGTTGCCATCCAATGATCATTTACAGTTTAAAGCACTCAAAGCTCTTGTAATCGCCAATTGCAAGCTCACAGGTAGTATTCCTTCGTGGCTAAATGGGTTAACACAGTTGCAGCTGTTGGATTTGTCATGGAACCAGTTGACCGGATCCATTCCATCGTATTTGGGTGATTTTAAGAATTTGTTTTACTTGGACTTGTCCAACAATTCATTGTCGGGAGAGATACCCAAGAGTCTGACACAGTTACAGAGTTTGATTTCAAGAGATATCTCATTAGAAGAACCATCACCGGATTTTGCATTCTTTAAGAAAAGAAACATTAGTGGCAGAGGGATTGCGCAACAATACAATCAGATCATGAGCTTTCCGCCATCAATTGATCTCAGTAGCAACCTCTTTACTGGTCCCATATGGCCGGAGTTTGGCAACCTGAGAAAGTTGCATGTTTTGGATTTGAAACACAACAGTTTATCAGGTCTGATTCCCAGTTCCTTGTCGGGCATGAGAAGCATAGAGACTCTGGATTTGTCATATAATAGTTTAACAGGAACAATCCCTCCATCTTTGGTGATTCTAAGTTTTTTGTCAAAGTTTAGTGTTGCACACAATAATCTGACGGGGGTTATTCCTTCTGGAGGTCAATTTCCAACTTTTATGAACTCAAGTTTTGAGGGAAACCAAGGTTTATGTGGTGGTGGACATGTGATATCCAATTGTGAAAGCAAAACGTTTCCCAGGTCAACAGTCGAGATATCCAAGAAAAATGTTGGGAAAATGGTCGGAATTGCGATTGGGATTTGTTTCGGAGCGTTATTGATTCTTGCTGTGGTGTTCATGGGGGTTATTCGTGCAACCACCCGACGAGTAGTTGATCCTGAACAAGAAGATGGTTCTGATGCTGAGGATATTAGCAAGAAGACTGATGAACTTGAGTCAAAATTGGTTCTTTTCCACAACAACAAAGAGCTATCAATCAAAGACCTTTTGAAGTCAACCAACAGTTTTGATCAAGCAAACATAATTGGGTGTGGTGGGTTTGGTCTAGTCTTCAAAGCCACACTTCCTGATAACCAAAAAGTTGCCATCAAACGGCTCTCAGGTGACTGTGGTCAAGTGGACCGAGAGTTTCAAGCCGAAGTCGAAACACTCTCACGAGCTCAGCATCCGAACCTAGTCCTCCTTCAAGGTTATTGCAAACACAAGAATGAAAGGCTGCTTATTTATTCATTCATGGAAAATGGGAGCCTAGACTATTGGCTACACGAGAAGCCAGATGGACGGTCCAAACTTGACTGGACTACACGGCTACGTATAGCTCAAGGAGCCATTCGAGGTCTAGCTTACTTGCACCAATCTTGTGATCCCCATATACTTCATCGTGATATTAAATCAAGCAATATTCTTCTAGATGAGCATTTTGAAGCTCATTTAGCCGATTTTGGTCTTGCAAGACTCATTCTACCATACGACACTCATGTAACAACCGATCTCGTCGGAACATTAGGCTACATTCCACCAGAATATGGTCTAGCTTCCGTTGCATCATACAAAGGAGACATTTACAGTTTTGGCGTCGTTCTTCTGGAGCTTTTGACAGGTAAGAGACCAATGGATATGTACAAACCTAAAGGCAGTAGAGATTTGATCTCATGGGTAATGCAAATGAAGATTGAAAAAAGAGAGACTGAAGTTATCGATTCATTAATCTTTGACAAAGATCGTGCAAAAGAGATGTTGTTGGTTCTTGAAATCGCGTGTGTTTGTTTGAACGAGTCTCCTAAGTCAAGACCTTCGACTCACGAGCTGCTTACTTGGCTCGATAAGGTCGGTGTCGAGTCATAGTCAAACAATTTCTTGGTTCTTTCGTTGGTTGGTTGTAAATAGAATGAATACATGGGAATACAATTGTTTTGAGCATAAGTTCAAAGATGTTAAGCTGATTTTGTTAGACTTTAGATTATATTGCTTTTTTTTATTTATAATTAATTAGTAAATAATACAGTATTGATTAATGGTCCCTTTGATTAATTTGTTGGTGGATGAACAAAATAAAGTCAAACTTTTCACGAGGTGGTGGGTCAACGCTTCCAGCCTGGTTTGGCGGAAACCAACCAACTCTAAACTTTTCAATGAAAAGAGTCACATGCAAACTTTCAATTATCTACTACCATCCACATTTAAATACATATAAATTTGGAGGATACTGATACTAAATTGGTCCTTTTAAGTTTTAATTTTGATGATAGTTTTTTATTTTTTATTTAAAACGGCATTCTAATCTATACATACTCCTAAATTACACGCATGTCTGAGATTAAATTCAGGACTCTCGAAAAATCCCTATTAATCCACCCCCACAAATATGGGAAGTGAGACTCGAACCCAGGTGGATCCCCCAAGGTCAAAGACCTTACCAGTGGGTCTGTTTCAACAAAAGTCACATATAATCAATTTTTATGTTTAAATATATTTTTTGATTATCTGCGTTTATAAAGGCAATGGTCAAATAGTTTCTCCAAAGTATACATGATAGTGAAGTATAGGATTGTATTTACTAATGCTGAATATAGAGGTAGGCTATAGAATTAGTTTTTGGACAATTGGACATAAGATGAATGTATATATGTAAAATTTGGGCCTGTCCAAATTGGATACATGAGATGTAATGTTGGTCTTGAGGATTAATAAAAGTATGGCAATGGCCGTTTTTTTGGGGGAAAAAAATAGTTTTTCCAAAATGCAAACTCCAAACACCTTACAGCAGAGACATTATGCTATGAAAAAGTTTTCAATGAAACCGGACATATATAGATTTATATCTGCATCACATGTCAAAGTATCTACTTTTAATTCAAAATGATACGAGTATAAAACTAAAGAAATCATCTAGAGAAAAACTTTAGATGCTTTTAACAAATGAGTTTTGTTAAACAAAGCAATAAGGTTGTAGTTAAAATGCATTAATAAGTTGTATACTTACCCAAATTTATAAAAGGTGTGCTTTTGATATGAAAAATACATTATACAAGTTAAATTCAAATCTAAGGGATACATTTACATTTTCTTCAAAAAAATTAGGTTTTAAATACAATATTTTATTATTTTATTTTAATTTTATGAGAAATGATCATAACATTAAGATTGTTATTAGTATCTTATTGCATGTATAAACGGTAGACCATTTTGGACCTTTTAGTGTAATGGTGTGACCATTAGTATTTACTAACACTCTTATATGTGTGTAATACAACACTTTTGTTTGGTGGCACTAGCCACACTCAATTGTTATCCAGCATCTACCCATACAGTAGTTATACATTCTTGAAATCGTGTATCAAATTTATTGTGTACATTTATTTTGAGATACATAGACGACAGGAACAATCATGTATGTATCAGGAGGGGTGGAATTTAAGTTTTTGTCTTTTGAAATGGGTCTTTAGGTGATTAAAATGAGAATTTCTATACAATAGCTTTTTTTCATCACAAAACAGAAAAAAAAGAAAAAAAAAACCCTTCCTGGATACTTTAAACACATTCAAAATTCAACTTCCGGTAATCACACACAAAAAAAAACAAAAAACGCCATGCCATTATTTTTTTTTAACATAACAAGTAGCATCCAGAGTTCTATTGATCAGCAGCATCATCTTCGAGTTCATAAACGGCTTGAAGCGGACCACATCCAAGAACAGACCCTTCATTCTCTGAATAATTACCATCCAAACCACTCTTTCCAAATAAACACATTTGTGGCTCTATCTCGTTTAATCGCTTGTATTCATCATCCGACAAACTCCAGCTGAATATATCGATGTTCTTCCTTATTCTATCAGGATTCACACTACATGGTAGTACACTTGTCCCTCTTTGTAAACCCCACCTCAAGATAACCTGAATATAAATACACAAAACCATTATATACAAAGGCGGCACCATGAAAAAAATCTCAGAGGTGCAAAAATTAAAAATTCCATGAAAAATAAATCTAAAAAAGAAGGCAAAATGTTAAAACCTATATGAAATTTTATATAAATCCATGAAAAATTTAAAAATACATGACAACTGTTAAATTTTGAGGGGGGCATTGGCCCCCCTTTAGTACTGCCCCTGATTATATATATAGTTCATATTATCTAGTCTAAGAATTTCGTGTACCTTCTTATCATAGATATTATTCACGCAATGAAATGAAAGAAAGTAAAGAGTTGACAAGGTACCTGTTCGGGGGTCTTTCTATGCCTGTCTGCTATATCTGCTACTACGGATAACTTAAGCATTGGTGCGTGGACTGATCTTGACCTTCTAAATGACATATGAGGGGTTCCTGTTTCATACTCGCTTGAATCATTGTCTGTTGATGATGCAGAATTACTGGTTGGTACTCCTAGTGGTGTGTGAGCAGATACATGGATTGAGTTTGACTGACAAAACTTCACAAGCTCGTCTTGTCTCCAAAAAGGATGCAACTCTACCTGAAAATGATCTCTCCATATATAGTCACATATAAGTTCACAAAGTGTGGATAACCGACAACGTTGACAAGCACAAATGCCTACCCCAAAGACAATATGTGAAAGACAATGTGCAGATTGACTCAATATAGTTGTCTGCTCATATATTATTCCGTCCCAAGGACAACATATGCGACTAAATGTTGAAAAAACATATATAGTGACATATTATGTATTTTTGTACTTATAAATTTCACAATATATTATCGGCTACCCAAGGAATCTACCGATGCTTTTGAGACGTTCAAACTTAATTAAGAACAATAAATTCAAAAAGTCTTGGGACATTAGTTTGTGAGTTTGTTGTTTTCAAAAGACCAAGTATATAAGAACATCAATATCTAAACTAGACTTAACTGTAAAACGGTAAATTTAACTAAAACTGGAACAGACCAAGACCAGGACATGAAAAAAAAAGTCTGTTTTTCATCTGGTGTAATATTCACCTTGTATGGTTCTAGTCTAATTCAAAACTGGATACTTTGGTTTTCTTTCATTTACATATAACAAGATCTTTTTATATGTAAGAAAATAGACATGAATCATTAGCTTATAAGTTTAAATCCAGTTCAAGAAACAACTCCAAACTTTCAAAGTTTTGGTTCCGCCCCTGGTTCCCGGGTATATATACTTTCAAAGTTTTGGTTCGATACAGTCCGGTTTGGTTTGCTGGTCAGACAATAAATTTGCTAAGGTCTAACAAGAAAAAAAGAAAAAAGTCAAACCTGATTAACAGCAGGTACAATCTTAGCAAACTTAAGCAGCTCTTTAATCTGCTGAACATCAAAATTACTCAAACCAATAGCACGAACAAGACCCAACTCAACCAACCTTTCCATTGTTTTCCATGTTGTTTTCAACTTACTCATGAACTGTCTATTCTCACAACCCGAATTCGCAGGAGGGTCTGTTGCATCACCAAAACCCGAACTCTCGGGCCAATGCATTAAATAAAGATCCAGATATGACACTCCAAGATTCTTTAAGGAAACTCTAACAGAATTCTCAATCTTGTTTATAGAATTCATAGTACAATACAACTTTGATGTCAAAAAGATTTCTTCTCTTTTTAATGTTTTGTTAATAACTTGTGACAATGCTTCCCCTACTTCTGCTTCGTTACCGTATAGATGTGCACAGTCTATGTGACGATACCCGACTGATATTGCTGTTTTTACTGCATCGACGCAGAACCCACCGCCGCTTTGCCATGTTCCTAGACCGATGGCTGGGATTTTCGCGCCTGTGTTTAATGTAAAGTATGTTCCTGGTGACCCATGTTTCCCTTTCATGTCACAAATGATGGTGATCAAAATGTTACAAATGTGTAGTTGATGAAATGCTTATAAGGTTTAAAGATATATTAAGA
Organism: Erigeron breviscapus; assembly: GCA_034093135.1. Lineage (NCBI taxonomy): Eukaryota > Viridiplantae > Streptophyta > Magnoliopsida > Asterales > Asteraceae > Erigeron > Erigeron breviscapus. The sequence continues at coordinate 202,303,772 of CM067167.1, read as the reverse complement.
GTTTTACCCTTTTTTAATGAAATATAAAAAATACTTATCAAATTACCCATTTATATTAAAAAATTTACAAAAGCTTTTAAAACTCCACTTCAAATTAAAAAAAGAACAAAAAAAACAAAGTGTTGGAAATTACAAATTGCAGTCACCCATCTATTAGACTACCCAATCTGCTGAACATCAAAATTACTCAAACCAATAGCACGAACAAGACCCAACTCAACCAACCTTTCCATTGTTTTCCATGTTGTTTTCAACTTACTCATGAACTGTCTATTCTCACAACCCGAATTCGCAGGAGGGTCTGTTGCATCACCAAAACCCGAACTCTCGGGCCAATGCATTAAATAAAGATCCAGATATGACACTCCAAGATTCTTTAAGGAAACTCTAACAGAATTCTCAATCTTGTTTATAGAATTCATAGTACAATACAACTTTGATGTCAAAAAGATTTCTTCTCTTTTTAATGTTTTGTTAATAACTTGTGACAATGCTTCCCCTACTTCTGCTTCGTTACCGTATAGATGTGCACAGTCTATGTGACGATACCCGACTGATATTGCTGTTTTTACTGCATCGACGCAGAACCCACCGCCGCTTTGCCATGTTCCTAGACCGATGGCTGGGATTTTCGCGCCTGTGTTTAATGTAAAGTATGTTCCTGGTGACCCATGTTTCCCTTTCATGTCACAAATGATGGTGATCAAAATGTTACAAATGTGTAGTTGATGAAATGCTTATAAGGTTTAAAGATATATTAAGAGTTTTACCCTTTTTTAATGAAATTTGATTGGAATATATATATATATATATATATATATATATATATATATATATATATATATATATATATATATATATATATATATATATATATATATATATATATATATATATATATATATATATATATATATATATATATATATATATATATATATATATATATATATATATATATATATTCTATATTTTTATATAATCTATACAAAAAAATTAAAATAACAAAAAAATATATTTTCTAAAATAGCTCCGTTTTTAATAAAATTTATGTCAAAACGTCCGTAAAAGAAAACTAAAAAATACCATGTTTTTATATTTATATAAAAAGTTATAAATTATAAGATATTAATGAAAAACTAACAAGGTGTTAAACTAAATATGTATATTGAAAAGCATATATCCAACCACCACTTAAATTGTGACAAGTGCCCTGTTTTCTTTGACAATCTTGGATTGTTTGGAAGACTAGTTTGTCACAGATCGCTTACGTACTTCATTTCTTTTGAATATTATATTGCTCGATCCAACAAACAGATCACTGATAATGGTAGTCTTAGTGTATGTTCTGTACGATATATCCATATACATACTACTACATGACATATCCTACAATACATAGCAGCCATTAATAAAAAAAGGGTATCTATACTACTCTATAAAGCAAACTACCCTTTCCCCTTTAAGCAATTAACATTTTGAAATGACCATATTACCCCTCTTTTTATTCACTAATTTAAACATCTTCACATATTTACCTATAATACCCTTAATGAAATAAATTACAACATAGATCCCTGAACACTTAAAGAACTATATTAACCCCTCTTACATCAATTAATTTACATTCACCACCACGCCACCACCACCGTCACCGTCGCACATCGCCGCCACCACTGCCGCCGTCGCCAGACCTTCGTCGCTACCACCATCACCGCCGCATCGCGCGGGCATCCGTCTAGTTTAAGTAATGTTAGATGCCAACATCTTCAAGCTCATTTCCATCGCTAGTGTATGTAGCGTCCAAGCTTTAAGCTTTTTCCTCTAATTTAAAAGCTTGGAGCTCTTCTAACCAAACAAAGTTTTTTAATAGATAGGAGCTTTTAATTAAAAGCTTAAAACTTGAAGCTACTAAAAGCTCGCTGCCAAACATACCTATAGTGATGAGATCCATACCCGAGAATCAAAAACCGCTTGACCAACCGAGCACCATTTGTCCGGTCTTCGATCATATGATTTTTCAATGAATAATTATAAAATCATCAGAAAGCTTTTTTTTCATATACAAAAATATGAACATGTTAATGTATAATATATAACTATCCAAAGCAAAGATTGTTATTATATGACAAAAAATTGTAATAAAATTTACTATCATTCTTTTTCAATATTTCAGTCCAAACGTTGGTTCTGTTCTGTCCAGACCCGATAAATTCCAGTCCGACTAGATTTACCCAACACATCGGGTTCTTTTGGGATTTTCAATTTTGTAGGCAAAAATTGACAATTTTAGAACTTCTATTTTTGAATATAGCTAATATTTTTAATATTATTTTTATTCAAACTTAAAGCTTCTAATTTTCGATGCAATCAATTTAAATGCTAACCATTACTTTAAATCAAATTTAAAGCTTCTAATTTTCAGATTTTATAAGTTTTTTTTTTTTGAAAAATGACAAATGTTAGATGTTAATGATTCGAACCCAACAGTGACATCTAAGGTGGACAGTATGCTGGAAATTGGAACCTACACACTCCTGCTAAACAGAGTGATAACACATATGCTCACAGCTCAAGAGGTAAATGTCCAAAATCATGGTAAATCAAGATTCGATCATAGGGATCCAAACCAACATCCCTTCCGTCGGTTTCCTAAAAAAGGACCCTAGCTGACCACTTGATCTAAGACCAGGTGGTTAGATTTTAATAATGTTTTGCTGATAACAACCTTAATGGTTGTTAATAATTTACTGTAACATATTCAACCAACCAAGGTTTCTGGGGTCTCATCGTTAGACAGCGTTGCAGGGTCGTTAATTTGAAATGAAATATTCCTTTACGAGACTAAAGGGTTCCTGGGCATTTACCTTTTTTTTTTGTTGTCAATAATTTACTGTAACATGCATTAAAAATGATATCATACATATAAAATAGTCCATCATTTGAATTTCATAACAAAAAGGTAAAATCTTTTATGTATATTAAACACAACTCATAAAATTATCAATAATTTCTTATAACTTGCATATAAAATGACACCTTACTTATAAAAACAATGTGTCTTAGACGATATGATTAAGTTTTTATATTAGCTCATGATTAACACGTTGTTAATAAGGCAAAATAAATCAAACAACTCCCCAAGTCTATTCTTGGTTCGATTATAATTGTTGTTAAAGATGAAATAACTAATAAATAAATGAGAGATGTAAAGATGTAAACTATTGGCATTCTTTAGATAGACTTCGATTAAACACATGGGAGCATTTATTTTAAAATAATACAAACAGAATATCTATCTACAATATATATATTAGATAATACTCGTAATTAAACTTTATGTATTTATATTAATATTATATATATATATAATATATATATATATAACAAAGTCCTAAATTCTTTTATGAAAAAATAAGGACCGTTAGACGAGTTCAAACTTTTAATTACAATCCTTAGATCAAAATAATGTTATCATTACCAAATTTCTATAATACCTTATACAACAAACCCAACCCCCTCGTTACTTAATTAAGATTTTGAAATACCTGAATTATCTCCACAAATTTAACATTCTTCTCATTCATCCATTGAATGTACCCAAATACCTTTAACAATTTCAACTCACACAAATCTACGGTCAAACCCTAATCTAATTATCTATCTACATCTATATTATATTATACAACAAATCTCATTTTGTTGAATTTTAAGTTTCAATATTCCACAATTAATCAAAACCACATTACATCAATAACTTACACTATTTGCCGCCGCCACCATCACCACCAATCGCCGCCGCCAACACCGTCACCACCGCCACGTCGACGCTACCGCCGCACGCCAACATTCGTTACTGCCACCGTCGCCGCCATTACATCACCATCACCACTGTCACCTCCACCACCGCCGCTACCGCCGCACGCCACCACCACCACCAGTCATCGCCATCACCACCACATCGCGCGGATACCCTTCTAGTATTATTGAATAAACACAACATTAGTCCTTGTACTTTATATAATTAAATCTTGTATATTTAACTTAACATTTTATTTATTTTTTTTGCCGTCGACTTCAAAAAGAAAACCAAAGTTTTTGGACTTTTATTTTCCTTAGCCGCCACCAAAAAAAAAAGTTTTGTTCATTTTTCATTCTTAGAAGACTAGCTTTAAAAATTTATTTATAATTTTTAAGATTTTTGTTAATACATGTTTTATTAAATTAAATGTAAGGAATGCAATTTCGTAAACGTAATTCATTATTAGATATTTTGCTAATATAATTAACTAATATTAATAATTAACTTTATTCATATTTTTACTAATTTAGTCTCATATCAAATACACGGGTGGTTAATGACACTAAATATTGTACTGTTCAAAATTCTAAAATTCTAAAAATTGAACTATAAATACATAATCTAGAAATTTTAATTTGTTGATGTAAAATTACTTTTAAAAATTCTAAAATAATTTACTATAAACACAAATAGTAGAATTTTTGAGGCTAAAAATCTTATGAAAGAAAATTTAAGATTGAATTCTTAAATAGTGGTGAAAAAATATCTATTATAATTCTAATTGGGAAATTGATATGAAAAAACGGTAGATTGATGGGAACCGCTTGATCTCATGTACCGAATTGGTACCCACATAACTCCCAGCAAAGATAGTGTCAAGGTAAATCAACCACTTAAATTCAATTTTGTCTCTGACAAGATTCGAACCCAGGTTGCTTTCAGAAAGTGGGAGCTGGTGGCCAACTCTTCTACGAAGAGTTGATATATGTTTAATACCTTTGAAAAAGATGAAGAGTTGGTTGGGAAATTGATATATGCTTAATACCTTTAAAAAGATGATATTTATTTGTTAAAAAAATGGTATTTATAAACTCTCTTGAGTGGTAATCAAATACATATTAAATGTAAGTGTAGTGCTTAGATATTGCTATGATGCTTTGATATTTTATATAAGATTATTTTTTATTTTGTTAATTTTTCTTTATGTGTGTATTTATATAAGCATTAAGCTACGTGAAAGATTGTAAAAAATGACTAATATAGTTAAAAAGAAGTCAAATCTATATTCAATTCTTGATTATATTCCACTAAACAAATCTGGTTATCTTGAATTTCAAACTATCACTTGATGCATTAATTTTAAGTTTTACTAATTGTTTATAGAAACATATAATCATGAAATTTTATGTTTTTTCCCTATATATAGAGACATTTCTCAACTTCGATTGTAAATGCGATAGTCTTCAATGAAATTTTGTGTATTTGTAATCTAACTCATTTTAGCAAGATACTAATTTACATCTTTTGCATCATGATATTAATTAATCCATTTTCAACATCTTTTATCTATGTTTGTCAATTTACGATATTATGAAACGATAATATGTCATTAATTAAATATGTTCTCTCGCGTATTACGCGGGACAATAATCTAGTTGTATAATACACAAATAATATTTTTTATAAAATATTGTAGGTCCAAATTGTGCTACTAGAAACTATGCTTGGTACAAATAGATACTCCGTACATTGTATTATTGGTGTGAATGTGGAAAGATCGCACTCCTCTAGATGATAGGTTGCCTCAATATATACTAATAAATGAAATAAATACAAGGTAATGAAAGGTTACAATGAATGGACATAAATAATGTACATAAATGAATCAATTAGTATTAACATCCCCCCTCAAGCGAAACGGTGGAGGACGGATGCACAGTCGGTCACGAAATAGCTCAAATTGAGCTCGAGGAAGACTTTTCGTGAAAATGTCCGCAACCTGTAGCTTGGATGGAATAAACCGAGTGAGAAGTCTCCCGGAGTTCACAAGTTCACGAACAAAGTGATAGTCTAAGTCAATGTGTTTCGCCCTCTTGTGAGATACGGGATTTTGGGTCAAAAAGATGGCACTATTATTATCACAAAACAAAATCGGCTTTGCTGATGGAAAAACATGCAATTCACCCAGAAGGTTTGTGACCCAAAGTATCTCCGCTGCAGTGTTAGCCATGGCTCGATATTCACTTTCACAACTAGAGCGAGCAACAGTGGGTTGTTTCTTGGCACTCCATGATATTAGATTTCCGCCAAGATAAATTGAGTAACCATAGGTGGAGCGACGAGTTTCAAGACAGCGGGCCCAGTCGGCATCGGAAAAACCATGGACATTTGGAGAGGAAACCCGCGAAAACACAAGCCCATATGAAATAGTTCCTTTTATGTACCTTAAAATCCGCTTGACATGCTGAAAGTGATCAGTGGTGGGAGATTGAAGGAACTGGCTAACTTGATTTACTGCATACGCTATGTCCGGTCTTGTGATGGTTAAGTACTGCAGAGCACCAACAAGCGAGCGGTAAGAGGTGACATCAGAAAAAGGTTCCCCAAAACTAGTAAGGTTTGCATTTGGTGCAAGAGGTGTATGAACAGGCTTAGCATCAAGAAGGTCGATTCGAGCTAGTATGTCATGAGCATACTTTGTTTGGCTTAAAAAAAGACCTGTAGATGTAGTGTGGACTTCCAAGCCAAGGAAGTAATTCAAAGAGCCAAGGTCCTTGATGGCAAATTCTGAGTTCAACTTGGCAATAGTTGTGTTGATGAAACTAGCATTATTACCTGTTAAAAGTATATCATCAACATACACGAGAAGATATACGAGACACCCATCACGCTTGTAAATAAACAATGAGGGATCAGCACGGCTGCACTGAAATTGACATTGAAGTAGAAACGTGCTTAGACGTTGAAACCAAGCACGCGGAGCTTGTCTCAAACCATATATCGCTTTCTTGAGTAAACAAACGTGGTTTGGAAAGAGAGGACTTGCAAACCCGGGGGGTTGTTCCATATAAACTTGCTCAGTAAGATTCCCATGAAGAAACGCATTATTAACATCTAGTTGATGAAGGCGCCAATTGTTGAAAGATCGCACTCCTCCAGATGAGAGGTTGCCTCAATATATACTAATAAATGAAATAAATACAAGGTAATGAAAGGTTACAATGAATGGACATAAATAATGTACATAAATGAATCAATTAGTATTAACAATTGGAAACCAAATTCAATAAAGTACATTGTCAATTACTAATTGACATGTAGAAAAATTGTAATCTCTATATCAAAACTTTTGAACAGTTGATTCTTAAACCGATAAGTGTGTTTATTATATTTTCATTATTTATTTATTGATTTTTTGTGTGTGTTTAAAAGGCAAAATTTTATTGCCTTGAGCCCTTGAATAAATTTAGAATGAGTCAAGACAAGACTGGGTCGGGTTGACCCATAACGTCTATGGCCAAGCTTGTTTTTTTTACCCGCTTGACTTGTTATCAAAAGAAAAGGAAAAACACATATATAACCTATACATAAGCGTGCAAATGGGTTGAAATTGGCATTTCCACTACCAACATAACAAAAGCCACAACAATGACCCATGGGCACATTATAGTTTAATATTTTGATCCTCGTGCATATTCAGGTAGCGAATATGGATTAATTAAGTTGAAAATAACATGATAAACAATGGCACGATCAGCTGTTGAAATGGTCTTGTCCATGCTACTAGATTCATAGAGGAACTATGAGATATAAATTATACGTACAAGTGTACAACAGATAAAAGGATTGCTTAAACTTATATTTTGAAGACTTCACTTCACAAATAATGAGCATTGATTAACATTTTGAGTGACAGAGAAATGAATACACTTACAATATATTATGAACATATAGAGATATCACTTCTGCTGGAGGGCTTTCGAATTCTTTGGACTCCGTGTGGACTTGGCTCCTCTAATCTTTCTTTCTGCTTCGCTCAACCATTGAATATGTTGGTTAGTTCCGTGATCAAGGGATACTTTTTGCAAGCAATTCTTATTGACATGCTATTCTCCTCAACGGACATTGTGATATTGATTTATTCCTCTTTTAGGAGGTAACTTCTTCAAAATAAAGAGAACCAGTGCCGATGGTAGTATCTCCACCAACTGCATGCTCAAAGGGAAATTAGTAAAACTTAGATTATTGCTGAAATGATAAACAGAAGTATGCACATAAAGCATTTCTGATCGACACCACCATTTAGACCCATATCAAAACATTCTATTTTGATGTCTTACCCAATGTGCCTAACCAGCCCATTTTGCCTGTCATTAATTATCACACATGGAACATACTAATCACAACTGTTATAATATGCAGAAAAAATCTGCAACTGCAAGCCTCAAAGACTCAGTTTATATTAGCTAAACAGACCGAAAAACATGACATAAATTTCTCTGAGGATGTAAAAATACACACATCAAGTTAAGGCAAGGAAGTTTACCAAGTAGTATATGAATATCAGAACAGGATGTTCCAGCACATCCAAGTTGGCAGCAGTATTGAACGCGTTCATGCACATCTAATCGTAAATGCAATAGTAATATAATAAGATTAAACTTAGAAATCTAAATGTTAATCATCATGTAATATTAATGACGAAAAAGAGACCTACCATCACACATCTTATGAGGAAACATGTAAAGCAGATACTTGTCACGTATCCAACCTGCATCAAGAATATAAATTGACATATAAACATAAATATACCAAGTCAATAAAAAATTAAGATGGTATTATAAATTAATTAATATGCCTCCTTCAACTTCTTTCGTCGGCCTTTTGATTCAACAGGAAATCGCTGCAACATTAGAAATAGTCTGCACATATACACAAAGTATGAAATAATACATTAATAAGAGAAATCCTACTGAGTTATACTGTAGACGTATAAGTTAAAGTACCTTACTCCATATACCAAAAAGCCCAAGGCAGCAAACAAAGATACCCCTGCAAAGAACATCTTGGATAGGATCACTGTAACATGGACCGGCTTCCACCAGATTACTAGCCACAAAGATATCTGCTTAGATAAATCAATAGAGTACTTTAACTAGTTAAATACCCGATGTATTTTTTTTCACTCAAAAATGAAATAAGTCTTACCTGAATTGCATAGATTATTCCATTGATTATAAAGAAAGTGGGCCGAAGACCATCAGTTGAAACACCGCGTGCCTGTCAAATGTTAATTACATTGCCAATCAGCACCATATGGATATAAAACATAGTAAGCAAATGAGCAAAACATATTAGCAAAACCTGGTAGTAGATTTCTGCCCAGAATAAAACTAAGAGAGCGTAGGTAGTGAAAAACGCAAGACTTGGCACATCAAGCAAGATATGTTGAACAATCTGATAAAAGAAACCGGCAGCAATACGGAAGGCCTATTAAGCAAATTAATTATGCCATCTTGTGATGGATGAAATTGAGAAGATTAATTCTAACCTCGGGTTTCAAGTGTTGAATATCACGGCGAAAAATAAATAGGAAACATCTAACTGCAAAAGTAATATTATTAAAACTGCTAAAGATTAGATAACAAAACATTTATATAAAATAATCAGCGTTAATTTGTAAATTAGAAAAAGAAGACTTGAACATATATAGTACTGACCTGCATTAACCAAGAAATTGAGAAAATGAAAGACTTTCTGGGTGGTCCAACCATACTCTGGCACTCTTTGTTGTATCCGAATCAATTGCATCTAGTCACACACATATATATATATATAATAATAATAATAATAATAATAATAATAATAATAATAATCACTCATCATAACTAATTAATCGAAATGCAGATTTAACTTACTAGCTATTCGTTACAATCATATATAGAGAGCCCTCATCATGACAATATTGATAGAAAAGATGATTAATTAGAGTTCTTAATATCCGTCTATATATACATAAAATGAAAATGAAACTGTTAACGTACAAATACACAAACAATAACAAAAAAAAAACTTATATCAACAATAACATAACATGCAACGTAACGAAGAATTAATACCATTGCGACGATTGCAACGAGGCCATAAAGAGCAGCAAGAGCATGAAATAATCGATCTTGCCACACAACGGTGTCGTTTAAGACATGCCACCAATCAGAAGCATCTTTAAGGGTGTACATCATTATCACCGTGTTTTCAAACGGGGCTACCAATACCCTATACATTGCCGGATATATCTAATTATATATTTTGTACGTTGGTCGGACGGTTATTATTGGCGACGGTTAATTAATGATATATATGTTGGCCGTTTTTTAAATTATGGTTGATAGTTGAAATTTGGCCTACGAGCGTGTGAAGGATGACGAACACATTGGATGCGTGATGGATTGATGTAAAAGATGTATTATAGCCTTACTTACTATACAAACAACTTGTTAACTACGTAATGTTTAGATTGATTGTCATAAAACATGGTGGAGCCTGAAACTGAGAGGTCTTGGGTTCAAATTCTGGGGTGAGCAAAATTGCTCACTGGAATGTAAAAGTAATTGATGTTAAAAAGAGGTAGTGTAGTTATTTTAAGGATTGAGGGATTTATGTTGTAAGTTATTTCATTAAAAGTATTATAGGTATATTAGATGAAGATATTTAAATTTATGAATAAAGGAGATGAGTATTTTGAGTATATGAATTCATCTTTTGAGAGTTTGGGGAAGGGGGTTTCTCTTTTATAAGATATTATAGATTATAGATAGGACTAGAAGCATGATAAAAATATTGATGCTTGATCGATGTCGTTGGACCGATCAAAAATATAAACTAAATACCTATAACTAGTATGGGTAAGTCGAGTATCGTATCCTCAGGGAATCATGGGAAAGTGTTAAACAATTTACAAAGTTAATTGAACTAGACATAAACTTAAAATTGATTGATTGATTTGATCAACAACTAAAATTGATTGTGAAATTAACAATATAATTCAATTAAATAAAAAGGATCATTCTCATGCTTCAAATTATGTTTTCAAATATGTAACCTAACTTATATTCGTTGGAAATCACATAGACATGATTCGTTATAACGTTTGGATTGAATGAACGTAAGAACTAAATTAATTGGTTGTGATGATTCACGATAACGAAAACCGGGGAATTGACACAACTAGATTTTCAATTCATTAACATAAAATTACAGATTCATGAGAGATTCATTCAATAATCAATGAGTAATTAACAAGTTAAAACCAAATGATAGATGAATTTCATTCAAAGTCATAAATAAGTAATCATTCAAACAATCCGAACAACATTAGATGTAAAAGACTAATGAGGAATTAAACATCTAATCCAACATGAATATGAGAAAGGTTGAACATAAATGGCTTACATAATTGTTCACATGAGAATGATCAAAAGAAAACCTAGCCTATCATCTTCATCAATGATTCTTCAATGTTGGCTATGATCTCCATGAAATTGTGATATGGTAGTGATTTTGGGGTCTTGGGAAATTTTGGAACTGCTATTGTGTGTGAATATTATGAATGGTAACTTCCCAAGTCGTCCAATAAAGTCATATAAACTGAAAATTAATTAAAACCAAATGATAGATGAATTTCATTCAAAGTCATAAATAAGTAATCATTCAAACAATCCGAACAACATTAGATGTAAAAGACTAATGAGGAATTAAACATCTAATCCAACATGAATATGAGAAAGGTTGAACATAAATGGCTTACATAATTGTTCACATGAGAATGATCAAAAGAAAACCTAGCCTATCATCTTCATCAATGATTCTTCAATGTTGGCTATGATCTCCATGAAATTGTGATATGGTAGTGATTTTGGGGTCTTGGGAAATTTTGGAACTGCTATTGTGTGTGAATATTATGAATGGTAACTTCCCAAGTCGTCCAATAAAGTCATATAAACTGAAAATTAATTAAAACCAAATGATAGATGAATTTCATTCAAAGTCATAAATAAGTAATCATTCAAACAATCCGAACAACATTAGATGTAAAAGACTAATGAGGAATTAAACATCTAATCCAACATGAATATGAGAAAGGTTGAACATAAATGGCTTACATAATTGTTCACATGAGAATGATCAAAAGAAAACCTAGCCTATCATCTTCATCAATGATTCTTCAATGTTGGCTATGATCTCCATGAAATTGTGATATGGTAGTGATTTTGGGGTCTTGGGAAATTTTGGAACTGCTATTGTGTGTGAATATTATGAATGGTAACTTCCCAAGTCGTCCAATAAAGTCATATAAACTGAAAATTAATTAAAACCAAATGATAGATGAATTTCATTCAAAGTCATAAATAAGTAATCATTCAAACAATCCGAACAACATTAGATGTAAAAGACTAATGAGGAATTAAACATCTAATCCAACATGAATATGAGAAAGGTTGAACATAAATGGCTTACATAATTGTTCACATGAGAATGATCAAAAGAAAACCTAGCCTATCATCTTCATCAATGATTCTTCAATGTTGGCTATGATCTCCATGAAATTGTGATATGGTAGTGATTTTGGGGTCTTGGGAAATTTTGGAACTGCTATTGTGTGTGAATATTATGAATGGTAACTTCCCAAGTCGTCCAATAAAGTCATATAAACTGAAAATTAATTAAAACCAAATGATAGATGAATTTCATTCAAAGTCATAAATAAGTAATCATTCAAACAATCCGAACAACATTAGATGTAAAAGACTAATGAGGAATTAAACATCTAATCCAACATGAATATGAGAAAGGTTGAACATAAATGGCTTACATAATTGTTCACATGAGAATGATCAAAAGAAAACCTAGCCTATCATCTTCATCAATGATTCTTCAATGTTGGCTATGATCTCCATGAAATTGAAGAGATATAACGGATATATAAGTGTGATACTTGCATTGTAGCTCACAATTGGCATATTACCCTTATTTGCACATTTCTATGTTTTTACTTGCTAGCAACTCTATCAAGACGCTCATAAGTCAACCATGTCATGCAGTCTAATCTACACTACCTAGCCCCACTTACATGTACAAATCCAATCACAAGAAAATCTCATTTTACAAACATGTATAACCAATATAAGTCGAATATTTTGCCCCTAAGGGTCAATTTCATATTACAAGAGAGTAAATCAACATCTAAACTAGAAACATAAATGAAATTAACAAGAAAATTGAAATCTACCTACGAAATTAAAAATGCAAAAACACAAAATAAACACATAGTCACATAATCACACAATAAGAACAGAAAGATAAATGGAAGGTATCAATCACTGCTGTGGACCTTGCGGTCCAAAGATCGACTCCATTAGGCCTCGATATAGAGATTGGGCCTCAAATGGATCAGAGGCTACTGGTGGTGGATCATTCGAGCTCCCCTCAACCCGTCCAACACAAGAATGTCTCGGGAACCACTCAGAATCGTGGCTCTGAGGATAATATGGATGAGAGGTAGGAACATACGGCTGCTTGTAATCATATGAAGGAGGAGTCTCCACATAGTCAAGTCCAACAATGTGGTCCTGGTGGTGGCGCACTTGCTCAAAATACTCAAACTGCTGTCTCTTATCCTGTTCATGAGCATATGCCATACCTAACTCATAACTCCTCCGCTGCACACCCTGCTGAGCAGTCATATCCCACATGCTCCTCTCATAGGATGTCCACTGATTATAATCGCTAGGCTGCTCATAACCAAAACTCGGCCCAGTACCTCCTATCCCAGCTCCTAACAAACCATCTCTCCTTCCTTCAACACCCCCTCTAGCTGCACTAGACTCACCCCTCTCATTAGCACGCATTTGTTCCATTTGTTCTATCGCCTCCTCCCTAGTAACCCCAGCCTTAGGAGCTATCAAATACCCATTGGTTTTCAAATCCTTAAGGAGTTTAAACTGTGGATAATCCTGAAACTCCCACTCATTCCCTTTCAACAACCTCTTCATGGAATAAGGAGTATTACTCAAATACTGCAAATTAGTCTCCTTTGGGACTACCTTGTGAATTTGGAGAAGGCGGGCGATGAGTTTCGGGTGAGGAATGACAAGTTTGTTTCTTTTGTTTCTTGCATCCCAAATGTTAGACATTACAATTTGTCTAAATGATAAGGCTAGGTTTCCCGTGACCAAGGCATATAACACAATAACATCATGATGCCTAACCATGCTCTTGTCACTAGTTCGGGGGCACACATTCCAACTCAAAATTGACATAATTAACCGGGGTAATGGCTTCAACAAAGCACGCTCCATCCTAAAGGTTGTACTCAAATTGTCTCGTGTAACATCAAAAACCTCAACAAGCATATCAATCCAATTATTAGGTGTTTCTACCCCCGTTAAATACTTCTCATCCACATAATCAAAAGCCCTCCCCGAAGTAGCACCCGTGTCAAATTTGGCTATCTTATCTAAGGTAGCAAAAGACATTGTTACCTTTTTCCCATTAACCGTGCCTACTAACTTAGAAGTCACCGGGGGTTATTACCGGGAGTCAATTCTAGAGTACCCAACCAATTAATGATACCATCTAAATAAATCTCAGCATTATCACCATTATTCCAAATCAACACTTGTTTCCATCCCATTTGTTCAAATGCTTCAACCATCCCAAACCCCCTGAATTCTGACAAGACAAGTGTTCTTTCACCCAACAATTGATCCATCAAATTCTTGGCCTCAGCCATCTTTTCTTTAAACAAAATCAATTGCCATTCATCGGGTAAAGTATGTAAAGGTATACCTTGTCTCCATTCGGGTTTTTCGACTTCAACCTCCATCTCTTCACTTGTCTGTGGTGAGTTTTCTTCTTCTTCTGATGATTCATCTTGAACCATTGGCCTTTTCTTCTTGTTTGGTTGTTGACTTGATGAAGTATCACCTTTCTTGCTTAGACTCTTTATAAATTTTCCTGCTGCTTTCTTCATCTTATCAACAAAACTAACAACAAGTAACAAACTTTAGCAAAGATTAGTGAATTAAAAGCAAAATTAGAAGAAAATTAAAAACAATTCGAAATTAAACTCACATAAATCTCAAAAAGTAGGCCGAAATTATACAAACAATTATGGGGGTTTTGTAGCTCTTGAAAAATTATGCACTTTAGACCCAAGAATTGTTGAAATTGATGGAGAATTGAAGAAGATATGATGATTTGAATGGTTAGGGTTCTTGAAGAAAATAAATGGGGAAAGAAAGAAAATCGTGAGAGATAGATAGATATGCAGATATGGA
This sequence comes from Erigeron breviscapus, assembly GCA_034093135.1. NCBI lineage: Eukaryota > Viridiplantae > Streptophyta > Magnoliopsida > Asterales > Asteraceae > Erigeron > Erigeron breviscapus. The sequence goes on along the minus strand of CM067167.1, from coordinate 202,288,631 downwards.
GTGAATGAACATAAAGAATCGGTTTTGTGGCTGTAAATTAAAAGATTTTTTTGTTTTTTTTTTTGGTTTTTTTTTTTTATTAGTGTTATTTTAATTTTTTTTATTTTTTTTGTTGTTTTGTTGTTTTTTTTTTTTTTTTTTTTTTTTTTTTTTTTTTTTTTTTTTTTTTTTTTTTTTTTTTTTTTTTTTTTTTTTTTTTTTTTTTTTTTTTTTTTTTTTTTTTTTTTTTTTTTTTTTTTTTTTTTTTTTTTTTTTTTTTTTTTTTTTTTTTTTTTTTTTTTTTTTTTTTTTTTTTTTTTTTTTTTTTTTTTTTTTTTTTTTTTTTTTTTTTTTTTTTTTTTTTTTTTTTTTTTTTTTTTTTTTTTTTTTTTTTTTTTTTTTTTTTTTTTTTTTTTTTTTTTTTTTTTTTTTTTTTTTTTTTTTTTTTTTTTTTTTTTTTTTTTTTTTTTTTTTTTTTTTTTTTTTTTTTTTTTTTTTTTTTTTTTTTTTTTTTTTTTTTAATTTTGTTTCTTTTGTTTCTTGCATCCCAAATGTTAGACATTACAATTTGTCTAAATGATAAGGCTAGGTTTCCCGTGACCAAGGCATATAACACAATAACATCATGATGCCTAACCATGCTCTTGTCACTAGTTCGGGGGCACACATTCCAACTCAAAATTGACATAATTAACCGGGGTAATGGCTTCAACAAAGCACGCTCCATCCTAAAGGTTGTACTCAAATTGTCTCGTGTAACATCAAAAACCTCAACAAGCATATCAATCCAATTATTAGGTGTTTCTACCCCCGTTAAATACTTCTCATCCACATAATCAAAAGCCCTCCCCGAAGTAGCACCCGTGTCAAATTTGGCTATCTTATCTAAGGTAGCAAAAGACATTGTTACCTTTTTCCCATTAACCGTGCCTACTAACTTAGAAGTCACCGGGGGTTATTACCGGGAGTCAATTCTAGAGTACCCAACCAATTAATGATACCATCTAAATAAATCTCAGCATTATCACCATTATTCCAAATCAACACTTGTTTCCATCCCATTTGTTCAAATGCTTCAACCATCCCAAACCCCCTGAATTCTGACAAGACAAGTGTTCTTTCACCCAACAATTGATCCATCAAATTCTTGGCCTCAGCCATCTTTTCTTTAAACAAAATCAATTGCCATTCATCGGGTAAAGTATGTAAAGGTATACCTTGTCTCCATTCGGGTTTTTCGACTTCAACCTCCATCTCTTCACTTGTCTGTGGTGAGTTTTCTTCTTCTTCTGATGATTCATCTTGAACCATTGGCCTTTTCTTCTTGTTTGGTTGTTGACTTGATGAAGTATCACCTTTCTTGCTTAGACTCTTTATAAATTTTCCTGCTGCTTTCTTCATCTTATCAACAAAACTAACAACAAGTAACAAACTTTAGCAAAGATTAGTGAATTAAAAGCAAAATTAGAAGAAAATTAAAAACAATTCGAAATTAAACTCCCTTCCCCAACTTAAAGGTACATTGTCCCCAATGTACACCATAAATTAGAGATAAGTTAACCGGCTCGAAAAATTGCAAAAACGTTTTCTTTCTCACCCAAACCGACCTTCCCCAACTTAATTCTCAAGCCTAGGTGCTGAGAATTATCCAACTTGTGTGATTATGCATCAAAACACTAAAACAACTAAATAAAAGTGCATGAAAGTAAACATACCGAAAACGAAGCTAGAAAACAAACAAACAACGGGTTGCCTCCCGTTTAGTGCTAAGTTTATTGTCCTCAGCCCGACATTACCTCAATTTGATTCATGCAACCTCATAGGATGGTGGAATTGATATGAAGTTCACCATTTCCGTTGTAGCTCCATTGATGTCGCTTGCATCCAAATAAGGCTTCAAACGGTGTCCGTTGACCATTTGCTTCACTCCATCCTTCGGATCCTCAATCTCAATTTCTCCAAACTTTCCAACTCTTGTAATAACATATGGACCCATCCACTTGCTTTTGAGTTTTCCGGGAAAGAATTTGAGCCTTGAATTGTAAAGCACACTTTTTGGCCAACTTCAAACACCTTTTTCTTTAACTTGGCATCATGAACCGCTTTCATCTTGTCCTTGTAAGTTGATGCGCATTCATATGCTTCATTCCTTAATTCTTCCAATTCGCACAATTGCAACTTTCTTTCCTTACCTGCATTCTCAAAATCCATATTAACGGCCTTAACGGCCCACAATGCCCTATGTGCCAATTCAATCGGAAGATGACAACCCTTTCCATAAACCAACCGGTAAGGAGTAGTGCCAATAGGCGTCTTAAAAGCGGTACGGTAAGCCCACAAAGCATCATTCAATTTGGTTGACCTTTCTATCGGGTCTTACCGTCTTTTGCAAAATTTCTTTAATTTGCCTATTAGACACTTCAACTTGTCCACTTGTTTGTGGGTGATATGGGGTGGCAATCCGGTGGTTTATGCCATACTGTTTGATAAGTTTGCCAAATTGAAATTTTTTAAAATGAGACCCCCCATCGCTTATAATCACACGAGGGATTCCAAATCTTGAGAAAATGTTGCTTTGGACAAACTTGCATACAACGGTATGGTCATTGGTTCTAGTGGCAATGGCTTCTACCCATTTTGAAACATAATCTACGGCCACTAGAATGTAGTAATTACCAAAGGAATTAGGGAAGGGACCCATGAAGTCAATGCCCCAAACATCAAAAATATTAACAACTAAAATGGGTTGCATAGGCATTTCATTCCTCTTGGTTATACTACCTAATTGTTGACACCTCACACATTTCTTAACAAATTCAGCGGCATCCTTAAAAATACTAGGCCAAAACAAACCACAATTTAAGACCTTGTAACCTGTCTTTTGACCGCTGAAATGACTTCCACATGCAAATGAGTGTGCATGCGTCAACACCTTTTGAATCTCTTCTTCCGGAACACATCTTCTCACCAATTGATCCGGGCCAACTTTGAACAAATCCGGCTCATCCCAAATATATTGCTTTGCTTGTGCCAAGAATTGTTGCTTCTTTCTCTTAGCCCAATGTTCCGGTATCTTACCTGCGGACAAAAAATTCACAATGTTTGCATACCAAGGGACAACGGAAACGGTTAGTAAATGTTCATCCGGAAAAGTCTCATTGATCTCCTTGGTAGAATCATCATCCATAGCTTGAATTCTTGACAAGTGGTCCGCCACCACGTTCTCACTTCCTTTCTTGTCTCGGATTTCCAAGTCAAACTCTTGTAGTAGCAACACCCATCTAATTAGCCTTGGCTTTGCATCCTTTTTCTCCATCAAATGCTTAACCGCGCTATGATCTGTGTACACTATAACCTTGCTACCACAAATATAAGAACGAAACTTGTCAAGTGCATAAACAACCGCAAGCAATTCTTTTTCGGTGGTGGTATAATTCAGTTGGGCATCCGATAAAGTTTTGCTTGCATAATAAATCACAACGGGTTTCTTGTCTACCCGTTGTCCCAAAACAGCCCCAATTGCAAAGTCACTTGCATCACACATAATTTCAAAAGGCATGGACCAATTAGGTGATTGCAAAATGGGGGCTTCAACCAACTTTTCTTTCAAGGTTTCAAAAGCTTTCAAACACTCATTATCAAACACAAAAGGTACATCTTTCAACAACAAATTGCACAATGGTTTGGTAATGACACTAAATCCTTTTATAAACCTTTTATAAAATCCGGCATGTCCAAGAAAAGAACGGACACCCTTGACATTGGTTGGAGGGGGTAAAGTAGAAATGACTTTGATTTTGGCCCGGTCAACTTCCATGCCTTTACTTGAAATCACATGACCCAAAACCGTCCCCTCTTGAACCATGAAGTGGCTCTTTTCCTAACTTAAAACCAAATTTGTCTCAACACATCTTTTCAAGACCTTAGTTAACTCATTGAGACAATTATCAAAAGTTTGACCAAAAATTGAAAAACCATCCATAAAGATTTCTAGGGAATCACCGACCATATCCGAGAAGGTACTCATCATGCCCCTTTGAAAGGTGGCGTGAGCATTACATAACCCGAATGGCATTCGCCTAAAGGCAAAAGTCCCATATGGGCATGTAAATGTGGTCTTGTGTTGGTCATCGGGATGGATAGCAATTTGATTATAACCCGAATAACCATCTAGAAAACAATAAAACTTATGACCTGCAAGCTTTTCGATGATTTGATCAATGAATGGCAATTGGAAATGATCTTTGGAAGTAGCGGTGTTCAACTTTCGGTAGTCAATGCACACCCTCCACCCGGTGATGGGTCGAGTAGCAATTTGTTCACCACTATCTCCTTTCACCACTTGAATTCCAGCTTTCTTAGGTACCGTTTGTGTTGGACTTACCCATGTGCTATCCGAAATTGGGTAAATAATTCCAGCATCCAACCACTTTAGCACCTCCTTTTTCACAACTTCACGCATATGAGGATTCAATCTCCTTTGAGCATCACGTGAAGGTTTTGCTTCAGAATCGGTGATGATTTTGTGCATCACAATTGATGGACTAATGCCTTTCAAGTCGGCAATTGTCCATCCAATGGCCGCCTTATACTCCTTGAGCACCTTTAGTAATGCTCTTTCTTGCATTTCTTCCAAATTGGATGCAATGATCACCGGCAAAGTTTTTTCTTCTCCCAAAAATGCATACTTCAAATGAGATGGGAGCTCTTTCAACTCAACTTGTGGTGGACTTTCAATGGATGGCTTGAGATGAGTATCAATATGATCCGGTAGACTTTCTACTAAATGAGTCCATGGTGGTCTACCTTCTTGAATTGCCATAATCTCCCAATCCTTCTCTTCCTTCTTCAATGTTTCACTATGCTCCAAAATCAACCTGTCAACCAAAGCACAATTCTCCCGTGTGTCTTCCTCATTTTCATGAGGAATGCACTCATCAATGACGTCCTCCATAAAGCATTCATCACTAACTACAGGGTTAGGAACACTAGCAAAAACATTCAATCTTATCTTACGGTTGCCAAAAGTCATTTCAACCGTACCCCTTCTACAATCAATTAATGCATTAGCGGTGGCCAAAAAGGGTCTACCCATGATGACATTGGGCTGCCTAACATTACCGCTTGGTGCAAAATCAAGTATCAAAAAGTCTACGGGGTAATAGAAGTCCTCCACTTTAACAATGACATCTTGGAAAATTCCTCTTGGAAGTTTTAGTGACAAATCAGCCATCACCAAGGTGGTGTCGACTTTTTCTAAGGGTCCAAAGTCATATTGGTCATACAAAATACCCGGTAAGATACTCACACCCGCCCCCATATCCAAAAGTGCCTTATTCATTTTAAAATCACCAACTTGAATAGTAATTAAAGGCGCTCCCGGATCTTGGAGTTTAGGTGGGAGTATACCCATCACAACGGCACTAACTTCTTCATTTAAAACAATTTTCTTTGGAAGCTTATGATGCCGTTTTTGGGTACACAACTCCTTAAGATACTTAGCATAAGCCGGTACTTGCTTGATTATGTCAATAAGAGGTATATTGATTTTCACTTGTTTAAAAATTTCCCACATTTCTTCCTCATGTGGACCTCTTTTCTTAAGTGTAGGCCTAAGTTTTGGATCAATCAAAGCCAAAGGAAAAGGAATGGTATTACCCTCCATATCCTTTCCTTGTTTTTCAGAAAATTTACCACTAGACCTATTGTTTTCTACCTCTTTAAAAGACACTTTTTTATTTGATTTAGGTAAAACAAGTTCCGGTTCATGCTCACTATCCTCATTCTCATCAACATCCTCCACCACACCATCAACAAGTGATGATGGAGGCACAACTTTATTATCATAAACTTTACCATTATGAAGAAGACTTACATTGTTGATTTCCACATTCTTGACATTCTTTGAGCCGCCACTTTGATGTTGTGGATTGATCTTCGTATCACTTGGTAGCTTGCCCGGATTCTTCCTCAATTCCGATACATCCTCCGCCAATTGACCAACTTGCTTTTGTAAGGACTCAACCGTTTTATCCCGAATCTCATTCTTCCTATCCATTTCTTTCAAGTACTCCATGATCTCCCGGGTTGACACATCATTACCTCCCGAAGGCCCACCTTGATTATTACCTTGTTGATAGTTCCTTGGATAGCCTCTATTGAATCCTCCCTGATTTTGGCCACCTTGGTAATTCCCTTGGTTGTAATTTTGGCCTTGGAATTGTTGAGATGGTGCTCCACCGGTTTGGTTGTTTCCTTGAAAGTTCGGGTTGAGTTGGTTTGAAGAATTTCCATACCGAAGATTTGGATGGTTTCTCATTCCCAGGTGATAAGTGTTGGAGTTCATGTCAAATGGCCTCTTTTCTCCATACACTTGATTAACTTCTTCAACTTGTTCCGGGATCAATGGACATTGCAAAGCCGTATGTCCAAGCTCATCACAACTTTCACAAATCGGGTATTCTTGAGAAACTTGAGCAACACCCCGATTTTCAGCTTTCCCCAACTTAGCAAACTTTCGTTCCAATGCTTCAAGTCGATCTTTGGTGGCTTGATCACTTGTTGATGAAGTAGAAGCTATTGGATGCCTTGCTCTCCTATTCGATTGAGCTTGCCTTTTCGAATTCACACTCATTTTATCCAAGAATTCCCAATCAACATCTTCGGGATTAGTCAAGAAAGTACCATTGCTAATTGAATTCACATCTCTTTTCTCTTCCGGTAACAAACCATCATAGAAAGCCGTGATCAACTCCCATTTAGCAATCCCATGGTGTGGACATGTTCTCAACAACTCATTAAACCTCTTGAATGATTCATGAAATGTTTCACCCGATTGTTGCTGAAAAGTTCTAATAGAAGTTCTTGCATCACTAGTCTTTTGCATGGTATAATACTCATCTAAAAATTGTTGTTGCATTTCAGCCCATGTAAAGATACTACCCGATGGCAATGCCAAGAACCATTGCTTTGCTTTATCCTTCAAAGTGAACTGAAATAAGACTAGTTTAACTTCATCCGGTGAGAATCCTTGACCTCCAATGGTACCACAAATAGCCTCAAACTCCGATATGTGCAAATAAGGCTCTTCCGATGCCTTCCCATAGAAACTCGGTAAAATGCTCAAACATTGCGGTCTAACTTCAAAAGCTCTACCCCTCAAAACCGGTGGTACTATAGGTGAAGCATTAACGGCTATGGCGGGTTGGAAATGACTATCAACTCCTTGTGGTGGAGGTTGATAGTTCATGTTTGGCATGGCTCGGTTATGTGGTTGGTTATTGGGTGGAACTCCACGACGGTAGTGGCGAGGTGGTGGTCCTTGAGGAACTCTTTGGTTAATGTATTGAGGTTGGTTGTATTGGTTGTATTGATAGTTTTGCGGTTGCACATAATCTTCCCCATCATTCCAACCATACCCATCCGCATGATCATCAAATCTCCTATCATCCCAATTATAAACTCTATCATATACCGACTCCTCCGCACCTCGTGATGCATCTCTAACATAGGTTGGTGTTCCTTGTCGGTTGGGATTTGTGTAACCACTCCTTATTGATCGGGGTGGATGTTGTGGTTGATGTTGGTTTAGAGGTTGGGCATTTTGTTCAAGGTTAGGTTCTAGTTGGATTCCGGCTGGTGGAATATTTCTTTGTGAGTTACCGGGGTCGCTCATGGTTGCACGGTGAAGTACTCGGTTTCTCCTAGCTGTTTTCTCAATTTCCGGATCAAACAACAAAGGTGACTTCTTCTTTGAATACCTCGTATGCATACACAACCTGTAATCTACACAAATAACACACCTCGTGTAACACTGAACTACAAGAATTCAAAAGGAAATAAACAAACTACTAACTAAAACTAAACTAATTCTTTTTTGAATTTTTTGAAAATTTTGAACTAAACCAATTTAAAACAAACTTTAACACTTTGCACACCGATTCCCCGGCAGCGGCGCCAAAATTTGATCGATGTCGTTGGACCGATCAAAAATATAAACTAAATACCTATAACTAGTATGGGTAAGTCGAGTATCGTATCCTCAGGGAATCATGGGAAAGTGTTAAACAATTTACAAAGTTAATTGAACTAGACATAAACTTAAAATTGATTGATTGATTTGATCAACAACTAAAATTGATTGTGAAATTAACAATATAATTCAATTAAATAAAAAGGATCATTCTCATGCTTCAAATTATGTTTTCAAATATGTAACCTAACTTATATTCGTTGGAAATCACATAGACATGATTCGTTATAACGTTTGGATTGAATGAACGTAAGAACTAAGTTAATCGGTTGTGATGATTCACGATAACGAAAACCGGGGAATTGACACAACTAGATTTTCAATTCATTAACATAAAATTACAAATTCATGAGAGATTCATTCAATAATCAATGAGTAATTAACAAGTTAAAACCAAATGATAGATGAATTTAATTCAAAGTCATAAATAAGTAATCATTCAAACAATCCAAACAACATTAGATGTAAAAGACTGATGAGGAATTAAACATCTAATCCAACATGAATATGAGAAAGGTTGAACATAAATGGCTTACATAATTGTTCACATGAGAATGATCAAAAGAAAACCTAGCCTATCATCTTCATCAATGATTCTTCAATGTTGGCTATGATCTCCATGAAATTGTGATATGGTAGTGATTTTGGGGTCTTGGGAACTTTTGGAACTGCTATTGTGTGTGAATATTATGAATGGTAACTTCCCAAGTCGTCCAATAAAGTCATATAAACTGAAAATTAATTAAAACCCAAAAATTCGGATTTTCTGCACAGCAACTGGCGTAACCTACGCCCATATTGGGCGTAAGGTACGCCTTCTTCAGTTTTGCCTGGCGTAAGGTACGGCCTGGGTGGGCGTAACCTACGCCCCTTGTAGCTGCAATTTTCCAGATTTTCTTCCTTGACTCTTTTAACTCGTTTCTTGATCCTTTTGGCTCCAAATCGCAACTTATGGCCTGAGACACTTAACAAACATAAAAACGCCCTAATCTTCTATTAACAAGCACAACAAGTGTCATTTTTATCCATTAAGATCATGCAATTTAGGCGTTTATCAATGCTAAAATATTCATAAATTACAAATATATAGACTGATACACGGTGATTTTCATGATGCAACGAGTTTCAATTAAAAAAATGATTGTTTTATTTGTTTTACCTTAATACATTGTTTTTTATTTGAGAAAGAACTAGTTTTTTTTTTGAACGGAAAATTTGGGTTCAGTGGCATGTCGACATGCTTTTTCATATACTCAACTCCAATTAACCCTTATCTCCATTCTTGATAACATTTTGCTTACACTTTAAGATCTTAAGTTTCCCAAATACCAATCCATCTGTTGGTGGTTGGTAGAACCAGTTTTATATAGTGTTTCAACAACGGTTAACTTATATGCATATATCTAGCATCATAATCGAACAATACGTCGGTACATATAGTTTATAGTTTTTCATAATTTTTTTGCGATATTTGGTGGTTTTGATGGTGGTTGTTGAGAATAGTGTAAGAGAATTAATGTGTTCTAGTCTAATGAATTCAAACACTAAGGGAAGTAATGCAAAGGAATACAATCATTGGCTTTAGCACTAAGATATTTGGTGCTTTTTTTTTGGAAAAACCCTCCGGCTTTGTATGTTATATTATTATGATTTAATAATACATAGTTTAGCTTTAGCACCCTGAAACTTGATGATCAGTTCCCAAACACGAAAAGAAAGAAGATTCATGACTAATAGCCATTGGCTTCTCTTATTGGTATCTGATTTGCTGCAAGATTAAGATGTCATGACGTCTTGGTCGTTTTTTTTAGCCAACCCAATTTGAGTATGGAGAACTTCGTGATTGCTACTTCTAAAAGTCAGCGTGTGAAATATATATCACCAGAAGTGGATTTCCTAAAAAGCATTCAGCCAAGATTTAGATCAAGCACCCCAAAACTAACTTTCAGATTTCTAGAACTGGACATGACCGAGCCCTCAACTAAGCAAACATATCAATCTCTTCTGAAAAATCTGACAAACATATGTATGAAAGGTGATGGAGAATTGCTTTGCATGGAACGTATACATTGTTAGCATAAATAATTAGTTAGTGCATGTTTTGTTATTTAGTAATAGTTTAGTCCTTTAATTATAGCATGGAGGGTTTGTATTGTAATTAAGGAAGGACTTGTATGTAATTAAGGAGGGGGTTTAGTGAAATATGTTTACCTATATAAACCCCTCCATCACCACATGTAATTTTTTAGCCTTCATAATATATTTTCCATTTCCCATATTTTCTCTCTCACACACATAACCTTAATACATAATTTAGCTAGTTTACATTTGGTATCAGAGCAAAATCACCTTGGTGAAAGATCCAAATCCGTATCATGGCTTGATTTTGTTCATTTTTGTGCTAAATTGTGTTTTTATCGTTTTACCGAAAGTTCCTTACTTTACCCACTAAACATGTTAAAGTTTCATCCTTTCTATCATTAATCCACTCATTACCTTCCTATAATTATCCTTGAAAAGTTTCAAATCCTAATTCCAAACCATATGGCTTAAAATTGAATTTTAAGGTTTCTGTTCTATAATAGTTTAGTCCTTTAATTATAGCATGGAGGGTTTGTATTGTAATTAAGGAAGGACTTGTATGTAATTAAGGAGGGGGTTTAGTGAAATATGTTTACCTATATAAACCCCTCCATCACCACATGTAATTTTTTAGCCTTCATAATATATTTTCCATTTCCCATATTTTCTCTCTCACACACATAACCTTAATACATAATTTAGCTAGTTTACATTTGGTATCAGAGCAAAATCACCTTGGTGAAAGATCCAAATCCGTATCATGGCTTGATTTTGTTCATTTTTGTGCTAAATTGTGTTTTTATCGTTTTACCGAAAGTTCCTTACTTTACCCACTAAACATGTTAAAGTTTCATCCTTTCTATCATTAATCCACTCATTACCTTCCTATAATTATCCTTGAAAAGTTTCAAATCCTAATTCCAAACCATATGGCTTAAAATTGAATTTTAAGGTTTCTGTTCTATTTACCGGTTTTCGTACCGGATTTCTTTCTCTTTGAATTTCTGTTCTAATACCGGTTTTCATTCTTAGTGATTACCGGCTTTCCTACCGATTTTCCTACCGGGTTTCCTACCGTTTTTCACTTAAGTTGAAAATCTTTGTTTCGAAATTATATCCTAAAATATCTGGTTTACATCAAAACCGATATTAGTCTCTTTTTCTAATACCGGTATTAGTGAAGATTTTACCAAAACCGAATTATCTCTTTTTCTGAATACCGGTATTAGTGAAGATTTTACCAAAACCGATAATAATTCATTTTTTTCCTATATTTTATCTAATGTTATCATTTGTGGTTGTGTGATTTGGTTGTGAAAATACCTGGTTTACCCCAAAACCGGTATTAGTTCTTATTTTCTTCAATTTACGAAACATCACTCTGCCCATTTTTCTCCACGAAAACCGGTATTTCAATACATTTTACCAAAACTGGTATTTGTATTGAATTTATCAAATACCGATATTAGTTGTGATATTTGTGTGGTTGTGTTTATTTAATCTTATAATACCTGGTTTACACCAAAACCGGTATTAGTTCTCTAATTCTTCATTTTAGGAAAGGAAACTCTGCCAAATTTTCTAGACGAAAACCGGTTTTAGTACTACATTTATGAATACCGATATTAGTACTCTTTTTCTGAATACCGGTATTAGTACTCATTTTCTTCAATTTACGAAACATCACTCTGCCCATTTTTCTCAAAACCGGTTTTACAACATATTTTCTCAACATGTCAACAAATGATTCGTTGGTTCTCGGTTCCGATACAAGACCTCCTGTTCTGTATCGTGGTTCATATCCTCAATGGAAAAAGAGATTCTTGGACTGGATTGCAAGACAACCACTTGGTGACGACATCAAAGCTTCTTACAAAGAAGGCCCTGCAGTTCACACAAACCCAGTCACTAAGGAAGTTCTACCTAAAGAAAGTTGGAACACTGCACAAAAGAACCGTTCCCTCGCTGATAATCTTGCCAGATCTCATCTCTATCAAGCTCTTCCCAATGACATTTACTGTAATGTCGATTCTTATGAAACTGGGAAAGAAATTTGGGATGAAATTGAAAAGCAATTGCAAGGTTCTGAAGTGTCTTCGACTATAAGATTATCCAATGTCCTTGATCTTTATGAGACTTTCAAGCAAGAAAAGGGTGAATCTCTGGAAGAAGTGTACACACGTTTCTGAAATGTGATTAATGAGTTGAGAAAGAATGATGTTAAGAAAACAGACATGGAACTGAACATCAAATTCCTCAGACACCTTGATGAAGAATGGCAAGCCTATGGTACCCAACTCAATCAACAGGCAGATTTCGGCAAACTCACTATTCATACACTTTATGAGAAGTTGAAGTTGAATCTCAGAGCTGTCCAGAAGCAACAAATGAAGAATGAAGGAAACTCCTCATCTGATCCTCTTGCCTTAGTTGCTGACAGAAAGCCATCTAGATCTTCAAGAAAGAGTGTTGCAGAAGTCGTGTCTGATGATGAACCAAGTGATGCAAGTGATCCTGAGATGGATGAAAAGGAAAAAGAGATGTATAGAGAACTAGCCTACTTCACCAAATCATTCAAGAAAAAGTTCTTCAAGAAAAGACCTACCAACAATCAACTCAGAACTTCCTCTGTTTCTTCCTATGTTAAGAATCTCAAGGTCCTAAGTTGGACAATCACTACGACAATGTTGGTGGAGAAAGGAAGTATGAGACTCCAAAGAAGTTTGAGAAGAAAGTTCTTGAGAAGAAGAATGAAGACAGAAAATGCTACAATTGTGGACTTTCCGGACACTTTGCTATCAACTGCACTAAACCTCCCCAGAGGAACTCCGACTACTACAAGTACAAGCTCATGCTGGCAAAACAAAAGGAATGTGGCATTGCTCTTCTTGCTGAGGACGACAAATGGCTACATCTGTCTGATGAAGAGATTGAAGAACTTGCAGCGAATGTATGCTTCATGACCAAGATCAAGCGCTCTAAGGAGTTAGATGAAGGTGCTACCAGTTCCGAAACTGAAGATGATGAGGTAATCAATATTTCTAAGCGTGATCTGGCCCGTTATATGCATAATAGTGATAAAGCTGTCGAATCTAGTAAATCTTTGCACAAAGAAGTTTCAAATTTAACTGAATCTTTGAAAGAGAAAGAAAAATCTTTGATTGAATTCCAAATCAAACATGACAAACTTCAAAAAGATTTTGATGATTTAACAACTAATAAAGCTTATGTTTCCTTTACTTCTTCTTCTGAGTTGCACCTTGCAAAACAAGAACTTGAGACCAAGGTTTTTGAACTAACCAAGACCATCAAAGAGGTGCAAATTGCAAAGACCAATGAAATATTTCGAGCAAATGCTTTGTCTGATGACCTTGAATCCTTGAAACTAAAATTTAAAGAGTCTAACCCTGCTTTGAAAGAATTAGAAGACAAAATTTCTGATTTAAACTATGCTTGTTGCATAAAAGATTCATATAACCAAAAACTTGATAACAAAATTGATGAACTTAAAGAAGAAATCAAATTTTATCAAGAAAAGGTTTACAAAATCGATCGATCCAATAAACAAATCTTTTTAAACAAGCCTAGAGATTTCAAAGATGGGTTTACTCAAGGGTTGGGTTTTGAGAATCCAATGAATTTGCTCAAAGCGCAACATGAAGTACCACCTTTGTATGATGCCAATTACATGAGATATGGCATGACCATTCAATATGTTAGACCAAGTTATGGTGATTATGAGACAGAAGATTGTCTAGAAAAATGTGCCATTAAATGCAATTATGACCAAATCAATGAGTCAAATGATCTTTTCAATCTTTCCCTTGTTCCAAAAAGAAAAACTCATTCTGTTACAATTGTTGAAATTGATGAAGGTTCAAATGAACAACAAATTGTTGTTTCTTCAAATGAGTCAAAATCAGAGGAAGAAAGTCCAGTTCCAAAACCTGCTTTAGTTAGACCTTATATTCCACAAAGTGTTTTGGGAAAACAAATTAAGGATTTGAAAAGAACTCTTGATGAAAAACAACTTTTGCTAGATAATATAATGGCTCAATATCATTGTACAAAGAATGTGTCATCTGTTTCTGCCCTACCCAATGACGTTGTTTATGACTGCACGGAATCCAACTGTCAACTGTGTAATGTCATGAAATTCTCCGTTTCTATTGTTCATACTACTTCTGAACTTGTAACTTCCTCTATGCAAACTAATTGTGTTTCTGTAGAAACAATTGAGACCTCGACCCAGACTGATTTTGAACAGGACAGTCAGACTAACACTTCATGTATGTGTCACACTGATCCCAAAGTGTTCACCAGAAAAGAGATTGAATTTTCACAAAAGTTTTCTGATAGTTTTAAGAAAATTGAAAAGAAAATCTTGTCAATGAAAGAGAAAACAAAAGAGTTTATCAACACAAATTCCTGTCCTGTTCAGATCAATGTACCCATTGTGTCAGAACCATCCTTCAAAAAGACAATTGTTGTTTCTCAACTTCCTTCTCTGATTACTCCTATCACTCACAAAGATAAATGTGACTTTGATTGCACTGTTTATGAACTTGTCGATGTTGCTGTACAAACCGATTTTGATAATACTCATCTTGAATTTGAGACACCAAACACCAAAGCTCTAAGTGTGAATTTGGAGACCAAATCAAATACTAAATCTGTTAAAATGGATTTGTCAAAACTTCCTAATCTTGAAAACTATTTGGATGGTAATCATGTTTATGATCCTGAATTTGAAATATTGTTAGAAAACGGAAGTCAAACCTAATGTTTCTTCAAAGCAAACTCCAAAATCACACTTACCAAAGACTCCCCAAAGACCTCAACCAAAACAAACTCCTAAGCTAACCAAGATTAAAATTGAACATCAGACTCCTGTTCATTATAAATATGTCAAGAAAGAGCCTGTGTCCACAAGCCCCCTGCAATCTAAGGACCCTAAGTATCCTAGCTTTCCTAGGCAGTCTTCCAAGACCTCTAAGATCACCTTAAAAGTGTTTAGAGATGCTAAAGAAGGGATTGTTAGATACCAAGATCAATATGGTTGGTTTTCACCCACTTACAATAAGAAGACTCCAATTGCCAAAGAGACCATCAATAAGCAACCTTTTAGGAACATTAACAAGAAGTCCTCCTCTAACTCTAAAAATGTTCATGTTTCAGGTGACTTGTGCTTAAATATTCGAAGTAAATGGCTTCCTAAAGATAGATACTTACATACTTCTAGGAAAGTCAAGCTTGATGGGAACTCTACCTATGTGAAACAAGAGTGGATAGTTCGTAGGCCACATGCTTTAGATAGCTCAAATGCTTTTAGGACTAGTCCATCTTGTACTCGTACTGTTTAATTAAGTAGTTTTGCTTGTAATTCGTACCTTTACTTTTGAACTTGTTTGTGTGTTTATTTACTTTCAATAAATTCAATGTTGGATTGTGTGCTTCTCTGTTTGTTTGATTAATAGTTTGTTCAAATACTTCTTCAAGTGTTTCTATTTAGTTTATTTGTTACTCCAATAATTGGGCTTGCATGTTAAACCCCTAACCTACATAGACCCAGTTTATGTGGGTACCTAAAACCATACTTTCCGATTTTACAGGAATACCTTATCTGTGTCTGGTATGTCGATTGCGGATGTTCTAGACATATGACTGGTACTAAATCTTTACTCAAGAACTTTGTTGAACGATTTATGGGGACTGTGAGATTTGGAAATGATCATATCGCTCCTATTCTTGGATATGGAGATATTGTACAAAATGGCATCACCATCAAACGTGTCTCCTATGTTGAGGGCTTGGGCCATAATCTTTTCAGTGTCGGTCAATTTTGTGATAATGATCTTCAAGTGCTTTTTAGAAGATATGAATGTAAAGTTCAAACTGGGGATGGTGTTGATATTCTCACTGGTTTCAGAGATAACAACTTGTTTACCATTGACCTCAACAATCTTCCGACTCCTTCTTCTGATATCTATCTTCTTTCGAAAGCATCATCTCAGAATTCTTGGTTATGGCATCGTCGTCTCTCTCATCTTAATTTTCAAACGATTAATGCGCTTGTTGATAAACAACTTGTTGACGGTCTTCCTGACTTCAAGTATGAAAGTGATCATGTTTGCCCAGCTTGTGCTATTGGTAAACTCAAGAGAGCTTCTCACAGACCAAAGAAACACCTTAGCACTGATTGTCCGTTACATCTTCTTCATATGGATTTGTGTGGTCCAATGCATGTTCAAAGCATTCATGCAAAGCGTTACATTCTTGTTATTGTTGATGATTATTCTCGCTATACATGGGTCTTCTTTCTCAGAGAAAAGAGTGATGCTCCACAAGTGATTATCGACTTCATTAAAAAGACCCAAGTCAATCTTCAGTCCACTGTTCGTATTGTTCGATCTGATAATGGTACCGAATTCAAGAATGCTACCCTTGAATCTTACTTCACTTCAGTAGGCATTTCTCAACAATTCTCCGCTGCTCGAACACCTCAACAAAATGGAGTAGTTGAACGGAGAAATCGCACTCTTGTTGAAGCAGCTCGTACTATGCTTTCATATTCTAGATTGCCTCCGAACTTATGGGCTGAAGCTGTTGCCACTGCTTGCTTTACTCAAAACAGATCTATTATCAACAAAAGGTTTGACAAAACTCCATATGAAGTGATTAACAAAAGAAAGCCAAATGTGATCTTCCTTCATATTTTTGGATGTGTTTGTTATGTCCTTAATGATCGTGATAATCTGGGAAAGTTTGAACCAAAAGGTGACGAGGCCTACTTCATTGGTTATTCAAGAGAATCGATTGCATATCGTGTGTATATCCGTCGTACTAAGAAAATCGTAGAGAGCATGAATGTTAAATTTGATGAACTCTCTGGGATGGTTCTTGAACACCACAGTTCAAGACCCGATCTTCAATGTCCACAAGCTTCCGCTCCAAAGTCTATCTCTGCTAATACTCAAATTTTCTCTACCCCGGCCACTGAAGAATTAGATATCTTGTTTGAAGAATTTTATCATGATCATTCTCCTATTTTGGAACCTCATTTGGCAACACCTGAAAATTCATCTTCCAATATCTCTCAGTCTGAGAACTCGTCTTCTGATCAACAAAGTTCATCTTTTACTTCTTCTTCTAATGATTCATCTCCTCCACCTTCAGATAATTTTACTTCTCCAAATTCATCTTCTTCTGGCTCCTCTAACTCCTCGTCAACATCAACTGATACGTCAACATCCGTTCCTTCTCAGCAAAATTCTCAAGAATCTAATCCATCTACTGATTCTGAAGCCGATGATGAAGAATTTGTCCTACCCACTGAACCAAGCTTTGAGCAAGTCGTTGAACAACATTCTCCTGGTTTTGTTAACAGTGATGAAAACAATGATCCAGCCGAACTACTTCCTCATTTTAGAAAATGGTCTCGATCCATGCTTCCGCATCCTCCCTCACAGATTATTGGAGATCCAAACGCTGGCTTAACGACACGCGCTGCTTCTGCCAATGAATGCTTGTTTGTCAACTTCTTAAGCATGGTTGAGCCCGCCAATGTCAATGAGGCTCTTCGTAATCCTGATTGGGTAAAAGCCATGCAAGAAGAACTTTCACAGTTTGAGCGCCTTGAGGTATGGAAATTGGTTCCTAATCCTTACAAGAATAAAGAACCAATCAAGACTAAGTGGATCTTCAAGAATAAAAAGGATGAGAATGGAGTATTTGTTCGAAACAAGGCTAGGTTGGTTGCTAAAGGCTATTCTCAACAAGATGGAGTTGATTATGATGAGACATTTGCTCCAGTTGCTCGTATCGAGGCCATTCGTATTTTCCTTACTTATGCGGCATTAAAAAACTTCACTGTTTATCAAATGGACGTCAAGTCAGCTTTCTTGAATGGTGTGCTAAAAGAAGAAGTGTATGTCGAGCAACCCGAGGGCTTTGTAGATCCTAAACGTCCAGATTATGTCTACAGGTTAGATAAGGCGTTGTATGGCCTTAAACAAGCCCCTCGTGCATGGTATGATGCTCTCACTGCTTATCTCTTGAGATCTGGATTCAACAAAGGTACCATTGACACTACCTTGTTCATTAAATGACAAGGTAGTGACATTATTTTAATCCAAATCTATGTAGACGACATAATTTTCGGGTCAACTAATCCTAAGTACTGCAAAAACTTCTCTTCTTTAATGGTTCAAAACTTTGAAATGAGTATGATGGGTGAATTAAACTTTTTCCTTGGTCTACAAGTCAAACAATTGTCAAATGGTATTTTTATCTGTCAAAATAAATACATTAATGACATGTTGAAAAAGTTTGATATGCTTAATTGTCAACCAATTGGTACACCCATGGAAACTCGTACTAAAATCAATGTTGATCTTAATGGTAAACCATACAATCAAAAACTTTATCGCAGTATGATAGGATCTCTTATGTATTTGACTGCTAGTCGCCCAGATATTATGTTTGCTACATTCATGTGCGCTAGATTTCAAGCTAACCCTATGGAAATTCATGCTCAAGCGGTTAAGAGAATTTTTCGGTATCTCAAGGGCACTATGAACCTTGGTTTATGGTATCCGAAAGATACCGGTTCATAGTGGGTTCCGAAAGGGCACTATGAACCTTGGTTTATGCAGGGTGTAAGTTAGATCGCAAAAGTACTTAGGGTAGTATGCAGTTCCTTGGAGATAAGTTAGTTGGTTGGTCTTCAAAGAAACAAAATTGTGTCTCCACGTCCACAGCAGAAGCTGAATATGTAGCAGCTGCTAGCTGTTGTTCTCAAGTGCTGTGGATGAAGACTCAACTCTCTGACTACGGCTTCAAGTATGACAGAATTTCCATTTACTGTGACTCCAAGAGTGCCATTGCAATCTCTTGCAATCATGTTCAGCATACAAAGACAAAGCATATCGATGTCAGGTACCACTTCATCAAAGATCATGTTGAAAAAGGTAACATCGAACTTTACTTTGTCCCAACAGACTACCAACTTGCAGACCTCTTCACAAAACCTTTGGATGAACAAAGGTTTAATTTCTTAAATCCGGCTTTCATAATTCTTCTCTAAAATCGGTTTTCATTATTTCTTACTAATACCGGCTTTCATAATTCTTCTCTAAAATCGGTTTTCATATTTCTTAACTAATACCGGCTTTCATAATTCTTCTCTAAAATCGGTTTTCATATTTCTTAACTAATACCGGCTTTCATAATTCTTCTCTAAAATCGGTTTCATTATTTCTTACTAATACCGGCTTTCATAATTCTTCTCTAAAATCGGTTTTCATATTTCTTAACTAATACCGGCTTTCATAATTCTTCTCTAAAATCGGTTTTCATTATTTCTTAACTATCCGGCTTTCATTATTACTTTATTTTCTTGGTCAAACAATTGATGTGTGCTTCTGTGCTTTTACATGCAATGTTTGAGGGGGAAACAAGGGTAGAATGCATGCTTATAGGGGGAGTTTGTATATATTTTTAGATTTTCCTTAATTTTTGTCCTTAGTTAAAATTCTTGCTTTCAAAATTTTTCTATCCTTAAATTTTAAAATTCTTCTAAGTCCTTTAACATTCCCTTTAAACCCTTTCGTTAAAACCTTTTCTTAATATTTAAAAAAAAAAAAACCGGTATTGACCACTATAAATACCCCTTTTGACCCTTATTTGACTTCACCTTAAAAATTTTTCAAGTTTTTTAATTTCTTAACTAATACCGGCTTTCTATTCTTCTCTAAAACGGTTTTCATTATTTCTTCTAATACCGGCTTTCATTTTCTTTAAACCAACAAAACCGGCATTAGTATATATATTCATTCTTTATCGGCTTTCAGGTATTTCTTTACCAATACCGGCTTTCATAATTCTTCTCTAAAATCGGTTTTCATTATTTCTTAACTATTACCGGTTTTCATTCCTTAGTAAATTTTATGCCTTTTCTTTCTTATATTCAGAGGTGATTACGTATCGTTTGTGATTTCTTTTTCTTATTACTTGTTCACATTAGCAGGTATAATCTCATTTCCGATTGTGTCATTTCATCATTCAATTCATGTCTATGCTTAGTTTTAATTATTGTCCTATATGAATTACTTTGCTTATGTTTCACAATTGATTGCTACATTCTTGTTGGACCTTGCTTGAATGATTGTTTGATTTGATGCTTGTCCGATACTATGCTTATTTGTTTATCTGTTCGAAGTGCAAAAACAAGTGCATCGATACTTTGTTTTTCTAAAACAAGTATCTTGATGCTTTGTAATACCGGTTTTCGAAAACCGATATTAGTTCTTTAAACTTAATTTTTCTAAAAGGCACCATACCAAAATTTTCTTAACTAATACCGGTTTTTCCAAACTTCTTTTCTAAATTTGAAAACCGGTATTACTTAATAAAACACTTAGAAAATTTTTATTTTCTTTCAAACTTTCTTTGAATATCAATTCAATTTCTTACGGTTTGACCATGATGAAAATTTTTCTTATATTCAGGGTGATTTCGTATCGTTTGTGATTTCTTTTCTTATTACTTGTTCACATTAGCAGGTATAATCTCATTTCATTGTGTCCTTTCATCATTCAATTCATGTCTATGCTTAGTTTTAATTATTGTCCTATATGAATTACTTTGCTTATGTTTCACAATTGATTGCTACATTCTTGTTGGACCTTGCTTGAATGATTGTTTGATTTGATGCTTGTCCGATACTATGCTTATTTGTTTATCTGTTCGAAGTGCAAAAACAAGTGCATCGATACTTTGTTTTTCTAAAACAAGTATCTTGATGCTTTGTAATACCGGTTTTCGAAAACCATTTTTGAAAACCGGTATTACTTAATAAAACACTTAGAAAATTTTTATTTTCTTTCAAACTTTCTTTGAATATCAATTCAATTTCTTACGGTTTGACCATGATGAAAATTTTTCTTATATTCAGGGTGATTTCGTATCGTTTGTGATTTCTTTTCTTATTACTTGTTCACATTAGCAGGTATAATCTCATTTACCATTGTGTCCTTTCATCATTCAATTCATGTCTATGCTTAGTTTTAATTATTGTCCTATATGAATTACTTTGCTTATGTTTCACAATTGATTGCTACATTCTTGTTGGACCTTGCTTGAATGATTGTTTGATTTGATGCTTGTCCGATACTATGCTTATTTGTTTATCTGTTCGAAGTGCAAAAACAAGTGCATCGATACTTTGTTTTTCTAAAACAAGTATCTTGATGCTTTGTAATACCGGTTTTCCAAACTTCTTTTCTAAATTTGAAAACCGGTATTCCTTCTCTAATTCAAACCTTTAATGAAAACCGGTTTCCCTTCATATTTTTGAAAACCGGTATTACTTAATAAAACACTTAGAAAATTTTTATTTTCTTTCAAACTTTCTTTGAATATCAATTCAATTTCTTACGGTTTGACCATGATGAAAATTTTTCTTATATCATCTCTTGTGCTTAATTAAGTCATTTATTTGTGAACACTACTATGTTCATCAAATTGTCAAGTTGCACAAACATCAGACCCTTTCTTCCTTATGCTTACAACGGTTCTTTTGTTCATAATTTCTTGCAAGTAATTTCCGTGAGATGCACAGCATTGAACGCCTTGATATGAAATACTTTGCACGATCTTTTGCACATTCTTACTTGCAAACTACTTTCGTAACAACTCATACTTTGTTACTAACACTTAGTTTTCTTAAGATGCACGGTATCGAACGCCTTGATGTACTACCTGTGTAGTCTCTTGAAAAATACTTGTTAGAGCTTCAAAGTTGTCTATTTCATTTTTGCTAAAATTGTTCATATTCTACCTCTCAGTTTCCTTAGGATGCAAGGTATCGAACGCCTTGATGTACTACCTTTGTAATTCTTTGGAAAATGATTGTTAGAACACTTTTTCTATTTCTTTACTTACTTAAATCTGTTTTTCTCTAATCTTACATTGTTTTTCCCTGAGAAGCAAGGTATCGAATGCCTTGTTGTACTACCTTCGCATCTTCTATGAAAAACGGTGTAAGATTAAACTTTTTGAGTAAATTAACCTTGGAAACAATGTTTCCTATTCGTCTTCTTGTTAATCGCAGAATGGATTTCCTAACAGACGGTTCCACTGACGACATGGCCAATAATTTCCAACTGATGATCCCGTTCGTCAGTCAGCATGGTATTATACCAGTTATGCTTCAACGAGTACAAGATCTTGGCTATCAAGGTCAACTGATTTCTCTCAAAGACTTCAAACGGAAGAATCTCCACAGATTGTGGTACACTTTGTGCTCAATTATCAACTATTGCCTCTCACCATCAAGAAAAGGTCAAGAAGCAATCACTTCTCACACTCTGACCTACTTATACGCTATAGCCTTTGATGTACATATAGATTTTGCGGCTATTGCTTGGGATCATCTTAGACTCAATGTCAGAGGGAAATTCAATGCAACAAAGAAGTATATTCCTTTCATCCGATTCCTAACTCTCATCATTCAGCATACCATTAACTCCAACCAAAATATTCAACGATTTCCTGGATCTCACAGAGTTAATATTCCACGTTATTCATCCGTCTACGGCAACTCTGGCCTTGAAAACATTCCATTCATGCCGATCCCTGAATCTCTTCTTGACTCAGTGCCCCATGAAGATAGTGACTTCATGAACTATAGAGTGTTTTTAGCCGGGGGTATGGCAGCTGCAAGCCGACAGCCGCCTACCGCTCCCCCGCATAGGTCGCCAAGTGAGGGTCCTAGGTCTAAGAAAAGAAAAGAGGGGTTAGTTGGAGAAGTGGCATCGAGTTCATCTGCACCATCTACTTCTGATCAACCGTCTTCATCTTCTGTTCCACCAAGAAAGAAACACAAAACTCACCGAAAATCCAAATCCAAGTCAAAAACACTTCTTCGTGATGAACCATCACCTCCACCTGAACAACAATCTTCACCTCCTCCTGTTCAAACTCAAACTTCCACTTCCCAATCATCTTCTTCTATCCCAACTTCATCGAAAAAATTCGCAAATTCAAAATTAAACATTCCAGAACTCTCCCAACTATTGAAGAGCATGTTGAAGATGTTCAACCTGAACATCAAAATGATCCATTTGATATTCCGGAGGAACAAGGTGGTCCTGAGGGTGAGGTTGAAAAACATATTGGAGAGGATGAGCGGTCCGGGCTAGGAATAGGGCAAAAAGAAAACGATCGCCCTCCGACAGATGAAACCATTGTTCGCCGGGATGCAACCCCTAGGATAGAAGTCGAGGACTCCCCACCTTCGCATGCAGAAACCTCCATTCGCCACTTTGGATCCTCTTTACAGGATCCAGTTTCATTCTTGCACGGACACCAACGGCGTCCACTGCCGTTCCCTTAGTCGGAGGGTAACGACATTGAAGCCGAGGAGACATCTGCCCCTCTCCCACATTTCTTTGATCACACAATTGAGTCTAGATCGCCCCCTAGGCCACTTAAATCTGTGCACGCACGTCCTTTGGATGTTGCCAGAACATACAGAGAAATGGTTCGGGAACCATTTCCAGGACCGTATGGAAGACCTGTCTGTGCCATCATCGAGCAAACACTGAATACAGGCGCTGAGGAGCTAAGCTTTGAGGAAGTTAGGCTCGCCTTTCTTTTTCCTAGCTCAACTCCCAGTTCAACAGGCAATCTAGAAGAACCCGGAAGTCCTATTGAACGTGAGATTGTGTGGTGCATACGTGCTAAACCAATTCGTCACGCAACAACTGATGTTGAAGCTTCACTTCGTCAACCATCAGGAAGCCCTGTTGTTCCACAACCTTCAGGCCGCACTGTAAACCCAACGGAGCCTACAGTTGCGCCAACGACATCTACGTCGGTCTTACCTTCTTCCTCTATTTTACCTACACCGACTACACAAACCGAAGCGCTCCGTAAAGATAAAGGCAAAGCCGTTGCTCCCCCATAATCTCCTACAAGTGATAGCCCTCCACTAAACACTGAACGCCTTGCACTTGTTTATGATTCTGAAGAGCGTGAAACTATTATGGCCCTTGATGCTGCAAAACTCCTTCACACAAAGTCAACACAAATTCCACCTCCTCCAATCATTACTCATAATTCACCATCGCCTTCTCATTCATCTTCATCTTCCTCATCTGACAACAATTCTGATAATGCTTCAATTCACGCATCTCCAAATCAAAAACCACCAAGACTTGAAGAGCTATACAGTGAACTTCATGCAATGCTCATTTCTCTTGAAGGTCAACATGATTCATTTGATAAAGCCATCCTTGCTTCTCTTCAAGCCCGATATGATCATCAGCACGAACTAAATCAGTTGAAACTATAAACAGCTCAAGATAAATTCCTACCCGATGCTCAGTTAGAAGCAGCACAAAACGAATCACAAATCTTGAAGCTACTTGTCGAGAAGCTGCTGTTATCATTCGAAGGCGTGATGATCCTGATGACCAGGATCAACACGAGGGGGAGAACATGGATGATGATATGGCTGATGTAAGAGCCAGTGCTGCTACTGAGGTTATTGGAGATGATAATGATGTTGTAGATGATGCACAATCGAGAGATCCACCTCAAGATGTTGATGTAGCAGAGCATACTGAAGAAGTTCATTTAGATGAATCGGTAATTCGAGCTAGTAATGCAACAGAAGTGATTAGAGGCTTAGATTTTCGAGATGATGCTCAGTCTCAGGGATTTACTCTTG
The DNA here is from genome assembly GCA_034093135.1 of Erigeron breviscapus. Lineage (NCBI taxonomy): Eukaryota > Viridiplantae > Streptophyta > Magnoliopsida > Asterales > Asteraceae > Erigeron > Erigeron breviscapus. The sequence continues at coordinate 202,263,804 of CM067167.1, read as the reverse complement.
ATCCTTCGATCATTGGAGAAGATTTTGATGATGTTGACTTCCCTGAGAATGATCCACATGATGGAAGTGGCTCCTCTGATGATGATGACGATTTTCCTGGTTTTGACACCCATCCAAAAGTTCCGCAACCAATTCCCGCTCTAAACCGATTAAACTTTGATAACCTAATCCATCACCTTGAAAACCCTCACCTCCAACAAATCACCAGACTTCCAAATATTCAGATTAACGATGGCTGCTTCAAGAAGAATGTTACAAAACGTATCGATTATCTAAAATTGCCATCAAGACTGTTCAAATCCACCAAATTTCTTGAAGAAAAGGCTTACGGGATCTTCTCTGAGAAACAAGATCTAATTAAGATTGATGTTGATGAAATAAGGGCACGACGGGCTTATGATCTTGTTCATCAAAGAGAAAAGTACTTGAAAGATTTAATCGAAGCCAAGAGTCATAAAATCAACAAAGTGTGGAAGAACCAGTTCAAGCTGAAGATCACCGAGGTTATTAGTGTTCATTTCAGAGAATGGCGTGATCCAGGCTTCGCCAGACCCCCCGGTTTAATATGGTTGACTGTAAGACGTGAAGATAATCGTCGTTACATGTTTGGTGAAGCCCGTTTTAACTTACTTTCTGCAGATGATCTTGTCTTTTTGCTCAATCACTTTGACCTGATCCAGAAAATCAAGAGGCCTATTATGCAATAAAGAGATATATGGACAGTCTTAACTTGAGTCAAACTAAAAAAGACTTCCAACTGGAAATTGAAAATCCCCGAGGGTTTGTGTTTGCTAGTGATCAAGGGCACAAGATTTTCATAAGACTCGATGAACTCACCAAATATTCTGATGGTACTCTTTTACAATGCATGAATGTGTTTGAAAGCCTATATGAGTTTGAAGAGACAGAGAAAGGAAAGAAAAGGTTGAGGAGGGTGATCGCTAAGATTAAGGCAAAGTTAAACCACCGAGAGCGATCCAGATTGATTTTGAAAGCACGATTACCAAAGGAACGTCGTGGTGTGATACATATTCCTGAAGGCACATGGGTCAGATATTCTCCCAATAATGAGCTTGGACCCCATAACATTCCTCCAGTCAATTTTGCCGACAACATCATAGAACCCCCCAACCGACCATCTGATCCAAAATACCATTTCATTCCCAAGAAGTACTGGAAGGAGAAATACAGTGAGTACAAGAAGCGAGCCTTCAAAACACAGTCGGTTAAACAAGACAAACCCGAATCCTCAACAAAGAAAAGGAATCGAAGGCAGAAAAAGAAGAAGAGAACAAGACGATGATCTTCAACAAAACAACACTAAAGAGGGAGATTGTTAGCATAAATAATTAGTTAGTGCATGTTTTGTTATTTAGTAATAGTTTAGTCCTTTAATTATAGCATGGAGGGTTTGTATTGTAATTAAGGAAGGACTTGTATGTAATTAAGGAGGGGGTTTAGTGAAATATGTTTACCTATATAAACCCCTCCATCACCACATGTAATTTTTTAGCCTTCATAATATATTTTCCATTTCCCATATTTTCTCTCACTTTCTCTCTCACACACATAACCTCAATACATAATTTAGCTAGTTTACATAAATAATAAAAGATAGTGTTCTTGTGAATAATGAATCCAAAAGAGTTAGAATGTAAATTAATCCAAAAGATGGCAGTGGTATTTCTTGTCAAACCTCAAAAGTATTACACTTGGCTCTGATGTCGACACGTATTAATAAAACCGGTGTCTTAGACACCGGTCTTAGTAATAATGGATTAAAGCCTGTGTCAACGATAACGTCTTTGGAGAAAAGGAAAAAACTCATGAAAGCCGGCCTCTAAGTTACCGTTTTTGTCATGGCATATGAAGACCGGTGTCGTACCTGGCTTTAGCTTGCCACGTATGATAGGACCGGTGTTTTAGACACCGGCTTTGCCCAAAAGTATTAAGACCAGTGTCTTAGACACCGGTTTTCGTAGTTTTGCAAACTTTCAACCGTAAGTTCGTATTTACAGCAACTGACTTGATTTTTGTCGTATCCGTACAAAAAATTCGAAAGATGTATTATAGCCTTACTTCCTATACAAACAACTTGCTAACTACGTAATGTTTAGATTGATTGTCATAAAACAAGTATTAGATTTAAGAAAAATCGAGTAATATGCCCGCACAATGCGGCGGTGATGGTGGTGACGGCGGTAGCGGCGACGGGTAGTGGGGGCGGAAATGGTGATAAATGTAAAAGTAATTGATGTTAAAAAGAGGTAGTATAGTTATTTTAAGGATTGAGGGATTTTATGTTGTAATGAATTTCATTAAGAGTATTATAGGTATATTAGGTGAAATTATTTAAATTAATGAATAAAGGAGATGGGTATTTGGGTATATCAATTCATCTTTTGAGATTTTGTGGGATAAATTATTTAATTAAGGATATTATAGGTATATTAGGTGAAGATATTTAAATTAATGAATAAAAGAGATGGGTATTTGGGTATATCAATTCATATTTTGAGAGTTTGGAGAAGGGGATTCCTCTTTTATAAGGTATTATAGATGGACTAGAAGCATGATAAAAATATTGATGCTAAAATATTCATAAATTACAAATATATAGACTGATACACGGTGATTTTCATGATGAAACGAGTTTCAGTTAAAAAAAATGACTGTTTTATTGTTTTACCTTAATATATTGATTTTTCTTTGAGAAAAAAGTAGTTTTTTTTAATGGAAAATTTAGGTTCAGTGGCATGCTGACGTGCTTTTTCATATACTCAACTCATATTCTAGAGGGAATCTTTGTTTGGGAAAACCCTTATCTCCATTCTTGATAACATTTTGCTTACCAAAATTTGAACTTAAACTTTAAGATCTCAAGTTTCCCAAATACCAATCCATATGTTGGTGGTTGGTAGAACCAGTTTTATATAGTGTTTCAACAACGGTTAACTTATATGCATATATCTAGCATCATAATCGAACAATACGTCGGTACATATAGTTTATAGTTTTTCATAATTTTTTTGCGATATTTGGTGGTTTTGATGGTGGTTGTTGAGAATAGTGTAAGAGAATTAATGTGTTCTAGTCTAATGAATTCAAACACTACCAGAAGTAATGTAAAGGAATACAATCATTGCAGGTTCATTGATACACATGAATTATTCATGAATCATTATCATTTGATTTATACATAATATAAGAGTTGTCGTTAATAGTTTATTATATGCATAAAAAAGAGTACTTTATATAAGAAACCACCTATGATTTTCCACATAACAAGTTTTAATGCAACAAAATAATTGCACGGGTCCAAGTTTGATTGTTTGATTCTTTTAAAACTAGCTCCTGTAATCAATCTCACCATTAGCATTTTCACCATTATAATGGAAACTCAATTCTGTGGATTAAAGCCCTTCTTTAAAGAAGTCCTCTAACTAGATCAGCTAAGTAGGTAGCTTCGCCAAATCCATAAAATATTGAGATAACTAAATATATAAAACTTATCTTCAAAAAATGAAAAAAAATAGTTATTCAAGTAATGTGATATACCCACACCCACACATACCGTGTTTCTAACCACGGTAACAAAAAAATGTTTGTTTTTTTTTTTCCTTTTCTTTATCATTGAGATATGTGAAGGTAAAATTCTTGTACTGTTTATTTATCATCAACAGAACCAGTCAAGAAAAACATTTCTATAAAGCAAGAGTAAGCAGTTGTATTATTATGTTTAATCTAAAAGTAATTATGCTATAGACACATATAACTTACATTGTAATTTGTAGCCATCCTGCAAGTAATATAACCAAGAGATTGCAATATATACATATCTCCTCCTATCGCTTTGGCGTAATGGTGTTCACTTTTACAGTCCTGTAACACAAACTTGAAATTGAACTCTGAGTTCACCATTCAGCTGATTTATCTGTCTTTGCAAGAAGCGCGGATATCACAAGATTCTCGAGGGGAAGCCCGCAACATCGTTCAGCAATTTGTTAGGGCAACTTTTATCTTCTGCAAACACGTTTTGTTGCTACAGATCCCAACTTCCCTCACTTAAAAAAGCGCAAATGAGCTGGGACTGTCTGGTTTGATATGCAAGGCCACATTCATAAGTCGGCTAGTTAATAAAACTCAGCATCCAAGGTCGTCATCGGGCAAAGAGATCCTTATATAATTCCAAGCCTCTACATCTCATATATCATCAATCACAATAAGATAACGCTTCCCTTTGACCATTTGTACTTTTTCACCAGATCCTTATCAGCAGACCAGCTTTTACTTTTTCAATGGTGTTACAAGTTATCTCTGAATGAGAGCGGAAGGTTCTTAACAACGTCAGGCCATCGAATATCAATTAACTTGTTCCCTCTTGTTAAGAAGGAATGGACTACTGGAAACGTGTTATGGGTAGCTGGTTCGTGTCTGTTAGACAATCCACATACTGTCAATTAGTATAAAATGATGAATTTAAACAATTGATATGGAAGAATGAAGGGATTTATTACCTCTGGGCTCGGGCTTGGGGTACTGCAAATTTCAAGGTCAATCAACGGTCATTGTGTGATAGGTTGGCCCAAATGCACTTTATTCATGACAACTCTGTTGTACTGAGTTGCCAAATTTGACTAATATTGAACACATATAATCCTCCTAAAACCATAAAATGGTGATATGTGGATTTCATTAATTCTCTTTCCTGATCTTATCCTTGATTTCCACTTGTCATCATCTTATGATTAGGAGGATTAAGGCTATTTAGTTAGGAGGATTAATCATTTCTCAATAACTATCATATGGCAGGTTGGCCCAAATCATATTGTGCCTTTATATTGAATACCTATATTATGATAATAATAATGATAGCTATAAAAACATCATAATTAAAAAGTACCCCTAGAAAGTTTTATAATTTGAGAATTACAGAATTGTAGTAATGACCATCAAAAAATCTAGGTTCAAAGAAGTCAAAATCAAATTCTTGAATAATTTAAAACTGCACAATAATTTTAGCCAGCAGGTCTATAACAGAGACCAGTTCTCCCATGTTCAGGGTTTTTAAGGCAACCAGGGTGGACCAATCTCAGTCATTCAATCCTTAAAGCATCTCTTGTTCAAATATTTATAGTTCCTACCAAATAACTTGAGATGGAACACAACACAAGATTACAAGCTTAAAACCCACTACTCAGATCTATCACAATTATACAACTATACATACAAACTCTGTTACCATATACGGTTTAGCCTCCCCTGCAATAACACAAAAAGACAATGCAGACACGTATAAATTTTCCTAAGCAAATAATTAAGAGGCAAAATTACAAAAGAATGCACATAACTTAACTTACAATGGTTGTATAAATATACTGATAGAACAGACATACACAGATGTAGCTCATCATATTCCTAGCCTCTTTGTACCACATTCTGAGCAGAATTTGGAAGTCTCACGCATATACGGAGTACCACATTCATCACAGAACTTAGCAAGGCTTGTTGGCTATAACAAAAACAATTCACGAATTAAGATGAGTGAAGGAAGCCCTCAATTTATTGATAGAGAATGGTTCCTAATTCAAATATCGAACTCGGAGTTATAAAACATAATATATTCGTATAGAAACATCACCAGTACATGCAAGCGCCCTCCAAGGTGACTGAGTGGTTGTAAACAAGCCATCTGTTGAGACAGGGCAGCAGAACCCTGGGTGTGCCCAATTTCAGGAAGGTGTGACGACGAACCACATTGGTTGTGATGAGAATATTGACCATTTTGACCGTGACTCATAGATTGATGGTTCTGGTTCACAATATCAAATTGACCCTGGTGTGGAAGACTTTGAATATGCTGTTTTGATAATGTCTGCTGCTGAATAAAATCGTTCACAAAAGATCAAATAAAAAAATCAAATAGCTTTATGATAAACGAACCAATCCACATTTCCATAAATGTTTTTATATATAAATGAAGGAATGAATCTTACTTCAGTAAGAGACCGATATCCTTGATTAATTGACATCGGAGAAGAATTATCAGCATCAGGGAAAGTCTAAATGACGTGTCGAGAGATATATTAGCATTTACCTTAGACATTAGAAGGATACAAATCAAGTCAAGACGTTATCACAATAAGTAGAGGTGGCAATTTAAACCCATATACTTATGAATGGATTTACATTATGTTTTATCTCTAATGGGAGGACCTTAAAAGAATTAGCCTGAAAGGAAATGGGTCAATGGGTTGATCATTTTAATGAATAAAACTGCATTAATCATTTATTCAAAATATTTTTATATAATATACTTTGCATTATAATTCACAGACTATTTATTCATATAAATTTGGACAGAAGATGTCTTGGTTAATCCCAGATTACCTGATTGATAGGTCCGTTGTGATTTTACCCTTTACCCAACCCACTGCAACCTCTAACTATCAGCATTGAACTTACAGAAAACAGGAATATTTGAGACAGAGTTTGATCCAGAATGCCTATACTTAGGCCTCGGAGGAGAAAACTTGTAGTCACAAGGAGAGACAGTTACATCACCTCGACCAGTCAACCTCTTGAACCTACATTCAATCACAGTTACTTGAATCATATAACTAAATTACAATCTTAGATTTTGAGTCTCATTTCTAAATGTTAATGATAATTACTTGAAAACAACAGTTAACTTTTACCACTCTGCATCATCTATATTTGCAATAGTCGGTTTCTCGATAATAGCCAGACCATTGACCACAATAAAACGAATTCGCTTCTCCTCCTGTATCACTAGTTCAGGAAATCTAGACCTTGTTTCAAAAGACGTTGCTAGTTCTCGTCTTTTGAATGAACATGAACCTGCTCTCCATGAATTGATAAGTTTCTGTTACTAAGTATTTACTACTAAAGAACACCAAAATAAATAGATAAAAAATATGACACCTTTTTTAGGAAATTTCTTTGCAAGTTTCCTATACAAACCACCTGCAGCTTCAAGTCCTACTCCAAATGATTTTTCACGCCAACCATTCAATGTAAGAAGTCTCACATTTACTTCATTAACCAAAGTGTCATACATATTTGCCACATACATCAATGGCAGGACAAACTGTGGATCGCCTTCATATCGAACATCTTGTCCTTTCCTCTTGCAAACTTTTTCTTCCATGGGTTGTGATATACCATCAGTCTCAGACTCAGTAGCTTCAACTACATGAGTGCTAATGAAATTATCGACAATGAAATCCATAAATCTTGCTTTTGCTGTTTCTATCGGTGAAATATCTACAAAAAACAAAGCAGTCAAATAAATTTTTTAGACTCATTTAATCACAATTTGCATAGGGCAAACAAGTTAACAACTTGAAATTACCATTTATCAAAGGCCCGTTAGTAAGAAGGCTCGAATGACCTCCATCCACCCCTACATTATGAAGTGGTATAGTATTCTGGTAGCTTTCGTGCATACGTTCCTACATTATGAAAAACAAACTCAGAAATTAGATTATCTTACATATTAACGTATTAATCAAAAGTTAACGTCCAACGACATACTTTTCCCCATCTCTCTTTTGAAACAATGCATTATTTTATTATCCGAAAACACAATCAAAGACTAAAAGTTGGCTTTTAATTCCCTTTGTAACAATTTTAACATATAAATATGTTGTTATTCTATCCACATTAATCATATTAATTATAGCAATTCAGATGAAACAGTTAACCAAAAATGGAAATATTTGAAACTCACAGCAGTAGCAGAGTCAACTTCATTGTCTAAGTTATCATCCGTAATAGTATCGCGGTCAACCATGGGTTCGATAATCTCGCCGGAACGTCCATCAACAGTATTGAGATCATCATGTAAAGAAGAAGTATCATCAGGATGGTCTATATATGAATCAGCTGATCTCAAATTATATTGTTGAACTGGAACCCTACTTCCCATCTATCAAAATTCCAACAAAAATCTTCACTTTTAACATATATGAAACGAAAAACCCCCAAATTTACCAACAAAACCCTAATAAATCTTGCTGTAAACGTCAAAGATTTGCTGAAAAAATGAATATGAGAATGCATTAATTAATGAAAAAGATTGTGTAAATATATAATGGGGTTTAGGAAAAAGGGTAACTTTTTTTGAATTGAATTTGAAATTGATACATATATATATACACATTTGAGGAAGAGGGAGAGGCAAAGTCCAAACCTGAGGCTGAGGTTGAGCTTTAGAAATGGGATTTCCGAGCCTGTGACTGTTCTCCTTACCGTTTCCCAAACCAGCACAGACCAGACCGACCAACTATTTTTGTAGGGTATCGCTACTTCTGAATTTACAGATTTACCCTTTTGCTGACATCTATGAACTTTCGATGGATGAAATGAAACTATGACAGTCATTCCAAGTTGGGGGGTGTTTGGCCTAACTTTGTTTTAAAGGTTTTTAGCTTTTTTGGCTTTTTTTTTCTTAATAAATAAATTATTTTGATGTTTTTTTTTTTTTTTTAAAAGTGAAAGAATTTTATTTTATTTTACTGTAATATATTTTTGTATTTAAATAGCTTAAGAATTTTATATAGGGATAGAAGGTAAACGGGCAACAAGCTGCGCCGCTAACCTTTTTTGAATAGAAAAACCAAGACGTTTAAAAACTACATTCATGTATCTTGGCATCATGACGTTAGTGTGCATGACCCGTTGGACCCTACTAAGTAACTCAACGGCCTCAGGTGCGAGAAACCCAAATGTATCAAATGCAAATGGTATAAATACGTGTTGATTATCCAGACACGCCTTCTCATGTTTGGCCACTTTGCATGAAGCAGCTTTTAAAGCAGCATGACCCACTGTGAACATACCACACCCTAAGCCCACGAGAGGGGAGACCCCCGTAAGATCCACACATGCATGTTTTTCCTCTCATCCATCCAAAGACCAAAATGTCAGCTGGTCTTAGGGTTGATCTTCCTTCCGTTGGGTCGGTCAAAAAATTCATTGGCGCTTCTTTCTTAGCAGAAATCCCAGCACGCTTGAAAATGTCAAAGTGAACATCCCTAACCAAATCATGTCGGTATTTAAACCCCGGGAGGTCTCTACAGTGAACTGCATGCTCCCCAAAAGAATCCAAACACGCCTTGCGACAAATAGGGCATATCTCATCATTAGGATATAGGGGGATCATGAGGCGGTATTTGAGGATTGTACGATACTCCACAGGTGACATATGTTGTCCTAATCCTTCTATAGGGCATATCTCATCATCTTGATGTTTGTTTTAGCTTTTATGACTTGTGCTTATTGGTTTATATAAGTCAATTTTAATAAGCCTCCCAACAAACCTTTTGTAAAGCACTAAACTTTGTAATAAAAGCTATAAGCTAATTCAAACATTAGAGTAAAGTTTATAAGCTTATAAAGTATAAGTAAGAAGTTGGTTGTAGAACAGAAGGCCAAAAAAGAGAAACTAGGCCAAACACTCCCTTGGTTTCTAATTGAAAGACTGGTGTTTTTTTAAGAGGGAATGGTTGGAATTGGATACCGTCGTTATAAAAAACCGATTAGGTCGTTGCATCAGAGTCAAATTGACTCGTCATCTTTCAAATTCCTAAAAAATCTCTTTCGTTTATCCATTCTTATTTTTAACCACATTTTAATCTATTTTTACTCTTATATTACATATATATCTATGATGAAAATTAAGATTTTTAAAAAACCCATATTAATCTACTCCTAAAAATGTGAAAAGTGGAATTTGGAACCAAATGGAACAATGGATCATCTTAATGTCAAATGTCAAAGACTTTATCAATGAGCCACCAACCCCATTGACTTATCTAAGTAATACCAATTAATCTAGTTAGTTATATAGAGATTATTGTTTAAAATTTTTGCTGGCCCATATCTTATAATATATAATTATAATAGCAAAAGTCAAAATTGAGAACAGAAAACAATTTAAGAAATCGAGAGTTGTGATTAGTGATAAGTCATTTGAATAACTATCATTCGGTATATAAAAAGATGTGTGCTAAAGATGTGTGCTGGAAAACTTTATTGAAAGATTTGAATAACTATCATTCGGTATATAAAAAGATGTGTGCTAAAGATGTGTGCTGGAAAACTTTATTGAACCAATGTGAAACAATACATTTTTATTGCATTTTCAGTAAATTCATTCCACATCTCATGTGTAAAAAAATTTAATGGATTGTAAGAATTATCATATTAAAATAAGATAAGACCACCCCAACCACGGCGCCGGCAGCAAGGGCTTCGCCCGTACCGTATCAAACCGCCACCATCTCTTAGATCGCCGCCCATCAAATCCATACGATTCCCATATGCGTCCGGTGACAACCAGTTTAGAACGGATGAGGGCAACGCCCTTACCGTATCCATCCGAAAACGAAACTGATGATTGTCGGAGATGTCGCCGGAGGTGGTGGCGGTGGTTGTCTCGCCGGAGAAGAAGGAAGGAGGAGGTGGTGACGGTCGCCGGAGAAGAAGGTGGGTGGTGACGGTCGCCGGAGAAGAAGGAAGGGGGTGGGCGGCAGTCTCGCCGGAGAAGAAGAAATGAGGAGGAAGAAGATGCTTGATCCAACGGCGGAGATTGATCCCCTTTTACTTTTTGGATTACTTTTACTCTATTTAACCCACCCCTGTATATATATATAGTGAAAATTAAATTGGGAGAACTTTTCCTATATATATGAAAAAGTTCATGTGAATACCATTTAAATTAGGAGAACTTTTATATATATATCAAAAAGTTCATGTGAATACCATTTAAATTGGGAGAACTTTTCCTATATATATGAAAAAGTTCATGTGAAAATTAAATTGGGAGAACTTTTCCTATATATATGAAAAAGTTCATGTGAATACCATTTAAATTAGGAGAACTTTTATATATATATCTTAAAAAACAAGAAATATGACGCATACATATGAATCTTAACTTTCCATTTTCATATAATTGCGAATCTCTGTAATGTAATCTACTTTTCCAAACGATTTATTTCATGACCATAAAAAAACAAACATGACTGAAGACTTTCCCACGAAGTTGAGAAGAAAACCAACCAAGAAGCATTTTCAATGATCAGTGGGCTTGAATCCCTAAACGGCTTTAAGTAATAATCTTTAGACAACCGCCGCAAGTCCAGACAGTAGAATCATATGGCATGGCAATGATCCCTTTTATTCCCGATAGCAACAAATCATTTTTCTGCCAAAACCTTCCTGATTGCATTCAGGAAGCTATCATATGCCATTGAGTTTTGATTTCCCTCCAGCATGGCTTATCTCGCCGGAGAAGAAGGAAGGAGGAGGTGGTGACGGTCGCCGGAGAAGAAGAGGAGGAGGTGGTGACGGTCGCCGGAGAAGAAGGAAGGAGGAGGTGGTGACGGTCGCCGGAGAAGAAGGAAGGAGGAGGTGGTGACGGTCGCCGGAGAAGAAGGAAGGAGGAGGTGGTGACGGTCGCCGGAGAAGAAGGAAGGAGGAGGTGGTGACGGTCGCCGGAGAAGAAGGAAGGAGGAGGTGGTGACGGTCGCCGGAGAAGAAGGAAGGAGGAGGTGGTGACGGTCGCCGGAGAAGAAGGAAGGAGGAGGTGGTGACGGTCGCCGGAGAAGAAGGAAGGAGGAGGTGGTGACGGTCGCCGGAGAAGAAGGAAGGAGGAGGTGGTGACGGTCGCCGGAGAAGAAGGAAGGAGGAGGTGGTGACGGTCGCCGGAGAAGAAGGAAGGAGGAGGTGGTGACGGTCGCCGGAGAAGAAGGAAGGAGGAGGTGGTGACGGTCGCCGGAGAAGAAGGAAGGAGGAGGTGGTGACGGTCGCCGGAGAAGAAGGAAGGAGGAGGTGGTGACGGTCGCCGGAGAAGAAGGAAGGAGGAGGTGGTGACGGTCGCCGGAGAAGAAGGAAGGAGGAGGTGGTGACGGTCGCCGGAGAAGAAGGAAGGAGGAGGTGGTGACGGTCGCCGGAGAAGAAGGAAGGAGGAGGTGGTGACGGTCGCCGGAGAAGAAGGAAGGAGGAGGTGGTGACGGTCGCCGGAGAAGAAGGAAGGAGGAGGTGGTGACGGTCGCCGGAGAAGAAGGAAGGAGGAGGTGGTGACGGTCGCCGGAGAAGAAGGAAGGAGGAGGTGGTGACGGTCGCCGGAGAAGAAGGAAGGAGGAGGTGGTGACGGTCGCCGGAGAAGAAGAAGGGGTGGCAGCGGTAGTCTCGCCGGAGAAGAAGAAATGAGGAGGAAGAAGATGCTTGATCCAACGGCGGAGATTGATCCCCTTTTACTTTTTGGATTACTTTTACTCTATTTAACCCACCCCTTATATATATATAGTGAATACCATTTAAATTAGGAGAACTTTTTAAATATATATATCTTAAAAAACAAGAAATATGAAGCATTCATATGAATCTTAACTTTCCATTTTCATATAATTGCGAATCTCTGTAATGTAATCTACTTTTCCAAACGATTTATTTCATGACCATAAAAAAACAAACATGACTGAAGACTTTCCCACGAAGTTGAGAAGAAAACCAACCAAGAAGCATTTTCAATGATCAGTGGGCTTGAATCCCTAAACGGCTTTAAGTAATAATCTTTAGACAACCGCCGCAAGTCCAGACAGTAGAATCATATGGCATGGCAATGATCCCTTTTATTCCCGATAGCAACAAATCATTTTTCTGCCAAAACCTTCCTGATTGCATTCAGGAAGCTATCATATGCCATTGAGTTTTGATTTCCCTCCAGCATGAGCTTCACAGATACCTAAGACCACATATAAACTCACAATGTTTAATTATTTTTAGCAGACAGCATCAGACGCTACTGATTTGGCTTGATTTGATTATTTTCAAGCATCTAAATTCCTCTTCAACAAAGACTAATAAGAAACTGTTTACAACCCAAACCAGTCCTAGGCCATCTATTTTAAGTGTGATGAGAGAATAGACATAGATAATTGTAACCTTAAAGTCTTTTCAAAAAAGAAAGTGTATGTATACACACACACACACATATATATGAATGTATATTGGAACTAACTAATACATACCAGATGCCCAAAATGGGTTATATGCCAAAGAATAATGAATGCTTATTAGGTTGAATATAAGCTTCAATTTTTACACTGCAGACAAAAGAAATCACCTTGATTAGAAAAAATTCAATGTTGTGTTCAAAAACATTATAATTAAACTGGAAGCGAATTTAAAAGAATCAATATCACATATTCATTGTCTAGATTTAGACAGGGCACTTGGGTCATCTTAGTTGAAAATTTAGATGGCAAAGTCGACCCATATTTAAACCATTATAGAAAATGTTTATCTTGTGGGACATTCCTATTTAAAGAAAAGGGTCTTAAAATTATGAAGATTAGATTTGAGCTCTTGGATCCTTCCTCGCTTTGATCACAACCCTTTATCCTACTCAAACCCACAGCCAAACAATCCCTCATTCTCCCACTTACTACATGAAAAAGAGCGAAATCATAGACAACTAATTCAGGGTTACAAGACCAGTAAAACAAAATGAGCCCATTTAACCCATGGTTTTTAAAATTTGGGTCGTTATGGGTAGCACAAAGATGACTAAGGACAAAATAGGTTGATAGTTGGGTATTACGATTTACGACCCAATAGGTCAAGCAATCCCAACCCAACCTTTTTATATCCATGACCTACTTGACCAATTCTACAAATATAATGAAACCATGCTCAACCAGTACCCATGTCAACTCACTAAGCAATCCAACCCACTCCAACTATTTGCCACTTCTACTTAAAGGTTAAAAAGAATCTTGCAGTTAATATGTGCCCTTAACATGGAGATGTTGCAGCACTCCACATAATGAAGTACATAGCATTATGGTAAACTTGCCCTATGTTTGCAAAGAAAAGCCTAAATCTACAATAGCATCACACTATGAAACATACTAACCATGTACCAAATGTTTTTAAAACCAAATAGTGAGAATCACTATATAGATCCATTAAGCAGGGCTTGATTTCATTTCTTTATTACTTTGTTTTTTTTTACCATCCTTAACTGCTGATCAATCCAGCAGTTAACAGCATAGGAAAAGCTATACTTCAAGCATTCTAGAATATGCCCGCAATGTAAATTGAAGTGAAAACCATGGTCCACAAGCATACTGGAAATGTTCCAAAGAATTCAGGTTTTGTTTTCCCTCGTATTCTTAAGATGTAACATAGTATCCATATTTATGTATGTGCTATTATGTATGAATTCCTTGGTATTCAAGTCCTAAATCTAACATTGTCCATTCTTGGTCGCAACTGTGTTTATGAACAATACGACTAAATCCTGAATCACAATTAATGATTTAATGGTAGGCCAAGGGACTGCTGGGTGGGTACAAATGAATACAGCTCTTTAAAAAAATATAACAGGGTAACACTGTTAGCAAAGAAGGAAGAGCCTTAACCCAATGGCTTAGTTCTATACGTTTTAAAGGAAAGGAACTGCCCATTGCCGTCTTCCACGGGTTTGGGGCCCCAATACCTCGACGGTGTATGGGGGAGGTCAAAATGTAGACAGGCCTTACCTTTACCTAGGTTTGGGGCTTAGTTCTATACGTTTTAATTATACTAAAAGGATTTGTTTTCTGTGCGTTTCACTTATCTCTAAGGATTGTATAATACTACAGTAATTGAACTATCCGATTCTTCTACATTGGCTGTTTGACAGAAAATTACTATAAAGGTTGCTTATTTACTCTGTATAGTAGCAAATAATAACTTCATTTCAGTTACATACAGTAAAACTTCTGTCAATTATTATATGTCCTTCAAAAAACACAATACCAACAAAAACATTTGGCTTTTCGTATGGCAGGATTAAAGAGACAAAATAACATATAGCCAGATCTGAAAGAGTCATAATGATACAGTGTACAGATTGTTTCACAGAACATCTCAATTTGCTAATCGCTCAAGTCATTAATAATGACAGCCAAAGCTAATACTCTTCGGTTCACCTATACAAAGTTACAAAGCAGAACTAATTGAGCAGGCAAATAAATTAACAGGTGACATAAACTCACCTGTTAATCAATGGGATTCAGGGCACCTCTTTCCAGACAAATTCAGTAGCTATGTGCCTATGTGATAAAAAGAGATACAGAGTTTTCAGTAAACATTCACAAAAGAAACTCACAAGTCCCAGAAGGCTCAGAAAATTAGGCAAATTTCAAAAACCTTCCACTCTGACTTGTTACCAATAAAAGATGAGAACATGATTACTACCATACCTTAGTTGAGGGCCGAAGAAGGCTTGATCCAAAGTTATACGACTCCAATCTGTATAAATCAGGTTTCCCATATACCCAAATTTGAATTTTTATTCCAAATATCATTGCCTATGACTGAAGGCAATAGCAGATTTCCCATAAGCCAACATATGGATTTGAATTCAGATATCATGACACCCACACGTGCCAAGCTGCAAGCAACGGAATATTTCCCAATTTTTCTATATCATATTCGTGATCATCCTAGTCACTAACACCATTCATAACTTACCTTCCAACCATCTTATTATGTAATTCTTCGGCTTCTCTTGTATCACCAAGTTCATAGTATTTCTTTACAAGACACCCATAGATAATATTATCCGGATGAACACCATTTGTGATCATCTCATCAAAAAAAAATCTTGCTTCCACCACTCGACCACATCTACAAAGCCCACAAATCAACGAAGTATATGCATAAAGATCAAACTGTATACCGCTTTCTACCGATCTGTTCCTCAAATCGAGAGCTTCATCAACGTTCCCATGTTTTAAGTTCCCATCAATCAAGCACGTGTAAGCAGTTATATCTGGAATCAAACCCTTTCCCAACATTCCATCAAACAATTTCACAGCCAACTCTAGTTTATCAGATTTACAAAGGCCATCAATTAAAGCTGTATAAACAATCATATTTGGTTCCAATCCAAGATCCGTCATCTTATAAAACTGGTTTAGACCCTCTTGGACATAACCAAGTTTGCACAAACCATCAATTAACACACAGTATGTCACAGCTGATGGGCTCATGCCCATGTCATTCATTTCTTGAAGCAAATTAAGAGCTTCTGTTCGTTGTCCAGATTTAAAATATGCATCCATAACTGTTGTGTACATCACAAAGTTAGCATCAGTACCACTTTTCTTCATTTTCTCAAGAACAACCTTAGCATCTTCAAATTTTTTGTCATTGCAGAGTCTTAAAATAATTGTACCGTATAGCAACAAGTCTGGCTTGAAGTTTTCGGTTTCCATTTGTTCCCAAACATCCATAGCCTTACTTATATTTTTGGATTTAATGTACCCATGAAGAAGGGTTGTATAGCTTATTAAATTGGGGGAGACACCTGTCTTCAGCATTTCTGTAAATAATTCTTCTGCTTCTTTCATTTTACCTTCTTTACAGAGCCCATCAAGCAACGCTGTACAGGTAACTGTATTAACTGTAATACCTGCCTCAGACATCTCCTTAATCAACTTTACAGCCTCCTCTATACGACCCGCTTTACTATTTGCATCAACCAACGAAGTATACGTGAATTCATTAGGAATAAGACCAACACGTCTCATATCCATGAAAAATTTGATTGCTTCTTGCATCATTCCTTCTTTGCAGAAAGCATCAATAAAGGTACTGTAAGTTACAACATTCGGTTTTAGACCGCTTTTCTTCATATAATGAAGAAACTCAAAAGCTTGTGGCATTTTCCCAAACTTACAAAAGCAATTTATCAACGCATTGTATGTGATCACATCTGGAAAGCAGCCGATGTTTATCATATCATTATATATACAAATTGATTCATCTAACTGCCCAAGCTTACCATGCCCGTCGATAAGTGAATTATAAGTAACAACATCCGGTGTAATGTTCAACATTTTCATATCAGCATAAAGCCTTTGTGCACCTTCCATGTCACCCTCTTTACACAAATAATCAATCATAATATTATAAGTAAATACTGAAGGCTTAATCCCAGCCCCCATCATTTCCTTAAAAAACTTTCTCGATCCCTCCCCGTTGCCCATTTTAGTCAATCTACCCAAAAGTAAATTACACGAACGTGCTTTCGGAAGAACTCTACACGTTTTCATTTTCAAAAAGCACTCGTTTGCATCCTCAAATCTCCCTAATTCAACTAACACATTAAACAATGTATCAAAAACTCCCCAACCATACCGACAAGTATTCCTAGTCTCCCACATTACATCAAACACATCACTACCGGGCAAACATCGACTCAATTTAACCAAATCCCTCAAAACACAATAAGCATCACTATAAAACCTATGAAAAAACAAAATGTGAGCAAGAATACAATACCCTTCACTCGTATGGCCAAACTTCGGTCTGCTACTTTCGGCCCATTTAAAGAACTTCAAAGCTAATAAAGGCTCATCCTTTAACTGAACCAACATTCTTGAAACCCAAATTGGGGCTAAATCAGAACCCAACAATTTCTTGATCCTAAAATCATCCCACCTCTCATTTTTCACAATCTCACAAACCGATTCTTGATCGAGACCATGCCGGGTATCGTCCCACGCCTTACTTGAATACGGGCACCGAAATAAACATAAAAAACCAGTAACACAAAACAAGAAAGTGTAAGATGATGATTGCAATGATGAAGAATTGGTAAAGATAAAATCTTTATGAGAAAATAGAGATGTTTTAGATGAAGATAATAAAAGGCTTACATAATGATTATTATAATTGTAATTATAATTAATGAGAGTTGGGTTTCTTAGTTTTCTGCCCATTGTTACAAGATTGCGAGAAAAGATGAACATCGTCCGGGCGAAATACTATGAAAGTGGGTTTTCATTCATTCTTATTTTCAAGCTGTAAAAATGGTGGCTTTTTTGTTGGGGTGATAGTTAGGGTTTAGGGGCCAAGGGTTCAAGAAGACAAGCGGCAAACTGTGTTGTGTTGTTAGTTACTGTAAATATGGGTCGGGTTTTTGTTTTGACCCGTTTTAATGAGATGGGTAATTGCCTAATTGGGCTAATTTGATAATAGTGGGTCAAAAATGATATGGAAGGTTGAATACATTTTTTTTTTTGAACTGGGAAGGTTGAATACATAACAGGCTATTTATCCACTCCGGTTTTATAGCGAACTTTTTTATTTAAAATGGTGCCTTTTTGGGATCCGTGTATAAAACTTGTGATGAGAAAAGCTGGGTTGAAAAAATGAGGACCCGGACTCTCAAAATACCCTCGACAATTTTGTCATTTTTGATTTTTCTCAAACCAACGTGGCTTTGTTTTTTTATTTTTGTTTTTGTTATTTTTAGATGGATGATTTTTTTGAAACGGATATATTTGGTGGGTGTTTTGTCAAACAAGTTTTGATCAAAAAAAATTTATGAAACCAGTAAAACTGGTATTGAAAATACCGGTTTAAAAAAAAGTGGCTCGAACCCGGTTTTGCCATTACCAATCTCGCAGTGAGATGTGACATGCTAGGTCGATGTGACAAGTAACAGTGAAGGTACCTTTTTCTTTTGAAACCGGGTTTGCCATCCCCGGTTTCAAGTTTTATATATATACATATACTATAGAGAAAATTACATTTTTGATCCCTCAAGTTGGCAGGATTTTCAGTTATTGTCCTTAAGTGATTTAATTATAAAAAACCCCTGAAGTTGGTCAATTTTTTCACTTTTCACTCGGTGACTAACGGCCGTCTCTTAGGTCCGTTAAGTGAGGGGCAGATTTGTCATTTCACCATGATACCTTCTTCTTCTTCTTCCAAACTCAAACACAAACCTAAATTTTGAAAATCACGGCGGCCGGAAACAAAATGTCAACTGAAAAACACACACCAAACATACACACACACACACTCGGAAACACAAACAAACACACACTCGAAACACACACATCTGAGATCAGAAACAAGGGTTTTTGGATTCAGAGTTGCTTGGATCGGGATCGGTTTTGGCTAGATTTGGTTGATTCGAAGTGCAATTGCTTTGTTGTCTTTCTTTTCGATTCAAACAAGTTTTTCCGGCGAGTCAAGTTTTTCCGGCGAAGCCTAGATCGGATTTATTTTGGCTAGGGTTCGTGCGCGATTGATTTCTGAGTCGATTGCAACATGTTTCGTGTTCTGATTCGAAGAAACAAGAGATAAATTTATATTTTAATTTTCCCGACGTGATTTTTAAATTTCTGGCCGCCATGATTTCAGTTGACATTTCGTTTTCTGTAAAACCTGACGAATCTGGGATTGTGTTTGAGTTTGGAAGAAGAAGAAGAAGGGATCATGGTGAAATGACAAATCTGCCCCTCACTTAACGGACCTAATAGACGGCTGTTAGTCATGGAGTGAAAAGTGAAAAAATTGACCAACTTCAGGGTTTTTTTTGTAATTAATTCACTTAAGAGCAATAACTGAAAATCATGCCAACTTGAGGACCGAAAATGTAATTTTCTCTATACTATATATTTTAGGGAAAATTACACTTTTGGTCACTGAACTTGACAACTTTTTCACTTTTAGTCACTAAACTTCAAAAATTGCAATTTATACACTGAACTTGTCAAATTTTTTCACTTTTAGTCACCGCGCCCAGTTTTGTTAGTTTTGCTCCGTTAAGTCCCTCACGTGTAAAACACGTGAGGGTATTTTCGTCCTCTTTGATATTTTTGCTTTGCTCCTTCGTCTATCTTTGAATAAAAAACCCAGATCAAAACCCAATATATATTCCCTATGTATACACACATTATGCAGACATAATACATATACCTACCATAAATCAAACGCACATTAACAAACATATCTTTCTCTCTACATAAAATCAAAATCCACATGATCCAACAAAAAATTTATCAAACACTAAAACAAAACCTAGATATTCATTTAAATCAAATCCTTTTTAGATCAAAATTAACCTACTTTGAAAAACCCATCAACCCATATCTTTCTCACCACCACCGCCACTTTCAGATCGTCGGCGAAGAATTCAAGGACACCACCACCTCCTCTACTAAGTTGGTGCCGATAGAGTAGTCACGTGGAGGCGCTGGTTCAAAAGTGGTGCGGCGATGGTGTGGAGTGGTGGTCGACCGGATATTGGTGGTGTGGGGTGGCGGTTGACCGGATATTGGTGGTGTGGGGTGATGGCCAAATTTACAAACCCATTTATCTAGAGGGTTTTTCTTTTGTATTTCTTCTTCATCTTCATCTTTCTTTTTCTTTTCTTTAGATCTAGGTTTTTCTTTTGTAAAAATTATTATTATTATTTTATTATTATATATATATTTATATATACACGATGAATCTTGTTGGTTATGATGAGGTTTATATATCTTCATTATTATCTAAAAGTCGTTTTTCTTTATATCCCTTAATGGGAGTTTGAATCTGGGGATTATTTGTTTAAAGGGTTTTTTGAGTTTGGTAAGAAACAAAATCATTCTATTTGTTTAATGGGACTTTTGTTTTAAAAGTTTGGATAAGCGGATGTTGGATTTTTGTTTATTGAGGAGCATTTGCTTGGTCAATAGAATTTGTATAAATTTTTAATATGAATATATATGTATATATGTATTTGTGATATAGTTTTTTGATCTATGTATGTTGATATTGGCTATGAATATACAGATTAGATTTACTGATTATGATTTATGGATGTGTTTTAATTTAATTTGGTGGTGATTCATTGATCTGGGTTGGGGTTTATTGATAGGTAAAAGATAGATGAAGGAGCAAAGCAAAAAAAATGGTTGTGGGTTTTTAGTTTGAAGGAATAATGGATTTAAGGGTTAAAAGATTGATATAAAAAAGAAAAGAATAAAGAAAATAACGTGGAAAAGTTCACGGACGAAAATACCCTCACCTGTTTTACACGTGAGGGACTTAACGGAGCAAAACTAACAAAACTGGGCGCGGTGACTAAAAGTGAAAAAATTTGACAAGTTCAGTGTATAAATTGCAATTTTTGAAGTTTAGTGACTAAAAATGAAAAAGTTGCCAAGTTCAAGGACCAAAAGCGTAATTTTCCCTATATTTTATTAGTTGATGTAACAACACATTGCAGGTTAAGCAACTTATTTGTCTTACACCGGCCTGCATAGTTAATACTGTACTTAATAACAACACAGGTAAAATACTTATATCAAATAGATACGTACTGAGGAGTTTCTCTCTCTTCTCTCTCTCTCTAACCTCTCCCTCTCCCTAACGGTAACAAATTTCTAGATCTAAGATCTGAATTTGTGAACCGAAGAGTGGGATTGAGATTGAGATTGAGAGTTTGAGATCGAGATTATCCTTATCCGGTTAAGCTTCCACTCCGGTGGATCTAACCTTATTTTTTTTCACCCGGGCCGGAGGTCCCTTCCACTGCGGTGGAACCGGAAGCAGCCTCCCTACCTTTGAGTAGGGGTAAGGTCTGTCTACATCATACCTCCCCATAGCCCGACTTATGTCGGGATTGGGTACCTTGTTGTTGTTGTTGTTGTATATAATATAATAGCTTTAGAACAAACAAATTTGAAAGCTATACGGAACATTTTGACAATTTATTCAACCAGGATAATGCAAATGGGAAATGATATTCGTACCACCAATTTTAATTAATGTACCATAATGTACACATTGTATAACTAACTGTACAAGTCGGTAATGCACAGTGATGTACATCAATAAAAAGAAATGGTACGAATATCACTTTCCAATGCAAACATGTCTCATTACCAAGGATGAATAAGAATTCATAGATGGGAAGAAAAAAAAAGGAAAGAAAAAGCAACAATTTTATGCAACGAGGCCATAATCTATGGCAAATTCATATAATGTTTGTAACAAACAAACTGGCTACAAACATGAAGATCAGTTGGTCATGTATTTTGCCCTCACTCAAAACAGGAAAAATTTGTACGGATAGTAACAATTTGGAAGAGAATGGTGTTGCTAGCGAGTTGCTTTTGACTTCTTGTGGTACTGGGTTGCTTCTTGTGGAGCCGAGTTGCTAGCGAGCTGTTTTTGCCTTTTTGGAAGACGATGACTGTGCAAGCTATAGGGACTTGGAGGTTGATTAAAAGTGTTTCATGTGGGACTGTGAGAGTGGGAGGGTAATTTTGCTGTCATCCATTTGGAGAGAGAGAGAGAGGGTGTTGTATATGTTTTACTAGTATATATAAAGATTTTTAAGATAAGTGTAGTGTTTTTCTTTGTATAATTTTCTTTATATTAATTTGTGCATAGCTGGATAACAAATATCTAAATTTTCTTAATAAAAAGATTCTTTCTTGCCATTGCTATTTTCTGTATTTTTTAACATATTCAAGAAATGCTAGACTTATAGCTTAAGAAGAAAAATTAAAAAGAATATATTCATAATATATATCAACAAAATACTTATATTGCAAATATTATAACTTAAACAACCCAATATATTTAATCATTATATCTATCAACACCATTAAAATATTTATTAAAAAAATACAAAAATTTTGTTATTTTTAATGGTCATGAAAACCATTAACGTTGTGTTCTCGAGTTATTTTATAAGGCCTGTGCTTATAAGGAGGAGAGTCCTCCAGCTTCTTGCCTGCCACGTCAGCATCACACCACTCAGGACTCCCCTCAGGACTCTCCATGCCTATAAGACAAGCTTCCTGGAACTTCTCCACCACATCATCAATTATTTTATAATTTATCTCACACACACAAATACACACATATATACACCACACATATATAAAACAAAACAAAAAACTGCAGACTCCACATACTACCCCACAATGGAGCGTCTTCAAGAGTCCACAGGAGGACTAATTCAAAGGACGTTGGGCAAAGGACTCTCCATGCCATTAACGTCTTGCGTCCTTGGTGCTTGGGACTCCCACCCAAGACTATTATAAGCACAGGCCTAAAAGAAATGAAATGAAAAGAAGATGAGTGAATAGAAAAGAAAGAGACAAATTTCTTCTTTGTAGCCACTCTCTCTAACATTTCTTTCATAGATGGTTCCTGCGAAGTCAGGAAAATGCTTTGAAGTTAACATTAAAATATTGATTTCATACCCCTTTTGTTATTAGATAATACCATCCTTATGAAAGTACCTCGGGTAAATCTGTAATGAGAGTGGCGTTTGGGGAGTTCGCAAGCAAGAAGTCTCTGGTTGCAACGGACAGTTTTACTTTGTCTGCTTCTGCCCTGCTGTAGTCTATATTTAAGCAAACCAAGTTTCTAAAAGGTGAAGAATGTTGCGAAACTAGATCCGAAAACGAGGAAAGACACTGCAAAAAATTTAATATTAAGACGTTAAACATGCATATAAATACACATACTAGATTTATGCTTTGATCAAGGTTTTTATACATTTGTATGAATATTTGTTAATGTAACACCATTCGTTTAAAAATACGGGTTTTCAAAAATTTTCGTCTGACGGCGTTAAAATAGAGCGGAAGAAACTTTAAAAGTCCAAACCAATTAAAATCTATTTGGTTTCCTTATTCATTGGTGTTACTTATTCGTACCATCAAAACAAGTCTAAATAGAAACCCGTCGGCTGCCCAACACAAAACAACCGACTACATAACATGCAAACTTCATAAAAGACAAACATAAACAAATGTCTATAAAGTTCAGCATCTATGGGTAGCTAAGGTCAACAACAAGCTATCTACCCATTCCTCCTTTTCTTCATCAACTACCTCAGCTACGCTAAACCCGAGGGAGCAACACATTTCAAAAGATAAGTGTTAGCTAACGAATTAGCTAAGTAAGATAACACTTAAGTTATAAAAACATTTGTCCATTTCAAACATTATGGATTTATATACTTCATTAAGGCACAACACACATCAAACATACCACGTCATCAACATAACATATTAGGATGAACCACCCTAAATGTGCCTATCCTGCTTTACTTCATTACACACATAGAACCACATAACTGCTTTCTACATTAACTGCTTTACTATGTTTTAACTGCTTTACTACATTTTAACTGCGTTAATGTGCAACATAAGTTACACCCGACTAGATGACAACAATTCAGTTGAACATCAAACGTCGTTAAGGAATGGCAAGCCAATCCCCGAGTAATCCGTATGTACAAGACAAATGAGGGCGGGTCAGACCCCTCGTATTACTCAACTGCATCTCAATGACCATGTTGCAAGGAGCCACCCAAGCAACCTACGTCAACGCACTTAGCCGGGCTAGGGCAAGTACGGGTTAAGCTTAACACTTTCCTGCATCAAAGTTTTACGAGCTCGAAACTGCATCATTTAGTTTAGGTGACTACATTACCTAAACATTTACTACGTTAACTGCTTTTACGTTTTGGGCCCTTAAACGTGCACGTGTCATGGCAACATAACAAGTCTAGTGAACTATGCAATAGAGAAGTCAGCTAGTGCACTTAGACAGGTAGTTGATTTCATTAGGGAATTGAATTGCAGGAAGGTCAGCAGGTCAGGTAGTCCTTAGGCCGTTGAGCGAAACTCTTGGCATCTAGTGAACTAGATGAGCAAGCCATACATTCATGCACATACAACAATCAACAACATTTACTACATCTCAATGCATTGCAAGATACTACATAACACTTCATAACATAACACGACGTTTTACTTCATTTCATAACATGCACTACATTATATATGATTTGGGACTGCATTTCAGGTCTCAAAAGTCAACTGCATATCCCGTGATACCTCCCGTGTAAACCCCGCATACCCACAAGCAACATAAGGTACCAATTTGGGAAGTTATAATTATGAAACCCTCTTTTGTTGAACCCTCAGCGTGTCAAAGTAGTATATCTTACCTCGTAGAAGCGCACACAAACGATAACTAAGGTTACCGTGCAAAGCAAGTATTCCCAACTACCTATAATGAACATAGGATCAATTAATGAGTATAAACGAGACTAAACCGGCCTATAATCTATATACGTGTCGTATAATGGTCTCTGTTGACTACTTTCATCTATTGTAGACTACTATACTCTTCTGTAGACTACTTGACTCATTTGTAGACTACTTGACTCTTTTTGTAGACTACTTTCATTGTAGACTACTTTCATATTCTGTAGACTACTTTCATCTTTTGACTATCTTCAGTTTCATAGACTACTTTTGGCATACAAGACAACCAAATGAGAGGAAACTCAGTTCTTAAAAAATGTGGGGAATGCAAATACCTTTCCAGAAAAATAAAGTTTGACTTTTGAAGTTCTCTAATGAATTAGTTATGGCGTCTGCAAAACAGACCTACAGAATTCGTCTTAAATCCGACCACTTCTGGAAATTGACATTTTCCACCCATATCTGGGTAAAATCAAAAGAAACATTGTTCATACCGAATCAAGATGACACATAACCCTTTTCAAAAATATAAGATTCATCTCATAACTCTTTTAATTGAAAGAGATATGATTTTTGCAATATTACTAAATTTTCAGATCTAGTAAACCCTTAGTTTTGCAAACAATTTTCGACCATCAGATGACCATAGCAACCATCACGACCTATAAACCTCATATGCACTCAAAATATGACTCATATGATGATTTCACATGATCACTTGTTCCAGGAACAAGAGGATACAATTACAATACATTAAATTACCCGAAAACCTCAATAATCGACAATGAAACATAATCAAATCAATCTCAACCCTAGAGACCAGAAGCAAGATCCATATAATCGACTCTTATGATCACAAATCAAAGGGAAATCATCTATATTACCTGTAGATGAAAGCAAGGATGAGAGATCTTGATCAAACTTCACTTGAATCACACGTTTTGATGGATTTTCGCTTAGGAAATTAATGGGGATCAAGGGGGGTGGCTAGGCTTTGAGGAATGATAATATTATCAGCAAATAACAACTAATGATCATCCTTAGGACCTTAAACCCGTTTTTGACTTTCACACTATGTCAAAATTGGTCCCTAAGCTTCGTAAAGTCGTATTATTAGCCCAAAACACCTATTGGGACTATATACAACTCATTATACACTTTTAACACCTCAAAAAGCATATAACTACATCTTTAACACATTACTACATTAATCAATAAGACATTCAAGTCTCACACACATAACACATTATCCACATATAAGCATTAAATCTACCATAAACTTAACGAACACGTTATGTTGACTTAACGACTCTAGTGAACCGTTAATTAAAAAGATTGGGATGTTACAGTTAACTATTTACTGAGTTGGCTCTGGTGTGCATTGGTTTCATAGGTGTAATGACAATATATGTAAAAAATCTCATAATCTTGATACCTAAATCAAGTCTTTACTAAAAAAACATCAAAAGCCAGCCATGACACTAATCTTGAACTTCAGTTCAGTTATACCGAAAATGTGTAATGACTGATATAATTAGATATATACCAACGTAACATACCTCAACAATGCCCGAGTTAAGCGTGAGAAACCTGGCACTGTGTAGCTTTTGAAGCATGTTAATAGCGTCGCGTGCATCTTGCTCATTGTACGACATGTTTGAACTACTTGATCTCATTGTTACACTGGCTTTGTTGAGAGAATGGAAACAATATTCTGGCAGCTGTAGTAAAGGACGAGGACGATAATGATCACTTTTGTAACAAAAACTTGAAACTCCTGGAGGTGCATTCAAGTAGTTGATATAACAATCATCGACAGTGAGATTCTCAAGTTGAGGTGCAATCACATTGACGACATTACACTACAAGAAAAATCAAAATTAGCGACGGCAAGAATCTGTCCCAAATCCGTCCCTAACTGTGTTTAACGACGGATTTTTTCCGACCCTAAAATCGGCCTCGGTAATATTTATCGACGGAATTTCCGATGGAAGCTATAATTTACGACGGCATTTCGATGGCATTTTCTGTCTGCATTTTTCCGACGGATTGCCGAGGGTCTAAGTTACCGACGGACTTCCGACGCCTGATTTACCGACAGGCACTTTTTGGGACGGATTTTCGACGAAAACATTTATGACGGATTACCGACGGGTTATTTTATTCAAAAATCGTCTCTAATCCGTCCCTAATGAAAAAAAAAATTTTGGCAATTAAAATAAATCAGAAATTAATTCGATTTAATACAAATGCTAATTAATTAAATATGAATTAATTAATATAAATATAAAAGAAATTAATAAAAATTCCAATCAATTAAAAAAAGTCATAATAATATCATTTATATTAAAATTTACATACAAATGACAATCTAAATCTTCTTATACAAACCACAATCTATAAAAAAAATCCATTTCGTTCCCGATGGTTTACTGTTCCAGATCTGGATTAAAACAAAAACTTAAACAAAATTGCCAATATTTGAAAACAATAAAGGCATAACTCGTAGGCGTTTCAAAGCTTTAATCGATGTCACCATTTCAAAGAACATGAACATCTTTTGTGTAATTAACCCCATCACAATTATGTTCAAAAAGAAAAACAACATCGCGGTTGACGTTCTCCAAAATGATCTTCAACACACCGCTGCTACGTTTCACTTTACCTCTGGAGCCAATCAACGGATAGCAGGTTTGGTGATACCAAGAAGTTGTCAAGGAAGACCTTTTATGATGTCGCTTTGCTTCTTCCTTTCACGGTCCTTTATCTTTCTTTTTGGCATTTGATCTACAAAATTTTGGTAGTTGGTTGTTTATTAGTCAGTTTTTTTTTGTTGAACAGACTCCGTATTAATTTTGCTTTGAAGGGAAGGAAGGAGGAGAAGAGCAAAATATTGTTGGTTGTTCATTGATTTGGCAAAAAGAGGTTTGCTTTTGTGTTTGTTGACAATATACGTGAACGGTTGGATTAAATCTCATATTTGAAAGTTGTTTTGTTTGACGTACGATCATGATCCAAGAGGTGGTGATGAGAGAGTTTTGATTGGTTGGTGGTTTGACCATAGGTATCCAATGTGTTTGGAGTCCAGCTGTATTTTTTTAGTTTCAATCTCAATGTATATATAAACCAATTTTTCAAAAATAGAAATAATGAAAATTAGATAATACTGAATCCATGATTGAAAATGTAAATATAATGATAATCTACATAAAACAAAATTTGTCACTTGTACCAGAGTCCAGATATAAATAAACGCAGCCCGTATCCCGACCATTGTTTTTTGGTATCTCGACCACACCTACTATTTGCAGCGATAGTCGCTGCAAATAGTGCGGGCCCCCATGCCAGTAATGGCAAATCTGGCAGAATAATAACGGGCCCCCTGTCAGTAATCGCTGCAAATAGTTGGATATGGACAAAACACCACTATTTGCAGCGATAATCGCTGCAAATAGTCTGGTCGAAATACCAGATTACTGGTCGGGTCACCAGACGCCTAAATAAATTCTAAAAGATATTGCATTAAAATTTGACTTCTTTCAGTCAAGTATGATTAAAGAAAAATATATTATTTTATCCTATGAATTTTAATAAAAATAAATAAAGATATACATATCATTTTGGTTAAAGGAGCAAACCAACTCTTTTTTTTCCTAACAACTTTTCTATAAATAAACAACTTCACGTAATAAAGTCTATGCAGTACATTTTTAATAGATATATTGCCATTTAACATATAATATATGAAAATACAAATAAAAAAAAGTTGTTCTTATATTTCATAAATATATTGAGTATTTTATTTCCTTTTATATATAGTTCACAAAAAATAACTCGTGATTCGTAAATTGTAAGGTGACTCGACTCGTAAGATTCAGGATATTAGATAATATGATTTTTTAAAACAAAATAAAATAAAATGAAAGAGTACTACTAAAAAAATTCAAAGTGACTATAAAAAATGTATAAAAAATTATGTAAGTGTCTGTCTCTAATTTAAAATGTGTACGAAGATTGATATGCACATAAAAGTAATGATTAAGTGTTTTTATACATGTAGAGTGCTAATGGTATGATATATACATCAATAGACGATTTGTTTGTGGCGTTCACACCTTTAACCGAGTTGGTATATATGCAATTTTTTACTCGTAAAGTAAGTATTTGTAAATAAAATCGTAAGGGTGTGTGGTTTTGTACACTTTTTAAATTTTAATATGTTCATTTTGTTATATAGTTGTATTTAGGAATGAATGTTCATGCGTTTATGTGAAAATCGTATTTTTAAAAAATAAAAAATTATAGTTGGCCGTCCCTAATCCGTCGGTAATTTTTAGAATTAGGGACGGATTAGGGACGGACCAATGTATTTTTACGTTTTTTCTTAGTATACGAGGATTGGTATGCAAATACAAGTAATGATTAAGTGTTTTTATACATGTAGAGTGCTAATGATATGATATATACAACAATAGATGATTTGTTTGTGTCATTCACACCTTTAATCGAGTTGGTGTATATGTAATTTTTTACTCCTAAAGTAAGTATTTGTAAATAAAATCGTAAGGGTGTGTGGTTTTGTATATTTTTTAAATTTTAATATGTTCATTTAGTTATATAGTTGTATTTAGGAATGAATGTTCATGCTTTTTTTGTAAAATCGTATTTTTAAAAAATAAAAAATTACTAGTTGGCCGTCCCTAATCCGTCGGTAATTTTTAGAGTTAGGGACGGATTAGGGACGACCAACTATATTTTTTTATTTTTTAAAAGCTTATTTTTATTATTAAATGGTTCCGTCGTAAATCCGTCGATAAAGTATAAAATTAGGGACGGATTTGGGACGAACTTATTATTTTAATATTTTTAGAAATGTAATTATTGGTATTAATTGATCCGTCGTAAATCCATCGACAAAATAAAAATTTAGAGACGGATTTGGGACGGACTTAATGCATCCGTCGTAATCTGTCTCTAATCCATCGTAAATCGTATTGGGAGAATTTAATTGGATATCTGTCTGAAAATCGTCGGAAAATCGTCGGTAATTTGGGACGGAATTTTTTGCCGTCGAAAATACGTCGGTAATTCCAGTTTTTCTAGTAGTGTTATTAGCATGTAAGAACTTGATAAGCATGAGATTCTCAAGTCGAGGGGTAATGATGTCAAATGCCGCCAAATGAGAAACACAGAAACTCTTCAAAGTGAGGTTCTTTAAGTTGAAGCAGTTTGAGAAAAGATCAATAGAGTCTCCAGTGTCCTTGCCACAAAATTCAACACTATCAAGATGCAAATTAATTAGTCAAAAGTGGAAAATCCCATGGTGTCTCGGGTGTATAGCATATGCATAAACAATTGGTATTCCTAAAGGTGAAATGTTTAAGGGACTTGGAGCTGCTAAAGAGGCAAAGAGGAAGCCGTTGGTGATTCTTGGGGCTACTAACGACAGTCAGTTGTTGAACATTGTGAGAAAACGCATAACGTGCAATCCTTTTCACAAAAGACTGACTAGCTGCCCTATCAAAACTTAAATTTACCGAAAACACGTCTATCTGAGGGTTACGATGAGACAAGACATTGGTCACGAATCTTGAAAACTTGGGTAAAGAATCAAATTCCCGACTTGAAAGAGTGAGATACGGCATGGATCTCCAGAAAAGCTTCCATCTTGGAGACATCAGCAGTAAACATGTTTGAACAACAAATTTAGTATCGAAACAAGAGAAGATTTGATGAAGAAGCTCGTCTGGCAAACCACTTAACCTATCTTTATCGTTTACCTTTAATGATTGTCTTTTATTAACCTTATTACGATCAAATAAGTCGTCCATCCTTCCTTAAATTAATAATTCTCTTTCGGCTTGCTAGCTCTGAAATTAATTAATTAGTTACAAACCCAAATCAAGTTAATTGTACTCCTATCAATCGATTGTTAATGGCATAAACAGAAATCTATTTCGATTTTATAAAGCATATGTTATCTTTGTAACTTTTTAAAGCTGATTACTCTTTCAATACCATGATTTATTTATAAGTTCTGTTAATAAAATAAAATCCAATCTTGCCATATTTCATGGAGGTACAACAAGTTTTCTCATTAATAGAATACGAGTATATAATATGCTATTATAATATATAATACAGTAATATAACAATAATAATGCTGGAAAACTAATATATATATATTGAGAGAATATGTACCTTATATGATTGTCAGTTGGCTCCGATGAATGACCATAATATTGTGTTTGGTTTTACTCCATTTTTTATAAGAGAAACTTGTGTGTGTATGTATTTAACGTATATGATGACGATTAAAGAATTATATGCGGGAGTGGGAGAGGGAAAGAACAAAAGAGAGAAAGAAAGAAACCATTATGTGCTATATATAGAAATAACCAAATTAAATTCAAAATATCTATACTATATTATAAAAAAATAACACTTTATTTTTGGAAGTGTTAAATATGTAATAGCACCTCTTAAAATATTTTCACCTACATTAACCCCTTAACATTAATGATTTAATTACACTATCAATCCTATATCTTTTAAAATATTCCCATTAACCATTTACATTAATTACTTTCACATCAATTATCTACACCACTCGACGCCTCATCTACCACCAACAGTCGCCTCACCACCACATCGTCGCCGCCATGACCACCGCCGCATTGCGCGGGTAACGTGCTAGTATACTCATATGTAAGTTTTAGTAATTGTTGTCCCGACATTATTTAATGAAAATTACTAGAATTTTATTTTCTTCTAAAAGTGCTTAAATACAGTCATCATATATAACCATTAGAAGGGTACCCGCGCAATGCGGCAGTATAATGGTGGCGGTGACGGGTCGTGGTGGCATGCGGCGGTGGTGGCGGAGGCGATGTAATGACGCCAACGGCGGTGGCGACGATTTGTGGCGGTGGTGGTGGCGGTGGGGCGGCGGCCGACGATGATAATGGAAGGTGATGGTGTTGATGTGTATGTATGTGTGAGAAAGAGAGACGTGATTATGTATTTGATGTGTTAGAGTGATTAGGGATATTTTGGGAATATTTAAAAAAATGCTTAATTTACTTAAAATTAGGATCTAGTTTGTTTTAATAGGGTGTATGTATATGTATATGTATAAGATTATTAAAAGTTAATGCACATGGTAACAAAAATAATAACAATAAACCACAAAAATTAAGGTTTAAGAACATATCTAGTAAAATTTTGCTAAAAAGGACAGATCAAACGAAGTGCAATTCCTACTGATCATAGTACTCTATATATCCTTTGATTTTTCATGAAATATTGTGTGAACTCGATCTCTTCGCCCAATCTTCAGCAACCCTGAAAAATGCATGATACTAGTTATGGCTTTCGTTTAATTAGAATGAGACATGACCTAAGATTAATTGATGAACATATTATAAGGTAATTAGAATGAGACAGTACCTAAGATTAATTGATGAACATATATGGTTGGTTACCTGGCAATATCTTGAAATGTTGAGATGTTATGATACACATGTTCTTTATAAACATCAACGATCTTTCTTTTCCAGCAACATACGTCTTCAAGTGTTGAGAGTAGACGAGAGTATTCTGTTCTCTGTTGAGTAGGCAAGTTTCTGGATAACAATATGATCTGCATCTCCTTTGAATGAATGGCTTCAAAATTATTGTAAACTTGCTGATACAAATAATGCAGCCTCCCTACACAGGCCTGTATACTCTTTGTCAGTCGAGCCAGTTCTGCCTCAATTTGAACAGTACTCTTATTGGGAGCTGTTTGCATCGTTTTTTTCTTTGTCATTAATACCTGTAGTAGTTTTTCCACAAGGTTCCCAAGCAATGCTTTGGTTTGTTCCATGGCAGGCTTTCTTATAAAATGTAGCCAATTTTCCTGCCGAACAGAGGTTTGCCATTCCTTTATTCGACTTGTTATTTCTGCAATTAGTTTGGCTTTCTTCTCTGAAGCCTCTTTCTCTGACATTTCTTTTGCAGGTGGTTCCTGAAAAGTAGTCAGGGAAAAATGCATGGTTTGAAATTTATAATGAGCTAGACCGATATCAAATACTCGATCACCGGCCTTTTGTTATTAGAAATAAGAGTAAATTACACTTTTCGTCCCTAAAGTTGGCACGTTTTTCACTTTTCGTCCCTTAAGTGAAAAAATTACAATTTTGACCTTAAAGTTGGCAGATTTTTTCAATAATCGTCCCTCGCCAAACGTCGTTAAGTTTCAGCCGTTAAGTCGGACACGTGCAACACACGTGAGGGACTGAAACTGCAAAAAATGACAAGTTCAGGGACGAAAACTGAAATTTACTTTCCTGTTGTCATCATCTTCATCTTCTCCGGCTGACTTTCGTCGGAAAATTCGCCGGAAAACTTAAAATGCCGATATCTCACTCGTTTCTTCGAATTAGACCACGAAACCACCACCAAACTTCTCAAAATTAATTTTCGCACGAATCCTAACCAAAAGATTTCAGATTCAACACTTGCCGGAAAACTCAAAATACCCATAACATGGATTTTGAGCAATATTTCTGTACGATTTAGCTTGTTCCAAGAATGCAATATTTCTGTTTTCGCAAATAAGTCCATGTTGGATTAGGTGTACGTGCTCCTCACTAAGACACCAATGGTGTGCCTCATTTATTATTCCATAAGCTCTGCACCAAAAAGAAAAGTACAAAATGGGGAGAGACCTTCATGTGGGTTCGGTTTTTGTCAATGAGGCTTAGTTTATGTAATAGAAGTTCAAAGCAATTTACAGTTCGTCATTTGGTTGATTATAGCTCTTGTTCTATATTTTGTATAGAAACTTTAAATCCGTTGTTCGTGAAATCCTTACGTCGAAATCTCATTCTGAAAGTTGTTACAAGTTTACTATTGATTCATCTAGTATTGTGTTAAGTTTCATAGCGATTCGTTACCTTTCATTTTTGGCGATTTACTGGGTCTTGGTTACAATTTCATTTACGATGCTTTTCATTTACATTTCATGAAATATCGGCATTTTAAGATTTTTTGGGTTAGGATTTGTGCGGAAATTAATTTTGAGAAGTTTGGTGGTGGTTTCGTGGCCTAATTCGAAGAAACGAGTGAGATATCGGCATTTTAAGTTTTCTGGCGAATTTTCCGTCGAAAGTCAGCCGGAGAAGATGAAGAAGATGACAACAGAAAAGTAAATTTCAGTTTTCGTCCCTGAACTTGTCATTTTTTGCAGTTTCAGTCCCTCACGTGTTTCGCACGTGTCCGACTTAACGGCTGAAACTTAACGACGTTTGGCGAGGGACGATTATTGAAAAAATCTGCCAACGTTAAGGTCAAAATTGTAATTTTTTCACTTAAGGGACGAAAAGTGAAAAACGTGCCAACTTTAGGGACGAAAAGTGTAATTTACTCTAGAAATAATTTAGGAGTTCCCACGGTTCTTACAAAATAAAAGTTCTCGAAATAAGGAAAGTCTATATACCTCTGTGATGAATGTGTTAATAGTCGCACGCGCATCTTTCTCCTTATACGGCATATTTGAACCACTTAACTTTAAATTCAGAGTCACTTTGTTAAGAGAGCGAAAACAATGTTCTGGGAACTGCAGTAATGGATGAGCATTTTCGTAACAAAAGTTATTTGAAATTACCGGAGGTGCATTCAAGCGCTTGATTAAACTATTGATCACAGTGAGATTCTTGAGTTGAGGTGAAATCACATTGACAACGTCGACATGAGCATACAAGCAGTCAATAAGCATGAGGTTTTCAAGTCGAGGGGTTATGATGTCAAATACTGCCGCATAGTTATATATGAAACAAGTCAAAGTTAGGTCCTTTAAGTTCACGCACTTGGAGAAAAGATCAATAGACTCTCCTTTGTCATTGGCATACAATGTAACATTACTGAGATGCAAAGTAGTCAAAACTGGAAATTCCCAAGGCGTTTTGGGTGTGTTCAAATATGCATCGGGACCTATACTACTAAAGGTAAAATGTTTAAGAGACAGGGAGCCCCTAACGAGGAAGAAAGGAAATTGCCCATGGTGGTTTCCGGGGGTACTACTGACAACTAGTTCTTGGACTTTGTGTTTAAACGCGTAATCTGCAATCCTTTTCACAAAAGCCTGACTACATGCCCTATCAAAACTTAACTTTACCGAACACACATCTATCTGATGGTTGCGGCGAGACAGAACTTTGGTAATGAATTTTGAAAACTTGGGTAATGAAGCAAATTCCTGACTTGAAAGAGTGAGATACGGCATGGATCTCCAGAAAAGCTTCCATCTCGGAGACAACAAACATGTTTGAACAACACATTTAGTGTCGATACAAGAGAAGATCTGATGAAGAAGCTCGTCTGGCAAATTGCTCAATCTGTCTTCATCATTTACCATTAATAAAGGTCTTTTATAAACCTAATTGCGATCAAAGTCGTCCATATCCTTGATTAATAGTTCTCTTACAGCTCTGCAATTAATTAAGTTACAAACCCGGATCAAGTTACACAAGAGAAGGTCGATCCATCGATGGTTAATGGCATAAATAAAACTTTACTGCTATTTTATATAGCATATATCTTTGTGTAACATACATTGTTGATTTGAAAAGTAGATCACCACAGTATATATAATGAAGAAAGCTTGTAACATGTTTTAAGATTACTGTTTTAAGTTGATCACTCTTTCAATACCATGATTTTCTAATGTGTTCTGTTAATAATACAAAACTCCAAATTTGGCATATATAATAATACTTCTCCTTGTCAAAGTCCTCGGCTAACGCTTCATAAAAAATACATGTACGTTGATTTTAAACACAAAAAATAAGAATAATACTAATAATAATAATGATGATAATAATAATGATGATGATGATAAAATAATACTGTAATGAGAAACTAATATATTTGGATATATTGAGAGAATATATGGACGTACCTTTAATTTCTTATTTAATTGTCAGTTGGCTCCGATCATACAATAGACCATATACTGTGCCTGGTTTCTCCCCCTTTTTATAAGAGAAATTTGTGTGTGTATGCATTGTGTAAGTGGAAGAAACTCAGAAAGACAACCAACGAACGGAAGGAAGGAAGAAAGAAAGAGAGAAACGACTAACTTACCTCACTTAATATATTTTGTCTATAAATAACTACTCCGTATCAATCGTCTTTTTTAATTACCTTCATTGATGGTCAACTTAAAAATTTGCAACACATCTATATTACTATGGGTATGTTTGGCAAAAGTAGTTGTAGCTGGTAACTGTAGCTTGTAGCTGTAGCTTTTAGTTGGAGCTGTAAGCTGTAGCTTTTAGTTGAGCTGTAAGCTGTAGCTTTTAAGCAAAGCTGTTAGCTAGAGCTTTTATTTTTTAAAAGTGTTTGGTATGGTAGCTGTAGCTGTAACTTAGATGTAAGCTGTAGCTTTTAGTTAGAAGCTGTAAGCTGTAGCTTTTAGTTAGAGCTGTAAGCTGTAGCTTTTAGTTAGAGCTGTAAGCTGTAGCTTTTAGTTAGAGCTGTAAGCTGTAGCTTTTAGTTAGAGCTGTAAGCTGTAGCTTTTAGTTAGAGCTGTAAGCTGTAGCTTTTAGTTAGAGCTGTAAGCTGTAGCTTTTATTACACTTTAGGAGCTTTTAGTTTAAAATAAAAAGCTAAAGCTCCTGAAAAGCTCTTGAAAAGCTTGTGCCAAACATAGCATATATAGAAATAGAAATTATAGGCCCTGTTAAATTAAAAAAAAAAAAGGACATGCGAATTGATCAAACTATTCTTAATGAATTAAATCACCATAACATTTAATATTAAATCACAACATTAGTTCTTATATTATAAAATAAAATATCTTTACTACCCCCTTTAAATTAAACATTTTTACATCAATTACATACACCATTTCACGCCGCCGCCACCATCACCATCCGTCGTTGTCATCATACCGCCGTCGTATTGTGTGGGTATCATGCTAGTGTTTTCCCATGTTTTCTACTTTCTAATTTAAAAACCATTTAGATTATAACCCTTAAAAATGAAATTTATTAATTTAAAATACACATAAAATATCATAATTATTAATAAACTTTTTTTGAATGACAATTATTTTTTATAACTTAAGTTTTTTTTAATTAATATTTTTCATTTTAATGTAATTGTAAGTCCCAACTTGTTAGATGGTACTACTGAAGACACCTCTATGTCGATGGTGGAGTTACTTTGCAATATACTTACTAAACTGGAGACGACCAGTTAGATAAGTATATACCAAGTTCTAGATAGATTACTTATATAAAAGACAATAAGTAAAGAACAATGCAATAATACAATAACTTGTAAACAATCTTGATGAGCCAATATGTAGTTTTCAAAGTGTAATTTATTTATTGATATTAAACAAAT
Organism: Erigeron breviscapus; assembly: GCA_034093135.1. Classification (NCBI taxonomy): domain Eukaryota; kingdom Viridiplantae; phylum Streptophyta; class Magnoliopsida; order Asterales; family Asteraceae; genus Erigeron; species Erigeron breviscapus. Next base: position 202,226,530 of record CM067167.1, on the reverse strand, counting down.
TACAAGGTTGATGCGGAACCAAGATAATACACGAATGTAAATATCCTAACAACCTATGAAATACAATTGATCTATACTCGGAATTTCTCTTCTACAATCGAAACACTTAAAGTAGTGAAATGTTCCTTTTAGCGATTGAGAGAATATTGCACAAGTTCACCAAGAATATTGCAGGTTTGCAAAGTATGAAGTTATTCGTTTGTGAGAGAAATAACTTGTGATTCTTGGTTGTGCAATGACTTGTATTTATAGGCAAAGTTAACATATGGATGTTAACTTTAGCCGTACAAATGTGGTTGGAAGCATTTAAGGAATAGCATTTAATTCCTTAAAAAGTGTTGTAAAGTCGCATGTTACAGTGACTTTACACAACCACCTTTATGTACCTTTTAATACTTAAATAATAAGATAAGGCTTATTATCCGGGTAAAGGTACATAAAGTATACAAGTCAATTCCTCGTAATCAGTGTAAAGCTTTGTAAGGGCTTTCCACTGATGGTCTCCAGTTTGTAACTGACTAGAATGTCAACTGGGCTTCGCTGCCATTGTCATTCTCTTTCTTCCATTTGTTGTCTTCGACTTCAACTGGAATGTTTCTTCAACTTGGTCAGTTCTCAACTGGAGGAAGTCTTCAGTTGCGTTAACTGTACGGTGCAACTGGACTTCAATATATTTCTCGACAAATCTTCTTGGTCACCAGTTTACTGGTCACCAGATGCAACTGGTGAACTGGTCAGTGTGAACTGGTGACTGGCCAGTTCCAGGTGAACTGGACCTAACAAATTCCCCCTATTTGTCTAGAAATATAGTCTAAGTCTTTTCTAGTTCTTGTATCTATACAAGTGTGAACTATAGAGACTTGTTTGATTTAAATCTATCTAAGGTATCTAAGGCATTTTTATAGATCAACAAATGCCTTAGGTTTTTCTTTTTGTGTTTGTTAGATTTTAATCTTTTATCTACCTTGTGGTTACAAACTGGTAACTTCTTTTATACAAGGGATGAAATTTACACAAGTTACAACAGAATGTACAACAAATTACAAGAAGATAAAAATGAAGAAAGAACTTAAACTGATGGCCCTTCGCCAGTTCTTCTTCTTTTGGCAACTGTAGAGATGGGCTGTTTGTCTTCAGGATCAACATTCAGTCTCTCTTCAATATTTTCTTTAAACTTGAGCAGACTTTGAAGCACAAACATCCATCCTCTTTCAACCTTATTCCTTTGTTGCTTGGCCTCTAACAGCTTTGCCATTTCCACCAGTTCCGAGTAACCATAAGAAAGTACATCAGGATTCTCAGTTTGCCTTAAGGGTCCATCCAGATGTTGAACCCCAACTGTGAAGTGTTTGGTACCTGGTTTGATAAACACTTTCATATCAACAATCTTACCAGGGTGATATCTCCGCTGCTGCACTTCAGATAAATACTCTCTAGCTTCAGATTCATTGGCCAGTTTGATTTGACCAGTGCTCATACTATGCACTGCAGCTTTGATATCTTCACTTGAGGGTTCAGTTGTATCCACCCAGGTCCTAAGGTCAGCATCTCTTGGCAACATCTTAGGTTTACCTTTGGACTTAGGTGGATTCATCACCTGTTTGACCACCTTCTTAACATTTTCAGCTCTCTTGAGAATTCCTTCAGTTCTAACTTCTTTGGCCTTCTCCACTGTGATATTCAAACACCTGGCATCATACTCAGCCTCATCCTCCCTATAATGTTTGTCAAGCTCAATCTCCAGTTGTTCTTTCAATGCATTTATAATTCTGGGATCAGCCTTGACCTTGGCATACTCTGCAAGTGTCATGCCCAGAAGACGACCATCACTTATATCAAGAAGAGTTGGGGCTAAGGTATTTCTATCTTTTGCTTGATTCACCCTCATTTGTTTCTTTCTCTCCTTGATGGCATCTCCAAGCCTTGCCAGCTGCCTACTAACATCTTCTGAAACTGGAGGGAGCTGATCAATGTTGCCAGTTTCTAACACACTGGCTTCAGTACCAGTTGTTTTAGCTTGCTCACCAGTGGCCGGCCCAACTTCCTTTCCTTTCCCTTTATTCCCCCTATCAATCACATCTTCAAATTGTTCAATCACCTGCTCATCACCTTCATCCGTCCCAACTACAGTCCTTTCAACCAGTTGTCTTGCACTAACTGGACCTGGCAGTCTTGGTCCAGGTGCAAGGATATTCCTTCTATCCCTTTCCCCCTTGGCAGCATCGAGACCTGCACGAATAGCTGCCCAGTCTTCATTGCTAGAGGGCAAACGGGCTAGAGGCTGCCACGATTGCATATCCTTGCACTCTCTGAACACACCGCAAATCATTCTAAAGGATCTCCACAAGTGGCTAATCTCTTGAGACTGGGCCAATATATTTGCTGTAGTTTGGTCCTGTCCAGTCTTCAAGTCTTTCAATAATTTTGAGTCTTCAACTAGACTTTTAACCACTTGTTCCTTTACCTCATCATCTTTCTTCTTTAAGTTCTCTACTTCAGATGCCAGTTTATTAATTGATCTGGTGTGAGATGCCAACTGGGTGTTTACTGCATTAACTGCAC
>CM067167.1:202124017-202222968 GCA_034093135.1 Erigeron breviscapus | reverse complement strand
ATTTGCTCTAGCTTTGAAACGGTTAAACGTTTTAGCAATCATTTCAACAAGGTCATCATCACCAGTTTCATCACAACAGTCTGGAAAGATTTGACTGGATTCTCCAGAATCCATGAGTTCAGACACCATCTTCTTCATAGAAAAAACATTCTCAGAAGATATCAGTGCTGTACTTTGTGGTTCAGTATGACTAACCACATTAGGACTACTGGAGGCATGGTTATACGCATCTTGTTCTGCCACCACTCTCTGAGCTTGATTTTCTTCAGTGTACCTGAAAGCTCCATATAAAGTTGAGAGAGTGTGTGTGTGCAGAGTTTTACCTTGTCGTAAGACCAGGATCATGTGAGACCATTTGGTGGGCAGAATATCACAAATTTCTCCAGAAGTATATCCTTGTCCTTCTCAACCCCAAGACCTCTCAACTGGTTTATGATACTCATAAATCTGGTGTAAGTGCCAGTGAGAGACTCATTAGGCTGAGCAAAAAATGACTCATACCTCTTGTTTAAGGAGACCTTTCTGGTGACAATGGTGTCATCCCCTCCTTCATGCTGGTTTAAAAGTTCATCCCACATGGTTTTAACACTAGGAAAAAGAACTAGTGTGGGAATTAGGGTTTCTGGAACGGCCCCGAGGATCATGTTTTTGAGAAGGGTATCTAGATTTACCAATCTCCTCTCCTCTTCTGACCAATGTTCCTCCCTTTTCCCGACCTCTTCTAGAACCAGTAGGATCAAGAAGAGCATTGAGAGGTGATGTAGGGACATAAGGACCTTCATTTAAGATTTTCATCATGTTCCTTTCAATACCAGTGATATGCAATATCATCCTAGCCTTCCACGTACCAAATTCATCGCTATTCCCACTGAATTTAGGAACAAGATTATTTGAATAATGCACATGCACATGTGGAGAAGCAGGAGTAGGAGGAGGAGGTGGTGGATTAGTGTTAACAGGTGGTTCATTATTTTGATCATTTACATTAACATTAGGATCGGGACCAAAATTAAAACTTTCTTGTGTATTTTCTGGGGTGGCCATCAAAGAAGCAGATCTAGGCAATGTTTAGCCTTCTGCTCTGATACCAATTGTGAGTCCCAAATACGATGGTTAACCCAGAAGTGTAAAATACAACAAGTCTAATAAGCACTAGAATGGACTAGTATTACTTGAATATAAATGCAAGAATATAAACAAAGTAATACAAGACTAAAAGCAATAAATTAATGGTGGAACACAATGTAATTTTTCAAGTGTATTTTATTTATGATGTTAAATAAAATACAAGGTTGTGCGGAATCAAGATAATACAAATATGTAGGTATCCTAACAACCTATGAATTACAAATGATCTATATTTGCCAAATAACTCTTTTGGATCGAGATACTTAAAGTTGTGAAATATCCCTGTTTAAGATCGAGAGTATTTAGACAAATTCACCTTTAATGCTAAAAGTAATTTTTTCAAAGAAATGACTTTGTATTTATAGGCAAACAATTTCACTAGTGAAATTGTGCCGTACAAATATGGTTGCATGCATTTAATGAACCGACAAGATCATTAAATGCATTGGTTAAGGTACAAGGATAAAGTCACATCAATATGACTTTATTCTTTTAACCAATCATCTTTACACACGTAGATACTTTAGTAAAGAACAAGTGGAATGTTCTTTGGAAAGTGTGTAAAGGCAAAAGTCAATTCCTCGATATCAGTGTTCAGACTTGTAAGGTCTAGAACACTGACAATCCTCCAGTGTTCAAATCTGGTAAGACTTCCAGTGGACTCCGCCATTTGTAAGTCTTCTTTATTCTGACTTCAGTCTTTGACTTCCGTAAGAACGTCTTCAGTAGAATAGATCTGGACTGGGGTGAAGTCCAGTGAGCGAATCTGGAGAATACTCCAGATTCCTATACAAGTATTTTGCTCACTGGTCTTCCATTAATTCTGAACAAATCTTCAGAGGGACTCCAGATTCCAAGTCTGGAGTAGGTACAGTAAAATACGTTTTTGGACAGATCTTCAGTAATGCTCCAGTAGTCGAGTCTGGAGCGAGTCCAGTAAATCTGGACCTAACAGTTTATGTTGTGTTTCTCTTTTAAATAAGTAATGTCTTTTTTTTAATGTTTTAATGGTTTTTTTTATTTTTAATGTTTTTTTTCGTAATTTTTAATGTTTTTTTCCGTAATTTTAATGTTTTAATTTTTTTTTATTTTTAATGTTTTTTTCGTAATTTTAATGTTTTTTTATGTAATGTATTGTATTTTTATATTTTAGATAAATAAAAATGTCTTTTATTTAAAAATAAAGTCAAACACACAAAAATAAATAAAAAATAAATCAATCATTAGTTCATTACCCTACCCCACCTTTCAGGCAACTCCACTCCCCTCTTTTTCCCAAGCAACCCAGGATGCCACATGACGCAACGTGGTGAAAGTAGCCCAACCCCCGGTAATACCACTCCGGATAGCCTAACCGTCCGTCAAAGCTAACCACAGCTAATTTGAAAAGATAGCAAGGAACTGGCGGTGTTAAAAGGGGTAACGGCGAGTTTAACTTTTTGTCCGTTAGTGGTATTAATTACCGAAAGTCAGTCAGAGAACGGGTCCTACCTTTCTTTGTCGTTTTCTGATAAATTTATCACTCCTTTAATATAAACTCCCATTTATTTTTACCCTTCCTGTTCATAAAATACGTAATTATCGTACTCTTTTACGAATAAAAATAAATTACAGTAGTTCATTTTTTACCAGAGCAAGTTACTAATCAAATGGTCACGAAATTCATGAATGTGGCTGCTTTTTATATTTGTTATAACTTTTTACATATAAGAAAGTAAAAAGAAATTGGTCGACCATAATCATTACCTTTGGTAATTGAACTTTAAAAAGTTTTACAAAATACTACTAGTGCTTCCACTTTTAAGTTTTAAAAGCTTGATAAGTCTTTTATATTGTTGCTTAATTTTGTTTTAGAACAGTTGATAAGTGGAAAAATGTGACATCTTTCAAACAAACCCTCGTGTTCATTGTCTCAATTTTACACATGTTTAATTTGTGTACTCATCTATCCTTTTGATATTGTGACAATCTTGTTGCTTCTTAAAAATTTGAAAAACAATATATGTATGATGCTACCGGCCCGTTATTCTGATATACAAAAGCATTGCATTTAAAAAGAAGAGATTAAGTAAAACAAATACAACCTCATATAGTGAATGTATTAATCAACATTTTTATAAAAATAAAAACATTATAAACTTTGAAGTTTGAACATTTATATATATACAATAAAGGTTTAACCGATGATGCAATTAACATACACTATCTACGATTAATAGGATACTTATTTTAAATGATGGAAGAGATACAAAGAGTAAAGGTGCTCATGCCAATTGTTAAAGATGAATATGTGGATTGACAATTATACACCAACGAGAATTTTACCCGCGCGTTGCCGCGGAAAACGATAATTATCATATTTAACACTATATATGGTTGTTTCGTTACGGACCAGGGTAAAAAGTCTAATTGTTTTAGACTTTCAGTTGCTTCTCTAATTACCAGGGCAAAAGAGAGTGTAACTTTTCTCTTTTAAAAGGGTTTTGTAGTTACTTGTCTAATTACCGGGGCAAAAACTAAAATTATTTTTCTCTTTTAAAAGAGTTTTTGTAGAAAGGAGAAAAAATAGACCAAAAAAAAAAAAATAGTGTAATTGTTTTAGACTTTTAGTTACTTGTCTAATTACCGGGGCAAAAAATAGTATAATTTTTCTCTTTTAAAAGAGTTTTTGTATGCAAAAAGTTAGACTAAAGTGATAAAACCTAAAAGTTAAGTAGTAAAAATAAGAAACTCTAAAAGTATACAATCGTATAAAAAAAAAAAAAAAAGAAAATAGGAATAAGACAAAATTGCTGACGTCATGATGACGTCAGCGGTCACTACTGTTCATAAGGCGACTGCAATTGTGGCCGCTACTGTTCATAAGGCGACTGCAATTGTATTATTATTAATATGTTAAAATAGATTAGTCAAATAACTTTGAAATCATATGTGTTTTGATGACTCCATACATTTCTAAAATAAAAGCACATACATTAATAATTTTATATGCTATTGCCGTATGTGCCCGAGAGTGAGACGATTGATGAATTGGTGTTGCTGCTATATCTACGGTATTTAACCTTATGATCTTTGCACTTCATAATGTTACATATATATAAAACTTGGTGTTAGATCAAGTGGCCGCTGTGGTATTCTTTTAAGAAACTGACCGAGAGGATGTTGACTTGAAAACCCAGATCGAATCTTGATTCCCCGTGGTTTAGGTATTGACCTCTTGAGCATGTGAGCATACGTGTTATCATTTATGTTCTGCAAGAATGTGCGAGTTCCACCTTATAGAAGATTGCCAACCTTATATGTTACTGTTATGTACTGAGGTTCAAATCATTAATGTTTAACAATTACTATTCTAAAAAAAATAATGCTAAATGACACGTTATTTGGTACTCCATAATATTTGTTGCAGGTGATCACAAGTATCTCGTTTATGGTCAATTTGGTCTATTGTTTAATAAAACTTCTTACCTTAAAGAAAAAATTCCATATATTTATATATTTCAATTAGATCAAATTAGAAAACCAACATGTAGATTTGCATTCCATTATATGTGCATAAAGTCTTTCCTAAAGTAAATTACATTCCTTCTATATTGAGTTACGTTGCACTTTTATTTTATTTGGAATCATCAATATTAATAAAGTAATGTAACGAAAATACCTCCCTCCTCTTATATTTTTTTCCCGAACATTCAGTCGGTATACGAAATCGGGGAAATCTCACCGTATAATGGTGAAACCTTGCACGTACCATAGACAACGAGATGTTGACCATGAGCCGTTACAAGTATTCAAAAAGAAAAACCACAAGGTTTGTCATCCCTAAGGATCGAACTCAAGACCTTGGATAAAACCGGGAGTCCCTCTAACCAGCTGGGTTGTCTTCTTATAATATCTTTCAAATACCAAAAATACTAACAAGATATAACTACCATTATTATAATATAAAAATAGATTAGTCAAATAACTTTGAAATCATATGTGTTTTGATGACTCCATACATTTCTAAAATAAAAGCACATACATTAATAATTTTATATGCTATTGCCGTATGTGCCCGAGAGTGAGACGATTGATGAATTGGTGTTGCTGCTATATCTACGGTATTTAACCTTATGATCTTTGCACTTCATAATGTTACATATATATAAAACTTGGTGTTAGATCAAGTGGCCGCGTTATTCTTTTAAGAGGAACTGGCGGAGGATGTTGGTTTAGAGATACGATCGAATCTTGATTCCCCGTGGTTTAGGTATTGACCTCTTGAGCATGTGAGCATACGTGTTATCATTTATGTTCTGCAAGAATGTGCGAGTTCCACCTTATAGAAGATTGCCAACCTTATATGTTACTGTTATGTACTGAGGTTCAAATCATTAATGTTTAACAATTACTATTCTAAAAAAAATAATGCTAAATGACACGTTATTTGGTACTCCATAATATTTGTTGCAGGTGATCACAAGTATCTCGTTTATGGTCAATTTGGTCTATTGTTTAATAAAACTTCTTACCTTAAAGAAAAAATTCCATATATTTATATATTTCAATTAGATCAAATTAGAAAACCAACATGTAGATTTGCATTCCATTATATGTGCATAAAGTCTTTCCTAAAGTAAATTACATTCCTTCTATATTGAGTTACGTTGCACTTTTATTTTATTTGGAATCATCAATATTAATAAAGTAATGTAACGAAAATACCTCCCTCCTCTTATATTTTTTTCCCGAACATTCAGTCGGTATACGAAATCGGGGAAACCTCACCGTATAATGGTGAAACCTTGCACGTACCATAGACAACGAGATGTTGACCATGAGCCGTTACAAGTATTCAAAAAGAAAAACCACAAGGTTTGTCATCCCTAAGGATCGAACTCAAGACCTTGGATAAAACCGGGAGTCCCTCTAACCAGCTGGGTTGTCTTCTTATAATATCTTTCAAATACCAAAAATACTAACAAGATATAACTACCATTATTATAATATAACAATTAAAGAAGGCTTAGGAACAGTACCCGGTGCTGACGTCATCATGACGTCAGCTATTTTGTCTTATTACTATTTTGTCTTTTTTTTTTTTTTTTTTACGATTGTATACTTTTAAAAAAAAAAAATTTACAACTTAACTTTTGGTTTTTTAACTTTAGTCTTTTCGGTTTTTTTTTTAAAATTTTTAAATCTTTTTTTTTTAACTTTAGTCTTTTCTGGTTTTTTTTTTTAACTTTTTAAATCTTTTTTTTTTACTTTCTATCTCTTATTTTAAGGCTTTTAACTTTTACCATTTTAAAGTTTCTTATTTTTACCATTCAACTTTTGGGTTTTTTAACTTTAGTCTAACTTTTTGTATACAACTTAATTTACTTTTAAATTTTTAAATTTTATCAATTAACTTTGGGTTTTAACTTTAATCATAAAATCTTTTTTTTTTATACTTTCTATCTCTTATTTTAAGGCTTCTAACTTTTACCATTTTAAGGTTTCTTATTTTTACCACTCAACTTTTGAGTTTTTTAACTTTAGTCTAACTTTTTGGATACAAACTTAAGTGTCCAAGCTTTTAGATAATGTTGTATGTATATTTGCATGACACAACGTCGATCCCGGGCAACGCCCGGGGTCAAATTTCTTGTTTAATACAAGTACAGTCTTTTCATTAATAAATAAATGAAATTTAATTAAATATAAAAGTAAATAATAGTAGTAAAGCTAAAATCACTGCACATATTACTGTATATCTATAAGTATACGTAAACTCATCATATACACCTACACATACATATACACACCTATACATATGCATATACAGTATACAGTAAATGTAAATCCTCCACTACACACAGAGAGGGAGAGAGAGAAATAAAGAGTAGTACTCGTATTTGAGAAGCTCATTTCTTCTCTGATTTTGATGCAAGAAAGAGAGAGAGTGAGTGGTACTGTACAAGTTTTCACATAACTATAGCTCTGGGAGGAGAGTTGAAAAAACAATTTCTGCATTTTCTGGGTCTCTTTTTCTTTTTCCTCTCAAGCATCATCTTTGTGAGGTAGGTTTTTTGAGGTGGGTTTTCACCAAGTTTCAATCTTTTTCATCAATTTCTTCACTTGCATTTTTTTTGGAATTTTTAATATTTTTTTTCTTGAAGTTGTTTGACCTCTTTTGTTCCCTTTTCACTGATCTTGATCATCAAGTCTTCATTTTTCTCTGGATACCATATATATATATATATATATATATATATATGTGTGTGTGTGTGTGTGTGTGTGTGTGTGTATATACTTTTGTAGCTTGATTAAATCATCTATGAGTATTCATGATTATTTCTAATTTGGGAACAAACTTAAAAAAGTTTATGGCTTTAATCTATTTATGAAATGGTAAATTTTTGGGTTTCGAGTGATTGATTCTATGAATGTTTTGTACCAATCTTTATAAATTTTAATACTTTTTTTGGGCATCTTTTAATTTTTAACACCAGTAGAGCTTAAGAACCCTATCTTGTTGACTATTTTGACTATTTTGTTGACATTTTTTTATTTATAAAAGTTTGTGTATTGTGGGTACTTTGTGTATTTGATCATCTAGGTGTTTATTCATTATAATCCATTATCTTTTCATTTATATTGATAATCTGGCGATATATTGATTATATATAATGTACATTATCCTGTTCTTGAAATCTGCATCTGATTTTGTTACTTTATCTCTATTATGAGCTTTGGATGATGATTTTCTGATTAGGGTTTTAATAGCAGTTAGTTATTTGTTCTTTGATCTTTCATCTTGTTAGAGGTATCTATGACTGTCTATATCACACCTTCCGCAACCCGTATTACGGGACTGGATATCATTGTTTTTGATCTTTGTATATGAATCTGTATTGTTGAATATATAATTAATGGCTTTTTTTTGGTTATTTTTGGCAACAAAGGTGTGTGAAAATGCTGAGGAAGAGAACAAGATCACACCAGAAAGAACAACAAAACATGGGTCAGGGTGATAATATGATTCCTGATTCTTATACTAATAATAATAATAATGACTCTTGTTATGCAAATTCTGATGCTTTCTTGAAACAGAAACACCAAACCAATTCCTTTTTTACTGTTCCTGGTCTATTTGTAGGGCTAAATCCAAAAATCTCAGAATCTGATTCGGTTAGAAGCCCTACTTCCCCTTTGGATTTCAAGGTTTTTTCAAAACCAAATTTTGGGAATTTACCAATCAGGGCTTCTTCTAAACCAAATGAAACAACTCAAAAGAGTTGGGATTGTAGGAAAGTAGGCTTAAGTATCATAGAATCTCTTGAGGATGAAACGAAACCCTCATCGGGGAAAATACTCCGATCATCGGATAGTAAGAGTAGCCTTTTTGCACCTAAAATGGGAATCTTGAACAACCCGAGCTTGAAAATCTCCAGTTTTGATCCATTTGGCTCGTTCTCGAACTCACTCCCCAAGAATTATGCAATTTTTGCTCGTACCCATATTGAAAAATCCAACCCCAAACTGATTAATGCTCTGTCACAAGAGCCATTTGCTAAGTTTTCGTCTCATTCTTTGGATTCTGCAAAGACTGGGTCAAACACTACCCATTTAACAACCCGCATGAGTACCGGTTTGTCAAATGGACCTAACCTTGGAAAAGAGCTAGTGTCTTCTCTCTCAGCAAGTGAGATTGAACTTTCTGAGGATTATACATGTGTTAGAAAACACGGGCCTAACCCAAAAACAACTCATATCTTTGGTGACTGTATTTTAGAGCGTCACGATAATGAGTTCATTCCTAAATTAATAAAGAGTGAAGAACATGACTCTGATTCCTCTGAAGTCATGAATCTCTACCCCTCTGGTGATTTCTTGAGCTTTTGTTACTCGTGCAAGAAAAAGCTGGAGGGTGAAGATATCTATATGTACAGGTTTGCTCCTAAATTTCTATATTGTTCGGTTCTTTGTTTCCATCTGTTTTTTATTTCATTTTAAAACAAACTAATAATTTTCTTCTGCTTGTAGAGGTGAGAAAGCATTTTGCAGTTGGATTTGCAGATCAGAGGAGATTCTAGTTGAGGAAGAGATGGAGAAGAACAACAGTGAGGCCGGTTCATCTTCACAGACTGAACCAGACAGCGGCGAGGAGCTTTTCGAGACCTCCATGTTCATCGCTCTATAAACGAATTTTAAAAAAGCTGGTATTTTTGCAATTTTTGTTAACCGTTCAATTTATCATTATGCCCATGAACAATGAAACTTCATTCTATAACATATGAGGTGAAACCGCACTACTATTGATTACCCGTTCGATAAGAGCTGTGTTTCTTGTTTTTTATGGCAGCCATGGTTGATCTTTTTTGAAATGTGTGGTATCTCTTTATATGTTATCGAATGCATTTTCATATTTCATAGTCTTGGTCAATTGGTAACGGTTAAAACCAGCTAATTTTGTGCCTTTATTTCCTGCACTATATTGACATTGATGATATCTCTACTCTTAAGACTTCTTTTACTCGAGTCTTAATATGAGAATGAAATGGTACTAGCCAGACCCCCCCACCCCTACTCCCATCCTTATCTTTCGTGGACTCATTGTAAGGAGTTGATGTATAAGCCTCCATAATCAAGTCTTTGAATGAATATAAATGATCTTTATACACAATGTTAGCAATCAAGTCTTGATCTTGAACCTATACATTTATGATTGCGCTGGTAATGATACAATACAGGTATCGTAATGCATCGTTTCCTGTACGGTTTTATGTGATTTCTTTCCCCTTTGATATGGGTTTAGAAAGTCTTGGACATGTAATCACTTGATTCAAGACTGACAAAATCTGATGGATTATAAATTCTTGTTCTTGCACAAGGTTTGCTAGCAAAGTAGCAAGTTTTCATCTTTGAGCTCAACATCACAATTGCATTTGTTAGTTAGATGGTACGAGTATCTGAATTGGTGATTGGATGTAAATCGTTGTTTATTTCTTGGGGGTTTTGAATATCTCGAGAGGTATTATCCATTTATCCGGATGAAGTTCCTAATGCAAATCATCTTTTTTCTGTTGATGCCAAGAGTCTTTGAAGAAAATAGAATACTGCTCAAAGAAGCTAAATTTAATATTTTGAAACATCTTATTAGAACTTATGATGTTGGTTTTATACAACATATATTAATAAATATTTTTTAAACGGTTGTCCAATACATGTTATAAAGTATCACTTGAAAATATTTGTGACTAAAATATAATTACACTCTTTCATTAAAACAGTATACAAATTCACTTTTTTTTTTCTCATTCAATACACATTTTATGTATATTTTACCACCTAACAACGGTATCACATATCACCCTATATTTCTTTCACTTGCACCTCAAATGCCAACCAATTTCAGTCTTCTAAACCACTCTGGTCATGGCCTCCGCACCAATGCAAACCAACAAAATTGCCAAAAATCATTAAAAACAATCAAAATTTCTCTTAAAAATCCTTAAAAACTGCTAAAAATTGTAAATTTGTTTGGAAATATCTTTAAAAACTATTCGTTATTGAAACCTTACGCGGATATAAGGCTAATGTTAAGTAGGCTGTGCTATAAGTTATTTTTAATCTTGGTATGAGATCTAGTATTGTGTTAGGCAAGCAAGCAACCATTCATCTTGAACCTTGACATCCCACCATTGTATTGGTAATTGTACATTTGTACCTCACTAGCATCTTAATGCATTTTTATTTGTACAACTTTGTAATTTCTTGGCATTTTGCAACGGGTAAATCTTATAAATCATCTAGTGGATTCGAATTGTGAGTTGCAAAGGTACAAGTAGGTGATGCATTCATATGGTTTTTCCATTTTTCATCCATCATTGTCCCTTCCATTTTCCATGAAAAACTTGATAGCTTTTCCAGTAATGGCCCCTCACCCATGTGTGCATTATTGTCATTGCATCAAATGTATCTTTCTTGTAAAGACTCAAACAACTTTAACTTACTTGGCCCATGCTTTATGATGCTGCCTGCCTCATCTTAAAAAAACAGAACTTAAGCAATCAATGTGACAATGTAGACACTTTTCGTGCACGATGATTAGGTTTCGCATCACAAACCAACTTAGAATTAGAATGGCATCCCCAAAGTCATAAGCGCTTGACCGTGCAGCTTGAGCAGTTGAGGCAGCTAATAGATTGTTCAAAACATTTGGGATTGCTGAATTAGATGCTTATCTGCTTATTGCTAGTTTCTTTTTTTTTTTCTTCCCAAATAATCAGTGTGAAATAACATCTTTTGATAACAAGGTTGATACCTGTTTAATTAGCAAGTAACCATTTATAACTAAGCAAATCCCAAATGAACCCTTTATAAGTTGTATATAATCAAGTTGTAAATCTTTCAGATTTTGATAATAGATTCCTAGTACAAAGCAATAATGCATGCAAGAGACCCTACCATCTGTTTGAAGGTGGTGTTATTTGCTATAAGTTAACAAACAGAGAAAGGACATAAACAAAGACAAGAGCTAGACCCCATGTTAAAGGGCCAAAGTGGCTAAGTGGGTTTACTTTGGGTTGAACCACTATGGTTAAATTTTACAGAAATGAACCTTAAAGTATGAGGGGGTTACCGTTAAGTCCCAATGTTCTGGAGAAAATGAGAGCTATTCAACAACATATGAATAAAAGGAAAGATAGATAATGCTCTTTTTTCTGTACCTTACACAGTTAAATAAATTTACTGATACGAAAAGTAAACGATATCTTCTCCATCAATGAGTTGATCTTGAAATAATTATTGACACTGTACCTAATGGGTCGAAAATCGTACTTATAGATTGACGTGGGATATAAGTATTTTTTTCAAAATGGGTTTAGTAGCATAGATAAAACAGAATTGAAGAGGTGAGACCTCCAGAATTAAGCCGTTGTCAGAAAATTGTATATAGAATCATTGAAGCATCTATCAATGCTGTTGAAACTAGTTGGCCGTGCAGTAGGTTTGCAACAAAAACTTAACTGCATCTGTAAAGTGATAATTTATTTTTACGTAGAATTTGACGTGCAATACAGATGTATAAACAATTTCGAATGATCTCTCGTTCAAAGCAGACCAAAAACAACACCCTTTCACATAAACCAATTATAATGAAGAGAAGTTTACAATCAAAGATCCAGTTGATTCTCAAAGGTGAAAGCATGATCCAGTTTATCTTCAAATGAAGAGAGGCTTATCCGGCACACTTTTTTTTTTTTTTCTTTTTATAAATATGACTAATCAATAGTGATATAACACATCACTTGTCCGTACGGATAGATACAAAAATTTCCATTTCATTGCATCCAATTCACACGGGGCATCTAGGAGAGTGAGAGAGTATAAGCAAACAGAAGGAATTTTTTTTTTTAACATCAATTCATTGAGCTCTAAATAAAATTAAACAAACTAAGATTTGCAAAGTCTTGAATTTTGACCTGTCCGAGCACTTTTGTCTCATTTTAAATTTTAAATGTCAGTCTTAGAAACCGTTGTAAAGGTTTGACTTAGAAACCGTTGTAAAGGTTTGAGGGCACAAAATGTGTCCACGCAAGTATGTTTTTCTACAAAGAAGTTGCCATGACATATTTCAGAGAATGAACATGAACATGATACATAGATGAAGTAACAACAATGACAAATCAAGTACCATCGTATACACTAAGGGGGTTGGAGGGACTAGCAGGTTTTACAATTTCCCCATGGAGCAACACGAGACCCTTGATGGAAAGGTTCTTACAATGTTGATCGACAGCGAGTATCTGCCTGCTAGAACTCTAGGCTTACAACATCAAACTCTTCAAGGGAAAGTACAGAGCAGGTACTCCTTCCAACAAAGAACATAGGCAGCAAGAATACGTGATAACCCAAGCCGCTGTACCTCCAGATAACGAAGCACCATTTCAAAGGAAGGAGATTTCCCAAAAGTAAACTGGCACCATATCAGCCTTTAGTTTGGCGGGTGTTGTAGGATTTGCAATTGGGGCACTTGTGAGCCACGATATGGAACGGCACTTCAGAATTCGTTCCACAGTCATTGCAGAGGATCCATATCTTCATGTAACAGAAACAAAACAAGTAAGAAAACCAGCATCAACAAGGCTAAAAAAACAAGTACAGAGAGAAAGGATAGTCAAAGACAACACACCATTTTGTTTTGATATAACTCGGGCATCGGTGTAACAGCGACCTCCATGTCAAGTTTCTCCCACATCTTTGACATATCACAAACTGACTTAAAGCAGAGAGGGCAAGCATATCTGTAGAGATAAGTATATAACCAAAATATTAACCTTAAAAATCATCTTCTATTTATCGAAAATCTGTTGATGTTTTAGATTCACTTACTGTGAGTGTAGCTGCATTTCCTTTAAACATTTCTTATGAATAGTATGGCCACAAGGCATGACCGTGACATCATCAATCGAGTCAAATAGATACTGCAAATAACCAACATTTGCATCACTTTAAGTATGTTTCAACAAAACATGTATGAAAGTGGAATAACATAAGGTATTAATCCATACCTCAACGCATACAGGGCAGTCTTGGTGCATAGCTCGTTCAACACATGGGTGGCTCTCTCTCAGAAAACTTGAGTAGCAGCATCCTGAAGGGTAACAAGATCAATCAAGGAGAATGAGTTGACCAAATCCCAGAGTTCCAGACCAGCTAACTATTTACTATCATAGAGAAGATGACTTACCACATTTGTTACAGTGAAAAAAGTTCTCCTGCCCGCCAATCCTGATATGAAAGGCAATTAAATACAAGTTAAAAGAGATGCCATTATTCGACTGAACCTGTCGATGGGACAGATATGAATTGGGTTGGTCAATGATCTGATCTGATCTCATCATGACGCAGCGGATGGTGATCTAACCTATTAGCTTATGAACTGTGATCTGACCCATTAGCTAATGGATTATGATCTGAACTGTTAGTTCATGGAAAGTAATCCGGATAGATAAACTGTGACCTAGATGCAACCCACTTGTTTTTTGGTCATATATAAGATCACTTGCATTTTAGAAACTGGTCACAATATAAATGGTCATATGATAAATAGGTGATACTAGAAAATCAATCATAGATGGAAACTTTGTGGCGTTTAATGGTATGTGATAGAAAGATAATACATTTTCTACGCATATTATAAAACGAGTATTACCTATATATATATATTATATATATATATATAATATATATATATATATATATATAAAGCTATAATATTTGTCATCAAGAAACAACTTGACGCTCAATTTGTAGAAGATTTGTCTCAATAAAATGTGGACACAATATTTGATTATGAAGTTAAAAAAAAATGCTAGAAGAAATTTAACTAGAGAATAATTGAGCAATGAATACAGTTCTGTAACTGGGGAGGCTAGGGAACAGGGTAATGCAGATGTTGAAGGTTCAAAATATTGATTCTGTGGGTTGACCTGATAACCCAGCCCTCTGAATGGAGGGCTCTATTGGAAACATGAAAAGGTTTTTGACCTTTCGGCTTTAATCTGATCACCCAAACCATTGGCACCCCTAACTTGTCATACAACTAGAAATAAGGCTACTTGCGAGTTGAATGTAGTCATATTAAACTAAAATGGCAATGACAACCATTTCTATTAGTATATTTGAAGTACCTTGTATTCTTGAAAGATCGTATATAATTTATCCTTAATAAATGATGTGAAAACGAGTCATAATTAGTATCATTTTTTACGTTCTTCCTGGTTGCCATCCGCTCTTTGTGTGTTCACGTTTATATTTGTAAACTAATAAGCAAGATTCTGAGATTATTATGTTTCCTATCTATAATAATTTTGGAATTCGCCAAGATATCCAATTGCAAATAGCATACAAATCATACCTGCAAATACCACAACCATCACAGTGATACTGTCTCTTGGATATCTGCATAAAAGCACATAGAAAGAAATTTAGATAATCCGACCATGGAAAACAAAGGTCTTACATTATCATCATACCCAGTTCACAAGATCTTACATTATCATCATAAAGCTTGCACGACCCACAAAAGTATCTGCCCATGCACACACCACAGTTGACGCATGTTTGCTGAACCTAGAGTAAAAGCATCAAAACATTTAAGAAAGGTGTAAAAGGTTATTAAAACTTGAGCCACAGAAATGAAAAAGTTGGAACAATTTCTATGAAAACATAAGGCAAAAGTAAAAAACACTCACCTCTTGTTCAGTACCACAAAGGGTGCATATAACCTGAAAGGGTAACAACATTATACATTGCTCATTTATTCAACAAAATATAGAGTAAAAACAATATAACTTGGATAACAAGCTACCTGTGTGATCTGATGGCGAGGGATGGTATGCCTATCTTTTTTATCAACGTTAATGTCATTCTGTAGAAACATAGAAGATTAGTCAAAGTGTCAAACACCAATTTCATTATACATCCCAAATATGTCATTACTTTATTAGCTAGATTCAAGTTGTACCCACCTTTGCCTCATTATGACAATGACGACAATCGAATATCTCATTACAACATGGGGCCCTTATACGGCACCTGCGTCGGTAATGAGAACATCTGCCAAGAAACAAGAAGCAGCAGATTATCAAAATGTAACATAATATTTTAACTACAGAAATGAAACATCAGAAGACAAGTCCTAAAAGCAGTACCCATACTCAGGAACTCCATCATCAGGAGCTTCTGAGTTCTTAGTTTCCGTATCAATGTGCTCACTATCCTCGTGATCATGTTGACCACATGACTTCGGTTCCTCCATAAGGGTAATAGCTTCTGTAGTAGATTCTGCATTCCTCTCTTGAAGGTGCAAACTTGTCGGAAGATTGAGTGGAGCCTCCATTCTCAGATTCTAATATCAAATTTACGACTACTATGGCTGAAAGCACCTGCATTCAGGGACACATTAAGCAAAAAAAATCCTACGTTTACAGAAAGCACATCTAGTTGTCCATCACTGGGCAAAAATCCAGAGACAATGTGGCTTTCTCTCACACTTCAGCACATCAGTTGAAATCAGTAACAACATAATCCAATCAATGTTGAACAGCTGCAACCAGTAAACTCCAAGAGGAGTCGTCACCAAAAAAATAGGTCTAATATAACTAAAGTTCAGCATTGAGTAATTCCACGTCTCCAAGAAATGAGGATTTCCACGGCATGGTTTCTTGATTCTTGAAGAAGCCCACATCCGTCTAATTATGATACCACTAAAACAGTGGCATGACCTAAGGTAAGAGCAATAGATCACAAAATCAAGTACGTCCTGATTTGGAAAAAAGAAAACAGAAAGAGCAGAAAGCATCACTGATGCATAAATCAAGTGATTATCCTGCCCATTAAGGAAAAGCCTACCTCAACAGCCATTCTGCACCAAATACCACTTCAGCAAAAGAAACCTACCGTACGAACTTAATGTCAAGACCACCCATAAGACTGACCAATCAACAAAATTTCATCCAAACAACCACTTATCTTGAGTCAAATTGGATGGAGTTCGATGGACCGCAAGGTATGAAGTTGAAACAAAAAAAAAACCTTGGGGATGGAGTGCTCAGGTTAGCAGATGGCAGGAAATTAGGGAAGTGGCATAGGATTTGTCTCAGAGATATTTCTCCTATATTATTTATATATATATATATATATATATATATATTTATTTTTTTTTCTTTCTAAGTTCGCACTATTAAAGGTCTTTCTTTTGTGAATCAACAGACAAACTTGTTCACAAGGTAGAGACGTTGAGAAAGTAAACCTTAACTGTCAATATTTAAAGCTACTTAGAACCACAATGAAGAAGCAGGTGGTTCAACCATCTCGGTCCAAATTCCAAAACAAAATCATCAATATCCAAAGAACCAAAATAGAGCAGACGAACGGTCTCCATGCTTTCGAAACACGGGTTCTCCTAAACGAGCCTAACACAACGAAACCGCATTCCTACGATGTATATCTCCAGTGTTCCTACCTCTCATTGGACATATTTTACATAGCAACACACCTTTGTTTCAATCTAACACTATCACACAAAGTTCTATATAGTATAATTAATACAGCTTGAAATCTAATAACATCGTGAGCTCCACATATCACACAGTCGAACCGTATAGCACAAAACATATAAATATAACACCTTTTCTGGTGGCACGTTCAGCAACAAACAAACAGTCAAATAAAATCTAAGCTAAAATTAGTTCAACTCCTATAATACCTGTTTCTAATATTCAAACTGATACTAATATTAATTAGCAACAAATATCACAGAATTACAAACACAAGAACCCTATCAGAAATTTAGATACTAAAATCACAAAAATATAATGATAATAACAATAATAATGATGATGATTATGATATAACTATAACACATACCTAAAATATAAATCCGAAATTATATAAAGTAGAAGTAACTAATTAATGGAAACTTAAGATAACGAACTTTCAAACTTTCAATTCGGCGATCGAGTGACTGAATGAATAAACACGGGTATGTTATTCCGGCTTGTGATCCGACGTCGTTTCAACTGCTCCGATGATCTTCTGCTGTATGCAAACAAATATATATATAGATATACAGATATAGTGATGGAAATAGAGAGCGAAATATCTGAAAGTCAGCCTTGTTGATTGTATTTGCTGAGGCGTGCGTGCGCTTTTATAATTACTCGAAGCGGAAGCATATCCGGTCGGATTTATAAAAAAAGGATGTTTAAAATGAAAATAATAAATTAAAATTTAAATATTTAGCCAACCAAGGTTTTGAGTTTTCATAGTTTTTATAGTCATCATCTCGTTATCTAAGGTACGTACAAAACTTCATTATTATACGGTGAGGTTTTCTGATGTCGTATCCTGACTGAATGTTCGAAAAAAAATATTTAATATAAATAATATAAAAATAAAATAAACGAGTAGTATATATTGATGTTTTAAGTTAAAAATTTTAATTTAATGAATAAGGTAAATGTTTTTTAAGATACCAAAGATAGTATATGGATATGTTTGATAAATAGTTTATAGTAGCTAAATTGGACTTGATTTTATTTTCAAAAGATTTATAGATGAAAATTTGTTTAAAATCTTTATAATATAAAGTTTATGTAGTTTATAAAAGTGGTTTAAACTTAAATACATTAAATAACAAAAGTACCCCTTCAAGTATTTTTTTTAATTTTATTTTTTAGAAAAATGTTATATGTAATATTAAGCACTGTAATTAACATGTATCAAAGATTTATATTTTCATATCAAAAGCTCAGTAGTATTTTTTAGAGTAAACGGCCTAAATCGTCCTTGTGGTTTACTCTAATAATCAAGTTTCGTCCTTAACTATTCGAAATGACACTGGCAGTCCTTTTGGGAAGGATAAGGATCACATACAGTCCTTTCTGGCAAACGGACGTTTTTTTTTCCGTGTTCTCTCTCACATGCCATGCACATGAGGGTATTTGTGTGATTTCACTCCTTTCTTCAACCTCCAAACAAAACCCAGAAAATATCCTTAAAGCATTTCTTCAACCTCCAAACAAAAAATCACTTATCACACTCAAATTCAAATCAACCATCATCTTAAAAGAATACCAACAAAACATATGAAAGACACTCATACATACATCTCTATAAATCATTATCACGACAACAACAACAATACATATAACAAAAAGAAAAAAGGGTTAATTAGCAGAAAACGTGGGCACTAAAAATACCAGAGAATGGTTTTGGGTAATAGTTGATGGTATTGTGATGTAGTCTGCCATATTGGCCAGCCACATGAATTGTACTCATTTTAATGGACATTTCCATATATCAAACAAACAATATATTTATATCTCTTCTCCCTGACCTGCATAATATTGAATAGATCCAACCAAAAAAAAAAACAAATCCGGATCTAACAGGTAACAGATTATGAGTTATATTCAGTTATCCACTCTTCACATCAACTTATCTCAAATCTTCTATTGCCCTAACAGAAAAAGAAAAAAACCTTTAGATCTATGGGTTCGTAAATCCGGCCACCATCCCACCCCACTAGGATCTGATCAGCCACCACCCTACACCACCGTTGCACCAGTTTTAAAACCGCCACCGTCGCATCACTTTCCAACCTACATCACCGTTGCATCCTTCATCTCTTTCATTTATCAATTCTAATCTTTTTCAACAACGAAAACACACACATACACACACAACCCCTATTCTCTCCCACCCCTCCGTTACATCTCCGGCCGGCCACCACTACTTCCCGCCGTGTCGCCACCGGATCACAATCCAACCACAATAACACCACCGTCGCAGTCCACCATGAATTTCACTTCGTTGGTTTTGTTGTTTTTAAAGAACAGAACATAAATTCCAAAACGTTGACAGCAGAGAACCATGGACGAGATTAAATCCCACGAATGGTTTGTAAAGAACCAGATCGACATTGATGATGACATGGATGCGGATCTCGAGTGATGCATATCTAAATGAGATATAATAATTGAGATCTAAAGTGGTGGTGAAAGGATTAGGTGTGTTTTTGTGTGTGAGGGTGATATATGAAGATTTGATAGATCTCAGATTTTTATTCAAGGCAAATGAAGAAGCAAAACAAAACTATCAAGTATGGTCCTTTTAAGATAGAAAAAGACACAAATACCCTCATGTGCATGGCACGTGAGAAAGAAAACGGAAAAGAGAAAACGTCCGTTTGCATAAAGGACTGGATGTGATCCTTATCCTTCCCAAAAGGACTGTCAGTGTCATTTCGAATAGTTAAGGATGAAACTTGATTATTAGGGTAAACCACAAGGACGATTTAGGCCGTTTACTCTATTTTTTATGATAAATAAATTATTTTCTGTATCTTTGTTACTGCCCTAAGACTACATTTAACAAAACTTTATTTTTTAATAAGTATTTATTTATGTTGATTCATCTAAGATTTAATTCTAACTACTTCATCATATATTTTAAAATTCTAAAAACTCCAACTTTGAAAGCTTCAACTTTTGGTTTCCACCTCAATTTCTATTTTCAAGATGGCCTGTATGGATAAGTAGGGAAAATCTATTTTAACTTCTGGAGACTTCTTAAAATATATTATTTGGGCGGTGTCGTGTCGGTTATTATTTGCGTGTTTGCCATTCAAATGATTAACACTTTAAAAGGATATTATCAAACTCAAAAATATCTTCAATTTCTTCACGTTCTTTGCTAAGTATTCCACATCACATCGAAGATATAAATGATATGATTGGGGAATAAATAATTGGGGTAAAAACAAATATCTATGTAGTTACGTGCTTTACCTACCTACATGTAATATTTTATCTTAAAGGTTATAATAATAATAGTAAACTGTAATATTTACGTGTATGCATACTTAAGACACGTTTGGTACGAATCCAAATAAAAGAAATGAAGAAAGAAATGAAATTAGTTGAGAAATTCAATGAATTACTTTGTTTGGTAATGACAGAGAAATTAATTTGAGAAATGAGTAGAAATCATTTCTTACGCTTGGTAAAAGATCCAGAGAAATACCATTTTACAGATTGTTTTTTACCTGCTATCCATACAAGAGAATTTCTTATCCTAGCAAATTGATTCAATCAAATTTTTTTACAAAAAATCTTGGCGGATAAAGATTTGGTAAATCAAACCACCACATCTAGTGTTTGACTAGTCATAAAAAATCACCAACATGTGTTTTTCCTGACAACAAGCCAACATAAATCAAATTCATTACAACTTTTCTTCTGTGTAGTCCCCATCGACACCATCTCTCTCCGCTCCACCATTGTTGACTCGTTGTTGCCATCTTCCTTGCATTCATATTTTCTGACTTGCTAACAACTAAATGAGATATTAATTTAATTTATTTTATATGTTAATAATAATCAAGAACAAAAAGTACCATGAATATCCAGAAGCTTCAAATCGATTGCTCACAGATGCGATAGGTGTTTAGGATTGAAGGAGTACGCAATAGGAAGCGGTAGAAGACGACCAATCAAGGTGGAAGAGGGTCAATATTGGTGGAAGACAGCGAAGGAGTGAAGATCTTCAAATGACCACATACTAGGGTTTGGAAGAAATTTTTTTGATTTGGGGATAAAATGTGCTTTGCACGTGCCTTTGGCTTTTAAAACCCCCTTTTTGTTAAGATGGAACATTTCCCTACAAAAAAACACGGAGAAATAAGGAGAAGAAAGTTCATTTCTTTACAAAATGGAAGGAAATGAGATTGCATAGAAAAGTATTTCTCGGGATTTTGATTTCTCTGCCTTCTAATTTCTTGGACCTAACCAAACAAAGGAAATCAAATCATTTCCATTTCTCCTATATCATTTCCCTTAACCAAACATCCCCTTAAGTGACCAGTTTTCTTTGTGCATTTTACTAAGGCGGTGACAACTCAAAAATTCATTATTCATTACTCTGTCAATAACATATAGAAAAATAACAATGTTTACAATTAATTAACTTATGCAATAGAGCCTCAAGTGTTTGAGAGCTAACTAGTCAGGATGATCACAAAAGTTACAAAAGCAACGCATGCTTAAGACGTGGCAATGACCACCAGTTGGGGCACCCTCGGCCTTGCAAATGATATCACAGTTTCTATGGTAGAAGCATAGGCCCTTGTATGTTTTACTTGGATACTTGCATCGTTGAGTCGCTTTTGCCGTGCTTATACCCATCTCTGTCATTGTACACACACATATAAAAAAAACATTATGTTATATGCTCAATATAGGGCTAACAAAACAACTTACTTTTCCAACTATTTTCAGAATATTTGTCAATATATTTCATAAATGTGTGTACGGCCCTGTTATATATAACTGTAGGCCGAAAATCCTCTAGACAAAATATAAAAAAAATGCGTCGTATAAAACGGAAAAGGAGCGATAACACTTCCTATCTCGCCCATAGGGTTGGTGGCTCACTAGTAGGGTTTTTGACCTTGGGATAATTCACCCGAGTTTAAATCACACTTCTCACATTTGTGAGAGTTCATCCAATGCCGTTAGGAAAAAAAATGCTATTTCAATCAATTAGACAGATAGTTAGAGACTGTGTTCAAATCATTTACTTCTTGTGCAGTAAATTATCATGTCAATGGACTCTTAGCAAATGTAACATATTTGGTTCAATGCTAAGGCTGTGTTTGTTTTGCAATAAGATTAATGATTTATGTTTGCAAAACAGACAAACATTTTATCAAAAATACAGCTTATTTGAAAGAACTTAATGCAGAAAAATAAGCGTTGACCCATTGCTTCACACACATATAAAAAAAACATTATGTTATATGCTCAATATAGGGCTAACAAAACAACTTACTTTTCCAACTATTTTCAGAATATTTGTCAATATATTTCATAAATGTGTGTACGGCCCTGTTATATATAACTGTAGGCCGAAAATCCTCTAGACAAAATATAAAAAAAATGCGTCGTATAAAACGGAAAAGGAGCGATAACACTTCCTATCTCGCCCATAGGGTTGGTGGCTCACTAGTAGGGTTTTTGACCTTGGGATAATTCACCCGAGTTTAAATCACACTTCTCACATTTGTGAGAGTTCATCCAATGCCGTTAGGAAAAAAAATGCTATTTCAATCAATTAGACAGATAGTTAGAGACTGTGTTCAAATCATTTACTTCTTGTGCAGTAAATTATCATGTCAATGGACTCTTAGCAAATGTAACATATTTGGTTCAATGCTAAGGCTGTGTTTGTTTTGCAATAAGATTAATGATTTATGTTTGCAAAACAGACAAACATTTTATCAAAAATACAGCTTATTTGAAAGAACTTAATGCAGAAAAATAAGCGTTGACCCATTGCTTCAAAACTTTGCAGAAAAAACATCTATACCTAGTGATGTAGGCCCAAGTATTGAAGCCCAAACCCTTTTGTATTTAGAAGGTCAAGACATGATGAAAAAGAGGCCTTCACTAAAATGGCCATAACTTTTGCTACAGGGCTCCGTTTTGGACGTATGACCAGTCAAAACGACCGCAGAAACGAGACGAATCAAGCTGCAAACTGCCCACGGCGGTTTGGGTCGACCTTCGAGCCCCGAAACGGCCTTTTTCTATGAGTTTTGGACATTTTTATGTTTTTTTCGGGTTTTTATGGACCTTTATTTTGTTATAACTTTCGGCCCACTAATGTTTTTAGGCCCGTTCGAAATTTGCTTGCTTATTTATATGTATCACATCATGGGGAAATGATCAGTTTTCAGATAATCAAAAAATCATTTTTCCCTAATCACATATGTGTGTGTTTTAGTGTGAAATTCCTAATTTTCGGTATTCTCTTTTGAATCAATGAATTTTAGAAGGATTTATTTCTGGATATTCTTAGAATCAACAGAATCAATCATTTATCTTTATTCCGTCTGCGTCACCTAGAGACAACCAACACCATTGCATAGTGTTAATTTCTCCTTATGGTATAACCGATGGTGACTGTGCAAACGAAAGGAAAATAAAAACGATCTTAGAACCAAGTGAGCGTCTATAAAGAGAGAGTCAGACCTGAGATTAAGAGAATCGCCATTAGAGAGAGGCAAGTAAAGAGACGATGAAGTGAACGGTT
Organism: Erigeron breviscapus; assembly: GCA_034093135.1. Lineage (NCBI taxonomy): Eukaryota > Viridiplantae > Streptophyta > Magnoliopsida > Asterales > Asteraceae > Erigeron > Erigeron breviscapus. The sequence goes on along the minus strand of CM067167.1, from coordinate 202,199,205 downwards.
CATCATATCATAGTAATTAGTAGAACAAAGTTGGCCAAGCTGTAGAAGGGTATATCGCGAGACTGCTTGAGGCAAAGGATAATAATTCATTCATGGATAATAATAGACTCCGAACCATGCCCATAGAATGTTGGCTTCATGTGATAAACATGCACCAACCTCCATTTTATGCTTGATCTATGATGCAATGGCCCCAAAACATGGATTACTTTGGAAAAAAATAAAATAGGTTTGGGCCTAGGATATCTCTTGACTTGTATATAAAACACATACTATATCTTTGGTATGGTATACAGAAACAACTCAATTGGCCTAAATCTATTGCCATCCATGGTCATTTGTAACACCTTTAAATCAATATAGAATTGTAACAATATAACTTAATGAATAATAGGCCGACAACTTTATATTTACACATACATAAATTAAACCCTATCGAAGCTTTCTTCTAACCATTCAGGCTGAATTTGCACCCCAGCATCTCGTAAAGCATGCAACGAAGATCGATAAAGTCTTACATCTAAACGCGTCCCTTCGGCTTTCATATCCTGCAATAGCTTCACCAATTCATCAACTCTACTCATTTTTGAGTATACTCCCACCATGATCCCACCCAGCGCCTTATCGATCCCACCACCGTTAAGTCTATACTCGTTATAATACTTTACACATGTTTCAAACTCCTTTGCCTTACTATATGCATTTATAACACTCGTATAACTTACTTTATCCGGCGTTACTTTCCTTCTTTTCATCTCTTTCCATATCTTCTCTACTTGCCTTAAGTTCAACATCTTCCCGTGCATATCTAGGAGAGAATTGTAAATCCACACGTTGGGCTCGACCCCTTTTTCTTTCATTTTGGCCACCAGTCTCATTGCATCTCTAATCCTGTTTGTTTTTCCGTACATTGCAACCATGCTAGAGTACGCTACCACACATTTGTCGTACCCCTTGCTATCCATTTCTAAAAATACCCCTTCGGCTTTTTCATAGAGCCCGATTCTACAATATACATTAATGACCGAAGCATAGGTCACTTGGCCTGGCACACATCCCCCTGAGACTAAATCTTCATACACTTTGGCTGCAGAACTCGGCCCTTTTTTCTTTGAAAAACCGTTCACAATAGCACAAAAGATACAATCAGAAACTCTAACATTCATTCGTTTCATATAAGAAGTAATAGCGAGAGTCTTTTCAATTAGACCTAGTTCAATGTACATCAACACGAGTTTTAAGAACACTGCAGGGTCCCTCAACATCTTTTTGCCTTCTGCTTCTTCCAAAAGCTCTTCTACTACTTTTACTTCTCGGATACTCACAAATGAAGAGATCAATGAGGAGTAAAAAGATGGGTCCTCAGGGAAGCCCTTTTTAGTCATTTCCCTAAAGAAATCTAAAGCTTCAAAGGGTTGTCCCGATTTCCCTAAAGATTCACATAGAATCCGGTAAATCTGAGTACAAAATGATGTCCATTCGACCTCACTAGATTCGAATTCTTTAAACAATGAGAACACATTTTCATGTTTACCCATTTTAAAATAAGCTTCCATTGTGTGACCATAACATTCTGCATCTAATTCGATACCCGAAGATTTCATAATTTCAAACACACTAACAGTGCTACTATACATATGAAGCTTATTGTAGGCTTTCATGGCAGCATTAAAGCTTCTACAAGCAACTTCTTTCTCAAATTTCAATATGTGAAGCAAATTATTCGCAAGTTTAAATCTTCTAGCTCTAATGCAACTAGTAACTAACCTACTACAATATGAAGCATTGGGGTAAACATTGAATTGTCTAAAATCTTCACAAAGCAGCCAAATAGAATTCCAATTCTTCAAACGCAACAAATACCTGATTAGTTTATGCAAAGTTGATCTTTTGGGTACAAAATCCGGATTTCGTATAGCTTTCAAGTAACAATCAAGTCCCATTTCTTCAGTTTCTGGATTCTTGAAGAGATTGCAGATCAAGACATTAAGGTCCTCCGATTCGGGTGCATAAGAAACTTGAACATCATCTTCTAAAATGGGTGGTGGATAACTACTGCTGGAAGAATTAAGAATCAAGATTCTTGATGATGAAGATGATGAAACATGTGAGAAAAAGAGAAGAATCGGTGAGGCTTTTGAAGGAACAAATGTTTGTTTTTTGTGGCTTTTGTTAATGGAAGTTAATGGGAAGTCTGAAGAAGAAGTGGAAATAGCCATTATTGTTGGATGAGATAAGGCATTGAGATTGGAATTGAAGGAAGAAGAAAAAAGGAGTGTTGTATATATACCTTCTTATCATGATCCTTGTTGGAATTTTCTCCAGTGAATCTTACACACAGAAAAAGTAGTTGGTTATGCACCAACTATCATAGAAGTTACAACTTATAGCCTAAAATTCATTGCTTTTAACAAAAGTAGTCCTTCGTACAATGATGCTAGCATTTTCTTTTATATTTCCGTTTGTATTCAGCACAAAATTGTATTTGTATAAAACTTGCCCCCTCATGAACTTTAACTAGACTTGTACATGTGATGTAGATAAAGATAAAACCAATACATTTCTTTGGTGCAAGGTATATTAATTGTTGATGTTATTGTGTGGTTATAGGGGTGTACAATTATAGATGGCGAAACGTTTTAAAATATACATTGAATATTTTATGTAGCTTTAAATTTCAGCTAAAAATAAAACTTACTAAATTTTCATCTAATTTTAATGTCTTTACCATTAATTTTTGACTTCCAAACTATACTCATTGATGTGTATACTATAAAGGTTTGAAATAAGTTGAATCTGGTATTGCTAGTCAGGATTGCAAGAGTTGTTGAAATACAAGCATATATTAACAGCAACCCAAACCAAAAGACCCACTAAACATACTGCAAATATTAGAAAAGAGATATCCGAAAGACTAAACACATCAGTTACTTGTCTAAACACGGATTTAATCATAACAAGAAATATACCGCCTGGTTAGGATCAAAACAGAATTCTTAACCCTTCTCTGTTTCTGACCATCAGCCCCAAAAAGCTTTCACTCTTAACAATGGTGTTTAATAGGTATCCTGCTACTTCAAACTCCTAGGGCAAAAACTTGAGATAGTTAATTGTATTAATTGGATGACACCAAAGTCTTGATGTTTTCCACATTTACATGGAAATTCCTTGAAAGGATGGCATAGAAATGGAGATTGACTTTCTTATACTTCTTCAAAGCTACTATGAAAAGTCCATGACCTTCCTCGTACATGAGCCAATCTCCATTCCTCATCAAGTGCAGTTGGTCCACAAGTTACACCTTGGTAAAATGTCCATCTCTATTTATCGTCCATGATACAACACTCATTCCGAAACACATTTTACTAACAAGTAAATGCAACCTCTCTGAACCGTGAAACCCAAACCTAACACTACACAGTTGAAGCTTGGAAGTGCTATTTGTCAACTTTCGGTCTTTTTGTCAAGCCTGATGATTTTATGCTGTAACCCTTTCACAGAAACACATTTTCTCATTCCAAAAAACACCTGCTAACCTGTAGTTCAAGATCCAGTAGTCTGAAATACGTTGTATTGACTCAATCTTTCTCCATGGCCAAATTTTAAAGATGCACCTACAAGTCTCATCACAAAAACTATAATACAGCACGTGCTCTCATAGTAAAAACTACCCTTAGAAATGCCTTGTACTCACCCGTCAAAGGATTCCATAAAGATATATCAGAGTGTTCATAGCAACAATTCTTCCTTGCACACACCAGTCCATCACAAGATTTTAAAAGGCACAAGTTCACATGTAAGGTTTAAAAGGCAAACCACGGGTAATGGCTAAACCATTCTTAAGTTCTTCACATTTGATTGTGCCGAACCCGTTGGCATATAAGAAGAGAAGTTTGTGGTGGTTCATACGGACGTCATTGGTTACATGGTGAATAGGCATCTTAGGGAACATCTTTGTCATCAGGAACGAGTGCCATTGTTTGGAAACACTTCTAAAACGAACAAGAGAATTGGCCGGCATCGATGCTAGTATGTGAAATAATAGCATTTCATGTGGAATCTCCACCATGATGTTATAGTTTTGTGTAAATTAGATTTAGCAATAACTGGGTTTGGTAATATTGATTTTTTTTGGGGGGGGGGGGTTAAATTTTTTTCACTTTTTGGAAAACATTTCTAGATTTGTTCCTATTAGGTAAATATGTTAACAATATTCGATGCGCCATATGTTTAATTTAGGATTTTGTGCAACTCTATAGCCAAGAGTTTAGTTGTCTATCATTATCAGTTTATCACATGTTTCAGATAATGTAAAAACTTATTATTCAAGAAACAGTATATTTTACCTGTTTAGCCCTATCAACTTAAAGATTACATTAGTCAAAATAAGGACTTGACCAGATATTTTTAAAGAAAGTATATAGGTCTTTATGATCATAACCAAAATTATTATATGAGTTTGTTGATTGTTTTGGTTAACAAGCAGTAAAAAGTTGTATATAAAAAATAACCGCACTCTAAAAATAATATTTTACCAGCATGTATAACATTTTACTAAGAATTAACTATAGCCTTAACAAACTTCTAAATTATAAGATGATAACTAGGGTCTCAATGATCTATATTTTATGTATATGGAGTTAAAGTTTGTGTCTCTCTTTGTAAGAGTTTCCAATAAGATTTGAATGAAACAAGAAACCTATACACCTCTCATCTTTCTTTACTATGCCAATGTAGGGATTGGTAGAGATGGTAGGTGGGCTGAGGTAACTATTGGTCTATTGCTAGTAAGAATTGCAAAGAGTTGGTCACATTACAAGAATACATCAACCTAGTGCAAGTCACCTAAACTAAAGATCCACAATTCGGATAAGATGTACTGCAAAGATTACTCGCTTCCTATTAGAAAATCCTACCTTATGTCAATCAACATGACTTTAGCTTAGCGGTAACACCCACATACCAAAGGTTTCGTGATCAAATCTCATCAGTGGCAAACGTCTACACGTCTTTCCCATACCAAAAGTATTAAAAACGATCCTACATTATGTATATCAAGTACTTGAAACAACAAATTATCACAATATGTTATATTTCAAAACTATGCTCCATCAAGGAGATACAACAAGAGGGCACCATAAAAGTTCATGTTAAACCCATCAATAACAATACGTCATTATCATCATCTTTATTTTAAGGTAAACTTAAGCAATTTTTTAAGAGAACAAACTCATTGAATCTCAAGTTAACAAGGATTCAAATCGTAACAAGATAACATACCAAATCCATCAATTCTGTTCATCACTTCCAAAAAGCTTCATTCTTGACAAAGGCGTTCGAATGTACCCTTCCACATCAAACTTCTTAGGGGAAAGCTTTCGATACTTTTCAAACCAAATTTTAGCTTCATCATCATTATCAATCAAACTATAAATCATTCCTTTACAAAAATAAGGTCGAAAATCATTCGGGTCTTCATTCAAAAGCTCATCATAACTCTTTAAAGCCTCATCAACATTCTTTTGCAAAAACTTAAATTGTGCAATTATCAATCTTACATCTCTAGCTTCTTTTTCCTTATTTTCTTCTATTGCAATATCTAAAGCCTTTTCTAATCTTTTGATCACTAATTCACCTTCCCCACAACTATCCATTATCAATGCATTTTCAAACAATGCCTCAAATGAAAGCGGGTTTTTCGTTAATATTTCCTCTAATGCTACTCGGGCCGGTTCGATTTCACCCATTTCATTTAACAATCTAGCTAACAAGAACTTAAAGTCCATGTTTTCGGGCTGGGCCGAAACAAGTTTTTTCAAAAGCTTCAAACTTTCTTCATCTTCCCCTGCTTCTAGCTTCTCTTCTAGCAATGTCTTCATGGCAGATATAGCTTCAGGATTTGAATCCAAGAAATCCGGTAATTGGGCTGTTTCTTGATGGGTTTCGGATGATGATTCTGTAGTTTGGGCTGTTTCTGTCTGGGTTACTGGGTCAGCTAAAGCAGGGTATTTTTGGAATTTGGAAATTACAACGGCGGCGGCTGTGGCGGTCAAAATGATGGTCCGGGCAGTTTGTTTAATGGCTTGAGTTAATGGGTTGTTTGGATGTTTGGATGATGAGGCTTGGAGTTTGAGTGTGGCTTTTGAAAGGGAATAATGGGTGTTTGGTTTGATGAAATGTAAAGTTGGTGGGTTAAGAAATGAGGTTTTTTGTTGACGGAATGAGGGTTTTAATGGGATTGATAGAGGTGATGACGCCATTGATGCAAAATTTGAGTTTTTTCGTTAAGATTTTTTTAGGGTTTTGATAGGGTTGGGTGGGTGTGAAACCAGAGGGAGGAGATGGGTACAAAGGTAGTTGAGCACTTTAGCCACAACAAAATGAAAAGCATCTTTCCTTCTTATTTTGAGCAATAGAAATTGATTCCTTATTTATTTAATTTAGAGTTAATTACTGAAATGGTACCTAACGTTTGCGCCATATTACTGGTTTCATACCTTTCCTTTCGAAATTACGCTGATCATACCCAACGTATGCAAATCTCCACTCGGACCATACTGGAGGCTAACGTCGTCACGTGGCCGTTAAAAACCCCCCACGTGACTTGCACGTGAGGGGTAAAGATGTAATATCGCGTTTCTTAATTACTTAAATGGTACCTAACGTTTGCACGATATTGCTGGTTTCATACCTAATGTTTTTTAATTACTTAAATGGTACCTAATGTTTAGTTATTAATTTTTTTTATTTTATTTTATTTTTTATTTTGAAAGGTGAATTCCGCTTTAAGCCAATGTCTTAAAAACTGGTATTTTAGTCATACTGGTGTGGAAAAATTTCTGGTATTATCGGTATTACCGCCGGTACGACTATTTTTAATTTGTTTTATTTTTCTTTCATAAAATTTTTCCAAAACTTGTTACAATTTAACAAAAATAGTCAAAATGCACTTATAATCCACTAAAAAATAATACCAAATAGGTTTTTCATAACAAAATATAAGTTTAAAGTTCACAAATAACCAAAAATAGCAATAAAGTATCATAAAAATAATTTTATAAAAAATTCAAATTTTCTTTTTTGAAAATATTGGGAATACCGCAACGGTAATACCAGAAATATCCAGGAATACCAGAAATATCGGCCGGTATTTACCGGTATTTAAAACATTGCTTTAAGCTTCGTGTCGCAGTAAATACTGACCGGTATTTCTGGTATTCCTGGAATATTCCGGTATTACCATTGCGGTATTTCCGGTATTTTCGAAAAAGAAAATTTGAAATTTTTTTAAAATTGTTTTTATGATACTTTATTGCTATTTTTGGTTATTTGTGAACTTTAAACTTATATTTTGTTATGAAAAACCTATTTGGTATTATTTTTGAGTGGATTATAAGTGCATTTTGACTATTTTCGTTAAATTGTAACAAGTTTTGGAAAAATTTTATGAAAGAAAAATAAAACAAATTAAAAATAGTCGTACCGGCCGGTATTTCCGGTAATACCGATAATACCAGAAATTTTTCCACACCAGTTTTTAAGACATTGGCTTAAAGCGAAATTCACCTTTCAAAATAAAAAAAATTAATAACTAAACATTAGGTACCATTTAAGTAATTAAGAAACATTAGGTATGAAACCAGCAATATCGTGCAAACGTTAGGTACCATTTAAGTAATTAAGAAACGTGATATTACATCTTTACCCCTCACGTGCAAGTCACGTGGGGGGGTTTTTAACGGCCACGTGACGGCGTTAGCCTCCAGTATGGTCCGAGTGGAGATTTGCATACGTTGGGTATGATCAGCGTAATTTCGAAAGGAAAGGTATGAAACCAGTAATATGGCGCAAACGTTAGGTACCATTTCAGTAATTAACTCTTTAATTTATAGTTAACTATTTTTTTTAAATGACGCCTTTCAAATACCCAACTCCAATTTAAAGAAATCCTATGATGAAAAAACATTTGTCTCTATTCTTAAAGCATTTTGCTCCCACCAAAATTTAAACCCAAAATCTCTCAACCTCATGCTCCACCATATACCAATTCGTTTATTGATGATTGGTTTAATAATTAACTAATTAATGAATCGTATAACATATATGCATCAAACCGCATAAAAGGTCACTTTAGTTACAAGGAATTTTTAAAAAATAATTTTTATATTAACCCTTTTGTCTTCTAAAATGTACATTATTACTCCTTCCATAACAACTTAGCTGCAAAGATGATTTTCTATTAATTAATTAATATGATAAAATCTATAACAATATATTATCTATTAGCACGGTACCCAAACAATACGACGGTGGTGGCTGTGACGGCGATCTAGTGGTGTCGGCAAAGAGTAGTGATGGCAGCGACTATTGGTGGTGGTGGCGGTGTCGAGTGATGTAAATTGATGTAAGTGTTGTAAAGGTTGTGGTGGTGAGAATATTTTAGAAGATAGAATGATATCTGCACAATGTGACGATGATCTGGTAGTGGTGGCGACTGGTGGTGATGCCGGCGAGTGGTGGTGATAGTTAATGCATGTAAGAGTAATAGATTTAAAGGGGTAGTGAAGATATATTAAAAGATAAAAATTGATGAAGTAAATTAATTCATTAAGTGTAGTCATTTCGCATCTATTTCTAACTTTTTAACAAGGGTGTATAACTTTTATATATTGATATAGTTAATCTAGTATAGTGCAAATGACCCCTCCCATCTTCTCCAATTTACCCCTTCTTTATTTATTATTTAAAATTTTCGTCTATATACTTATAATACTTTTAATAAAATTAATTTACAACATATATCTCTTAACTACTAGATTAACTATAAGATTTCCTTTTACTTCAATAACCTTTCACAGTAAGCCTATACTACTCGCCGCCATCGCAACCACCACCCGTCGCTTTTGCTGCCGCTACCACCATCGATCGTCGTCGCATCGTGCAATGTAGCGGCGATGATGGCGGTGTTGGTAGGCGGCAACGACAATGGTGACGGGTAAGTGTAGTTACTTTAAAGGTTGTGATATATATGTTGTAAATAGTTTTATTAAGAATATTATGTTGTGAAATATATGTTGTGAAATATATGTTGTAAATATATGTTGAAATATATGTTGTGAAATATATGTGTGAAATATTTTTGAAATATATGTTGTGAAATATATGTTGTGAAATATATGTTGTAAATATATGTTGTGAAATATATGTTGTAAATATATGTTGAAATATATGTTGTGAAATATATGTTGTGAAATATATGTTGTAAATATATGTTGAAATATATGTTGTGAAATATATGTTGTGAAATATATGTTTGAAATATATGTTGTGAAATATATGTTGTAAATATTTTTGAATATTATGTTGTGAAATATATGTTGTGAAATATATGTTGTAAATATATGTTGAAATATATGTTGTGAAATATATGTTGTAAATATATGTTTGAAATATATGTTGTGAAATATATGTTGTGAAATATATGTTGTGAAATATATGTTGTGAAATATATGTTGTAAATATATGTTGAAATATATGTTGTGAAATATATGGTGACGGGTAAGTGTAGTATGTTGTGAAATATATGTTGTAAATATATGTTGAAATATATGTTGTGAAATATATGTTGTGAAATATATGTTTGAAATATATGTTGTGAAATATATGTTGTGAAATATATGTTTGAAATATATGTTGTGAAATATATGGTGACGGGTAAGTGTAGTATGTTGTGAAATATATGTTGTAAATATATGTTGAAATATATGTTGTGAAATATATGTTGTAAATATTTTTGAATATTATGTTGTGAAATATATGTTGTGAAATATATGTTGTAAATATATGTTGAAATATATGTTGTGAAATATATGTTGTAAATATATGTTTGAAATATATGTTGTGAAATATATGTTGTGAAATATATGTTTGAAATATATGTTGTGAAATATATGTTGTAAATATATGTTGAAATATATGTTGTGAAATATATGTTGTGAAATATATGTTGTAAATATATGTTGAAATATATGTTGTGAAATATATGTTGTGAAATATATGTTGTAAATATATGTTGAAATATATGTTGTGAAATATATGTTGTGAAATATATGTTTGAAATATATGTTGTGAAATATATGTTGTGAAATATATGTTTGAAATATATGTTGTGAAATATATGTTGTGAAATATATGTTTGAAATATATGTTGTGAAATATATGTTGTAAATATATGTTGAAATATATGTTGTGAAATATATGTTGTGAAATATATGTTTGAAATATATGTTGTGAAATATATGGTGACGGGTAAGTGTAGTATGTTGTGAAATATATGTTGTAAATATATGTTGAAATATATGTTGTGAAATATATGTTGTAAATATTTTTGAAATTATGTTGTGAAATATATGTTGTGAAATATATGTTTGAAATATATGTTGTGAAATATATGTTGTGAAATATATGTTGTAAATATATGTTGAAATATATGTTGTGAAATATATGTTGTGAAATATATGTTTGAAATATATGTTGTGAAATATATGTTGTGAAATATATGTTTGAAATATATGTTGTGAAATATATGTTGTGAAATATATGTTTGAAATATATGTTGTGAAATATATGTTGTGAAATATATGTTTGAAATATATGTTGTGAAATATATGTTGTGAAATATATGTTTGAAATATATGTTGTGAAATATATGTTGTGAAATATATGTTTGAAATATATGTTGTGAAATATATGTTGTAAATATATGTTGAAATATATGTTGTGAAATATATGTTGTGAAATATTTTTAAATTATGTTGTGAAATATATGTTGTGAAATATATGTTGTGAAATATATGTTTGAAATATATGTTGTGAAATATATGTTGTAAATATATGTTGAAATATATGTTGTGAAATATATGTTGTGAATTTTTTTAAATATATTTGTAATTTATTAAAATATTTAATTTGATATAAAATAAAATTAGAAAAAAAAAGAAAAGAAGAAAGAAAGAAAAAGAAAAATACAGCATATGTCCTAATCAATATGTTTTTTTTTTCTTTCAAAAATATAGCATATTACCATCTATCTATCTCGCTTGCTATCTCTCTCTCTCTCCCTCAAAACGAACACCCCTCACTCTCCCTTTCCCTCCCTTCAGGTCATGCGTTTATATACCCCCGGCCTCCAACACCCTCCTCACCCTTCAAACACCAACACATTATTTCCTATTACTTATAAAAAATGGAGAATATTAACAAAACAATCAAATCATAAAAATTGTTCCTTCTCAGATCGATACAAAAGGTACGTACATATCTACCTCCATCTCTTTCTGAATTCTTATACGGAGTATCAGTTATCCAGCATTATCTACTGTACATATACATATAGATATATTATATTGTATCAAAAACAAAACCTACCTGGTGTATCTATAATCCTATATAATTAAATTATATCATATGTGAATTACAACATTATACACTGATATCTATCCTACTCCTGTTCCTAAATTATACGCATACTGGCACCATGTGTTCTACAGATGCCATATATTTATAAACTAATACTATTTGGTAACTTTGATTATCCTATTTTAGCGATTAGACAAACCATCTTGCAGATCGATCTGATCGAGAACATGGACTTTGAACGCGATAATCTTAGACGACGACTAATGCCGCCAATTGAAGATAGATTGAGTGGCTTGCCAGATGAGCTTATTCAACATATCTTCTCTTTTATTGACACTAAATTTGTTGTTCAAACATGTTTGTTGTTTCCAAGATGGAACATTCTCTGGAGATCCATGCCGTATCTCACCTTTTCAAGTCAGGAATTTGATTCTTTACATAGCTTTTCTGAATTCGTGACCAATGTTCTGTTACGTCGTGACCATCAAATAGACGTGTTTTTGGTAAAGTTAAGTTTCGATAGGGCAGCTTGTCAGGCTTTTGTGAGAAAGATTGCACGTTATGCGTTTTCTCACAATGTCCAATAACTAATCGTCATTAGTAGCCCCATGAATATCCAACGGCTTCCTCTTTGCCTCTTTAGGGGCTCCAAGTCACTTAAACATTTCAACTTTAGGAGTACTGATTATTCTGCATATTCCTTTACACGGGCCGAAACACCATGGGAGTTTCCAGTTTTAACTAGTTTGAATCTCAGTAATGTTTCATGGTGGCCGAATGACAAAGAGTCTAATGATCTTTTCTCCAAGTGTGTCAACTTAAAGGACCTCACTTTGAATAATTTCAGTTATAGTAGTGGCAAGGTGGTATTTGACATCATAACCCCTCGACTTGAAATTCTCATGCTTATTGAGTGCTCATTTGGTTGGCTAGTCGACGTCGTCAATGTTATTGCACCTCAACTCAAGAATCTTACTGTAATCAATGGTCGAACCAAGGGCTTGAATATTGCACCTCCACAAATTTCAAACTTTTATTACAAACATAAATATCCTCTGCAGTTGCCAAAAGATTGTTTTCATTCTCTCGATAAAGTGACTCTGACTTTAAAGTTAAGTCGTTCAAACATGCCGTATAAGGAGGAAGATGCACGTGCGACTATTAACATGCTTCAGGAGCTCCATAGTGCCAGATTTCTAACTGTTAACTTGGACATTGTTGAGGTACGTATGTTGAGTCATTTTAGGTATCAAACCTTGATCGAACTAGTAGTGAGTTAGGGACTTCTATCAAACCAATATATGCCATATTTAACTTAGTGAATGGTTAACAAATAATCGCATAGTTGTATAGATAAACCAACCTTGATCAAAGAGTCGGAATCCTATCTGTACGTGTAGCTAGAAAATGTGCCTTAAAGTATTTATATGTATCTTTAATGTCTAAATACTAGATTTTTTGCAGTGTCTTTCCTCATTTTCGGATATAGTATCACACCATTCTTCACCTTTTACAACTTAATTTGCTTAAATATAGACTCCAGCAGAGAGGAAGCATATAAAGTAAAACTGTCAGCTGAAGCTCTAAACTACCTGCTTGAGAACTCTCCAAATGCCACATTCATCAACGACTTACCTGAGGTATATATTTCAAATAACTAACAGGCCGGTGAGTATTTGATATCTCATTATAAATTTCAAACTAGTTTTCCCTGACTTTGCAGGAACCACATACAAAAGAAATGTTACAGAAAGAGGCTACAGAGAAGAATGCTAATCTAATTACAGAAATTAAGACTCGAATGATGGAACTGCAAACCTCTGTAAAGCAGAAAAATATGCTACATATTGTGACATCCTGACTTTTGGAAGGTAATATTTAATAATATGATTAATAATTATAAAGGATATTTGTTTGTTAGTTATATAATAAGTTATAAAGTTAAAAGGATTTAAATTCTTTTAATGAAATAGGACTAAAATGGTAAGAATATGGAGAGATGGGTGGATGTTGCAAACTGACTCAAAGAGGAGGGATTACAAGTGTAAAATTGTGGAGATGGCTACAAGATCAGGAGATTTCTATCTCCTTCTTCATTTTTCTATTAACTCATTCCATTTTCTTATGTGAAGATCAACCAAAATTGAAAAGTTACATAAATCCATGAATTAATTATATCAAAATCAAGATATAGCAATAATAATAGAAAACCCATTAAGCTACAAGTATTTTGGAAGTGGGTAGTCCTTGATTGGACGAAATTGAGAGGGAAAGAAAGAGGGAAACTTTGATTTAGGGTTTATTGTTAGTGAGTTGTGTTGTTATATCTCTAATTGAAGGTAAGAATTCTTATTTCTTATATTTTTGCTACTAGGGTTTATTATTTTGAGATTATAATTATGGATTGGGTTAAAATTGATAAATTAGCTATATATAATATGGGTTTTTACTATTATTGATATTGGGATGGGTTGGTTCTTTTGAAAGTTGGCTAATTGTTATTTTGGCCAAATTTTAATAGTAATTATATGTTGACTAGTAAGGTTGTTTAATGATTTTGAGTTAGAAATAATACAAATTGTATTACATAAATGAAAAGAATAATAATTTTGAATGAAAAGAGAAATTGGTCATGTTGGGGTAATGTTAGTATAGTTGGTTGGAAAAAGGAAAACTTAGCTAGGTTATGGTCATGATATGTTTAGTGACCAATTGTTGTTGTTGGATGATTTGAATAGGTGGTTCAAGCTAGAGACCATATTCGTATATTGTAGACGTCAGCAAGGTGAGTACATGAGATTATATGTTATTGGGGTTAGTGACTTGGACACGTGTACGGGTTGCTAGTCAATTATGTGATTATGTGATTATGTGATTTATTGGGACTAGTGACTTGGGACGTATACGTGGGTTGCTAGCCATATGCCATAATTTTGTTTTTGGGGTTAGTGACTTAGGACGTGTAGGTGGGGTACGGGTCAAATTGCATGGCAATTTGGGACTAGTAGCCTTATGACACCTACACGGGTTGCTAACCACTGTTTGGATGGAAATGTATGCATACTTGTATTGATGATATGTTTGTTATTGCTTTTATAGTCTTTTGTACTCACTAAGCTATCATGCTTATTCGTTTAGTTATTGATGTTTTTGGTAGGCGTTGCAAGGACTAGTGACAAAGGGAAAGGTAGTCAAGCTTGAAGACGTACTTCTTGTCCTTAGCCGATGTTAGTATGGTATATGTTCTTTTAAATCCTTGCAATGATACCACAAGGGTCTTTTGGGAAGTGTAAGATAATGTATAAGAAATGTTGTGTTGGATTTATGTTATGTGTATTAAGTGGTAATTTGTGTTAGTCAAAGTCTTATCCAAGTTGCCACTTGGTGAGTTGTGGCGGATAATTGACCCGTTTGGGTGTCCTTTGATCAAAGTATGGTTCTAATTTGCCTTTGAAACTAATATGGTCAAATGGTTACCTTGTTGGTGTATTAGCGACTCTATACGGCTATCTTATCACTTGAAATTTTGTGCAAAAGCTGTTACAAAACAGGTCCTAGAATGCTGTTACAAAACAGGTCCTGTCCGTCAAAAATCTGTTTCTGATTTGCTGCAAAACAGGTCCTGGTTTGTTAAAAACTGTTTCTGAAATGTTACAGCAATGGTCCTGATGTCTGTTAAGTCTGTTAACTATGCAGTCAGGGCTGAAATCTGTTACAGCAATGGTCCTGAGGTCTGTTAAGTCTGTTAACTGCAGTCAGTGCTGAAAAATTGTTACAGAAATGGTCCTGAATTCTGTTAAAGCTGTTAACGGCCGTTAAAGCCTGTTTTGTTTATTAAAAAAAAAGTTGGTTATTTTCGGGATGGGTTTTACACATATTAAGAGAAATCCTGCCATGGAACATACCAAAACATTGTTTGGGAACCTTGTGGCAAACCTACTACAGGTGTTGACCATGAAAAAAATGATGCAATCAGTTTCCAATCAAATTAAGGCAGAACTGGCTCGACTGACAAAGAGTATACAGGCCTGTGTAGGGAGGCTGCATTATTTGTATCAGCAAGTTTACAATAATTTTGAAGCCATTCATTCAAAGGAGATGCAGATCTTATTGTTATTGAACAACTTGTCTACTCGACAGAGAAAAAAAATACTCTCTCCAACTTAAAGTAACAGAAACAGTGGATGATCGTCTACTCTCAGCACTTGAAAACGTATGTTCCTGTAAAAAAAAATCATTGATGTTTTAAAAGAACATGTGTATCATAACATCTCAACATTTCAAGATATTGCCAGGTAACCAACCATATATGTTCATCAATTAATCTTAGGTACTGTCTCATTCTAATTACCTTATAGAGAACGATAGCCATAACCAGTACCATGCATTTTTCAGTGTTGCTGAAGATTAGGCGAAGAGATCAAGTTCACACACTATTTCATGAAAATTTACAGTATATAGAGATTTATGATCAGTAGGAATTGGACTTCATTTGATCTATTACCATTTACAGTACTTTTTTAGCAAAACTTTACTAGATATGTTCTTGAACCTTTTTATATATTACAGTATTTTTTCAATGAGGACAGTACCTCAATATTTTATTTCATATCAAAAACATTACGAGGAATCATTTTACTTTCCATTGTTGAACCTTTAGTCTTATCAGTCTACACTTTACACATTCTATTCTCTTATCCTTTGGCGTTTTCTGCTGCTGAAATAACTCCTTCCGAACCCAATAAACACTTGCAGCAAAGGATACCCTTTTCCCAATATTCCACACTGTCCTTAGACACTTAGACTCAATGAACCATTTTACAATTTCCTCCCATTCAGTAGGAATTCCATGACCATTAATTTTATCCTTCTCTTCTTGCCAAATCCACTTAGAGTAATCACAAGTAAAGAGAAGATGATCAACAGAGTCCCTTATAAACCTTTGTATGATACCACCTAGCAAGTCTGTCTTATACTCGTAGCTAATTATTTTACAACAGAACAAATGCATGACTACCGACTAGGAATGCATTGTGTAATCCAAACCATCTTATTTAGCCCATCTCATTTTACTTCCATAATCGCAAGTATCATTCCAAACAGCACTCACAATAAATTTAACTTCATCCCGGCCCATTATTATTATTAACCCGAACTAACTAATGGGTTTTACGCATTACAAACTAACTTAAACTTTTAAGGGAGCATGCAACCTAAAACAAGATCTATGTTTTCACAATTGAACCTATAACTACGAAAATAAAATAAGAACCCTAATACTCTAGTAAATAATCGAAACTTACTAACGAAAATAAATAAATAAATAAGATTACATACCTTTTAGTTGTTATATAGTAAACAACTAAAATTATCCCTCTGGATCTCTTGGAAGCAAGCACCACAAATGTCGTGCCTCTAATGGAATCACACCGACGACTCAAAAATTTAACTAAGTGTGGATGAACTATAGAAGAGTTCTTCCAAGAGGAGAAAGAAGGAGGCGAATACTCAAGCCAAGAATGAGCAAAAAGAATGAATCCCTAAGGCCCTATATATGTCCTTGGATAACCTCCATGGTTTTCCTATCCCACCGATGTGGGACAAACTTCCCAAGGGAAATTTATTCTCCTTTATCACTTCTATTCATTTTTAAGTCTCGAGGGCAACCCAAAAGGACTGTGCTTCTATCAATTATAGTTATAGCTTAGACACCTAATCCAACAGTCTCCCACTTGGATAAGTCTAATAACTATTATTGCCAATATAAGTTCCTAATTGATCAGCAAATTGTAGTCTCCAAAAGCCGTTGTCGAACTCTGACCTAGTCAGTTACGTGTCCTTAGATAAGAGATCATATAATCCTTCGTTCTACAAGATATCATTTGAACATGAGACATGGAACATAATCAATCTCATTGTCCAGTACGATGTTTTCCGATTTCTGATTTGTAATGACATAGAACTTCTAATTGAACACATCAATTTAGTCCTGGTCGGGCCCGACACTATATGTCAACATCAAATTATCGAGGGGCCCAAAGATATCGCTTTTCCCGTTAGGGCAAAAGGAACGAATAAACTTTGACTTATATGCTTGCACCATTTACTCATCAAATCATGCACAACAATACGTTTTATAACATCAAGTTACTGATGCGTTTACATATTATCAATGCACAACTGACTTGTAAACCACAACTCATATATCTCCATTTAAAGATTATAAGATATTATCGTCTCAGAATTACTCGTGATAAATTCCATGAACTAATTCTCTGAGTGTGGGTTAATCCAATACTTAAATCTCCATTTCAAAGTACTCACGAACATTGCAGCAATACCATTGCTATGTCTAAAACTCTTTAGATAATCTACAAATCCATTCATGACAGTCTTTATTCACTACTTACTTCCAAAAGTATGATCGACTGTGGAATTCGAATAATCAAATTATTCGGGAAGTAAAACATGCAAAATGAAACACAATAATAAACAATTGACAAGAGGTAGTAAACAAACTCATAAATAATTCTCTATTATTTAATCACCAAAAGTCAATCACATTTATTTTGTTATAAGTTTCAAACTAACTATCTAACTACTAAAACTAACATCATCTCTCAGCCCAATGCTCCTAGCATGCTGATTGTGTTTAACCCTACTCAGACCCTTTGTGAGTGGATCTGCAGGATTTTCTTCAGATGAAACCCTCTTCACTACGAGGTGACTTTCTTCTATCTTGTGTCTGATAAAATGGTATTTTCTATCGATATGCCTAGATCTGCCATGATCTCTTGGTTCCTTTGTCAATGCAACCGCTCCTTCATTATCACAAAAAATTTCCATTGGCTCCTTGATGGTTGGCACAACTCCAAGATCTCCGATGAAGTTCTTCAACCAAATTGCCTCCTTTGATGCTTCGCTCACCGCTATGTACTCTGATTCACAAGTAGAATCAGCCACCGTGTCTTGCTTGGAACTTTTCCAAGTAACTGCTCCTCCATTTAAGGTAAAGACCCAGCCAGATTGGGAACGAAAGTTGTCTCTATCTGTTTGAAAGCTAGCGTCACTATACCCAGTTACTCTCAATGTATCACAGCCACCAAGTACTAGAACCCAGTCCTTAGTCCTTCGCAGATACTTGAGAATATTCTTAACCGCTACCCAATGAGCTTTACCTGGATTTCCCTGATAACGACTGACCATGCTCAAAGCAAAGGACACATCAGGACGAGTACATGTCATAGCATACATGATAGAACCAACAGCGGAAGCGTCGGAATTCTACTCATTTTTGCTATCTCTCCATTTGTACTCGGACTATGAGTCTTACTCATTTTGGTATTACTCTGGATGGGCAGATCTCCTTTCTTGGAATTCTCCATACCGAAACGTTTCAGTACTTTATCCAAGTAGGTACTCTGATTAAGTCCAATTAGCCTTTTACTCCTGTCTCTTAAAACTCTTATTCCCAGAATATAGGCAGCCTCTCCTAGATCCTTCATAGCGAAACACTTTCCAAGCCAAGACTTAACATCTTGCAAAGTTGGAATGTCATTTCCTATAAGAAGTATGTCATCAACGTACAATACCAGAAAGGTGACTACGCTCCCACTAGCTTTGACATATACACAGGACTCATCCTCACTTCTAGAGAAGCCAAACTCTTTGACTTTCTCATCGAAGCAAAGATTCCAACTGCGAGACGCTTGTTTTATCCCGTAGATGGATTTCTCAAGCTTGCACACTCCATTAGGAAACTTTGCATCCACAAAACCTTCTGGCTGACTCATGTAAACATCCTCAGCCAACTTTCCGTTAAGGAAAGCAGTTTTGACATCCATCTGCCAAATTTCATAGTCATGAAACGCAGCTATGGCTAGCATTATCCTAATAGATTTTATCTTAGCCACTAGTGAGAAGGTCTCATCATAGTCAATCCCTGGGGTTTGAGTAAAGCCCTTCGCCACTAGTCGTGCTTTGAATGTGCTTACATTACCATCCATGTCGATCTTCTTCTTGAAGATCCATTTACAACCAACTGTCTTCCGACCAGGTTGTTGATCAACCAAGTTCCAAACTTGGTTGTCATACATGGACTTGATCTCGCTGTCCATTGCCTCTTTCCATTTGGCTGCCTCAGGGCTCGCTATGGCTTCCTTGTAGTTAGTCAGCTCATCCAAATTTACCAGTGTATTATCACTGATAAACGTGTCTTCATCTGCAGTTATATGGAAACCATAGAACTCAGTTGGCTTGATAACTCTACTAGAACGTCTAAGAGGTAATGAAGTGTCAATGGGTTCAACTGGAATCTCTTCCTCTGGTTGAACCCTAGCGGTTTCAGAGGTTCCTTCATCGGCTGACTCTTGAATTTCTTCAAGGTCAATGGTGCTCCCACTGTCCTCTTTGCATATGAGCTCTCTCTCGCGAAAGACTCCTCTCCGTGCTACAAAGACCTCGTTCTTACTAGGTTTGTAGAACAGATATCCAAATGACTTCCGTGGATAGCCGATGAAAATACATCGCTCACTACGAGGTTCAAGCTTGTCGTGAGTTTCTCGTCTAACGAAAACTTCACAACCCCAAACCTTAATATGTGCTAACGAGGGAACTTTCCCTGTCCACATTTCATGAGGTGTTTTGGCAACCTTCTTTGTTGGAACAAGATTAAGAATGTGGGCGGCAGTTTCTAAGGCATACCCCCAGAATGAGATTGGAAGTGAAGCTCGACTCATCATGGAACGTACCATGTCTAACAAGGTTCGATTGCGTCTCTCAGCCACACCATTAAGTTGTGGTGTCCTAGGAGGTGTCAATTTGAAACTATTCCACATTCCTTGAGATAGTCATGGAACTCGATACTAAGATACTCTCCGCCTCTATCTGATCGGAGCATCTTTATCTTCCTTTCTAATTGATTCTCGACTTCTTGCTTAAACTCTTTGAACTTTTCAAAGGTTTCTGACTTATGCTTTATTAACTAGATATAACCATATCTACTATAATCATCGGTAAAAGTCACATAGAATCGATTAGCATCCCTTGTGGTTGATCTGAAGGGTCCCCACACGTCTGTGTGTATGAGATCCAACAAACCTTCACCTCTTTCACAAAATCCAGTGAAAGGTGACTTTGTCATCATACCCAAAAGACAAGATTTGAATGTATCATCTGACCTTAGGTCAAATGATTCCAACACCCCATCCTTTTGGAGTTGAGCCATGCGTTTCTTGTTAATGTGTCCAAGACGACAATGCCACAAGCACGCTTTGTCTATACCATTAGACGAATCAATTTGAAATACACTATTGCCTAAATTGTCTACACACATCACAGTTTCATACACACCATCACAAGGTAAAGCTTCGAAATAAAAAATGCCATTCTTATAAGCAGAAATAGAACCATTCTCATCATTAAAAGAAAATCTAAAACCTTGTTTGAACAGTGCATGAAAAGAGATAATGTTTCGTGTCATTTCTGACGAGTAGCGACAATTCAATAAATCTAAATTGACACCATTACTAAGCACTAGACTATAAACTCCAATCTTGGTGACAGGTGAAGATCGCCTATTCCCCGTGATCAAGTTCATTCTACCATGCTCCACATCCTCACTTTTTCTTAGTCCCTGCAAAACAAAGCAAATGTGGAACCCACATCCTGTATCAAGGACCCAAGAATTAGAAGATGATGGGTTAATAGATGAAATAGTGTATATACCTGCAGTAGATGGCTTCACTTTGCCATCCTTTAAATCTTGCAGATACTTTGGGCAGCTTCGTTTCCAATGTCCTTTGTCGTTGCAATAGAAGCAAGTGGCCTCTGTAAGTCCCTGAATACGATGGTTAACCCCGAAAGTGTAAAATACAACAAGTCTAATAATCACTAGAATGGACTAGTATTACTTAAATATAAATGCAAGTATATAAATAAAGTAATACATGACTTAAAGCAATAAACAAGTAAAGTGGAACATTATGTATTTTTCAAGGTGTATTTTATTTATGATGTAAAATAAAATACAAGGTTGTGCGGAATCAAGATAATACAAATAAGTATGTATCCTAACAACCTATGAATTACAAATGATCTATATTTGTCAAATAACTCTTTTGGATCGAGATACTTAAAGTTGTGAAGTGTCCCTGTTTAAGATCGAGAGTATTTAGACAAATTCACTCTAATGCTTAATGTATGCTTTAAAGTAATTTTCTCAAAGAAATGACTTTGTATTTATAGGCAACAAATTCACCAGTGAATTTTGTGCCGTACAAATATGGTTGCATGCATTTAATGAACCGACAAGAACATTAAATGCATTGGTTAATGGTACAAGGATAAAGTCACATCAATATGACTTTATTCTTTTAACCAACCACCTTTACACACGTATAAACTTTGGTAAAGAACAAGTGGAGTGTTCTTTGGAAAGTGTGTAAAGGCAAAAGTCAATTCCTCGATATCAGTGTTCAGACTTGTAAGGTCTAGAACACTGACAATCCTCCAGTGTACAGATCTGGTAAGACTTCCAGTGGACTCCGCCATTTGTCAGTCTTCTTTATTCTGACTTCAGTCTTTGACTTTAGTGAGAACATCTTCAGTAGAGTAGATCTGGACTGGGGTGAAGTCTAGTGAGCTAATCTGGAAAATACTCCAGATTTCCTATACAAGTGTTTGCTCACTGGTCTTCTATTATTTCTGAACAAATCTTCAGAGGAACTCCAGATTCCAAGTCTGGAGTAGGTCCAGTAGAACACGTTTCTGGACAGATCTTCAGTAAGGCTCCAGTAGTCGAGTCTGGAGCGAGTCCAGTAAATCTGGACCTAACAAATTCCCCCTATTTGTTTAGAAATAATGCAAGTGTTTTCAAGCTTAAATCTATACAACTTTGTATACTTGAAAAACACAAGTTTTGACTTAGTCTAAAAAAAATAAGTTACTGGAAAACACTTTATAGATCATGAGTGTTTTCAGTTTCATCTTTTAAGTTCTAACTTAGACTAAATCTGATCATTTACTTTTATGAATTAAAAATTGCAACTAATATTACATACATCAATTGATAAATAGTTACAATTTTTATCAAACGATAAATTACAATAAGTAAATGATATAAGAGTCAGGCCCTTCTCTTCGATGTCTGTCCTGGAGCATCTTCAGAAGCCTTTCTCTTTGGTGATGGAGAAGATGGTACTGATTCTGGCGATTTCATGCCTATTGCAACTTCCATCTGTTGCTTTCTTCTCCATACCTTCTCAACCCTCTTCAGAAATGCTTTAACGTCAGTCGACAAATCTGTCTTCCCCCTGAACGTTAAGGCAATCTCCTTCAGTTCACTCCATCCAAACGCTTGGACTGAAGTACTCTTTCTTTCATCAGTAAAGTTACCTTCCCTGGTCAACTTTATTTCAAACTTTGACATACCTTCATGATTATCAGCAAGCTTAATCTCTGCACCAGTGATCCTTCTAGCATCAGCCCTAAAATTCAACATTTCATTATACTTGTCTTTCCATTTGGCTGTCTGGATCATTGCTTCAGTTTCCTTTGACACTCTCTGTTGTTCTACAGCAGACTGGAGTTGTTGACGATTGATTTTCAGAGAAGTGTCCAGGGGAATGAATGTGCTTACATCAGCATCTTTAATTGCTTTGATCTGTTTGGCAGTCAGTTTTGGTAAGCCTGTCACTTTCTTTCTGTACTCTAACTCCAGAGCACCAGCATTTTTCCTTATCTTCTTCTGGAAGTTCACCAGTTTTTCCTTCCTCTGCCTGATAAGTTCTGGTACACTAACGCCATAAATTATTGAATCATAAATCTGTTCTTCTTCAGCATAAAAGGAGCGTACATGAACATCATTCAATGCATTCAGACATTGATGAACTCTGGGGTCTTCCTTCATCTTTTTGTACACATCAATGTTTATGCCCAACCTGCCAGCATTATAAGAATCCAGAGTCCCCATAGTTGCCATCTCCCTTTGATGGTCCAGCAGTTCATCTCTTTGATTTCTCTTAAAGATCTCTATCATTATGCATTCTTGTTCCAGCTTCTTAGAGGTTTCATCATCAGTAGTGGGAAACTCTGATGATTCTTCAGCAGTTTATTCTTCTTCTCCAGATACCATTTGTTCTTTTCCTTTAACAGACTTCAGAGTTGTTGGAATATCTGGGAAAGATTCAAACTAGGGCTCACTGGCTTCAGTACCAGCAGCTTCTTCAGTCAGCATAGTGGCTTTAGTGCCAAATGCTCTTTGTGCTAATCGTGCACTGGCATCAGTACCAGTCACTTGTTTTTGTTGCACAATGCTTTCAGTAGCAAAGACCTTTTCAACAGCACTGGCAACAACTTCCTTCTTCTTAATCAACCCTTCTTGGACACCAGACGATTTTTCCCCCTTGGAATGATCACCAGTTCTGGACTTGAGATCATTCCATAATTGTTCTAGCATGTGTCTGTCCAGTGCACCAAAGGTTCTTCCAGCCACTGGAGTTGTATCAGTCACAAATTTCTTGAGTGCCTGCACTTCCTTTTTAACAAAATCAACTTCTTGAGGCAAGTACTTTGGCAATTCTCTTTCTATCAATTTCTCCACTTGGGGTAACAGCCCATCTTGAATAGTTCGAAGAACAGACTCAGAAACTTCTTCAGATAATTCTTTCAACATACTAATTCTGAACTTCTTTGTACATTCATCACTAATTGTGCTAACAACAGCAGCCTGATCAAGTGTGGGCCTGCTTTCCAGAGAACTTACCCTGGTAACCAACTTCTGAACCTCTTCTTTCAGACCTGCCAGTGGTTGAACAAGTTCACCTTTCACTGCAGTCTGAACAGAGTTCACCAGCCTTGTCTCCAATCCCTGGACTGCCACTTTGATGTTTTCAGTGTTGTTATTAGTGGCCAGTACCAGTTCATCAAGCTTTTCAAAAACAAGCTTCTCATTTCCAGCAAACACATTCATCTCAGATGCAAGGTTATTTGATAATAAAGATTTAAAGTCTGAAATAACCTGCGATGAAGTCTGGAGTGATTTCTCCAGGTCCGCCACCTTATTTAAAAGGCCTTGGACCTCGGCAGAAGATGAAGTGGAGAGACCACTGGGAGGTTCAAGATTGGAAGGCAATCTGGTCATTAATGGTACTTGTGCCCAGACCTCTTCAGTTACAACTTCAGATGTTACAACTGTTGAGTCCAGCGCACCTTGTTCAGATAAGTTAACTGGAGTGTCAAGAGGTGGTGGTTGATTTTGTGAAGTTTGAATGGTTGCAGGAGTGAAGTATTGAGTATTTTCTGGAATTGAAGGTGGTGGTGGTGGTGGCATGTTTGATTCTGGTGGAGGTGGTGGCATATCTGATTCTGATGGAGGAATATTTGTTTCTGGTGGAGGTGGTGGCATTTCTGGTAGACTTTCAACTTGTACAACATCCTCACCCAGAAAGTTCATATTGACATCAAAATTCTGATCTTCTGACATGGGAGAATCAGCCTCTTCCCAAAACATTTCACCAGCCTGAGCACCAACCAGTTCACCAGCCTGTTCACTTGCTTCAACATTCAAATCGATTTGAGCCTCTTGCTCACTAGATACTTGTTCATCAGTCTGACCATCTTGTTCGACCTGCTCAATAATCTGAGCCACATTTTCTATCTGTTCATCAGTCACCTGCCCAATAACTTGTACATTCTCTTGCTCAATAACTTGTTCAACATTCTTTTCAGGTTCAAAAATCGGAGACCCATCCAAATTCATTACATCACCAGGATGTCTTTCTGGATTCACCTGAACTCCAGCTCTCATCAGACGCCTGTTTGATCTAGGTCATCTGGAAGGTTCAACATTTTATGGTCCTTGACCTTCAGGAGCCACTTGTCTAATGGGTTGTACAGCTTCTATAATCTGTACATCTTGGTCACCAGAGGGTCCTTCACCAACTTGACCTCTACCTGGAGCCACTTCTACTTCTTCCCTTTGAAAAGAGAGCATGGACTGAATATCTACCTCATTCAGTGGAGATCTTAGGTTGGTCAGATCCCTCATATACTCACTCACAGAAAAGTTACTAGTTTCAAAATCGTACTGGTCTCCAAGAGCTCTTTTAAACATCAGTGAAAGAAAATGGATATATGGAACAAAGGCTTTTCTACCTTTCACTCTAAGACGCTCTACCAGATCATCAAACAGGATCTGAGCAAAATCCACTCTAAGTCTAAACCAGAGGCAGTAGGCAATCTGGAGATGAGTTTGATTTATCTGGTCCAACCCTCCAGAACTGCCTCCCAAACATTCAACGATATGTGTGAAGAAGAATCTCCATGAGTCTGTCAGTTTGCTCATGTAGACTGTTCCCTTCCTGGATAGCTGGCCATGCTCATCCACAATATCTATGTGCCCCATCAGTCTGCACACTTCCCTTGTATTGATACCAGAGGGAAGTTCAATGGGCAACTCATTCTGTTCAAAATAATTCAATTGTAGAACAGACCTGAGTAAACTAACAGTGAAACCCAAGGATCTGGTACCTTGCTTTAGAGAATAAGTAATTGATGAAGTTGCATCATCATATTGTGCAGTGTACCAGAATTCACAAAGATAATCATGGTACATCCTCCCTGGATTTAATGTCAACGCACCATATAATGGACATGAGAGAAAAAATGTGTTTAATCTCCCAATAACGGATTGGGCATTATGAACACTGGAGAGTGAAAGTCTGGCCATCCAGTTATTCATGTTTATTCTTATAGCTTTTGCCTCTAATGTGATATGAGGTGCCCTTTCAACATTTTCAGTCGGATCATATTCAGCGGCGAGCAGATTTTTAGGAGATTTAGATTGTCTTGGTGCCATTTGAATATTAATAGAAGAAGATGAAATTGAATATTTAGAGTTTTGATGAAGATTTGATGAAGAATTGAATGGAAATGGAGTAAATATGAGAGATGATTTATGATTGGAATTGAATGAAGAAATTAAATGAAGGAATTTGAAAGGATTTGGGAGTAAATATGTTCGAAGTAAATGCAATTGAAAGTGAAAGTGGGTATATATAGGAGAGAGAATGTAGAACTCAAACGGTTTATTTGAAATTATCAAATATAATTTTGATCGGGGTTCTGAGATCCGCATTAATTACATCACATCACACATAAATGTGTGACGGTTTACAGCCCACAAACATTAACAAGTTGCACCTTTTGTTTTCCCAAGGTAAAAATACCATCATTTCTTTGAAAAATTTACATGCCACGTAGGATTATAAGATAAATATCTTTAAAAAGTTTGCTTACGTGGCACGCACAATGACCAAGTATTTAAAAAATATTATGACTCATTTCAGTGCATCTGGAGGTTGACTGGACACTCCAGTATCACTGGTGGATTAGTCCAGTGACGCATGTACTGATGGTACACTGGAGGGACACTCCAGTAAAGTACCAGTGAAAACCATTTGAAAGAGACTGGTGACCTCAAACATGCACGTCAACTAATACAGACAAATGAGAGGGACACATTTACAAGGAGACAAAAGTCACCTCAAACACGCACTTCAACCTGTCCAATTACCAGTGAGAGGAACACATTTACAAAGTACCAGTAATATTTTCTGAAGAATTTGTCCAGTGAGAAAATAAATTAATAAATTCCCCCTGAACTTAAAACATTTTTAAGAACAAAAATATCTTTCAAGTCTTTCCCCCTGGAATGTTGATCCAGAAATCTATTAATGCAAAGATAGTACACAACAGCGTTCAATATCTGAGCAGTCATAAATTTATAAATCTTTAAATCAAAGATCCTCAGTAGTACACAATGGCGTTCAATACCAAGGTTCCAGATTTAAGGGTTTAACATTCCCAACTCACCAACAAGATATTCAAAAGTTTTGACATCCAGAGGTTTAGTAAAAATGTCAGCGAGTTGTTTGTCAGTGGGAATAAAATGGAGTTCAATGTTGTTTTTCATTTGTTGTGCCATGAGAGCAATCTGGGCCTTAAGCTTTTTATATTTCAATTTATAGCTACCATCAGGCTTATTATTTGAAGAAAATGGACCAGGCTTGGATACAAACTGGTTGGACTTGCAATCTTTCATGAAATGACCCTTTTTGCCACACTTAAAGCATGTCAAATTGGTCTTATCAGTTGAAGAACTGGATGCAAATTGTACAGATGGCCTATTTGCTCTTGCTTTGAAACGGTTAAACGTTTTAGCAATCATTGCAATAAGGTCATCATCATCAGTTTCATCACAACAGTCTAGAGAGATTTGACTGGACTCTCCAGAATCCATGAGTTCAGACACCATCTTCTTCATAGAAAATACATTCTCAGAAGATATCAGTGCTGTACTTTGTGGTTCAGTATGACCAACCACAACAGGACTACTGGAGGCATGGTTATAAGCATCTTGTTCTGCCACCACTCTCTGAGCTTGATTTTCTTCAGTGTACCTGAAAGCTCCATAAAGAGTTGAGAGAGTGTGTGTGTGCAGAGTTTTACCATGTCGTAAGACCAGGATCATGTGAGACCATTTGGTGGGCAGAATATCACAAAATTTCTCCAGAAGTATATCCTTGTCCTTCTCAACCCCAAGACCTCTCAACTGTTTATGATACTCATAAATCTGGTGTAAGTACTAGTGAGAGACTCATTAGGCTGAGCAAAAAATGACTCATACTTCTTGTTTAAGGAGACCTTTCTGGTGACAATGGTGTCATCTCCTCCTTCATGCTGGTTTAGAAGTTCATCCCACATGGTTTTAGCACTGGGAAAAAGAACTAATGTGGGAATAAGGGTTTCTGGAACGGCCCCGAGGATCATGTTTTTGAGAAGGGTGTCTAGATTCACCAATCTCCTCTCCTCTTCAGACCAATGTTCCTCCCTCTTTTCCCTTCCTCTTCTAGATACAGAAGGATCAAGAAGGGGATTGAGAGGTGATGTAGGGACATAAGGACCTTCATTTAAGATTTTCATCATGTTCCTCTCAATACCAGTGATATGCAATATCATCCTAGCCTTCCACGTACCAAACTCATCACTGTTCCCACTGAATTTAGGAACAGGATTATTTGAATAGTGCACATGCACGTGTGGAGAAGCAGGAGTAGGAGGAGGAGGTGGTGGATTAGTGTTATTAACAATAGGTGGTTCATTATTTTGATCATTAACATTAACATTAGGATCAGGACCAAAATTAAAACTTCCTTGTGTATTTTCAGGGGTGGCCATCAAAGAAGCAGATCTAGGCAATGTTTAGCCTTCTGCTCTGATACCAAATGTAAGTCCCTGAATACGATGGTTAACCCCGAAAGTGTAAAATACAACAAGTCTAATAATCACTAGAATGGACTAGTATTACTTAAATATAAATGCAAGTATATAAATAAAGTAATACACGACTTAAAGCAATAAACAAGTAAAGTGGAACATTATGTATTTTTCAAGGTGTATTTTATTTATGATGTTAAATAAATTACAAGGTTGTGCGGAATCAAGATAATACAAATAAGTATGTATCCTCACAACCTATGAATTACAAATGATCTATATTTGTCAAATAACTCTTTTGGATCGAGATACTTAAAGTTGTGAAGTATCCCTGTTTAAGATCGAGAGTATTTAGACAAATTCACTCTAATGCTTAATGTATGCTTTAAAGTAATTTTCTCAAAGAAATGACTTTGTATTTATAGGCAAGAAAATTCACCAGTGAATTTTGTGCCGTACAAATATGGTTGCATGCATTTAATGAACCGACAAGAACATTAAATGCATTGGTTAATGGTACAAGGATAAAGTCACATCAATATGACTTTATTCTTTTAACCAACCACCTTTACACACGTATAAACTTTGGTAAAGAACAAGTGGAGTGTTCTTTGGAAAGTGTGTAAAGGCAAAAGTCAATTCCTCGATATCAGTGTTCAGACTTGTAAGGTCTAGAACACTGACAATCCTCTAATGTACAGATCTGGTAAGACTTCCAGTGGACTCCGCCATTTGTCAGTCTTCTTTATTCTGACTTTAGTCTTTGACTTTAGTGAGAACGTCTTCAGTAGAGTAGATCTGGACTGGGGTGAAGTCTAGTGAGCTAATCTGGAGAATACTCCAGATTTCCTATACAAGTGTTTGCTCACTGGTCTTCCATTATTTCTGAACAAATCTTCAGAGGAACTCCAGATTCCAAGTCTGGAGTAGGTCCAGTAGAACACGTTTCTGGACAGATCTTCAGTAAGGCTCCAGTAGTCGAGTCTGGAGCGAGTCCAGTAAATCTGGACCTAACAGCCTTTTTGGGATCAGGGACAGGGGTAACATCAGAACTGGTTTTTACATGAGACTTTCCCTTCCAGTTTTGCTTGGGAGGACCTTTCCTCTTCTTCCCCTTTCCTTGACCAATGGCTAGAATGGTAGTATTAGCAGGGGCGGGGGCATCACTCTTTCCATTCATCCCTGTTTCAGCTGTTCTCAAGAGGTTGTGCAATTGAGACAATGTGGTCTCATTGTTGTTTAAATGATAGGTCAAGATGAACTGATCATAACAACTTGGTAAGGAGTTCAAGACTATGTCAATGGCCAACTCCTCATCAATATGCACATTTAGCCTCACAAGTCGATCCACGTATCGTTGCATTCTTTGCACGTGGCCGCTGACAGACTCTCCGTCCTTCATCTTGCTTGATATGAGAGACTTTACTATCTCGTACTTTTCTTGACGAGCTCGCTTATGGTACTTTTCTATAAGGTCCTTGTTCATCTCGTACGGCCAGTAATCCTCATAGAATTTTTGCAGTTCAGGAGTCATGGTAGCAACCATGATGCAAGCAACTTTTGTTGCATCAACGTAGTGTTTCTTATAGGCGGCTAATTCTTCAGGGTGGCCTTCTCTTCGTCAATTTCACCAAGTTCTTTGTCAAGGACATACTCCTTGTCCTCGAAACGAAGAGCCATTTTGATGTTGCGCATCCAGTCATTGTAGTTGGTGCCATCTAATGTCACCTTTGAGCAGATGTTCAACAAAGAAAAGTTGTGGTTGGAGGAGGAGGAACCAGAAGCATCGTTAGGGGTAGACATTTCTAAAAGAAAGGTAGTTTGAGTTAGATAAAATAACCCTTAATACAACAACTCAAAATTGAAATATCGAGGCTAGGATCCAACTATGAAATTCACAACTTAGAAAAGGGATGCCGTAATCTAATTGCAAATTTCATACATGTAGGTCTTTTGAGACTCATTGAAACTATTCAATGGCATGTTTAATCTCAGATTATGCTCTTCCATTTCTGACTGGGATACCGAGGATCACAAACAAGATGTGAATAACCATGCAAATGTGCTTGGTAACCTCAATGTCATTTATCATCTCAATTGATGTGCTGGTAAACCACACACACTCCATCAACAATGACAATTTATGAGATACCCATTACAACTCTTTATTAGTCCCTATTAGTGTGCTGGTTAACCACACATGCTCCACTAATGACTTATAGTGTAATGTGCAATTTCATGGGTTAGCATACAATTTCACATTTTTCTAAAAGAAAGGTAGTTTGAGTTAGATAAAATAACCCTTAATACAACAACTCAAAATTGAAATATCGAGGCTAGGATCCAACTATGAAATTCACAACTTAGAAAAGGGATGCCGTAATCTAATTGCAAATTTCATACATGTAGGTCTTTTGAGACTCATTGAAACTATTCAATGGCATGTTTAATCTCAGATTATGCTCTTCCATTTCTGACTGGGATACCGAGGATCACAAACAAGATGTGAATAACCATGCAAATGTGCTTGGTAACCTCAATGTCATTTATCATCTCAATTGATGTGCTGGTAAACCACACACACTCCATCAACAATGACAATTTATGAGATACCCATTACAACTCTTTATTAGTCCCTATTAGTGTGCTGGTTAACCACACATGCTCCACTAATGACTTATAGTGTAATGTGCAATTTCATGGGTTAGCATACAATTTCACATTTTTCCTAAAGTAACTAAGATTGGGATTTAAATAAAAGGTTTAGTTACTTTTATTATCATTATACTTTTAATGAGAATTAATATAGTCCTATCAAACCCATTCGGCTAACGACCCTCCACTAATCAAGGAAGCGGTGGGTGAGAGTGGACACCCATTCAACTACCATTTTATAGGCAGTTTCCTTATACCCCCTTATAGACTAGCTTCGTGAATGAGGCCTACTATTGATTTGACTGACTTTATTCTTATACATATAGTAATAATTAAGCTTTTAATTTTACATATAGTATAAGGTGTATATTAAAACTTTTCAAAATACGATGATTATTAAATCATTAACTTAATCAATTCAACAATTATAGCAAATTCAATTGAAAACAAGCCTAACTCTCTGATACCACTGATGGGTTTTAGGCATTACAAACTAACTTAAACTTTTAAGGGAGCATGCAACCTAAAACAAGATCTATGTTTTCACAATTGAACCTATAACTACGAAAATAAAATAAGAACCCTAATACTCTAGTAAATAATCGAAACTTACTAAAGAAAATAAATAAATAAATAAATAAGATTACATACCTTTTAGTTGTTATAGTAAACAACTAAAATTATCCCTCTGGATCTCTTGGAAGCAAGCACCACAAATGTCGTGCCTCTAATGGAATCACACCCGACGACTCAAAAATTTAACTAAGTGTGGATGAACTATAGAAGAGTTCTTCCAAGAGGAGAAAGAAGGAGGCGAATACTCAAGCCAAGAATGAGCAAAAAGAATGAATCCCTAAGGCCCTATATATGTCCTTGGATAGCCTCCATGGTTTTCCTATCCCACCGATGTGGGACAAACTTCCCAAGGGAAATTTATTCTCCTTTATCACTTCTAT
Organism: Erigeron breviscapus; assembly: GCA_034093135.1. NCBI lineage: Eukaryota > Viridiplantae > Streptophyta > Magnoliopsida > Asterales > Asteraceae > Erigeron > Erigeron breviscapus. The sequence goes on along the minus strand of CM067167.1, from coordinate 202,166,899 downwards.
TCATTTTTAAGTCTCGAGGGCAACCCAAAAGGACTGTGCTTCTATCAATTATAGTTATGACTTAGACACCTAATCCAACACTAACTACATTTTGTTTATCAAGAACAGGGACAACACTCTGATCTAACATAAAAATCTATTCTTAGGAATTTAATATATGTGGTTTACTGTTATTATTTTTTCTACTGTATAAGTGCATCAACTTTTAATCTATTCTTTCTTCTTCTTTTTTCAAATAAAAAAATGTGCATATGTTAACCTCATCAAATTAAGAAGTAGTTGGTCTGAAGCTTTGTACACTCAAGTTCAAGAAGACATCACAATCAGAAGTGGCCCGTAGCATAAGTTAAAGGGCGGGCAACTATTAATAAAGCATAAAGTGAACAAGGATTGTGATCATAGGCCGCCAGCTGCATATATAAAGTCTTTGGTACTAGCTTATGGAGTAGTGTGGTATAACATACATAAATTTAGAAAGTTGGTGTAATATATATGCTGTTTAAGCGTAATTTTGATATTCTGTTTTTAAAAAAGTAAACTAAATATTAGGCAAAATTAATACAGTACATACATACCCTTTTTAAATTTCAATTAGATAACTTCTATAGCATTTAATTACTCGTTTCGATATTTCTTTCTTTCTTCCTTCCTTCTCCCACATATACATACAGAATGCATACCCCCCACCCCCCATCACACAACTACACAAGTTTCTCTTGATTGATTTAAAAACCGAGAAAAACTTAACCATACACACCATATATTCATTACTTTCATATGATCGGAGCCAATTTACTGAATATATATCATCAAATGAGAAATTAAAGGTACATATTCTCTTAATATATATATATATATATATCGATCTATATATATATATATATATATATATATATATATATATATATATATATATATATATATATATATATATATATATATATATATATATATATATATATATATATATATATATATATATATATATATATATATATATATATATATATATATATATATATATATATATATATATATATATATATATATATATATATATATATATATATATATATATATATATATATATATATATATATATATATATATATATATATATATATATATATATATATATATATATATATATATATATATATATATATATATATATATATATATATATATATATATATATATATATATATATATATATATATATATATATATATATATATATATATATATATATATATATATATATATATATATATATATATATATATATATATATATATATATATATATATATATATATATATATATATATATATATATATATATATATATATATATATATATATATATATATATATATATATATATATATATATATATATATATATATATATATATATATATATATATATATATATATATATATATATATATATATATATATATATATATATATATATATATATATATATATATATATATATATATATATATATATATATATATATATATATATATATATATATATATATATATATATATATATATATATATATATATATATATATATATATATATATATATATATATATATATATATATATATATATATATATATATATATATATATATATATATATATATATATATAGTTTATATATATATATCTTCTCCTTCATAAATCATAATAGTTTATATCAGTATTATCCCCCTTCTTATGCTATCAATAAGAAAACTTGTTGTACAGATCTTCATGGAATATGTCGAAATGTGGAATTTTGTTTTATCAACAGAAAAAAAAAAAAAAAAAAAAAAAAAAAAAAAAAAAAAAAAAAAAAAAAAAAAGGTAATTGGATGGGAACCCCCTGATCCCATGTACCATTTGATACCCACTAATCCCCCAGCCAGGCTAGTGTCCAGGTGATTCTCAACCACTTAATAATCCCCTGATGAACATATATAAAAACCAATCCATGTATTATAAGAGTGATTAACTAAAGAAAATTAACAATCTTAAAAAGAGTGATTCACTTTTCAAAATAATGTTGCAAAGATAACATATGCTAAATAAATTAATAACCAAGATATGGGTTGTAACCAATTATTTGCAGAGAGAATTATTAATTAAGGATCGACGGCAATAAAAGACCAATGTTAAATGAAGATAGATTGAGCGGCTTGCCAGATGAGCTTCTTCATCAAATCTTCTCTTGTTTCGGCACTAAATTTGTTGTCCAAACATGTTTGATGTTGTCTCCGAGATGGAAGATATTATGGAGATCCATGTCGTATCTCACTCTTTCAAGTCAGGAATTTGATTCATTACCGCAGTTTTCAAAATTCGTTACCAAAGTTTTGTGTCGTCGCAATGAACAGGTAGACGTGTCTTTGATGAAGCTAAGTTTCCATGGAGCAGGTAGTCAGGCTTTTGTGAAAAGGATTGCAGGTTACGCATTTTCTCACAATGTCCAAGAAGTAATTTTCAATAGTACCCCCATAAACCAACATGGGCTTCCTCTCTGCCGCATTACTACCAAAGACATTGGCCTTGGAAAAAAAGATGTACACTGATTATTCCAATAAGACTGCTCAAATTGCGGATGAATTGGCTCAACTGACAGGAAGTATCTGGGCCTGTGTGGGGAGGTTGCATGACCTGTATGAGCAAGAATATGAAAATTTGGAAGCCATTCATTCGAAAGAGAAGCAGGCCACCATAATGTTATTGAAATTCTTTCCTAGTACTCAAGATACGACACACAACATTCGGGGACTAAAAGTAACACAAAAATGGCATCGTCATCTAGTCTCAACAGTTCAAGACTTGTATTTTTGTAACAAAAAGATCATTGATCTTTATAAAGAACATGTGTCTCATAATATCTCAACATTTCAAGACATTGCCAGGTAATTACCACATACATACAAGCTACTAGCACATTTGCCTTTTATATATATTCGATCATCAATCCTACTCATGTCCACAATTATTCTTCCTTTGTAAAGAAGCTAAGTATACCTCATGCATTTTTCAGGGCTGCTGAAGATTGGAAAAACAGATTCGAGTTTTTACAAACTTTCATAAAAGTGGATAGAGCTATGGCTTTTAGTAAGTACTTTAAGAGAGGATAATGAAGTTTTGTCGGTTAATATTAAGTTTGTGGATTTAAATTGGTGATGAAATGATGAATTCAAATTTTAATGTACTGAATGAGTGAGGTGATTCCTGATATTACTTGGATTTCATGTTAGATTCAAGAACCGCACAATATGTGTGTTATAAAGGTACATAAAGATGTTCAATACTTTTCATTTCATATAAACAATTTGGGAGAAATTAAAAGACAAGGTATATAAAAGAAAATGATGAAGCGTGAAAAATCTTTTTGTATTTTCAAAATTTAAGAAAATAAAAAATCTTTTTGTATTTTCTGTAAATGATGCAATAAAAAAAATTGTTTTGAAACGGGTTATATATTGAGGTGTGTATAAGCTACCTTGAATCAAATTATTTTTAGACAACTTTTGGAACCCATTTGAGAATGAGTCCAATGGTTTTTAGCACTTTTGAAAAGTACTTGTAAGTTGTGTATCCAAAGATGTTGCATTCCACTTTGACTTTAAACATGGTGTTTCTTTTTGAAATAATTTTTGTGGAATAATGGTGATTTAAAAGCAGTGGGAATTGTTTGAACAAAATCATTTACCTTTAGCACACTAGGGTGAATGTCTCGCGGTGCATGGAACCAAATCTACATTAGCTAGCCTGGGCTCTGGAGCATTGGTTTTGGGATGGCAATCGGGATGATGTCCAATCTTTTTTGAAAAAATTAACGTATTCTGTTTTTAAAAAAGTAAACAAAATATTAGGCAAAATTAAAACTGACACATACATACATACATACATACATACATACATATATACATACATACATACATACATACCTTTTTAAGAATAATTATTACTCCCTCTGTCCCACTAGAAGTGTCATGTTTTTAATTTTCAAAGTTTAACATTTGTAAATTTGACCTTAAATAATTTTATTTGTGTTAGAATAATACTTGATGAAAGTTATATGAATTGATTGTGTTTTAGACGTGTTTTTTAATGGTATAACTTTTATCAAGTTTTATATAATCAAAAAAATATATTTAAGGTCAAAGTAAAAATAAAGACTTTGAATATTCAAATTAGGACACTTCTAATGGGACGGAGGGAGTATTACTAAATTAATATATAGTTATTTTAAATTTCAAATTAGATAACTTCTATAGCATTTAATTACTCGTTTCGATATTTCTTTCTTTCTTCCTTCCTTCTCCCACATATACATACAGAATGCATACCCCCCACCCCCCAACACACACACACACACACACAACTACACTAGTTTCTCTTGATTATAAAAACGGAGAAAAACCAAACACAATATATATTCATTACTTTTCGTATGATCGGATCCCGCTGACTGACTGACTATATATCATCAAATAAGAAATTAGAGGTACATATTCTCTTCATTAATATATATCGATCCTTAATTATAATACAGTAGTTTATATCAATATTCTTCTCCTTCTTATTCATTAATAAATTCTTGATTATATTACATATGCTATCAATAACAAAACTTGTTGTACGGATCTTCATGGAATATGTCGAATTTGGAATTTTGTTTTATCAACAGAACATGTTAACACAAGCTAGATCACGAAATCATTATATGAGAGTGTGAGAGAGATGAGTGTAAAATGGTATTTGTATGGAAAAGGAATAATATTATGGGAAAGGTTATTAAAAAAGGTGGTGGAGGGGGGTATATATACATAAAGGGACTTACACTTAACACCCCTCCATATTTAACTAATTACATGTACAACTTATGCATAATTGCAAAACTAGCACTAACAAATATAAATTTAACAGAACATATAAAAAGAGTGATTCACTTTTCAAACAATGTTAAAAAGCTAACATCTGCTACATATAATAATAACCAAGATCTGGGTTTCTAACTAATTAATTGCAGAGCGAGCTAGCTGAAAGAGAATTAATTAAGGATGAACGGCAATAAAAGACCAATGCTAAATGAAGATAGATTGAGTGGTTTGCCAGACGAGCTTCTTCATCAAATCTTCTCTTGTTTCGACACTAAATTTGTTGTCCAAACATGTTTGCTGCTGTCACCGAGATGGAAGATGTTATGGAGATCAATGCCATGTCTCACTCTTTCAAGTCAGGAACAGTGCCATCTTAGAGAAATTATGGACCTCGGCCGAGGGGGAAAAAAAGCCCGGAAGACAGGTGCAACAATTGTAATTATATAAACTTAGATATACAAATGACGATAATTGTTATATCAATAAACTTAGCAAAAGTTACTGTTCAAAAAATTAAGAAAACAATACATAATCATACTATTGAAATAACATTCGTTTTTTTAGAACAAATTGTTAATAGCTAGCCGATGATTCGTGTAGTTCTCCTAGCATTCTTCATAGCAAATTGGTAATCCATTCATAGCAGACAGCACAGCAGCAAAATAAATAAATAAAATCGGACCCCCTAAAAAATCGGACCATGGCCGGTCAGCCACCTCGTCCCATGTCTAAGCCGTCCTTGGTCAGGAATTTGATTCATTAACTCAGTTTTCAAAATTCGTTACCAAACTTCTACGTCGTCGCAATGATCAGATAGACATGTCTTCGATGAAGCTAAGTTTCCATGGAGCAGGTTGTCAGGCTTTGGTGAAAAAGATTGCAGGTTACGCGTTTTCTCACAATGTCCAAGAAGTAGTTGTCAGTAGTACCCCCGTAAACCAACATGGGCTTCCTCTCTGCCTCATTAGGGGCTCCCTGTCTCTTAAACATTTTACCTTTACTGGTATAGGTCCTGATGCATATTTGAACACACCTAAAACGCCTTGGGATTTTCCATTTTTGACTACGTTGCATCTCAGTAATGTTACATTGCGTGGCAACGACACCGGGGACTCTATTGATCTTTTCTCAAAGTGCGTCAACTTAAAGAACCTCACTTTGAAGAGTTTATGTGTTTGTTATGGGGAGGTATTTGACATCATTACCCCTCGACTTGAGAGTCTCATGCTTGTTAAGTTCTTACCTGTTAATAATGTCGTCAATGTGATTGCACCTTAACTTGAGAATCTCACTGTCGATGATTGTTATATCAACTACTTGAATGCACCTCCAGGATTTCAAGTTTTTGTTACAAATATGATAATTTTCTTCCTTTACTACAGCTGCCAAAATATTGTTTTCATTCTCTCAACAAAGCGAGTATCGCTTTGGATCCTTCAGACATGTCATACAAGGAGCAAGATGCACGTGACGCTATTAACATGCTTCAAAAGCTACACAGTGCCAGATTTCTCACGCTTAACTCGGGCATTGTTGAGGTATGTTACGTTGGTATATTTCTAATTATCAATCATATTAGGTATCACTTTTCTTGAGGCATTATACACTGAAGCACCCTTATAGTGTGACCGAATGCTAGCTAGAAAATGTGCCTTAAAGTATTTATATGTATCTTTAATGTCTAAATACTAGATTTTTTGCAGTGTCTTTCCTCATTTTCGGATATAGTATCACACCATTCTTCACCTTTTAGCAACTTAGTTTGCTTAAATATAGATTCCAGCGGGGCAGAAGCATACAAAGTAAAAATGTCCATTGCAACCAGAGACTTCTTGCTTGACAACTCCCCAAATGTAACATTTACGATATTTGACTATGTTGACTTGTAACGAAACAAAATTAGATGTTATGATTTAATGATTTATTCTCGAACGTTTTGTCGTGTTTTAACGTAACGTTGAATTTATTTGTGTTTACGGCTTCGTTTTAGCATTTAAGTTGATAACGTTTAGCTATTTGACGAAACTAGCGGAGCGGGGCCTCAAAAATAAGACCCCGGGGCCGGTCCCCAATCACACACACTCACTCTTCCATTCATTTTCACTTTACCAAATGTTATCTCTTTCTCTTCCTCATTTCCTCCTTCTTTCTCTTATCTATCTACCATCTCAAATTCATCATAAGTTCATAATAAATACTTGGATTTGTTGCAAGAATTAACTAAATAATACAACCTTAATAATAATAATCCTTTTGGTATAAGAAATTTGGGCTCTCAAAGTGTTCTTCCTCTTGAAAGTCTCCAAACCCGAAATTTGAAGATTTGGGTTGTTATGGTAAGTGAAACTCATCCTTTATTCATCATTTCATACTTATAAACTTGTTTCTTGTTGTTACCAAATGTTTTCGGGTAACAAATTGAGCCAAAAGTCGAATTAGGGTTTGTTAGGGTTTGTAATGGGTCAAAGCGAATTTGAAACTAGATTTGATGTTTTGAAGTGAAATCTTGGAATGGGTTGTGTTCATTTGAGTTTGTTTATGTCCAAATGTGTGGATTTAAGATTGAAATCGGGTCCTAGATCCTCCTTGGTCGTCTATGGAGTCAAAATGAGTGTTTTGGGGGTGTTTGGCTCGTCATGCTATTGCTGGTGCTGAACTGGGTGGGTTGCGGCGCAACTTAAATGGCTGTTTATTGGTTGCGGCGCAATCCTAAGCTGCGGCGCAATTGGAGGCCTTAATCACTTCACTTTTTCCTAGCTTTAGTTCTAGCATCCTAGGATCGTCCCGACCTTTCCAGAATGTCCTCTTATGACCTTATTGGTGCCCTACACAAGACAAACCATTCGTTCAAAGTCGTGAGTCACTTTTGGAACCAAACTTGAGATTTTAACTCAAACTATATACATATATATATATATATATCTATATATATATCTTTTGATCCGTAAGTCCGTTTTAGACGTATGACCTATCGTTGGAATCGTGAGAGAGTCTACTTTCTCATGGTGTCATCCTTTCGAAGTAAATCCATTTCCATTTCTAAAAATGTCTTGTCAAAGTGTCCTTGTATAAGTCCCAACTCAATAGATGGTACTACCTGAAGACACCTCTATGTCGATGGTGGAGTTACTTTGCAATATAAGCGCTGAACTGGAGACGACCAGTTACAGTGAGTATATACCAAGTTCTAGATAGATTACTTATTTAAGTGATAATAAGTAAAGAACAATGCAATAATATAAAATACTTGTAAAGTAAATTGGTGAGACAATATGTAATTTTCAAGTGTAATTTATTTATTAACTTTAAATAAATTACAAGGTTCTTGCGGAACCAAGATAATACAAAGTATGTAAATATCCTAACAACCTATGAACTACAATTGATCTACACTTGGAATTTCTCTAAACAATCGAAACACTTAAAGTTGTGAAATGTTCCTTTTTACGATTGAGAGAAGATTGCACAAGTTCACCAAGAATATTGCAGGTTTGCAAAGTATATGTTGTGTGTATTCTTGTTGTGCAATGACTTGTATTTATAGGCAAAGTTAACATTGGGATGTTAACTTTGGCCGTACAAATATGGTTGAGAACATTTAAGGAATAGCATTTAATTCCTTAAAATGCTGTGTAAAGTTGTAGTATAAAGCAACTTTACTCAACCAGCTTTATGTACCTTTTTGTACTTTATACATAGATAAATCTTATTATCCATGTAATAGCACATAAAGCATAAAAGTCAATTCCTCGTAATCAGTGTAAAGCTTTGTAAGAGCTTTCCACTGATGGTCTCCAGTTTGTAACTGACTAGAATGTCAACTGGGCTTCGCTGCCATTGTCATTCTCTATCTTCCACTTGTTGTCTTCGACTTCAACTGGAATGATTCTCCAACTGGACGAAGTCTTCAGTTGCGTTAACTGTACGATGCAACTGGACTTCAATATATTTCTGGACAAATCTTCTGGGTCTCCAGGTGCAACTGGAGACTAGCCAGTTTCACTGAAACTGGTCCTAACAAATTCCCCCTATTTGTCCTGAAATATTGCCAAGTCTTTTTCAGTTCTTGTATCTATACAAGTGTGAACTGGAGAGACTTGTTTGATTAAATCTATCTAAGTTTTCCAAGGCATTTTTATAGATTAATAAATGCCTTGGGTTTTTCTTTTGAGTTTGTTAGATCTAATCTATTATCTATCTTGTGGTTACAAACTGGTAACTTCATTTATACAGATAAATGAAATATACACAAGTTACAGAATGTAAACAAAAATTACAAGCAGATAAACTGAAGAGAGAACTTAATCAGATGGCCCTTCGCCAGTTCTCCTTCTCTTTGACACTGAAGAGATAGGCTGAGAGTCTTCAGGATCAATATTCAACTTAAGCTCCAGATTCTCTTTGTGTTGAATCTTGCCCTTCAAGAAGTTAACCCAAGCTTTCTCAAACCTATTCTTTTGTGCCTTTGCTTCCAAAAAGTTCACCATTTCCACCCATTCTGAGAACCCATATTGCATTGCACCAGGATTGTCAGTTCTAACCAGTGGCCCTCTAGCATAACTGACTTCAACATGAAAGTACTTGGTGCCTGGCTTAATTGTTATATGAACACCATTGATTGCCCCACTGTGTCTTCTGGTTGCCATGATCTGGGAATAATACTCTCTAGCTTCAGATTCATTTGATATTTTAATACTCCCAGCTCCAGCAGCCAGCACAACATTCTTGATGTCATCATTTGATACATCGCCAGTTGGTTCAATGAAGGTTCTAAGATTAGCATCTCTATACAGTGGCTTTCTTGGTTGAGGGTTCCTTCTTGGAGGATTCAATACCCTTTTCACAACCTTTCTTACATTTTCAATTCTTTTCTGAATCCCACTGGCCCTGTTCTCTTTTGCCTTCTCCACTGATATATTTAAATTTCTGGCATCATGCTCAGCTTCATCATCAGGATAGTGCCTGTCCAGTTCAATGTCAAGCATTTCTTTCAACATACCCACTATCCTGGCATCATCTTTCACTCTAGCATACTCCTCCTTAGTGATTCCCAACAAGTGAGCATCACTAATATCAAGCAATTTAATCTTGGCCAGATGTTGTTTGGCTTCAGCTTGGTTTGCTTGTTTCATTTTCTTTCTTTCTTTAATTTGATCACCAAGCCTTGCCAGACATTTGCTATCACTTTCAGAAACTGGAGGAAGTACATCAGCATTGCCAGTTTCCAACATTGGTACATCAGTGGCCGGCTGGGCTACATCAGATGCTAAACCCTTACCCTTATCAACATTCCCCCTTTCAATTACATCGGTCTCCTCTACCCTTTGCTCACCAGCTTCAGTACTGGTAGCCACAATCATTTCACCACCAGATTAACTTTCAGATGGAGTACTTCCAGGTGCAACTGGTGCAAGACTGCACTTCTTTCCCCCTTGGCAGCTTCTAGACCTGCCCTTATAGCTTCCCATTCAGAAGGGTGAGATGGCAACCGGTCAAGAGGCTGCCATGTTTGCATGTCCTTGCATTCTTTGAAAATTCCACACATCATCCTGAAAGACCTCCACAGATGGTTGGTCTCCTTTGACTGGGTCAGAACATTTGCTGTAACCTTTTGCTGACCAGTTTTTAGTTCATCCAAAATTTTAGAATCTTCACGAAGACCCGAAACCACCTGTTCCTTAACTTCCTCATCCTTTCTCTTCAAATTATCCACTTCAGTGGTCAGCTTATCAATAGATTGAGTATGATTGGATACCTGGGTGCTCAAAGTATCAATGCTGCCTCTCAACTGGTTGATCTCATTAGTGAGTGGGGCCAGATCAACCTGAGGAGTGGCCAGCTTGGTGATCTCAGACATCACCTTTTCTATCAATTGTGTTTCCCTTGCACCCAGCGTATCATCGATCTTCTGACCAACTGAAACCATCAACTGCTGCCCAAGTTCAGTCACATTCAACCCAGGCTTTTCAACTAACTCTTTCACCTGTTTTTCAATCTCCTTCAAATCAATTTCTGATCTTCTAACAGTGTTACCCAGCAGATTTGAGATTGAGGTTGTGACTTTGGTCTGAGTAAGGTCAAAGGCTTCTTTTAAAGATGTTGCCAGATTGTTGCAGCCAGTGACCAACTCATTAAGCTTGTTCAACACCAAGTCTTCATTTGCTGAAAACTTGTTAATCCCCAGATCAACCACTTTAATATTGGTCAAGTGATCCTTGTGGTATATGGAGAAAGACTTGGTGTTTTTGTCAAGTGTCTTTTGAATATCCTCCACCCTGGTAAGAAGGTTTTGGATATCGGCTTGAACAGACACAAATTGACTGTCCAGTGACGGAGGGGAAGGTGTCACTAGACCAGCAGCAGTTACCACTGGAGTAACTGGAGGAGGCAAATAGAGGGGAGCCTCCCCAGTTGACGTCGCAGCAGTTGAAGAAGTAATAATAGGAGTGGTAGAAGAAGAAGGGACTGAAGTAACAATGTGTTGTTCATGCTGAGAATGCTCAGGTGTGAACAACGGTGGCGGTGGGGGTGGCATTTCTCGAAGGAGTGAGAACTGCCCAGATGGTGATGGTGCCATACGTCTGTTTCCAGACATATAGTTATATGTGGGAAATGGAGTATTAGTAGGCTCATTTTCTTGGGATGGTAAAACTGAAATTGAAGCATCTGGAGGCGAGACTTGAGATGAAGGGTTTTGATCTTGTACAGAAGACTCAAAAATCTTCGAGTCTGATGTAGTACCTTCTGAATCCGAAGACTCAATAAGGATTTCCTTGTCATTAACATTCATGTCCAGATCCATGAATGTAACTGAGGGCTGACCAGATGGGTCAGTCTCCAGATGACCTTCTCCAGTTTCCTGGAAGGTTGCATCTGTTGGATAGAGGTCACTGGGGTTGCCTCAGTTATAGTTGCTCTATCCACAACCATAACATCATCAGCCGTAGAGTTGGGAACCTCAGTCTCCAGCAGTGACTGGCCAGAGATGTCATCAGTTCGTGCAATAGAAGTGTCAGAAGATAGGCCGTGGACACTTTGTGCTGACTCAAACTCTAATCTGGGTTAGGGTAGCCCAGTTTCATCTTCACCACCCTCTCCTACAGAAATTGCGAGGGTGGCTGCTTGCGGTTGTCCCATTTGACTATCTCCAGGTTCCTGTTGGGAGGAAACTGGAGGGCTGGTCAGGTTTCTACTGTCAGTGGCAAGTGCTGACAAAGTCCTAATGCGACGTGTTCTTGTTGCCTTTGGAACACCTGAAAGACCTGTTGGGAGGTCTCCAGGGTAAATGGTTATGGGGACAGACACGCTGGAGCTGGAGGGGTTAGACTGTTGCCCGGGTTCGGCAATGGTCACAATTCCAGCAGACGAACTGGTGGATCCCTCATTATTTTGAGGCCCGCCCAGTTGTCTTTCCGACTCACCTTGGACTGGTGCATCGGTTTTTTCAAATGCTAGCCGCATTCTATCTGGAATCTCGACCTCTCCAGCTTCAAATACCAGAGAGTCAAGATTCCTCAACAAATCTGGGACAGTGTATAGTGAATCTGTGCTAAAATAAGCTTCACTGCCCAGAATTTGTAGAAAACAGAGAGAGAGAAACCTGGAGAATGGGATACATAGTCCCCTGGTGCCCTTCAGTTTTTGTACCAAGCTTCTGAATAGGATATCAGCAAAATCCACTCTCAATCTTTTCCACAAGCAGTATGCCATTTCTACCTGTGCGGAGTTAATCTGGTCAAGTCCACCAGAACTCCCACCCATACTTTCCACAAGGTGGATGAAAAAGTACCTCCATGAAGGTGTAAGGCCCTTCATGGTCATCGCACCTTTTGTTTTCAAAACCCCTTTTTCGAGGCACTCCTTGTGTCCCATATCAAGGAGGACCTGGCGAAAATTTATATTTGGGGAGATGACAACAGGAGACTCTCCTTGTCTCCAGTAAATGAGGTGTAGAGCATCCCTCAATACATCTGCTGATAGGGTACACCGGACTGTTCCACCTTTTAATGTGAAATTGATGGAGGGGCAGTCGGAAGAAAGAGAAGCGGTGTACCAAAACTCACACAAGTAGTCATGAAACATCTTGCGTGGGTTTAAGGAGAATGAGGGTCCGATTGGAGAATCCCTCAAAAATCTTTGGATTCTCCCAATAAGGGTATCGGACCCTTGGGTTCCTTGTAAACTAGCCATCGGATTATTTGGATTTAGTTTGATGAGCGTAGTATTACCAGGAGCACCAGATACCTGTTTGACATCTGGTGGAGGAGCATATGGGACAGATAGGAGATTTACATCTCTAGAACGGGATGATTTAGGTGCCATTTGAAAATGAAATTGAAACTTTGGAATTAGGGTTCTTGATTTATGAAACAGAGAGAGAAAAGAAGCAATTTTAGATGATTGGGAAGTAAATGAAAAGAATGTAAAGGGAAGTAAATGTGATCGGAGTAAATAAGGGTATTTATAAGGAATTCAAGATCTCAATGAAATACCAAAAATTATATTTTATTAACAAAATCAATATAATTCACCGTGTCAGCATTAAATGCTACGACGGCTTAACTTACCCACGCGCCCACTAATTTTTATTTTCCCAATAAAAACAGTTGTCATTTACCAAAATAACTTTAAACACGTCAAATGACGATATCAAGTGGGTTAAAACACTCGAGTACCATCACGTGTCACAAAGATTGACCAAGTATTTCTATGTAAGTCCCAACTCAATAGATGGTACTACCTGAAGACACCTCTATGTCGATGGTGGAGTTACTTTGCAATATAAGCGCTGAACTGGAGACGACCAGTTACAGAGAGTATATACCAAGTTCTAGATAGATTACTTATTTAAGTGACAATAAGTAAAGAACAATGCAATAATGTAAAATACTTGTAAAGTAAATTGGTGAGACAATATGTAATTTTCAAGTGTAATTTATTTATTAACTTTAAATAAATTACAATGTTGTTGCGGAACCAAGATAATACAAAGTATGTAAATATCCTAACAACCTATGAACTACAATTGATCTACACTTGGAATTTCTCTAAACAATCGAAACACTTAAAGTTGTGAAATGTTCCTTTTTACGATTCAGAGAATATTGCACAAGTTCACCAAGAATATTGCAGGTTTGCAAAGTGTGTGTTCTGTGTTTTGTTCTTCGTTGTGCAATGAATTGTATTTATAGGCAAAGTTAACATTGGGATGTTAACTTTGGCCGTACAAATATGGTTGAGATCATTTAAGGAATAGCATTTAATTCCTTAAAATGCAGTGTAAAGTTGCAGTAAAAAGCAACTTTACTCAACCAGCTTTATGTACCTTTTTGTACTTAAATAATAAGATAAATCTTATTATCCGGGTAATAGCACATAAAGCATAAAAGTCATTTCCTCGTAATCAGTGTAAAGCTTTGTAAGAGCTTTCCACTGATGGTCTTCAGATTGTAACTGACTAGAATGTCAACTGGGCTTTGCTGCCATTGTCATTCTCTATCTTCCACTTGTTGTCTTCGACTTCAACTGGAATGATTCTTCAACTGGTCAGTTCTCAACTGGAGGAAGTCTTCAGTTGCGTTAACTGTACGATGCAACTGGACTTCAATATATTTCTGGACAAATCTTCTAGGTCTCCAGGTGCAACTGGAGACTGGCCAGTTTCACCGAAACTGGTCCTAACAAATTCCCCCTATTTGTCCTGAAATATTGCCAAGTCTTTTTCAGTTCTTGTATCTGTACAAGTGTGAACTGGAAAGACTTGTTCGATTAAATCTATCTAAGTTTTTCAAGGCATTTTTATAGATCAGTAAATGCCTTGGGTTTTTTTTTTAAGTTTGTTAGATCTAATCTATTATCTATCTTGTGGTTATAAACTGGTAACTTCATTTATACAAGGAAATGAAATATACATAAGTTACAGAATGTAAACAAAATTACAAGCAGATAAACTAAAGCGAGAACTTAATCAGATGGCCCTTCGCCATTTCTCCTTCTCTTTGACACTGAAGAGATAGGCTGAGAGTCTTCAGGATCAATATTCAACTTAAGCTCCAGATTTTCTTTGTGTTGAATCTTGCCCTTCAAGAAGTTAACCCAAGCTTTCTCAAACCTATTCTTTTGTGCCTTAGCTTCCAAAAAGTTCACCATTTCAACCCATTCTGAGAACCCATATTGCATTGCACCAGGATTGTCAGTTCTAACCAGTGGCCCTCTGGCATAACTGACTACAACATGAAAGTACTTGGTGTCTGGCTTAATTGTAACAAACACACCATTGATTGCCCCACTGTGTCTTCTGGTTGCCATGATCTGGGAGTAGTATTCTCTTGCTTCAGATTCATTTGATATTTTAATACTCCCAGCTCCAGCAGCCAGCACAGCATTCTTGATGTCATCATTTGATACATCGCCAGTTGGTTCAACAAAAGTTCTAAGGTCAGCATCTCTATGCAGTGGTTTTCTTGGTTGAGGATCCTTCTTGGTGGATTCAATACCCTTTTCACATCCTTTCTAACATTTTCGATTCTTTTCTGAATCCCACTGGCCCTGTTTTCCTTTGCCTTCTCCACTGATATATTTAAGTTTCTGGCATCATACTCAGCTTCATCATCAGGATAGTGCCTGTCCAGTTCAATGTCAAGCATTTCTTTTAACATACCCACTATCCTGGCATCATCTTTTACTCTAGCATACTCCTCCTTAGTGATTCCTAACAAGTGAGCATCACTAATATCAAGCAATTTAATCTTGGCCAGATGTTGTCTGGCTTCAGCTTGGTTGGCTTGTTTCATTTTCTTTCTTTCTTTGATTTGATCACCAAGCCTTGCCAGACATTTGCTATCACTTTCAGAAACTGGAGGAAGTACATCAGCATTCCCAGTTTCCAACATTGGTACATCAGTGGCCGGCTGGGCTACATCAGATGCTAAACCTTTACCCTTATCAATATTCCCCTATCCATCACATCCACATTCTCTAACCTTTGCTCACCAGTTTCAGTACTGGTAGCCACAATCACATTACCACCAGATTGACTTTCAGTTGGAGTTCTTTCAGGTGCAAGGACTGCACTTCTTTCCCCCTTGGCAGCATCTAGACCTGCCCTTATAGCTTCCCATTCAGAAGGGTGAGATGGCAACCGGTCAAGAGGCTGCCATGTTTGTAAGTCCTTGCACTCTTTAAAAATTCCACACATCATTCTGAAAGACCTCCATAGATGGTTGGTCTCCTTTGACTGGGTCAGAACATTTGCAGTAACTTGTTGCTGACCAGTTTTCAGTTCTTCCAAGATTTTAGAATCTTCACTAAGACCCGAAACCACCTTTTCCTTAACTTCTTCATCCTTTTGTTTCAAATTATTCACTTCAGTTGTCAGATTTTCAATAGACTGAGTATGATTAGATACCTGGGTGCTCAAATTATCAATGCTGCCTCTCAACTGGTTGATCTCATTAGTGAGTAGGGCCAGATCAACCTGAGGAGTGGCCAGCTTGGTGATCTCAGACATCACCTTTTCTATCAATTGTGTTTCCCTTGCACCCAGCGTATCATCGATCTTCTGACCAACTGAAACCATCAACTGCTGCCCAAGCTCAGTCACATTCAACCCAGGCTTTTCAACTAACTCTTTCACCTGTTTTTCAATCTCCTTCAAATCAATTTCTGATCTTCTAACAGTGTTACCCAGCAGATTTGAGATTGAGGTTGTGACATTGGACTGAGTGAGGTCGAAGGCTTCCTTTAGAGAAGTTGCCAGATTGTTGCAGCCTCCGACCAGCTCATTGAGCTTCTTTAACACCAAGTATTCATTTGATGAGAACTTGTTAATCCCAGATCAACCACTTTAATATTGGTCAGATGGTCCTTGTGGTATCTGGAGAAAGACTTAGTGTTTTTGTCAAGTGTCTTTTGAATATTCTCCACCCTGGTAAGAAGGTTTTGGATATCGGCTTGAACAGACACAACTTGACTGTCCAGTGACGGAGGGGAAGGTGTCACTGGACCTGTAGCAGTTTCCACTGGAGCAACTGGAGGAGGCAAATTGAGAGAAGCCTCCCCAGTTGACATCGCAGCAGTTGAAGAAGTAATAATTGGAGTGGTGGAAGAAGAAGGGACTGAAGTAACAATGTGTTGTTCATGCTGAGAATGCTCAGGTGTGAACAACGGCGGCGGTGGGGGTGGCATTTCTCGAAGGAGTGAGAACTGCCCAGATGGTGATGGTGTCATACGTCTGTTTCCAGACATATAGTTATATGTGGGGAATGGTATTTCAGTAGGCTCATTTATTAGGGATGGTAAAACTGAAATTGAAGTATCTGGAAGCGAGACTTGAGATGAAGGGTTTTGATCTTGTACAGAAGACTCAAAAATCTCCAAGTCTGAAGCAGTACCTTCTGAATCCGAAGACTCATAAGGATTTCCTCGTCATTAACATTCATGTCCAGATCCATGAATGTAACTGAGGGCTGACCAGATGGGTCAGTCTCCAGATGACCTTCTCCAGTTTCCTAGAAGGTTGCATCTGTTGGAGGATCAGATACCGAGGTATCTTCACCAGGGATAGAGGTCACTGGGGTTGCCTCAGTTATAATTGCTCTATCCACAATCATAACATCATCGGCCGAAGAGTTGGGAACCTCAGTCTCCAGTAGTGACTGGCCAGAGACTTCGTCAGTTCGTGCAATAGAAGTGTCAGAAGATAGGCCGTGGACACTTTATGCTGACTCATACTCTAATCTGGGTTGGGGTAGCCCAGTTTCATCTTCACCACCCTCTCCTACAGAAATTGCGAGGGTGGCTGCTTGCGGTTGTCCCGTTTGACTTTCTCCAGGTTCCTGTTGGGAGAAAACTGGAGGGCTGGTCAGGTTTCTACTGTCAGTGGCAAGTGCTGACAAGGTCCTAATGCGACGTGTTCTTGTTGCCTTTGGAACTCCTGAAAGACCTGTTGGGAGGTCTCCAGGGTAAATGGTTGTGGGGACAGACACGCTGGAGCTGGAGGGGTTAGACTGTTGCCCGGGTTCGGCAATGGTCACAATTCCAGCAGACGAACTGGTGGATCCCTCATTATTTTGAGGCCCGCCCAGTTGTCTTTCCGACTCACCTTGGACTGGTGCATCGGTTTTTGCGAATGCTAGCCGCATTCTATCTGGAATCTCGACCTCTCCAGCTTCAGATACTAGAGAGTCAAGATTCCTTAACAAATCTGGGACAGTGTAAAGTGAATCTGTGCTTAAATATGCTTCACTGCCCAGAATTTGTAGAAAACAAAGAGAGAGAAACCTGGAGAAGGGGATACATAGTCCCCTGGTGCCCTTCAGTTTTGAACCAGGCTTCTGTAAAGGATATCAGCAAAATCCACTCTCAATCCATTCCACAAGCAGTATGCCATCTCTGCCTGTGCGGAGTTAATCTGGTCAAGTCCACCAGAACTCCCACCCATACTTTCCACAAGGTGGATGAAAAAGTACCTCCATGAAGGTGTAAGGCCCTTCATGGTCATCGCACCTTTAGTTTTCAAAACCCCTTTTTCGAGGCACTCCTTGTGTCCCATATCAAGGAGGACCTGGCGAAAATTGATGTTAGGGGAGATGACAACAGGAGACTCTCCTTGTCTCCAGTAATTGAGGTGTAAAGCATCCCTCAATACATCTGCTGATAGGGTACACTGGACTATTCCACATTTTAATGTGAAAGTGATGGAAGAACAATCGGAAGAAAGAGAAGCAGTGTACCAAAACTCACACAAGTAGTCGTGAAACATCTTGCGTGGGTTTAAGGAGAATGAGGGTCTAATTGGAGAATCCTTCAAAAATCTTTGGATTCTCCCAATAAGGGTATTGGACCCTTGGGTTCCTTGTAAACTCGCCATCGGATTATTCGGATTTAATTTGATGAGCGAAGTATTACCAGGAGCACCAGATGCCTGTTTGACATCTGGTGGAGGAGCATATGGGACAGATAAGAGATTTACATCTCTTGAACAGGATGATTTAGGTGCCATTTGAAAATGAAATTGAAACTTTGGAATTAGGGTTCTTGATTTATGAAGCAGAGAGAGAAAGGAAGCAATTTTAGATGATTGGGAAGTAAATGAAAAGAATGTAAAGGGAAGTAAATGTGATCGGAGTAAATAAGGGTATTTATAAGGAATTCAAGATCCCAATGAAATACCAAAAATTATATTTTATTAACAAAATCAATTTTGTAGATATTTTTACAAAATAAGTTTGAATTTTGAATCAAAAACATAATTCATTGTGTCAGTATTAAATGCTACGACGGCTTAACTTACCCACGCGCCCACTAATTTTCATTTTCCCAATAAAAACAGTTGTCATTTACCAAAATGTCTATTAACACGTCAGATGACGATATCAAGTGGGTTAAAACACTCGAGTACCATCACGTGTCTCAGATATTGACCAAGTATTTTCTAACGTTATGAAAAATTAAGACAAGACTGAACCTGGTCACTGGAGGATTCGTCCAGCGCCAGTTTCCAACTGGAGAGTTCTCCAGTTTCCATTTTCAAACAAAACGAATTTTAGTCAGAAAATTATTTTGAGTCTTTCCCCCTAAAATGATGATCCAGAAATCGATTAGTGCCAGGATAGTATCACAAAGGCGTTCGATAGCCTGGCGAACAAAGATTATCTGGACCTCCTCAACTGGAGAACTTTATCAGTGTCACTGACGCGTTCATAACAAAAATCTCCAGTTTTAAGGATTTAACATTCCCAGTTCACTGATGAGATGTTTAAAGGTTTTCTCATCAAGAGGTTTTGTAAAAACATCAGCGAGTTGTTTGTCAGTGGAAATGAAATGAATTTCAATGTCTCCTTTCATAACATGATCACGAATAGAATGATACCTGATGTCAATATGCTTTGTTTTGGAGTGCATCACTGGGTTGTGAGATATAGCAATTGCACTGGTGTTGTCACAAAAGATTGGGGTCCTTGTATACTTTTGACCATAATCTAGTAACTGGTTCTTGATCCAGAGAATCTGGGCACAGCAACTGGCCGCAAAAATGTACTCTGCCTCAGCAGTGGACATAGAGACTGATGTCTGCTTCTTGCTGGTCCAACTTACCAGTTTTCCTCCAAGGAAATGACAACCACCAGTTGTTGATTTTCTATCTATCTTACAACCTGCATGATCTGAATCCGAATAACCCATTAGATCTAACCCTGAGCCTTTGGGGTACCAAAGACCAAGATTAGGACACCCTTTCAGGTATCTAAAGATACGCTTAACAACGTGCAAATGTGATTCTTTGGGGTTAGCCTGAAACCTGGCACATAGACATGTTGCGAACATTATATCTGGTCGACTGGCAGTTAAATACATCAGTGAACCAACCATACCACGATATTCAGTGATGTTCACTGGTTTGCCAGTTGGGTCAGAGTCCAAATTTAATGGTGCTGCAATAGGTGTGTTTTCGATGGGATTGAATCATATTTGTATTTTCTTAACAAATCTCTGACATATTTTACTTGGTTTATGAAAATTCCATTTTCAGTTTGCTTAATCTGAAGACCTAAGAAAAATGTTAATTCACCCATTAAACTTATTTCATACTCAGATGACATGATTTTAGAAAACTTTTTACACATTGCATCATCAGTTGAACCAAATATGATGTCATCAACATAAATTTGTACCAGTAAGATATTACCTTTTTCTTTCAAGATAAATAAGGTATTATCTATTGCACCTCTTTGAAAGCCATTTTTAAGAAAATGTTTAGTTAAAGTATCATACCAGGCTCTTGGGGCTTGTCTAAGACCATACAAAGCTTTGTTCAGTCTATAGACCCAGTGAGGATGCTTCTCATTGATGAAGCCTGGAGTCTGCTTAACATATACAACTTCTTCCAATGTTCCATTAAGGAACGCACTTTTGACATCCATCTGGAAGACTTTAAACTGCAGATGGGCTGCATAAGCCAAAAATATTCTGATGGCTTCAAGTCTTGCAACTGGAGCAAAAGTTTCATCAAAGTCAACGCCTTCTGCTTGACAATAACCCTGGGCAACTAATCTGGCCTTGTTTCTTACAACATGGCCATCTTCATCCATCTTGTTTCAGTAGACCCATCTTGTACCAATAGGTTCTTTCTTTAACCCTGGTGGACAAACAAGCTCCCAAACATTGTTCCCCCCCCCCCCCCCCCCCCCCCCCCCCTTGTGGACAAGG
This sequence comes from Erigeron breviscapus, assembly GCA_034093135.1. Taxonomy (NCBI): domain Eukaryota; kingdom Viridiplantae; phylum Streptophyta; class Magnoliopsida; order Asterales; family Asteraceae; genus Erigeron; species Erigeron breviscapus. The sequence continues at coordinate 202,145,794 of CM067167.1, read as the reverse complement.
AACAAGTTCCCACACATTATTCCTTTCAAACTGGATGAGCTCTTCTTGCATAGCTTCCACCTAGCTTGGGTCTGCCATAGCCTCGTCAATCTTCTTCGGTTCAATTAGTGAAAAGAAGGTGACGTTTAAGCACTGCTAACTGGTGGCTCTTCTAGTCTGAACCCCACTATTTGGATCTCCCACAATCTGTTCAATTGGATGTGCTCGAGTCCATCTAGTGTATTGACTAGGCTGGTGTAAAACAATATCAGTGCAAGTCACCTGGCGATCTTCTTCAGTTGCAGCAGCTTCTAGAGGAGGATCTGTCCAAACTACTTCTATGTCCTCATCAGAGTCAATGAGGTCACGATTTGCATCATGAAATTCTTCATTAAAAGGCATTTCTTGAAGAACTGGAGAAGTTGGAGTTTGAACTGGTGCTGATATTGGAGTGGCACGTACATCAGACCCAATCACCAATTCCTGTGGTAAATTAAATTTGATGGAGGGATAAAATGAAGTGTCACTGGAGATGCTCTTCTTCTTAACTGGTTCCAATTTGTTGTAACTGGAAACATCTTTTGGTGAAACAACTGACTGATGAACTTGGTCAGTTTCACCAAAATTTATTGGAACGACTGGAGAAATATCAAGGCTTGGTCTCTTGATGATTGCTTCAGTTGATTCATCGAATGTGACATGAATTGTCTCATGAACCTTTTGGAGTCTATAATTATAAACTCTAAAGGCCTTTCGAATATCTGAATAACCTAAAAATACCCCTTCATCAGCCTTTGCATCAAACTTTCCAAGCTGACTGGAATCATTTAAAATATAAACTGGACAACCAAATACATGAAAATATCCAATATTTGGTTTACGATTCCTGAGTACTTCATAGGCGGTCTTCTTATGTCTCTTGATGTAGACTGACCGGTTTTGGGTATGACAAGCAGTTGCAACTGCCTCAGCCCAAAAACTGGTGGGAAGACCTGATTCAGATAGCATACTTCTGGCTGCTTCTATCAGTGTGCGATTCTTTCTTTCCACAACTCCATTCTGCTCTGGAGAGTGTGCTGATGAGAAGTTTTGAGAAATGCCAGTGTCATTGCAAAATGTTTCAAGTACCTTATTTTGAAATTCAGTACCATTATCACTTCGCAACTGACAGACTTTTCGAGTATACTTGAGTTCTATTCTTTTGATGAGAGAGATGATTTCAGCAGGTGCATCACTTTTGGATCTAAGGAATACCACCCAACAGTATCTGGTGAATTCATCGACCACAACTAGAGTGTATTTCTTCCCAGCTCTAGTTTGAACATTCACTGGACCAAAAAGATCCATATGAAGCATGTGAAGAGGTTCAGTGATGCTAAAGTTTTGCCTTGTCTTGAAACTGGCCCTTTTCTGCTTGCCCATCTCACACCTGGACATGGCTTTTCTTTATTAAAAGAAATCTGAGGTATCCCATCAACCAGTTGTTTGCGAGACAACTTGTTAATATTTTTGAAATTAAGATGGGATAATCTTTTATGCCACAGCCAGTTGGTATCCTCATCAGCCTTGGTATAGAAGCACTGCTCCTTTGGAGCTGGTTCCATATCCATGATGTACACATTACCTTTTCTTGGTGCAACCATCACCACTTTCCAATACTTGTTAAATATGGTGCCTTGAGCAATATCGAACAAAACTCTGTAGCCATCATCACAAAGTTGGCTGACACTGATCAGGTTGTATTTCAAACCATTCATAAATGCAACTCTTTTGAATTCGACCTGTCCGTTATTGAGTACACCATATCCTTCAGTCTTTCCATTTTGATCATTACCAAACGTCACTGCCGGTCCATCTTGGACAGTGAACTCTTCAAGCAGGGGCTTACATCCGGTCATAGTCCGGCCAGCAGCGTTGTCCAGATACCAGATATTCTTCTTTCGATCGCCCTGCACACCCACAAAAATCATCAGTTATTTTTGTGAACCCATCTTTTCTTGATGGGTTCACTGGACTTCTCTACAAAAGTCACAGTTGATTGTTGTGGTGGTAAACTGAAGACTATGATCCAGGTGCAGGAGTAAAAACGATTGGTATTTGATACCTGCTCCCTTTTTCTTATCAGATTTAGTTCCAGATGGAACATTCTTTTGTTTTGGTTTTGAAGGGGGTTTAATATTTTGTTTTACAACTGGAGGTGATGAACCTCCTTCCAGATTTTTAATCCGGGCAGTACAACTCTGAACCTGTCGAGACAAAAGTTGGAGTTGACTTTCCAATTTAAACAAAATATCTTTTTCATCAGGCTGCTGAACCTTGGACCTTGGTTCAGCTGGAGTTTTAGTCTTTTGGGTCTTGGGCTCCTTAGACTTCTGAGGTAAAGGCTTGTTACCAGTGGCCTTTTTAACTGGAGCACTAGCCTGTTTGGCTCCAGGTTTAACCTCAATAGGGGTGGTCTCAATGGGTTCAGTTTCAACAGCTTCAGGTTGATCATAAGAAGTTTCAACCCTGAGAGCTGGAGGCAATGCATGAAGATCTGGTATGAGAGCTGCCATTTCCAGATTTCCATGCATTTTTCTGGGCATCAATTGTTCTGGAAAATGCATCATAGTTCTTTCCAGATGCTTTTACCCAGGATTTGATAATCATTTGTTCTTTTTCAAGATCAGAAATTAATTTTTGATTATCAAATTCCAAAGCCTCAATTTTCAAAACTGACTCCTTGAGAGCCAACTGGACACTTTGTAAATCATTCTGTTGTGGTTTAACATTGTTTAGTTCAATTAAGATAGTGTCCAGATATCTTTCACTATCTGCTCTAACAGTTTCCACAAAAGCCAAATCACCACTTAATGATTCAGCAAGGTCCAGTTTCAGTTCTGGATCCACCTGATTGTCATAATCACATACCTTTTTCAAAATGATGTCCACCCATCTTCCAGTGATGACATCTTCTTTCGCCACGTGCTGCTGTTGATCTTCCAAGGCCATGAAACACATGTCCCTTTCCTCTTCTTCATCAGCTGATGAGTCATCAGAGTACTCCCATTTTCCCTCAGTTTGTGCCATCAAGCACTGATCCTTTTCTTTTTCAATGGACAGGAGGGCAATCTGGGCCTTAAGCTTCTTATATTTAGCTTTGTAGCTATCATCAGGCCGATTGAAATTAGGGACAGAGGGACCAGTTTGGTGGTTCATCTGACTAGATCTGCATTCCTTCATAAAATGACCTTTCTTACCGCATTTATAGCAGGTAAGATTGGTTTTATCCAGAGAGCTGGAACTGGAAGCATTGTTTGGGCCATTAAATCTTTTGGATTTATGCTTAAACCTATTAAAGGTTTTAGCGATCATGGCTACCAGATCATCATCGTCAGTTTCATCACAACCGTCACTAATTTCAGTGGTCAGGCCAGAGTTCAAGAAACTATTTAACATCTCCTTCATTGAGTGTGCCTGGACACTCTCTGTAGACATTAAAGCAGTACAAGGTCGCTCAGTTACACTAGCAACCTTGGGACTCTGGGCATGGTTCATGGCATCCTGCTCAGCCACCAGTCTTGCAGCATTATTGTCTTTAGTGAATCTGAAGGCTCCATAGAGCGATGCAAGAGTATGGCTGTGCAGGGTTTTACCTTGTCTTAAGACAAGAACCATATTTTCCCATTTGGAAGGAAGAATATCACAAAACTTCTCAAGAAGAATATCCTTACCCTTCTCTACACCCAAGCCTCTCAACTGATTAATGAGGCTAGAAAACCTGGTATAAGTACCAGTTAGACTTTCATTGGGCAGAGCAAAGAAGGATTCATACTTCTTGTTCAAGGCAACCTTTCTGGTGACAATAGTGTCATCACCTCCTTCAAACTGAATAACTAATTCATCCCACATTGACTTGGCACTGGGGAACAACACAAATGTTGGAATTAGATCTTCAGGGACAGCTCCAAGGATCATGTTCTTGAGTCTGGTGTCCAGATCTACAAGTCTACGATCCTCATCAGACCAGTGGTCTTCGAGCTTTTCTCTTGAACCTCTTCTTCCAGTTGGATCTAGAAGAGGACTTACCCCAAGAGACATGGGAATATATGGTCCATCCTTAAGGATTTTCAACATATACCTCTCTATCCCACCAAAATGCAAAAGCATTCTGGCCTTCCATGTACCGAAGGTCTCACTATTTCCATCAAATTTTGGAACAGGAGTGTTAGAATAATGTACATGGACATGGTTAGGGGCAGTAGAAGGAGGAGGGTTTGTATTAACATTTTGAAGAGGTGGTGTATTAGTATTCAAAGGGTTTTCACCAGAACCAGAACCATCTCCACCTTCAGTAGTAGTCATCTAAGCAGATCTAGGCAAGTTTATTAGCCTTCTGCTCTGATACCACTTGTAAGTCCCAACTCAATAGATGGTACTACCTGAAGACACCTCTATGTCAATGGTGGAGTTACTTTGCAATATAAGCACTGAACTGGAGACGACCAGTTACAGTGAGTATATACCAAGTTCTAGATAGATTACTTATTTAAGTGACAATAAGTAAAGAACAATGCAATAATATAAAATACTTGTAAAGTAAATTGGTGAGACTATGTAATTTTCAAGTGTAATTTATTTATTAACTTTAAATAAATTACAAGGTTGTTGCGGAACCAAGATAATACAAAGTATGTAAATATCCTAACAACCTATGAACTACAATTGATCTACACTTGGAATTTCTCTAAACAATCGAAACACTTAAAGTTGTGAAATGTTCCTTTTTACGATTGAGAGAAGATTGCACAAGTTCACCAAGAATATTGCAGGTTTGCAAAGTATATGTTGTGTGTATTCTTGTTGTGCAATGACTTGTATTTATAGGCAAAGTTAACATTGGGATGTTAACTTTGGCCGTACAAATATGGTTGAGAACATTTAAGGAATAGCATTTAATTCCTTAAAATGCTGTGTAAAGTTGCAGTATAAAGCAACTTTACTCAACCAGCTTTATGTACCTTTTTGTACTTTATACATAGATAAATCTTATTATCCGTGTAATAGCACATAAAGCATAAAAGTCAATTCCTCGTAATCAGTGTAAAGCTTTGTAAGAGCTTTCCACTGATGGTCTCCAGTTTGTAACTGACTAGAATGTCAACTGGGCTTCGCTGCCATTGTCATTCTCTATCTTCCACTTGTTATCTTCGACTTCAACTGGAATGATTCTTTAACTGGTCAGTTCTCAACTGGAGGAAGTCTTCAGTTCCAGTTGCGTTAACTGTACGATGCAACTGGACTTCAATATATTTCTGGACAAATCTTCTGGGTCTCCAGGTGCAACTGGAGACTGGCCAGTTTCACTGAAACTGGTCCTAACAGTGTCCTTGTTTATGTTCGGTTAAGCCAATAAGACGTTTGAGGGTTATGACATAACCAAATCGAGTCCGATTGTCATCCAAAGTTGAATTACATTTCTAAAGCTCCAATTAGAGTTTGACTCGTGATTGTAATATGTGTACTTGATAGGTGATGCACACGAAGCGATTGTTGGACGTTTATAGTTTGACTTTAACTTGTTATAGCCGCCCAAGGTGAGTTTCGTAATTCCCTACTCAATTGAGATTCGGGCTGAAAAGTGTACATACTTGTTTGATTATTGATTAATTGATTGATTGATTGTTCGATTGACGAATTGACTTATTGCTTGATTAATTATGCTTTCGGTTATGAATGATTGTTGTGGTTAGGATAGTTGTACATACATGGAAGATGATTATGTCATCAATGAGTTATAGATGTGGTGGGAAGGCTGCGGGTGACCCTATATATAAACATCTATGATTCATTGAAATTATAGTCGTATGAAGTGTATGTGCATTGCGTTGTTGGTTGATGGAAAACGTTTTGATATGGAACGGGACATAGGATCTTGCATGATAATATTTCCCCCATAACGTATTATAGATTTGTGATTGTGATAACGATAAGTCCATGTTGATGGCATAACGATAAGTCCATGTTGATGGCATAACGATAAGTCCATGTTGATGGCATAACGATAAGTCCACGTTAGTGGCATAACGATAAGTCCATGTTGATGGCATAACGATAAGTCCATGTTGATGGCATAACGATAAGTCCACGATTAGTGGCATAATGATTAAGTCCACATTTGTGGCATAACATTGTTGTTAACGATATTGTTTAACGTGTATATTGTATATGAATGTTTAGTTGTAACGAAATGCCGATATATGACGCGTTATTTATTATGTAAGTCGTGCCGTTATCGACGTTATATTTAGATGTGAACGATTATTGGACGTTAACGTGACTTGTATTGATTTGTGATAACGTGAAACCTTTTAGGGTTTTCCTTGGACGTGATTAGGTATTCTAATCCTTGTATATCGTTAACGGTTGTTATCCCGACACTTATTTCCTATTACTTGTCCCTACGAACTCACCAACTTTATGTTGACGCTTTTTAGTACACTTTTCAGGTGAACAGGTGAATCAAAGATGTTTTGGATGTTTCATTGCATGCTAGGGTTGGACTTGGACCTTTTCATGGATCCGTGATTCATTATCCCCGATCAAGGGTTATGTTTATGTATGAACCGATACTTGTATTCTTGAATGCTTGTATGGATTATTTAATCCTATATATGCATTTAGATTGTCTCTACTTAATTTCCATGTCGTGTTGTGCTATTGGTGTAACCCCCATAATTCCGCCTTGTTGGGGTGTTACACCAAACGCCATTCTCATTACAGATTTACCTGAGGTACTTTCATACGGATGCTATTAATTATCTAATATTTCAATGTTAACTTAAAGCATTATCCCTGATTCGCAGGAACCATCTATAAGAGAAATGTTAGAGAAAATGATTACAGAGAAGAAAGCCAAACTGATTGCAGACGATGTTAAGCGTACTCATATGATGGAATTGCAAGCCTCCGCAGAAAAGCAGGAAATTGTGCTATTTACCAAAGCAAGCATTTTGAAACTGATGACATTACTACGAAAGGCATTGAGCTTGGAGAAAACAGATTCGAGTTTTTACAAACTTCCATAAAAGCGGATAGAGTTCTGACTTTTTATAAGTACTTTAACAGAGGATAATGAAGTTTGGGCTGCTAAGATTTAAGTTTATGGATTTAAATTGGTGATGAAATGATGAATTCAAATTTGAATGTGACTGAATGAGCGAGGTGATTCTATAGATGTATGTTTGAGTTATCTTTATTACATTACGGGTATTAATTTTATACTCGTAATAATTAAGTAGTTGCAAGACTGAGGGTTCTTTTCTATCTTAGATAGAATCTGGAAAAAAAAAAAAAAAAAAAAAAAAAAAAAAAAAAAAAAAAAAAAAAAAAAAAAAAAAAAAAAAAAAAAAAAAAAAAAAAAAAAAAAAAAAAAAAAAAAAAAAAAAAAAAAAAAAAAAAAAAAAAAAAAAAAAAAAAAAAAAAAAAAAAAAAAAAAAAAAAAAAAAAAAAAAAAAAAAAAAAAAAAAAAAAAAAAAAAAAAAAAAAAAAAAAAAAAAAAAAAAAAAAAAAAAAAAAAAAAAAAAAAAAAAAAAAAAAAAAAAAAAAAAAAAAAAAAAAAAAAAAAAAAAAAAAAAAAAAAAAAAAAAAAAAAAAAAAAAAAAAAAAAAAAAAAAAAAAAAAAAAAAAAAAAAAAAAAAAAAAAAAAAAAAAAAAAAAAAAAAAAAAAAAAAAAAAAAAAAAAAAAAAAAAAAAAAAAAAAAAAAAAAAAAAAAAAAAAAAAAAAAAAAAAAAAAAAAAAAAAAAAAAAAAAAAAAAAAAAAAAAAAAAAAAAAAAAAAAAAAAAAAAAAAAAAAAAAAAAAAAAAAAAAAAAAAAAAAAAAAAAAAAAAAAAAAAAAAAAAAAAAAAAAAAAAAAAAAAAAAAAAAAAAAAAAAAAAAAAAAAAAAAAAAAAAAAAAAAAAAAAAAAAAAAAAAAAAAAAAAAAAAAAAAAAAAAAAAAAAAAAAAAAAAAAAAAAAAAAAAAAAAAAAAAAAAAAAAAAAAAAAAAAAAAAAAAAAAAAAAAAAAAAAAAAAAAAAAAAAAAAAAAAAAAAAAAAAAAAAAAAAAAAAAAAAAAAAAAAAAAAAAAAAAAAAAAAAAAAAAAAAAAAAAAAAAAAAAAAAAAAAAAAAAAAAAAAAAAAAAAAAAAAAAAAAAAAAAAAAAAAAAAAAAAAAAAAAAAAAAAAAAAAAAAAAAAAAAAAAAAAAAAAAAAAAAAAAAAAAAAAAAAAAAAAAAAAAAAAAAAAAAAAAAAAAAAAAAAAAAAAAAAAAAAAAAAAAAAAAAAAAAAAAAAAAAAAAAAAAAAAAAAAAAAAAAAAAAAAAAAAAAAAAAAAAAAAAAAAAAAAAAAAAAAAAAAAAAAAAAAAAAAAAAAAAAAAAAAAAAAAAAAAAAAAAAAAAAAAAAAAAAAAAAAAAAAAAAAAAAAAAAAAAAAAAAAAAAAAAAAAAAAAAAAAAAAAAAAAAAAAAAAAAAAAAAAAAAAAAAAAAAAAAAAAAAAAAAAAAAAAAAAAAAAAAAAAAAAAAAAAAAAAAAAAAAAAAAAAAAAAAAAAAAAAAAAAAAAAAAAAAATTAAACATATGCATGAACCATAGTGACCATGTTAGGTCCAGATTTACTGGACTCGCTCCAGACTCGACTACTGGAGCCTTACTGAAGATCTGTCCAGAAACGTGTTCTACTGGACCTACTCCAGACTTGGAATCTGGAGTCCCTCTGAAGATTTGTCCAGAAATAATGAAAGACCAGTGAGCAAATACTTGTATAGGAAATCTGGAGTATTCTCCAGATGAGCTCACTGGACTTTACCCCAGTCCAGATCAACTCTACTGAAGACATTCTGACTGAAGTCAAAGACTGAAGTGTGAAGAAAGAAGACTGACAAATGGCGGAGTCCACTGGAAAGTCTTACCAGATCTGTACACTGGAGGATTGTTAGTGTTCTAGACCCTACAAGTCTGAACACTGATATCGAGGATTGACTTTTCCCTTTACACACTTTCCAAAGAACAATCCACTTGTTCTTTACCAAAGTTTGTGTGTGTAAAGGTGGTTAGATAAAAGGACACAAAGTCATTTGATGTGACTTTATCCTTATTCCTTATCCAATACATTTAATGTTCTTGTCGGATCATTAAATGTATGCAACCATATTTGTACGGCACAAAATTCACTAGTGAATTTTGTTGCCTATAAATACAAAGTCATTTCCTTGAGAAAAATACTTTTTAGCAAATTGGTGAACTTGCTTAAATACTCTCGATCTAAACAGTTATACTTTACAACTCTAAGTATATCGATCAAAGGAGTTTATTTAGCAAGTATAGATCACTTGTAATTCAAAGATTGTTTAGATACTTACATACGTGTAATATCTAGGTTCCGCAACGATCTTGTATTTTGTTTATACATCAATAAAGAAAATACACTTGAAAACTACATATGTGTTCCACCATTTATTTACTTGTTTAAATATTGCTTAAGTCATTTATTACTTTGTTTATATTCTTGCATATTTATATTGAAGTAATACTAGTCCGATTCTAGTTCATACTTGTCTTGTTATTTTACACTCGTGGGTTAAACCATCGTGTGAGGGACTTTACAATTGGTATCAGAGCAAAAGGTTAATATACTTACCTAGATCTGTTTCGCGATGGCAATCCCAGAAAATCAACAAGAAACTCATGAAACTAATTTTAATGAACCACCCACTGGAAATAACAATCCACCTCCTCCTCCTCCTGCTTCTCCACATGTGCATGTGCACTACTCGAATAATCTTGTTCCTAAATTCAATGGGAGCAGTGATGACTTTGGTACGTGGAAAGCTAGGATAATATTGCATGTTACTGGTATTGAAAGGATTATGATGAAAATTTTAAACGAAGGACCCTATGTGCCAAGACTTCCTATCAATGCACTTCTTGACCCTACAGGATCAAGAAGTGGGAGGGAAAAGAGAGAGGAACACTGGTCCGAAGAGGAGAAAAGATTAGTAAATCTTGATACACTTCTTAAAAATATGATCCTCGGGGCTGTTCCAGAAACTCTTATTCCCACACTAGTTCTCTATCCCAGTGCCAAAAGCATGTGGGATGAACTGGTGAACCAGCATGAGGGAGGTGATGATACTGTTGTTACCAGAAAAGTCTCCTTAAACAAAAAGTATGAGTCATTTTTTGCTCTCCCCAATGAGTCCCTTACTGGTACTTACACCAGATTTATGAGCATCATAAACCAGTTAAGAGGACTAGGGGTAGAAAAAGACAAGGATATACTTTTGGAGAAATTTTGTGATATTCTTCCAACAAAATGGTCTCACATGATTCTGGTCTTGAGGCAAGGTAAAACCTTGCATTCCCATACTTTGACAACATTGTATGGAGCCTTCAGATTCACTGAAGAAAATCAAGCCCAGAGGATTGAGGCAGAAAAAGATTCTTTTAATCATGCTTCCAGTAGTTCCACAGTGGTCACTAATACTGCACCACCTTGTGCGGCATTAATATCTTCTGAGAATGTATTTTCTATGAAGAAGATGATGTCTGAACTAATGGATTCTGGAGTCTGTAATGATATCTCTCCAGACTGTGATGAAACTGACAGTGATGACCTGGTTGCAATGATGGCCAAAACGTTTAACCGTTTTAAGGCCAGAGCAAATAGGCCCACTGGACAACATGCACCCAGTTCTTCCACTGACAAGACCAATCTGACATGCTTTAAGTGTGGCAGAAAAGGTCATTTCATGAAAGAGTGTAGGTCCAGTCAGTTTGTCTCTCAGTCTGGTCCAACTGCTTCTTATAACAAGCCTGATGATAGCTATAAATTGAAATACAAAAAGCTTAAGGCTCAGATTGCTCTCTTGTCTAAACAGATGGAAGACAATAACAAATGCATGATAGCAACTACTGAAGAAGCATGGGTTCCCTCTGATGATTCATCAGTCGATGAAGAAGAGGAAAGAGATTGTTGTTTTATGGCTCTGGCAGATCAAGAGCATCTGGTGAAGGATGATGTCATATCTGGTCGTTGGGTCGACATTGTTATTAAAAAGGTTAGTGAGTATGATCTTGAAACTAATCCTGAACTTAAATTGGACATCGCTGAAGCTCTAAATTCTGATTTAATTTTTGTGGAAACTGTTAGATTTGACAGTCTAAATGGTCTAGAAACAGATTCCTCTGAAATGGCTGCTTTAAAATCAAAATTAAAAGAACTTCAAGATATTGAACTGGCATTTCAAGCCCAGGTTCTGGTAACTGAACAATTGATCCAAGAAAAACAAGATCTTGAGATCATTTTAGAAAAAGAAAAACTGGTGATTAAATCATGGCTTGAAACCAAAAAGCCATATGATGCTGGAGTAAATCAATTTCCTACTCAAAAACGTGCATATTTAGATGGAAATACTCATGTAGCATCATTAATACCAGTAATCGATCGATTACCAGAGGGATTCAGGCCCACCACTGTTTATGATGAGCCTGTAACTCCCAAGGCCAATACTTTCCCAGTTCTTTGCCCAGAGGTTAAGACTGGAGCTGTCCAGATGACTGCTCCAGTTAAAAAGGTTAGTGAGTATGATCTTGAAACTAATCCTGAACTTAAATTGGACATCGCTGAAGCTCTAAATTCTGATTTAATTTTTGTGGAAACTGTTAGATTTGACAGTCTAAATGGTCTAGAAACAGATTCCTCTGAAATGGCTGCTTTAAAATCAAAATTAAAAGAACTTCAAGATATTGAACTGGCATTTCAAGCCCAGGTTCTGGTAACTGAACAATTGATCCAAGAAAAACAAGATCTTGAGATCATTTTAGAAAAAGAAAAAGGTTTCTAAACTATCAACTCCAGTAGTGTTTTCAACAAAAACTACTGTTGAAGAAAGTGAACTCAACCAGATACCCCCAGGGATCCATAAGGGAGGATCCAGTGAACCCATCAGTCGATGGGTTCCCAAATCTAACTGATATATCTGGTGGATGTGCAGGGCGATCGAAAGAGGCATACCTGGTATCTTGACAGTGCAGCTGGCAGGACGATGACCGGATGTAAGACCCTGCTGGAGGAATTCATCATTTCTGATGGACCCTCCATTACTTTTGGAAATGATGGTTGTGGAAAGATTGAGGGGTATGGTGTTCTGAACAATGGACAAGTCAAGTTCAGACGTGTTGCATATGTGAATGGTTTGAAATATAACCTGATCAGTGTAAGCCAACTGTGTGATGATGGCTATCAAGTTCTATTCAATATTGTTCATGGCATTGTATTCAACAAGGACTGGAAGGTAGTGTTGATTGCTCCCAGAAAAGGGAACGTGTATGTGATGGATATGGAAAGCTCTTCTTCAGAGCAATGTTTCTACACTCAAGCTGATGAAGACACAAACTGGTTATGGCATAAGAGGTTATCCCATTTAAATTTCAAAAATATTAATAAGTTGTCTAGAAAACAACTGGCAAATGGGATACCTTCAGTTTCTTTCAAAAAGGAAAGGCCATGTCCAGGATGTGAGATGGGAAAGCAGAAACGTGCCAGTTTCAAGACCAGACAGAATTTCAGCATTACTGAACCACTTCACATGCTTCATATGGACCTCTTTGGTCCAGTGAATGTTCAGACTCGTGCTGGTAAAAGATACACCCTGGTGATCGTAGATGAATTCTCCAGATATTGTTGGGTGGTCTTTCTCAGGTCTAAAAATGAAGCTGCTGCTGAAATCATCTCTCTTATCAAGCAGATTGAACTGAAGCATAAGCGAAAAGTGTGTCAGTTAAGAAGCGACAATGGAACAGAATTCCAGAATGCAACTCTGGAGAAATTCTGTACTGACACTGGCGTCTCCCAGAACTTCTCATCAGTACGCACTCCAGAGCAGAATGGAGTGGTAGAAAGGAAAAATCGAACGCTGATAGAAGCTGCCAGGAGTATGCTAGCTGAATCTGGTCTTCCTACCAGTTTCTGGGCTGAAGCAATTGCAACTGCTTGCCACACCCAGAATCGATCAGTGTACGTGAAGCGACACAAGAAGACTTCCTATGAAATATTGAGAAATAGAAAACCAAATATTGGTTATTTTCACGTTTTTGGATGTCCAGTTTACATCCTGAACGACTCCACTCAGTTAGGCAAATTTGATGCCAAAGCTGATGAAGACACAAACTGGTTATGGCATAAGAGGTTATCCCATTTAAATTTCAAAAATATTAATAAGTTGTCTAGAAAACAACTGGCAAATGGGATACCTTCAGTTTCTTTCAAAAAGGAAAGGCCATGTCCAGGATGTGAGATGGGAAAGCAGAAACGTGCCAGTTTCAAGACCAGACAGAATTTCAGCATTACTGAACCACTTCACATGCTTCATATGGACCTCTTTGGTCCAGTGAATGTTCAGACTCGTGCTGGTAAAAGATACACCCTGGTGATCGTAGATGAATTCTCCAGATATTGTTGGGTGGTCTTTCTCAGGTCTAAAAATGAAGCTGCTGCTGAAATCATCTCTCTTATCAAGCAGATTGAACTGAAGCATAAGCGAAAAGTGTGTCAGTTAAGAAGCGACAATGGAACAGAATTCCAGAATGCAACTCTGGAGAAATTCTGTACTGACACTGGCGTCTCCCAGAACTTCTCATCAGTACGCACTCCAGAGCAGAATGGAGTGGTAGAAAGGAAAAATCGAACGCTGATAGAAGCTGCCAGGAGTATGCTAGCTGAATCTGGTCTTCCTACAGTTTCTGGGCTGAAGCAATTGCAACTGCTTGCCACACCCAGAATCGATCAGTGTACGTGAAGCGACACAAGAAGACTTCCTATGAAATATTGAGAAATAGAAAACCAAATATTGGTTATTTTCACGTTTTTGGATGTCCAGTTTACATCCTGAACGACTCCACTCAGTTAGGCAAATTTGATGCCAAAGCTGATGAAGGATATTTCTTAGGATATTCAGCCATTCGTAAAGCCTTCAGAGTTTACAACAAGAGACTGGAGAAAGTACAAGAATCCATACATGTTACTTTCGATGAATCAAATGCTGCAATCAACAAACCAGCCCTTGACACTCCCCCAGTAACTCCAATTGTCTTCTGTGAATCTGATCTTATCAACTACAATAAAGAAGATTCAGAAGATAAAGTTTCCAGTCATCCTGATCTGGAACCTATTCAGAAGAAGAAACAACCCAGTAGTACTCCATTCTATCCTTCTATTATTTTCAAACTACCCTCTGAAATTAATATTGGATCAGATGTTCGTACTGCTCCCCCAGTATCAGTGTCAGTTGAGAGCATACCAGAATTGTGTTCAAATGAAGAAATTCAAACTGAACCTATACTACAAGAAATGCCTTCATACGAAGAATTTCATGATGCAAATCGTGATTTAAATGAATCAGATGAAGATGTTGAAGTAGTTTATGAAAAACCTCCTCCTGAAGCAACTTCAGAGGAGACTCAACTGAATTCTTGCACTGATATTGTTGTCAGTAACAATCCTGGTCAGTACTCCAGATGGACAAAAGCTCACCCTATTGATCAGATCATAGGTGACTCCAGTAGAGGAGTTCAGACCAGAAGAGCCTCCAGTGATCAATGCTTATATGTCAGTTTCTTATCACTGAATGAACCAAAGAAGATTGACGAGGCTTTGGAAGATCCAAGCTGGGTGACTGCTATGCAAGAAGAGCTTCACCAGTTTGAAAGGAACAAGGTCTGGTATCTGGTTCTTTTCCAGTTGGCAAAAAAGAACCAATTGGAACAAGATGGGTCTTCAGGAACAAGGTAGATGAAGATGGCCACGTAATCAGAAACAAGGCCAGACTGGTAGCACAAGGCTACTGCCAGTCAGATGTCGATTTTGATGAATCATTTGCTCCAGTGGCTAGACTTGAAGCGATCAGAATATTCTTAGCATTCGCTGCTCATAATCAGTTCAAGGTCTACCAGATGGATGTAAAGAGTGCCTTCTTGAATGGAAAGCTTGAAGAAGAAGTTTATGTCAGACAACCACCAGGTTTCGTTGATGAAAAGCATCCACATTGGGTATATCGTCTGGACAAAGCGCTGTATGGCCTCAAACAAGCCCCACGTGCCTGGTATGACACTCTGACTAAACATTTATTGAAAAATGGTTTTAAACGAGGTGCAATTGACAATACCTTATTTATTATTCATGAACGAGGTAATCTGTTAATGGTACAAATTTATGTTGATGATATTATTTTTGGGTCTACTGATGAAAACATGTGCAAGAAATTTTCGAAATAATGTCCACTGAATATGAAATGAGTTTGATGGGTGAATTAACATATTTTCTTGGACTCCAGATTAAACAAAACAAAGATGGCATCTTTATTAATCAGGAAAAATATGTTAGAGATCTTTTAAAGAAATATGATATGAACTCTTCACCATCTAAACCCACTCTAATTTCTGCACCACTGACACTGGACTCTGATCCAGATGGAAAACCAGTGAACACCACTGTCTACAGAGGCATGGTTGGTTCACTAATGTATTTAACTGCCAGTAGACCAGATATAATGTTTTCAACATGTTTATGTGCCAGATATCAGTCTAATCCAAAGGAATCTCATATGCTTGCTGTAAAGCGCATACTGAAGTACCTTAAGGGTGTCCCCAGTTTGGGTCTTTGGTATCCCAAGGCTCAGGCATGGATCTAATGGGTTATTCAGATTCAGATCATGCAGGTTGTAAGATAGACAGGAAATCTACTACTGGTGGATGTCATTTCCTTGGTGGCAAACTGGTCAGTTGGACCAGTAAAAAGCAAACTTCAGTTTCATTGTCCACTGCTGAAGCTGAATACGTGTCTGCAGCCAGTTGTTGTGCTCAGATACTCTGGATGAAGAACCAGTTGCTTGATTATTGTATTAAGTATTCAAAGACTCCAATCTTTTGTGATAATACCAGTGCCATTGCTATCTCAAACAATCCAGTCATGCACTCCAAAACCAAGCACATTGATCTCAGGTATCACTTCATTCGTGATAATATTGTGAAAGGAAACATTGAACTCCATTTTATCCCCACTGACAAACAACTCGCTGACATTTTTACGAAACCACTGGATGTCAAAACTTTTGAATATCTTGTTGGTGAGTTGGGAATGTTAAACCCTTAAATCTGGAACCTTGGTATTGAACGCCTTTGTGTACTATCTTTGCATTAATAGATTTCTGGATCAACATTCCAGGGGGAAGACTTTGAAAGATATATTTTTCTTAAAAATGTTTAAAGTTCAGGGGGAATTTATTAAGTTATTTTCTCACTGGACATAATTTTCTTACTGGACGAATTGTCCAGAAAATATTACTGGTGCTTTGTAAATGTGTCCCTCTCATTTGTCTGTATTAGTTGACGTGCATGTTTGAAGTTACCAGTCTTTCAAAATGGTTTTCACTGGTACTTTACTGGAGTGTCCCTCCAGTGTACCATCAGTACATGCTTCACTGGACTAATCCACCAGTGATACTGGAGTGTCCCTCCAGTGTACCATCAGTACATGCTTCACTGGACTAATCCACCAGTGATACTGGAGTGTCCCTCCAGTGTACCATCAGTACATGCTTCACTGGACTAATCCACCAGTGATACTGGAGTGTCCAGTCTCCAGTGTACCATCAGTACATGCTTCACTGGACTAATCCACCAGTGATACTGGAGTGTCCCTCCAGTGTACCATCAGTACATGCTTCACTGGACTAATCCACCAGTGATACTGGAGTGTCCCTCCAGTGTACCATCAGTACATGCTTCACTGGACTAATCCACCAGTGATACTGGAGTGTCCCTCCAGTGTACCATCAGTACATGCTTCACTGGACTAATCCACCAGTGATACTGGAGTGTCCCTCCAGTGTACCATCAGTACATGTTTCACTGGACTAATCTTACTGGAGTGTCCCTCCAGTGTACCATCAGTACATGCTTCACTGGACTAATCCACCAGTGATACTGGAGTGTCTAGTCAACCTCCAGATGGACTGAATTGAGTCACAATAATTTTTTTTTATACTTGGTCATTGTGCGTGCCACGTAAGCAAACTTTTTCAAAGATATTTATCTTATAAATCCTACGTGGCATGTAATTTTTCAAACGAAATGATGGTATTTTTACCTTGGGAAGACAAAAAGAACAAGTTGTTAGTTTTTGTGGGCGGAGAACCATCACACATTAATGTGTGATGTGATGTACTTAATACGGATCTCAAAACCCGATCAAAATTATATTTGATAATTTCAAATTAACCCGTTTGAGTTCCACATTATCTCTCCTATATATACCCATTTTCACTTTCACTTTATATTTACTTCGAACATTTACTCCCAAATCTTCAAATTCCTTCATTCAATTCTTCATTCTTTTCCAATCATTAAATCTCTCATATTAACTGCAAATTCATTAATTTCTTCTTCATAAACCCTAAATTTATTCAATTTCATCTTCATCTATCAATCATAAATGGCACCAAGACAATCAAACTCGCCCAAAAATCTTCTATCTGCCGAATATGCTCCGGTTGATAATGTTGCTAAGCCCAGACACATTACTCTTGAGGCCAAAGCTATTCGAATCAATATGAATAACTGGATGGCCAAACTTTCCAGTGCTCATCCTGCTCAATCTATCATTGGGAGATTGAATACTTTCTTTCTCTCATGTCCTCTGTATGGTGCATTAACCCTAAATCCAGGGAGAATGTACCATGACTATTTGTGTGAATTCTGGTACTCCGCATTTTATAATGAAGAAACCTCATCAATTTCTTATACTCTTAGGGGAGGTACCAGATCTTTAAGTTTCTCAGTAAGTTTACTCAGGTCAGTTTTACAGTTGAATTATCTTGACCAGAATGAGTTGCCCATCGAACTTCCCTCTGGCATAAATTACAGGGAAGTATGCAGGATGATGGGGCACACAGAAATTCTTGATGACCATGGCCAGTTGTTGAGAAAAGGCACAATATATATGAGTAGGCTGACAGACTCGTGGAGATTGCCTATTGTTTGTGGTTCGGAATAAGAGTAGATTTTGCTCAGATCTTGTTCAATGACTTGGTAGATCGATTGAAAGCAAAAGGGAGAAAACCCCATGTTCCATTTATTCGTTTTCTTTCCCTTATGTTTAGAAGTGCTTTAGGAGATCAGTATGATTATGATACTACTCACTTTTCTGTGAGTGAGTTTATGAGGGACCTGACCAACCTTCAATCAAGAACTGGAGAGGTAGATATTCCTCCAGCCATGTTAACTTTTCAAAGGGAACAAACAGAGGCACCAGGTAGAGTACAAGTTGTTGAAAGACCTGATGATGACCAAGATGTTCAGGTTGTAGAAATGGTACAACCAATAAGGCAAGTTGCTCCAGAAGAAGGTGTGCAACCAGAAAATGTTGATCGTTCCAGACGACCTAGATCTAGTAGGCGTCTGATGAGAGGTGGAGTCCAGGTAAACCCAGCAAGACAGGCTGGTGATGTAATGGATTTAGATGGGTCTCCCATTTTTGAAGAGGAGAATGTTGAAAATATTGAACAGGTTGAGAATGTAGAAGTTGTTGGGCAGATTGATGAACAGATGGAAAATATGGCTCAGTTTGATGAACAGGTTGGTGAGCAGGTTGAGCAGGTAGAACAGGTTGTCCAGACTGATGAGCAAGAGGCTCAGATTGATTTGAATGTTCAGGCTGGTGATCAGGCTGGTACATCGGCTGGTGATGTTACTGGTGATATGTTTTGGGATGGGGCTGATTCTCCCATTTCTGAAGGTCAAAATTTTGATGTAGATATGAATTTTCTGGGTGAAGATAATGTGCAAGTTGAAAGTCTTCCAGAAATGCCTCCACCCCCACCAGAATCAAGCACACCACCACCACCACCACCACCTCCACCACCTTCAATTCCACAATCAACTCCATACTTCACCCCATTCATTCAAACTTCACAATCTCAACCACCACCTATCGAAACCCCAGTCAACCCTTCTGAACAAGGTGTGCCAGACTCTACAGTTATAAATGCTGAAACTATTGAAACTGAAGAGGTCTGGGCACAAGTACCAGTAATGGAGAGAATGACCTCTCATCTGGAACCACCCAGTGGTCTCTCCACTTCATCTTCTGCCGAGGTCCAAGGCCTTCTTAGTAAGGTGGCGGACCTGGAGAGATCACTCCAGAGCTCTTCCCAGGTTATTTTTGATTTCAAATCCCTATTGTCAAATAATTTAGCATCAGAAATGAACTTGTTTGCTGGGAATGAGAAATTGGTGTTTGAGAAACTGGATGAGCTGGTACTGGCCACCAATCGAAATTCTGAAAACATCAAAGTGGCAGTCCAGGGCTTAGAAACAAGGGTTGTTAGTTCTGTTCAGACTGCAGTGGATAGTAAGATTGTTCAACCACTGGCAGGTCTGAAAGAAGAGGTTGAGAAGCTGGTTACAAGGGTTGGTTCACTGGAGAGCAGGCTAACATTAGATCAAAATGATATTGTCAGCACCCTTAGTGATGAAATTGTTAGAAAATTTAGGGGTGATATGCTGAAAACAATCACTGATGATATCTCTTCTTCTGTTCTAAGAACCATTCAAGATAGCTTATTGCCTGAAGTTGTTCAGATGATAGACACTGAGTTGCCTAAGCACTTGCCAGAAGAAATTGAAAATATGAAGAAAGAAGTGCTGGCACTCAAGAAAGGTATGACTGATTCCATGCCAGCACAAGGAAGAACTTTTGGTTCTCTGGACAGGCATATGATGGAAGAATTATGGAATGATCTCAAGTCCAGGACTGGTGATCATTCCAAGGGGGAAAAATCATCTGTTCCATCATCTTGTGACCAAATAGACCAAATGACATTAAAAGAATTAGCACAAAGAGCATATGGCACTGAAGCCGGGCTAACTGAAGAAGCTACTGGCACTGAAGCCAGTGAGCCCCAATTTGAAGTGCGTTAAAGGAAAAGAAAAAGTGGTATCTGGTGAAGAAGAAGAGCAAACTGAAGATGCTGATGATGAAACTGCCAAGAAGTTAGAACAACAATGCATCATGATTGAAATTTTCAAGACAAACCAAAGAGATGAACTGCTGGCCCATCATAGGGATATGGCTAATCATGGGACTCTGGACTCTTATAATGTTGGAAGGTTAGGCATTAACATTGAAGTGTTCAAGAAGATGAAGGATGATCCCAGAGTTCATCAATGTCTAGATGCATTGAATGATGTTCATATACGCTCATTCTACGCTGAAGAAGAACAGGTATATGATTCATTAATTTATGGTGTTACCATTCCAGAGTTGATAAGACAAAGAAGGGAGGAACTGGTGAACCTCCAGAGAAAGATTAGAAAGAACGCTGGTGCTTTGGAGTTAGAGTACAGAAAAAGATTGACTGGTCTGCCGAAGCTTACTGCCAAACAAATCAAGGCAATAAAGGATGCTGATGTGAGCACTTTCATTCCCCTGGATACTTCTCTGAGAATTAATCGCCAACAACTCCAGTCCACTGAAGGACAACAGAGTGTTGTATCCAAGGAAACTGAATATATGGTCCATTTGGCAAAGCAGAAAGCCTCTTATGAACAAATGATAAATTTTAGGGCTAATGCTAGAAAAATTGTTGATGCTGAAATCAAGTTGGCTGAAAACAATCAAGGAATGACCAGATTTAATATAAAGTTGACCAGGGAGGGTAACTTTACAGATGAAAGGAAAGATACAACAGTCAAGCTTTTGGATGGACTGAACTGAAGGAGATAGGATTGACATTTAAAGGTAAAACTGATTTATCTCCAGATGTTAAGGCGTTTATGAAGAGAATTGAGAAAGTCTGGAGAAGAATACAACAAATGGAAGCTGTGTTGGGTTTGAGACCACCAGTGTCTGTTCCATCATCTCCATCACCAAAGAGGAAGGCTACTGAAGATGCACCAGGGCAGTCATCAAAAAGAAGGGCCTGAATCTTTTATCATGTACTTATTATAATTAATCGTTTGATGAAAGTTGTAACTATTTTCCAGTTGATGAAAGTAATATTAGTTGCAATTTTTAATTTCATATAAGTAAATGATCAGATTTAGTCTAAGTTAGAACTTAAAAGATGAAACTGAAAACACTCATGATCTATAAAGTGTTTTCCAGTAACTTAGATTTTTTTAGACTTAAATCGACTAAGTGTTTTCCAGGCATACAAATTTGTATATCTATAAGCTGAAAACACTTGCATTATTTCTAAACAAATAGGGGGAATTTGTTAGGTCCAGATTTACTGGACTCGCTCCAGACTCGACTACTGGAGCCTTACTGAAGATCTGTCCAGAAACGTGTTCTACTGGACCTACTCCAGACTTGGAATCTGGAGTCCCTCTGAAGATTTTTCCAGAAATAATGGAAGACCAGTGAGCAAATACTTGTATAGGAAATCTGAAGTATTCTCCAGATGAGCTCACTGGACTTCACCCCAGTCCAGATCAACTCTACTGAATACATTCTGACTGAAGTCAAAGACTGAAGTCTGAAGAAAGAAGACTGACAAATGGCGGAGTCCACTGGAAAGTCCTTACCAGATCTGTACACTGGAGGATTGTTAGTGTTCTAGACCCTACAAGTCTGAACACTGATATCGAGGATTGACTTTTCCCTTTACACACTTTCTAAGAACAATCCACTTGTTCTTTACCAAAGTTTGTGTGTGTAAAGGTAGTTGGATAAAAGGACACAAAGTCATTTGATGTGACTTTATCCTTATTCCTTATCCAATA
>CM067167.1:202085710-202123017 GCA_034093135.1 Erigeron breviscapus | reverse complement strand
ATTATTAAGTAAGCAAGCAGTGGCAATGGCTTCAGCCCATAGATTTGGAGGCAATCTAGAATGAGCAAGCATAGTACGGGCTGCTTCAACAAGAGTACGGTTTCTTCTTTCAACTACTCCATTTTGCTGAGGTGTTCTAGCGGCAGAAAATTGATGAGTAATACCTACTGATGAGAAGAAAGATGCAAGAGTAGAATTCTTGAATTCGGTACCATTATCTGATCGTACAATGCGAACAGTGGATTGGAGATTCACTTGGGTCTTTTTGATAAAGGCAATGATAACTTGAGGAGCATCACTCTTTTCACGAAGAAAGTATACCCAAGTATAGCGAGAGTAGTCATCAACAATAACAAGAATGTAACGCTTAGCATGAATGCTTTGAACACGCATTGGACCACATAGATCCATATGGAGAAGATGAAGAGGGGCTTTAGTACTGAGGTGTTTCTTAGGTTTGTGAGACGCTCTCTTTAGTTTACCAACTGCACAAGCTGGACAAACATGGTTAATATCATACTTGAAATCAGGAAGACCATCAACGAGTTGTTTGTCAACAAGAGCATTAATCGTTTGAAAGTTTAGATGAGAGAGGCGTCTATGCCATAACCAAGACTGTTGAGCTGAAGCTTTAGAAAGAAGTTGGAATATTATTGAGATCAATGGTAAATAAGTTGTTATCTCTAGAACCAGTAAGAATATCAACACCTTCTTCAGTCTGTACTTTGCATTCATATCGACGAAAAAGCACTTGAAGATCATTATCACAAAATTGACCGACACTGAAAAGATTATGACCTAAACCTTCGACATAGGAAACACGTTTGATGGTGATACCATTTTGAACAATATCTCCATAGCCAAGAATAGGTGCAATATGATCATTACCAAATCTCACAGTTCCCATGAACCTTTCAACAAAGTTCTTTAACAAATACTTGTTTCCAGTCATGTGTCTAGAACATCCGGAATCGACATACCAGACACAAATAAGGTATTCCTGTAAAATCAGGAAATATGATTTTAGGTACCCACATAAACTGGGTCCATGAAAGGTTAGGGGTTCATCAAGCAAGCACATTTATTTGAATGACAGGTAAACTAAATAAAAACAAACATAAATATTAAGCAAACACACGAATAACCACACAATTCAACATTTGAATTTATTGAAAGCAAGTAAACACACAAACATAATCCAAATTTAAAGGTACGAATACAGACCAAACTAATTATGAAAAGGTATGAGAACAAGATGGACTAGTCCTAAAAGCATTTGAGCTATCTAAAGCATTAGGCCTACGAACTATCCACACTTGTTTCACAGAGGTAGAATTCCCATCAAGCTTGACTTTCCTAGAAGCATGTAAGTATCTATCTTTAGGAAGCCATTTACTTCGACAATTTAAGCACAAGTGACCTGAAACATGAACATTTTTAGAGTTAGAGGAGGACTGTTTGTTTATGTTCTTGACAGGTTTCTTATTGATGGTCTCTTTGGCAGGTGGTGTTTGCTTTTTGTAAGTGGGAGAAAACCAACCATATTGATCTTGGTATCTAACTATCCCTACAACATCATCTCTAAAAACCTTCAACGAGCTCTTGGGTGTAACGAAAGATTGCTTAGGAGAGCTAGAATACCTTTGATATTGAGGTTGTGAAGAAGCATGGTTTCCAGATTGAGGGTGTTTCATCTTTGTAAGTTTAGGTTTTGGGAAAGGAGTCTTCGGTTCTGGAGAAGTTTTGGGTACTTTGTTGGCCTTTGGTCTTTGAAATTTCTCTTGAAATGAGGTATCCTTTGAAGAGTGTGATTTTGGAATCCTTTTTAATGAAAATTCAACCTTTTCTTCCTTTGGAATAAATTGGTTTTCAAAATCAGAATCATATGATAGATCTTCTTCTAAAAAGTTATTAAGGTTAGGAAGATTTGAGAAATCCATTTTGGCATATTTAACTTTAGATTTGGATTCCAAACTCACACTTGGGGCATTTGGTTTTGGGGGACAAGAACTTTCTTTGGATGAGTTTGATACATTAGCTTCTTTAATTGGACAAAAACTTCCCTTGAGTGAACTTGATGCCTTTTCTGTATTTGAAAATGATTGAAGTATAATATTTTTGTATGCTAATTCTATTTTAGCTTTATTAAGTTCCTCAAGCACTTTCAATCTTTGTTCTTTCTCTTTCTCAAACTTTTTGGTTAAAGCATCAAATTCATTCAAGTAAGTTT
Organism: Erigeron breviscapus; assembly: GCA_034093135.1. Taxonomy (NCBI): domain Eukaryota; kingdom Viridiplantae; phylum Streptophyta; class Magnoliopsida; order Asterales; family Asteraceae; genus Erigeron; species Erigeron breviscapus. Next base: position 202,120,787 of record CM067167.1, on the reverse strand, counting down.
GCGTTTCCTCAGAAAACTTAATGGGTTCAGTCACAAAATCAGTTGGAAAGAAATAATCATTTTCAACGTCTTGTTCACAGTCAGTTTGAACAGAAGCATGAACAACTTTAAAACTTTTCTTTTTGACACTCTTATCCTTTTCTAATTCAAGTTTTAATGCATCAATCTCATCCAAGTAAATCTGGGTATCAATTGGGATCTCATTGGTAGGACTGTCAAGGTCTGTTTGAATAGAAACATTATATGTCTTAACAGAATCCCATTCAGTTTGCACAGAAGCATTAACAAGATCATATGAAGAATCATTAGAAGAAGAAGAAGAAAACATCATGACATCACAGGCATAACAGTTAGGTTCAGCACAATCATAGACAACACCAATTGGTGTGGTAGGAACAACTGGCACATTTTTGTGACAATGATTTTGAAGCATTAGATTATCTAGCAAATGTTGTTTTTCATCCAGAGTTCTTTGCAGATCTTCAATTTGTTTTTCCAAAACACTTTGTGGGATATAAGGTCGAACTAAAGCAGGTTTTGGAACTGGATTTTCTTCCTCTAACTTTGAATCATTTGAATAAACCACAAGTTGTTGTTCACTTGAATTTTCATCAAGTTCAACAATTTTAACAGAGTGAGTTTTTCTTTTTGGAACAAGAGGAAGATTAAAAAGATCATTTGAATCATTTATGTGGTCATAATTACATTTAATCGCACATTTTGCTGGACAATCTTCTGTTTCATAATCACCATAACTTGGTCTTACATATTGAATGGTCAGGCCATATCTCATGAGATTGGCATCATACAAAGGTGGTACTTTATTTTGTGCTTTGAGCAAATTCTTTGGATTTTCAAAACCCAACCCTTGAGTAAACCCATTTTCAAAATCTTTAGGCTTATTTAAAAAGATTTGTTTATTGGATCGATCGATCTTGTAGACCTTCTCTTGATAAAACTTGATTTCTTCTTTAAGTTCATCAATTTTCTTATCAAGTTTTTGGTTATATGAATCTTTTATACAACAAGCATAATTTAAATCAGAAATTTTGTCTTCTAATTCTTTTAAAGCAGGGTTAGACTCTTTAATTTTAAGTTTCAAGGATTCAAGGTCTTCAGCCAAAGCATTTGCTCGAAACATTTCATTGGACTTCGCAATTTGCACCTCTTTGATGGTCTTGGTTAGTTCAAAAACTTTGGTCTCAAGTTCTTGCTTTGCAAGGTGCAACTCAGAAGAAGGAGTAAAGGAAACAGAAGCTTGATTTGCTGTCAAATCATCAAAATCTTTTTGAAGTTTGTCATGTTTGATTTGAAATTCAATCAAATATTTTTCTTTTTCTTTCAAAGATTCAGTTAAAGCAGAAACCTCTTTGTGCAAAGATTCATTAGTTTCGACAGCTGTATTCATATATTGAGCGAGTTCACGTTTAGGAATTTTGCATACCTCATCATCATCAGATTCAGAACTGTTACCACCTTCATCAAGTTCCTTGGATCGCTTGATCTTCGTCATGAAACAAACATTAGCTGCAAGTTCTTCAGTCTCTTCATCAGATAGATGTAGCCATTTGTCGTCCTCAGCAAGAAGAGCAATACCACTTTCCTGTTGTTTCACCAGTAGGAGCTTGTTCTGGTAGTAGGTGGAATTTTTCTGACGAGGTTTGGTGCAGTGGATTGCAAAATGACGAGTAAGACCACAATTGTAGCATTTTCTGTCTTCGGTCTTCTTCTCAAGAACCCTCTTTTCAAACTTCTTTGGTGCTTCATACTTCCTTTCTCCACCAGCATCATTGTGTATTTGTCGAATTTTGGAGCTTGTGAGTTCTTGACATAGGAAGACACAGATGAAGGAGCTTGTGAGTTCTTGACATAGGAAGACATAGATGAAGTTCGAAAGTTGATTGTTGGTAGGTTTCTTTGTGAAGAACTTTTTCTTGATGGATCTGCTGAAGTAGGCTAAATCTTTGTACATCTCCTTTTCCTTTTCATCCAACTCAAGGTCACTGGGAACACTTGATTCATCATCATCCACAATTTCAACAACACTCTTTCTTGAAGATCTGGACGAATTTCTATCAACAACTAAGGCAAGTGGATCAGATGAAGAGCTTCCTTCATTTTGTGTTTGTTGCTTTTGAACAGCTCTGGGATTCACCTTCAACTTCTCATAAAGAGTATGGATGGTAAGTTTGCCGAATTCGTCCTGTTGATTGAGTTGATTACCATAGACTTGCCATTCGTCATGAAGGTGTCTGAGAAATTTGATGTTTAGTTCCATGTCAGTCTTTTTAACATCATTCTTTCGTAGCTCATTGATGACATTGCAGAAACGTATGTACACATCCTCCAGAGATTCGCCCTTCTCTTGCTTGAACGTCTCATAAAGAGCAAGGACATTGGACAATCGAATAGTCGAAGACACCTCAGAACCTTGGAATTGTTTCTCAAGTTCATCCCAAATTTCTTTTCATGTTTCATAAGAATCGACATTGCAGTAGATATCATTAGGAAGAGCCATGTATAGATGAGATCTTGAGAGATTATCAGCTTGAGTACGATTCTTTTGAGCAGTGCTCCAACTTTCTTTTGGAAGAAGTTCCTTAGTGACTGGGTTTTTGTGAACTGCAGGGCCTTCATTATAAGAAGCTTTGATGTCGTCACCAAGAGGTTGTCTTGCAATCCAGTCCAAGAATCTCTTTTTCCATTGAGGATATGAACCGCGATACAAAACGGGAGGTCTTGAATCGGAACCGAGAACCAATGAATCAGTCATCGACATTTTGAGAAAATATGATGTAATACAGGTTTTCAGGAAAAACAGTACTAATACCGGTTTTGGTAAATTCAGTACTAATACCGGTTTTCGTCTCGAAAATTGGGCAGAGTTTCTCTTCCTAAAATGAAGAATTATAGAACTAATACCGGTTTTGGTGTAAACCAGGTATTAAAATATTAAAATAAACTCAATCACACAAATTCTCAACTAATATCGGTTTTCGAGAGAAATTCAATACAAAACCCGGTTTTCGTAAAATGTATTGTAAAACCGGTTTTCGAGGGGAAAAATGGACAGAGTTTGGAGTTGGAAAATGAAGAAAATAAGAACTAATACCGGTTTTGGGAGAAACCAGGTATTTTCACAACCAAATCACACAACCACAAAGCCATTTATTACGTAATACCGGTTTTCGATTAAATCTTCACTAAAACAGGTTTTCAAAAATTCTTCACTAATATCGGTTTTCGTGAAGAAAATTGAGCATTACGACGAGATGAAAAATGAAGAATAATAGAACTAATATCGGTTTTGGGATAAACCAGATATTATTAGAATAAAAATTCGAAAATTAAATTTTAACAGAAATGAAAACCGGTAGGAAAACCGGGATTACAACAGAAATTCGAAGAGAAGTGAAAACCGGTATGAAAACCGGGATTCAGACCAGAAAGCTTAAAATTCAATTTTAAGGCAATTTGTTTGGAGTTTGGATTTGAAACTTTTCAAGGATGATTATGGGAAGGTAATGAGTGGATTAAAACTAAAAAGGAAGGAACTTTAACATGATTAGTGGGTAAAGATTGGAACTTTCGATAAAACGGTAAAAACACAATTTAGCACAAATATGAACAAAATCAAGCCATGGATCTAACACAAGTTGTGATTTTGCTCTGATACCAAGTGTAAACAATGCTAAATCGTGTAAATGGTTATGTGTGTGAGAGAGAAGTAGAGAGAATATAGGAAAGTATGGAATATATTATAAAGGCTAACATTACAAAGGATGTGTGGAGGGGTTTATATAGGCAACTATATTTCACTAAACCCCCTCCCTAATTACATTGAAGTCCTTATCTAATTACTACAAAATCCTTCCATACTTAATACATTTAATCAAAAGGACTATTCTATTACATTTCTACAAAACACGCACTAACAGTTAATTAATGCTAACAGTTTTGTACCAACTATAGGTTCTGAACCAACCGTACACAATAGTTGATCCAAATTGTAGTCGTTAAAAAACAAATAGGTTGGGCAGGAATAAACACAACGAAATTTTAACAAATTAGTATATGTTTGTTTCGATTCTCAAAGTATAGAATAACCGCAATCTAAACCAACTCCCTTATACATGACCAATCAGACATGCCACTCAAATCTTCCATGTATTTGATACGGGTCAAAAAACTAGTTATCTATATACTAAAAAAGTAAAAAGTAATGTCAATAATACAAGTTACTTTTGCACAACATATATAAGTCAACTATGCATAAACTTTTATATTTTCCACAAACTTAAATGTATTACCTTTTAACCACAAGATATTACTTTCAACTTATTTTTATCTTTTTGTCCTTAAATTACATAGATTTTCACTTTTGCCTCTAGACTTTATTAACTTTTTTTTACCTTTAACTTATATAATTTTTGAATTTATTCCCAACTTAGCCACTATCTTTCTCAAGATTTATATTCTAAAATTCTAATATATCTTTTGAGTTATCTTTTTTAAAAATCATTAAATACTTTAATATATTTTTTAAATTGTCATCTTTAAAAATCGTTAAATATTTTGGTTAGTAATGTGTCGTTGTCATCACCAATTTCGTCCACTATATCGCTATCGTTGTCAGTATATTTCAACTACATTCTTATGTAAACGTTTTCAACTTGAAAAGTTATAGCTTTAAAGCATTAGGTATTACCTTATTATGCATAAATTATGATAAAAAAAACTCAGAGTTCCAGATCTTCTCATTTTTTTCTAATTAATTATTGTTTATGTATTTCATAGTTCTGTCGCCAACAATTCGGAGTTAAGATTTGTTAGTGACTGTACCATGTTTATAAAATCTATCTTAGGCGGCAACGCGCGGGATAAAATATTAGTTTAATTGGGCTATTTGATTGGAAAGTACTCCAACTTGTCTCGAATGTCTTTTTTAGGACCGAACTTTTAAAATGTCTATTGTGGGGATTAAAACCGGTAAAAACTTCTATTTGGGGTCTTTACCGGCTGAGGTATGATGGGAACCGGTCATTGCTTACTTGGCATCCATATGTTCACCTGGGACCCACTTTACCTCTATTTATTTAATTTAATTATATAATGTATAGTATTATATATATATATATATTATATGTATATAATGTATATATTATATATATATATGTATATGTATATGTATAAGAAATCAGTTACAGAAGATACACATCTCCCTCTCTCTATCCCTTTTCTACTTCAGGCCACTCGCGTCGCCGGACCGTCGTCCCACCTCGCCGGGAAATCGGGATAAACCTCAAGATGCTACAAAAACAACCTCCATCATCATCTAAGCAACAAAGGGCAACCATGAAACCCCAACACCACCCAACGCCACCTCTTCAGATCTGGTGGTATAATGTTTTAGTTGTCCAGATCCGGTGGTCTAAACTTCTAACATGTTCAGATCCGGTAGTCTAAACTTTTTTTTTTGGGTAAAAGATGAATATATAACAACCCAAAAACATATAAGTACAAGTAATGTGACTGAATGTCACATTAGTTCAGGAATGTGGCAGGAACCACATTAGTTCGTATGCAACATGCTGCATATCGAGCTTACATAATACACGCAATAACGCACAGCCTATGTCCTATATCCTACATTACAATCAGCGACATAATGCAAGATAAATAGAAATATATAACAACTAGATTCTGTTCGCCATGGGAAGACGCCAAGAGTCCAGCAAATGCACATCTCGAGCTGACCTCTTAAATTGAAGGGAAGCCAACTTCAATCTTACTGTATCCACTATAACATTTGCAAGCTGACTAAAACTTCGTTTCTTGCTAGTCTAAACTTTTTACGACGATGGTGACCGGAAATAGTATCCGGTGACGGACTTTGGATTTGGGGGTTTGAAAACCATAATTTGGGTTTGATTATAAGTCACCATCTCTGAGTTTGACTGTGGTCACGATGGTGGAGATGGTGGCGACTGTGGTTGTTGGGTTGTGGTCACGGTGGTGGAGATGGTGGCAGGTGGTTGTTGGCAGTGGCGACCGTAGTTGTTGGGTTGTGGTCACAGTGGTGGAGATGGTGGCAGGTGGTTGTTGGCAGTGGCGACCGTAGTTGTTGGGTTGTGGTCACAGTGGTGGAGATGGTGGTTGGACCGTCGATTCATGGTGGTGATGGTGGTTGGACCGTTAAAGCTTATTTTTGTAACTTCTTAGATTCCTGGAGTCTCGGGATGTTGGGTTGTGCTTCTAGTATTAAGCAGTCGCGGGATTTTTGGAGTTGCAGGTGTGTCCATGATTTTGTTCTAAAGAGATATTGGTTTGAAAAGGATGTGATAATTGAAAAGGATGCACGTACAATACTCTTGTTCTAAAGAGATTTTGTTCTTATAATGTAAAAATAGAGATTTTGTATTTGCAAGTATTGTGAGTGTTTTTGTTTTTCTTTCACAATTTCGTTCATCAGCCCTCCTCTGTTTCTCACTGTAACACCCCAAGAATTTTAAGGTAATAAATTAACCCCTTTTGTAGTTTTGACATTAAAATAAGTTCCTAGTATTTTATTTTTGGTTATGGGGTTAATTTTGTAACATCCGCGATATTTGACCTCGTTGACCTTATGTATTAATTGACTAACTAATTAGTAAATGACGTAATTAATTTCGTTTCGAGGTTTATTGTCAAATGGTATGATAGACGAAGTGGTTGGACCAACTTATTTGGTGACTCGATGTAAGACGACATGTGAATTGATTAGTAAATGGTAACGGGTCAACCCATGGGGTGATCCATGAACCACCACCCACAAACTTGACCCAACCTTATCCCAAACCTCCCACCCAATCTCTTACACTCTTTTCACCCACACACACACACTTATCTCTCTTTCTCTCTCAAAAATTAAATGCAAGAACACACTCTCTCCCTCCCTAAATTCTTGTCTCATTTATTGTTGGTTAAGTTAAATTAGTGCAAGATTAAGCATCATCATCAGCTCATCTTCATCATATCAAAAATTTAGAAACTCTAGTGCAAGAAATCTTCAAGTCAAGCTCATTTTCGGATTTGATTTTTGGTGGAGCTTTTGGTAAGTTAATTTCATCCTAAAATCATCATTTTATGTTTAATAACATGTATCTAGTTGTATGTAAGTATTCTTGGTTCAAGATTCAAGTCAAAGCAATTTTAGGTTAAATTAGGATTTAAAAAAGATTTAATTAGGTCAAATGATTTTAATGATGATTTGATGATATAGAAAGAATTAATGTAATGGGTTATGGATAAATATGTTTAAAGTTGATTATTAGTGAAGGAAATTCGTTTTAGAAGCTCAATAAACCGATCTTTATGTCACAAAAATGAAGTTAAGTGTGTTTTGGGTTGTGAACGGGCCATCTGCTGCTCCTGGTCGAGTTTTCTGGGCTTCAGCGCACCTTACGGCCCATAATGGCGTACACTACGCTGGGCTTGTTCTTGCTGGGCGTGTCTTACAGCCCATTTGGGTGTGGCCTACGCTCAATAATTCCCTTGGCGTACATTACGGCACATAGACCGTACTTTACGGTAACCTCTAAATACCCTCCGCTGATTGGCCCCTGTTTACGCTAGAACTTGTACAAAATACAACTTTATGGTCCACCGTACCTTACGGTAGATTATACCGTACTTTACACTATTTTCTATTCTTCTTTTTATTTATTTATTTTATTTTAGTTTATTTATTTTATCTATTTAATTATTTTTCTAGCTTCTAATTTATTCTTCTAAGATCGAGACAAGCTTCCTTTCGAGTTAAAGTTAATAGCCTAAAACTTAATGTAAAACTCGATTTATGATAATAACATGTGTATTATTTATAATAATAGATTTTGGTCGCGATGCGATTCATGAACGACTTTAATTTATTCCAAGTTATTTCTTAACTCCTTTAACGATGAAAACAAGTCTTGAGGGTCACGTAAAGTTGTAAACCCACATTTTAAACTCTAATTAGGGATTTGACACAAGTTAATAACGTATAATATAAATATATAAATATTAATAAATATGTATATTATAATTATAGGTGGTGGACGTGAAGTGAACGTTGAACGATTGTAACTCGACTATAAATCAATCTTATCTTCTCATTGCCGATCAAGGTGAGTTCCGTAGCTCCCTACTCAATTGAGATTCGGGCTGAAAAGTGTACACATACGTGCTTGTTTGATTGTTTGGTTGATTGATTTATGGTTTTGATTGATTGTTTGATGGTTTACGCATGTGTTTGTGATATTGTGATTATTTAGGATAGTCGTACATACATGGAAGTCAGTTATGCCTTCAAAGGATTTTAGATGTGGTGGGAAGGCTGCGGGTGACCCTATATATAAGCATATAGGACTCATTGAAAGTAGAATCCTCCTAAGTGTATGTACATATAGTTTTGGTTGGTTTGATGGTTGATGATTGATGGATTTATGATTGAGGTAAAAACGCATATGTAATGATATGGATGTTGGTGAGACGGATATGTACATCCAAGTGTATAGATGTATACACTTGTGTTGAATTGATGAGACGCACATGACTCCGGGTATATAGACATATATACACCGATGATTTTGAGATGCCACATTGTTCATTGAGATGACATGTGAGTATCGTTGCATTGTTGACATGATGGTCACACTTATGATATGCATTATGACATTGCCATGCATACGACACATACATTGATAATGACACCTCCTGTGCATATTCATTACACGCATATGATTGCACTCTTGATATTGGCATGCATTTAGCATATTTCTTGACATTGACACGCATTTGGTACACTCTTGTATTGATATCACTTGTACATGTTCATTATACGTTTTCTAACTATCTTGTATAGTTACTTGTATGATTAATTGTGTGCGAGAGGTTACGCTATGAGCAAACCTATATTACGTGTCATGGTTGTTTAAGGGCTACATGTAAGTTATTCTTGCCTATACCTTGTTCATATTGTGATTATTTGACGATGGTTCCTTGTGATCCATTACTACGAACTCGCCAACCTAGTGTTGACTTTGTTTAGTACACTTTTCAGGTAATCAAGTGAATCCGAGACGTATTGGTTGATTGTTGCTTTTGCTTGGGCCTGGACTTACGTGGATCCGGGATTCATTCGCCCTTTTATGGTTTCCTTTGTCTTTATGTATATTGCATATTGAATGTTTGATGTTGGATTCACCGAATCCCTTTTATGTCATATAGTTCATGTCCTACGATAATTCCATGCATACGCTATATCTTTTCAGTGATATCCTGAGCCTAGTTCAGGGTGTTACAGAATGGTAGCCCATGCTTGGTCGTAGAGAATTAGGCGATTTGACCTAGACTACGACTTAAGTTAAAACTCTTCATATAGCATGCATGGTTAGGAATTTTGTGTGCAATGTGAATTATGTGAAACCCTTAAAGTGTACATTGTGAGTTCGTAGACAAGACCAATTATGTAATGACTTGAATGCAATTGGACAACGTGTTGTTTGAGATGAATACAATATGGTCAACGTATACATTGATGTGGATTTGATTGTGGTAGTTGATTGTTGATGGGATGAATTGGATTGTTGTTGAGTTTGTTGATAGTTTGATGATTTAGGGCAAAATGAAGTTATGGCATTAACGTGGTATAATATTGTGGCAACCCTAAAACAACTTGATCAACTGTTTTATGGTCACCCGGTCATTATAACAAGTTAATGACATCACGGATTGCACATGTTTGGGTTAGAGTATAATAATAAACCGATATGCTTAATGGAAGTTGGTTGGGTGGAGGGTTAGCCGCTGGTACACCCTGTATACATACCCGGTCAATAACTAAAGGGCATATCGGATTCGGATTATACTTTAAACCACTTGTTTTAGTTGACTTGTTTTAGTTACTTGCGATGTGATGTGTTGAATATGGGTACTTGGTTTTGATGGTGGACAATTGTTGTGAACTTGGCACGGGAACATGATAGATAACGATTACTTGAGAACTTTGATATATTGTCCTTAGCGTAGTGATATGAAACACGTATAATATGTTGGTATGATAGCATGATATAATGTAATTGGTGATGCACGTGTAAAATGTATTAGTCGGTGGACGGTTATATGAATGAATTTAACATGCTAGTTTTATTGCATAATTATGGGAAAACTATATCATTAAACTTGGTTTTTATGCGTGATACAACGGAAATAGGTAATGCATGTGTAGCTGTGTTAATCGGCGAGCATTTTCATGATTGGATTAGTGTACTAGTTCGATGCTTTTAGCATGTATAAATTTTGTTGTTAAGCTAAATTATGTACATAAGATAAGCGAATACGGTGATGCATGTATAAATATTTACTAGATGGACAATTCTATGAATAAGAGTGGTAGGCATGTTTAATAATCCGAGTATGCCCAAAATCTTACTGCTTAACTTGCTTATAAGAACGAATCGGTAATGATTGATAATTCATGCACAGTTGTACTTAACGTATGAAAAACTGTATGTATGACTCAGTATGCGGGATTAGCTAATAGAACATGCGAAACCTTACCTCCTAACTTGGTTGCGTGGATGAATTGTTAGGATATGCACTAGAGCAAGTGTGGTTTCCATAAATTTAGCTGGAACTTTAGCGGATAACGGGTAAAAATTACCCACAAAAATTAAAAGGGGTGTGGCATCTCAAGAGAGTGCCAGCCACCCTTCCCTCCCTTACTCATCCTTCCACTACATCTTCTCCATTCTTCTTTTGAGTTCTCCAAATTTCTCATCTCAATTCAATTCCTTCTCTAATCCAAATCAATAAATTCTTCATTACTAACAAGGATAATAATATCCTATTATTCAAGAATCATAACAATAAGAAAATTTGGGGGTTTTTGATGGTGTGTGGTGGCTGAAATATTCAAGAGAAAAGGAAGAAGAATTTGAAATCCTAAACCTAATTTCTAACTCTTTCTTGGAGGTAATGATTACCCTTAACCTAATTTCAATTTCCTTGTTGTGAATTAGGGTTCTTGAAGCACCAAATTTTGGGGGTTTATTAGAATTGAGTTTTGGTATGATTTTCCCCAAATTCTTGTATATTATAGTTTGTTATTGAGTTGCATGATGAATTTAATTAAGATTTTGATTTATTGACATTGAAACTTTGATTATGAAAGAATGATGATTTTTGCTAGTTGAATGGAATGATGATGAACTTGATGAGTTGAATTCATCAAGTGGATTTTTGAAAGAAATGCAACTCAATAGCAAAATAAGATGGTTGGGTTAGGAATGCTAGTGTAATATTGAAATGCTAGGTTGAGTAGCCAAAATGGTGAATATTGTCTTATATGCGTATTGTGATGATTTGAATAGGTTAAAAGCTTGTTGTGCATTGCGGTTATATTGATTTGATTATTGTGTCGCGAAGGAGGTGAGTATACTTGCATACCTTTGTATATTCGTCGGGTCAATTACCATATGATGGTGGATTCCGTGTGTGGTAATTGATTTGGCGTTGAGCCTAAGTAGGGGCCGTCTTTGATTACGGGCCTAAGTAGTGGCCATAGCTCATGTGGAGCATTGTTATTGTTTATACTTTATTGTGATTGTAATCATTTGCTTATATGGATCCATGTAATGCGTTGGCACAAAGGTGAGTATTATAGATATGGCACGACGGTGCCATAGTCTATATGCAATAGACCTTTGTGCATTGCCCTCCTTCGTTTATATGATTGTATGCAAGCATATTCACTAAGCATTCGCTTACTTTTTAGTTGTTTACCATTTTGATAGGTGGTTCCGGAAGAAGGAACTAGTTCATGTGATTTGAAGTTGTTGACATATTGAAGTTGCTAGGAATTCGAAGGTATTTTGACCATTCTTGGAAGAATGGTGTTAGGGGGGGGGGGGGGGGGGGGGGGGGGGGGGGGGGGGGGGGGGGGGGGGGGGGGGGGGGGGGGGGGGGGGGGTGGGGGGGGTGTTTGATAGAAACCTAGTTCATCCCACCTCACATGGCTCTTGGTACATTTTGTGTCTTTTTGTATGAAAGTGTTGTAATGCCATCATTTTGAGTCTTGTAATCCTGAATTTGTAAGTTTGTAGTTGACATTGTTACAAATGGGTGCTTTGACAACTTGGGTAATTCGGGCAAATGACCGATTTGGTTTGGTAAACTACGGATATGTTCAAGTAAAGGTTGGTAACTCATTTGATGTTGTATTCAGTGTCTTTGGGTCATTTTGGATGTTAGTAAACTGTTTTGAAAGTTGGAAATCAATGGAATGAGTTGCAAGTCATTTGGAGTGTCAAAAATGAAGTTTTTGCTGTCAGGTGCAAAGTTGTGTCGCAACTTTCGGAGGGTGTGACGCAACTGTGAAGCCACTGAATTCTCTGACCTGAAGGTTGCGCCGCAACTTTTTCTCGTTCAGTATAAAACTCAAATTTTGAAACGTTCATAACTTTCAAACCGTAACTCCGTTTTTAACGTTCAAGCTATCCACGAAAACGTGTTAGAGTCTAGTTTATAATGGTAAGGTCCTTTAAAGATGAAACAAAACTTGGGTTATCCAAAAGTTGGTTCAAAGTGAAGTGGTCAAGTCCCGATTAAAAAAAATGTCTCTTATTTTGGGTTCATTCGTTTCAAGTGGTATCAGAGCCGAGGTTTAAGGGATTTAGGTATTCCCTTGTTGAGCGAATGCCTAGACTTAAACCTTAGACATGACTTGACCTTAGGTGTTCGGTAATTTTATATGGGACCCGAAAGAGTGTTTGATGGAGTGTTAGCTTATAAACTTGTTAGTATGAAAGCACAATAAGGCCGGCATTATTGTGATTGAAGTACTAACATCTTTATAATCCGACCGCATCAAACTTTGGAACGGTCTAGTATAAAGTTGTAGGTTTTGGCTTATGGTACATAGAGTAGAGTTAGGTTATGTGTTTGAAATTTTTTATCTATTCTTATTATAGTATGGAAGAACAACACAACAACGAGGAAGGACCCCTATTTCCCGAGGATAGCATGGACATATCGGACCAAATTGGGAGAGCACTTGAGAAATACTCCCCGGTCTTACTCAAGAAACTTAATGATACTTTAGAAGGAGCTATGAACAACCATATAGCTCTAATGATAAAATAAGAGGTGGATCTCAACGTGCAAAGAGAGTTTGAGAAGCATGATGGCAAGGCTAAAGGCGAGAAGGAAGATAACGGTGAAAAAGAAGTTGAGTTTATGGGTGAGAAGCCGAACAAGAAGAAGTTTACTTACAAAGACTTCGATATAAGTCACCCGCCCGTATACGACGGTGACACTAATCCTATTGATTGCACACGGTGGGTATCGGAAATTGAAGGGGCATTTCGCACTAGTCAATGCCCTCAAGACCTCAAGGTTGTGTTTGCGGTTAGTATGCTTAGGGACCGAGCCAAAAGATGGTGGGACGGTTTGTTAACGATAAAAGGTGAAACTACTTTGGCACATGTAGAATGGCCCGAGTTCAAAACCATGTTCTATAAAGAATTTCGATCGGAGGCGGAGGTAACTAAGTTAAGGAGTGAATTCCTTAACGATTATCAAGGAACTCTTAGTTTGACAGAATTTTGTGCCCAATTCCTCGATAAGGCACAATTTTTTTGTCCGGAATTCCTAGAAAATGATCAATTATTGAAAGAACAATTCTACTTGAAGTTGAGGAAGAGCTTGATAGAAAAGATAAGCTTGCACCAAATGGAGTCCTTTTCCATGTTGGTCGATGTGGCTCGAGATCATGAGATCGAGCAATCAAGGGTTGATGTGTGAATTGAAGAGAAAGTATGATGGAGATAACTCTCCAAACAAAAGATTCAAACAAGATGGTGGCTCCGGTAGTAACTCCACAAGAAGAAATGTTCCATTTTGCAAGAATTGTAAGAGAAGTCATACGGGTCCTTGTAGGTCAACGGAGAAAGGATGCTACAATTGTGGGAAACCGGGTCATATGAGCCGGGATTGCAAGTCAAAACCCCATAAACCCATCATGTGTTTCAAATGTTTTGAAGAGGGTCATATGAGGAGTTCATGTCCTAAGTTGACCGAAGAGGAAAGACAAGAAGAAAAGAGGAAGGAAGCGGAAAGGAAGAATGCTCAAGTTCATGGAAACCAACGGGGAAGATCTTTTCAACTCACAGTGGAGCAAGCAAGGAATGCGGAGGATGTTGTTACAGGTACATTTCTTGTGTATAATGTGCCTATGCGAATTCTTTTCGATTCGGGAGCAAATAGATCTTTTGTTGCATCTAGGGTGATTCATGTCATCCCAATGTCTAAGTCTAGTTTAGATACTACTTTACAAGTTGAAGTAGGGAATGGTAGAACGGAGTTAGTAAAAGATGTGTATAAAAATTGTGAGATCAAGATCACTACGGAAGTCTTTCAAGCTAACTTAATTCATTTCCCAATGGGAGAATTTGATATAATCTTGGGAATGGATTGGTTGAGCTCTTGTAATGCAAAAATCGCGTGTGACGAAAAGGCAATATATTTGAAGACTTCTAAGGGTGAAGACTTGGTAGTATATGGTGATAGAAAAGAGCGTCCTATATCCATTTGTACTTTTGCTCGTGCCCAACGTTACTTGTCTCATGGATGTCAAGCTTATCTTGCTCACATCGTTGATGTTGAGAAGAGACCTTTATCTATTGAAGACATTCCAATTGTTTGTGAATTTGCCGATGTCTTTCCCGAATACTTGTCGGGTATTCCTCCCGAACGGCAAGTTGAGTTTTCTATTGATCTTATTCCGGGGGCTACCCCCATTGCTAAAGCTCCCTATCGTTTGGCTCCAATGGAAATGCAAGAAATGATGAAGCAACTCCAAGAGTTACTTGAAAAAGGGTTCATTCGCCCTAGTAATTCTCCTTGGGGTGCACCGGTTCTCTTTGTTAAGAAGAAAGATGGAAGCATGCGCATGTGTATCGATTATCGGGAACTTAACAAAGTAACTATCAAGAATAAATACCCGTTACCTAGAATCGATGATCTATTTGATAACCTACAAGGAGCTTCGTATTTTTCCAAGATAGATCTTTGTTCGGGTTATCATCAACTCAAGGTGCGTGATGAAGACATTCCCAAAACCGCTTTCCGTACCCGCTATGGTCATTTTGAATTTGTTGTCATGCCATTAGGTCTCACAAATGCTCCCGCGGCTTTCATGGATCTCATGAACTGTGTTTGTCGTCCTATGCTTGATAAGTCCGTGATTGTTTTCATTGACGATATTCTTATTTATTCTAAGAGCTTATCTGAACATGAAGTTCATTTACGGGAGGTGTTGGAGACGTTACGCAAAGAGAAACTCTGCTAAATTTTCTAAATGTGAATTTTGGCTACGAGAGGTGCAATTTCTTGGTCATGTGGTTAATAATGAAGGAATCAAGGTAGATCCAACCAAGATAAATGCGGTGATGAAATGGGAACAACCAAAGAACCCATCGGAGATTAGAAGTTTTCTTAGTCTAGCGGGTTATTATCGTCGTTTCATTCAAGATTTCTCCAAAATAGCCTCACCATTGACCAAGTTGACTCGGAAAAACATCAAGTTTGAATGGGGAAATGAACAAGAAGTTGCTTTTCAACAATTACGAGAGAAGTTGAGCCAAGCCCCGGTACTTGTTCTACCCGATGGTTTGGAAGACATGACGGTGTATTGTGATGCATCATCAAGCGGGCTCGGTTGTGTTTTGATGCAAAGAGGAAAAGTCATTGCCTATGCCTCAAGGCAATTGAAAGAACATGAGAAACGTTATCCTACTCATGATTTGGAGTTGGCGGCGGTTGTTTTTGCTTTAAAGATTTGGCGCCATTATCTTTATGGAGTCAAATTCACTATCTATTCCGATCATAAAAGTCTCAAATACTTCTTTGAGCAACGAGATCTCAACAATCGCCAACGAAGATAGCTTGATCTTTTAAAAGACTACGATTGTGAAATTTTGTATCATCCCGGGAAAGCTAATATGGTAGCGGATGCTTTAAGTCGGAAGAGTTCTCATCATTCTATCATTGTCTCTCCGTTATGGGTGATAATCACCAATGACTTTTTGGAGTAAATAAAAGCGGCTCAAGAAAAGGCTTTGCAACGAGACCCTAAAAAGGAGAGAATTCAAGGACAAATCCAATACTTTTCCAAGGATTCTCGTGGTCTTACCTTACGATTTGGAAGAATTTGGATTCCATTTTCTTGTGAGTTGAAACAAGTTTTACTTGATGAAGCTCACAAATCCAAATATTCCATTCACCCCGGTGCTACCAAGATGTATCATGATCTAAAGGTAGACTATTGGTGGCCCGGAATGAAGCGAGATGTGGTGAAGTATGTGGAAAAGTGTTTGACTTGTGCTCAAGTGAAGGCCGAACATCAAAAGCCATGTGGTATGATGCAACCATTAGAAATCCCTAAGCGGAAATGGGAGCATATTACCATGGATTTTGTTACCAAATTGCCTAAGACACCTCGGAATCAATTTGATACAATTTGGGTGGTGGCTGATCGATTAACGAAGAGTGCCTTATTTCTTCCTATTCGTGAGACATCATCTTCGGAAGTCTTGGCAAATTTATGTGAAAGAGGTGGTGGCAAGACATGGAGTCCCAATCTCCATTATTTCGGATAGGGATACCCGTTTTACTTCTCATTTTTGGCGGAAATTTCAAGAAGAAATGGGCACAAGATTAAATTTTAGTATCGCCTATCATCCTCAAACGGATGGTCAAAGTGAGAGAACTATACAAACTCTTGAAGACATGCTACGGGCGTGTATTATAGACTTTGGTGGAACTTGGGATATTTATTTGCCTTTGGTGGAGTTTTCTTACAACAATAGCTACCATTCAAGCATCCAAATGCCTCCACATGAGATGTTGTATGGTAGAAAATGTAGGTCTCCTATTTGTTGGGGAGAAGTGGGACAAAGGGAAATTGGTGGCACGGAAGTGGTGTTGAAAACGATTGAGAAGATTGATGTGATTAAGGAAAGACTCAAAGCGGCACAAGATCGACAAAAGTCTTATGCGAATAAACGAAGAAGGCCGGTTGAGTTCAATGTTGGTGATCGTGTTTTATTGAAGGTATCCCCATGGAAAGGCGTCTTACGATTCCGAAAGCGTGGAAAATTGAGCCCTCGTTTCATAGGTCCTTTGTTAGGTCCAGATTTAGTCCAGATTTACTGGACTCGCTCCAGACTCGACTACTGGAGCCTTACTGAAGATCTGTCCAGAAACGTGTTCTACTGGACCTACTCCAGACTTGGAATCTGGAGTCCCTCTGAAGATTTGTCCAGAAATAATGGAAGATCAGTGAGCAAATACTTGTATAGGAAATCTGGAGTATTCTCCAGATGAGCTCACTGAACTTCACCCCAGTCCAGATCAACTCTACTGAAGACATTCTGACTGAAGTCAAAGACTGAAGTCTGAAGAAAGAAGACTGACAAATGGCGGAGTCCACTGGAAAGTCTTACCAGATCTGTACACTGGAGGATTGTTAGTATTCTAGACCCTACAAGTCTGAACACTGATATCGAAGATTGACTTATGCCTTTACACACTTTCCAAAGAACAATCCACTTGTTCTTTACCAAAGTATACGTGTGTAAAGATGGTTGGATAAAAGGATACATAGTCATATTGATGTGACTTTATCCTTATTCCTTATCCAATACATTTAATGTTCTTGTCGGATCATTAAATGTATGCAACCATATTTGTACGGCACAAAATTCACTGGTGAATTTTGTTGCCTATAAATACAAAGTCATTTCTTTGAGAAAATACTTTTAAGCATACACTTTGCATGAAAGTGAATTTGTCCAAATACTCTCGATCTTAAACTGGGATACTTCACAACTTTAAGTATCTCGATCCAAAAGAGTTATTTGACAAATATAGATCATTTGTAACTCATAGGTTGTTAGGATACATACTTATTTGTATTATCTTGATTCCGCAACAACCTTGTGTTTTATTTAACATCATAAATAAAATACACAATTGAAAATACATAATGTTCCACTTTACTTGTTTATTGCTTTAAGTCTTGTATTACTTTGTTTATATATTCTTGCTTTTATTTACAAGTAATACTAGTCCATTCTAGTGCTTATTAGACTTGTTGTATTATACACTTTCCTGATTAACCATCGAACTTAAGGGACTCACATCCTTTCAAAATCTTGGCTAAGGTTGGTAAGGTTGCCTATCGTTTAGAGTTGCTCGATGAGCTTTCGGGAATCCATCCTACTTTTCACGTCTCTCATCTTAGAAAGTGTCTCGCCGACGATGCTTCTTATGTGCCTTTGGAAGAAATTGAAGTTGATAACAAGTTAAATTATGTGGAAGAACCCATTGCCAGAGTGGAAGAAGAACTTAGAAGGATTCAAAACAAAACGGTTAGGACATACAAGATTTTGTGGAAGCATGGAAGGATGTCCGATTGCACTTGGGAGTCCGAACATGATGTTCTTGTGTAATATCCGTCTTTGCATATGGATTGGATCACGAGGTCGTGATCCGTTCCAAGTGGGGGAGAGTTGTAACACCCCAAGAATTTTAAGGTAATAAATTAACCCCTTTTGTAGTTTTGACATTAAAATAAGTTCCTAGTATTTTATTTTTGGTTATGGGGTTAATTTAGTTGGAACTTTGGCGTATAGCGGGTAAAAATTACCCACAAAAATTAAAAGGGGCGTGGCATCTCAAGAGAGTGCCAGCCACCCTTCCCTCCCTTACTCATCCTTCCACTACATCTTCTCCATTCTTCTTTTGAGTTCTCCAAATTTCTCATCTCAATTCAATTCCTTCTCTAATCCAAATCAATAAATTCTTCATTACTAACAAGAATAATAATATCCTATTATTCAAGAATCATAACAATAAGAAAATTTAGGGGTTTTTGGTGGTGTGTGGTGGCTAGAATATTCAAGAGAAAAGGAAGAAGAATTTGAAATCCTAAACCTAATTACCTTTAACCTAATTTCAATTTCCTTGTTGTGAATTAGGGTTCTTGAAGCACCAAATTTTGGGGGTTTATTAGAATTGAGTTTTGGTATGATTTTCCCCAAATTCTTGTATATTATAGTTTGTTATTGAGTTGCATGATGAATTTAATTAAGATTTTGATTTATTGACATTGAAACTTTGATTATGAAAGAATGATGATTTTTGCTAGTTGAATGGAATGATGATGAACTTGATGAGTTGAATTCATCAAGTGAATTTTTGAAAGAAATGCAACTCAATAGCAAAATAAGATGGTTGGGTTAGGAATGCTAGTGTAATATTGAAAGGTTAGGTTGAGTAGCCAAAATGGTGAATATTGTCTTATATGCGTATTGTGATGATTTGAATAGGTTAAAAGCTTGTTGTGCATTGCGGTTATATTGATTTGATTATTGTGTCGCGAAGGAGGTGAGTATACTTGCATACCTTTGTATATTCGTCGGGTCAATTACCATATGATGGTGGATTCCGTGTGTGGTAATTGATTTGGCGTTGAGCCTAAGTAGGGGCCGTCTTTGATTACGGGCCTAAGTAGTGGCCATAGCTCATGTGGAGCATTGTTATTGTTTATATTTTATTATGATTGTAATCATTTGCTTATATGGATCCATGTAATGCGTTGGCACAAAGGTGAGTATTATAGCTATGGCACGACGGTGCCATAGTCTATATGCAATAGACCTTTGTGCATTGCCCTCCTTCGTTTATATGATTGTATGCAAGCATATTCACTAAGCATTCGCTTACTTTTTAGTTGTTTACCATTTTAATAGGTTGTTCCGGAAGAAGGAACTAGTTCATGTGATTTGAAGTTGTTGACATAT
The DNA here is from genome assembly GCA_034093135.1 of Erigeron breviscapus. Classification (NCBI taxonomy): domain Eukaryota; kingdom Viridiplantae; phylum Streptophyta; class Magnoliopsida; order Asterales; family Asteraceae; genus Erigeron; species Erigeron breviscapus. The sequence goes on along the minus strand of CM067167.1, from coordinate 202,100,901 downwards.
TGAAGTTGCTAGGAATTCGAAGGTATTTTGACCATTCTTGGAAGAATGGTGTTTGATAGAAACCTAGTTCATCCCACCTCACATGGCTCTTGGTACATTTTGTGTCTTTTTGTATGAAAGTGTTGTAATGCTATCATTTTGAGTCTTGTAATCCTGAATTTGTAAGTTTGTAGTTGACATTGTTACAAATGGGTGCTTTGACAACTTGGGTAATTCGGGCAAATGACCCATTTGGTTTGGTAAACTACGGATATGTTCAAGTAAAGGTTGGTAACTCATTTGATGTTGTATTCAGTGTCTTTGGGTCATTTTGGATGTTAGTAAACTGTTTTGAAAGTTGGAAATCAATGGAATGAGTTGCAAGTCATTTGGAGTGTCAAAAATGAAGTTTTTGCTGTCAGGTGCAAAGTTGCGTCGCAACTTTTGGAGGGTGTGACGCAACTGTGAAGCCACTGAATTCTCTGACCTGAAGGTTGCGCCGCAACTTTTGGGGGGTGTGACGCAACTTTTTCTCGTTCAGTATAAAACTCAAATTTTGAAACGTTCATAACTTTCAAACCGTAACTCCGTTTTTAACGTTCAAGCTATCCACGAAAACGTGTTAGAGTCTAGTTTATAATGGTAAGGTCCTTTAAAGATGAAACAAAACTTGGGTTATCCAAAAGTTGGTTCAAAGTGAAGTGGTCAAGTCCCGATAAAAAAAATGTCTCTTATTTTGGGTTCATTTGTTTCATCACATATGGTATCAGAGCCGAGGTTTGCTTTGTAACTATGGAAGCATGAATCTGTTTAGAAGAAATGACAATTAAAAATATGGGAAGAAAAAAAAAGATAAGTAATGGGTATTTGGTTGTTAGTTTTATAGAATAAGTGTGAAAAGATAAAAAATATATATAAGAAAATGAGGTGGATTACCACATCATTAATATTAGGGCTAATTGATTAAAAAGTACCTCAACTTGTCACTTTTTACTTTATTGGGGTTAAATAAAAAAAGTGTTATATGTTGGGGACAAAAACCGGTAAAAACACCTTTGTTGGGCTTTTACCGGCTGAGACATAACATGGAGCCGGTAAACACTTACTTGGCAGCCATGTGTACACTAGGAAAAGTATTCATCTGTAAAGAAAACCAGATCAAAAAATTCATCAATGTAAAAAGGGTTAATTGATTAAAAAGTACCTCAACTTGTCACTTTTTACTTTATTGGGGTTCAATCAAAAAAGTGTTCTATGTTGGGGACAAAAACCGGTAAAAACACCTTTGTTGGGCTTTTACCGGCTGAGACATAACATGGAGCCGGTAAACACTTACTTGGCAGCCATGTGTACACTAGGAAAAGTATTCATCTGTAAAGAAAACCAGATCAAAAAATTCATCAATGTAAAAAGGGTTAATTGATTAAAAAGTACCTCAACTTGTCACTTTTTACTTTATTGGGGTTCAATCAAAAAAGTGTTCAATGTTGGGGACAAAAACCGGCAAAAACACCTTTGTTGAGCTTCTCAATAGGTTACCAGTCATTTTTATTTTAAATTAATTTTTTATATTATATCATTATTGATTTGTAATGCCACATTATCATTTGACGCCATGTAAGCTGCCACATCCTCTTCTCCTTCTTCACATAATATTTCCCGACGACACTATTTTCCTGCAACACCTTTCCGGCGACATAAACAGCCACCACCACCGCCTTCGTCGTCTAACACTATAATATTTACCTATTCATTCACTCATACTACATAAGTAATAATATTTCAAAACTTGTAAACAATTACGTTGTTTACATATATCAGTTTTGCAAACAAACATTTTTGAAACCCACATGAAACTAACATTTTTATACATATACCAGGTGTATCTATCTTCCATCTCTTTCTCTCTTATTCATACATATACATAATCTAATCAAACCCACATATCCCTTTTCTCTCTCTCCCTTTTATATATCTATAGATCTCAAAAGAAAATGAGATCTGTTCATAATATATCTAAAGAAATTCCATATCCATATCTTTATGGATCTATCAATCCGTCTCATCTAACATACATACATATATACACTAAATCTATATAAGATCTAGATTTGTGAATGTTTTATCTCTGGCAACGGTTTAGGCACTGGCGAGGGTTTACTCTCCTTTCACTTCCTGCGGGTTTAATCTCCGGCGGTGGTCGCGGTGTTTGGATGGTGGTCTGACGGTGCTGGCCTGATTTGTCGGTGGTGGTAATGGTGGCCTGATATGGTGGTGGTGGTGGCCTGATTAAGTGATTATGGCGATGATGATGGCCGGATCTGATATTCAGATTTCTTGTTAAAGATATAGGTGTATAAATTAGAACTAGTTCAGATTTATATGTATATAGATTCCTGATTATGTTGTTTATATATGGTACAGATCTATAGTGATACTAATGTATAGATATATAGATATTGATATGATAAATTTCTTTAGATATATTATGAACAGATCTCATTTTCTTTTGAGATTGATAGATCCATATAGATATGGATATGGAATTTCTTTAGATATATTATGAACAGATCTCATTTTCTTTTGAGATCTATAGATATATAAAAAGGAAAGAGAGAAAAGGGATATGTGGGTTTGATTAGATTATGTACATGTATGAATAAAAGAGAAAGAAATGGAAGATAGATACACATGGTATATGTATAAAAATGTTAGTTTCATGTGGGTTTCAAAAATGTTTGTTTGCAAAACTGATATATGTAAACAACTCAAGTTTTGAAATATTATTACTTATGTAGTATGAGTGAATGAATAGGTAAATATTATGGTGTTAGACGACGAAGGCGGTGGTGGTGGCCTGATTAAGTGATTATGGCGATGATGATGGCCGGATCTGATATTCAGATTTCTTGTTAAAGATATAGGTGTATAAATTAGAACTAGTTCAGATTTATATGTATATAGATTCCTGATTATGTTGTTTATATATGGTACAGATCTATAGTGATACTAATGTATAGATATATAGATATTGATATGAAATTTCTTTAGATATATTATGAACAGATCTCATTTTCTTTTGAGATCTATAGATATATAAAAAGGAAAGAGAGAAAAGGGATATGTGGGTTTGATTAGATTATGTACATGTATGAATAAAAGAGAAAGAAATGGAAGATAGATACACATGGTATATGTATAAAAATGTTAGTTTCATGTGGGTTTCAAAAATGTTTGTTTGCAAAACTGATATATGTAAACAACTCAAGTTTTGAAATATTATTACTTATGTAGTATGAGTGAATGAATAGGTAAATATTATGGTGTTAGACGACGAAGGCGGTGGTGGTGGCTGTTTATGTCGCCGGAAAAGTGTTGCCGGAAAAATAGTGTCGTCGAGAAATATTGTTGGAATATGATCACGTTAAATAAACGCATGTCCGGAAAGTATTTAAGCCTACGAGGTCACACGAAATGACACGTATACTCTATGTAATTAATTAATATGTTAATGTAATATATTAATTAATATGTTCACGAAATGCTTAATTAATATGTTAATGTAATATATTAATTAATATGTTAATGTAATATATAATTAATATGTTAATGTAATATATAATTAATATGTTAATGTAATATATAATTAATATGTTAATGTAATAAAAAATACTCTATATAATTAATTAATATGTTAATGTAATATATTAATTAATATGTTCACGAAATAATTAATAAACATAAGTTAAATGTTAAAATAAATGTTTATTAATTAAAAGAGAAGGATTAAAGTGTAAATTAGAAGTTTCCTAATTACACTAAAAGAGGGGGGGCCGGATTTTGTAGGAGGGTTTCCTAATCCTCCTCAAACTTGGTCACCAAGTTAGAAAACCCTTATAATTAATCCCTATATATAGGGGTTAAAACTTAAGGGTTTTACATACATTCAAGACAATTAGTTGTGAAAAAAACCCTAACTAATTCTCCTCTCTCTCTTCTCTTTGCTTCGGCCGAAACCCAAACCCAAAGGGTTTTTCGGTTTTTGGTTTTCGACTTCTAAGGGCAAAACACAATGGGTTGTGAGTTCGTGATCGGGTACTAGCATACATACATAGGGGTGTCAAGTGTGCGATCGTAGAGGGGTTTTGCTTTAAACCCTAAATATAATAATAATCTTCATTATTAATTTTTATTGCAAGCTAAGCTAAAAGGTACATATTCAATTCTATATTTTGTTAATTATTATATTGCATATATGATTATTTCCGCTGCGTACTCGTGAATATGTTTATGATAATAGTTATGAATCCTAACAGTGGTATCACGAGCCTAATATGTGATATATTAGTTACAAAGTTCAAAACTTGAAGGGGGTTTAGGGTTGGTTCGATTTAATTAATTAAATAATTAAATATTAAAATTGTTTTTGTTTATTAAATGTTAATAAATAGTGTGTAGAAATATTGTTGGAATATGATCACGTTAAATAAACGCATGTCCGGAAAGTATTTAAGCCTACGAGGTCACACGAAATGACACGTATACTCTATGTAATTAATTAATATGTTAATGTAATATATTAATTAATATGTTCACGAAATAATTAATAAACATAAGTTAAATGTTAAAATAAATGTTTATTAATTAAAAGAGAAGGATTAAAGTGTAAATTAGAAGTTTCCTAATTACACTAAAAGAGGGGGGGCCGGATTTTGTAGGAGGGTTTCCTAATCCTCCTCAAACTTGGTCACCAAGTTAGAAAACCCTTATAATTAATCCCTATATACAGGGGTTAAAACTTAAGGGTTTTACATACATTCAAGACAATTAGTTGTGAAAAAAACCCTAACTAATTCTCCTCTCTCTCTTCTCTTTGCTTCGGCCGAAACCCAAACCCAAAGGGTTTTTCGGTTTTTGGTTTTCGACTTCTAAGGGCAAAACACAATTGGGTTGTGACTTCGTGATCGGGTACTAGCATACATACATAGGGGTGTCAAGTGTGCGATCGTAGAGGGGTTTTGCTTTAAACCCTAAATATAATAATAATCTTCATTATTAATTTTTATTGCAAGCTAAGCTAAAAGGTACATATTCAATTCTATATTTTGTTAATTATTATATTGCATATATGATTATTTCCGCTGCGTACTCGTGAATATGTTTATGATAATAGTTATGAATCCTAACAGTGGTATCACGAGCCTAATATGTGATATATTAGTTACAAAGTTCAAAACTTGAAGGGGGGTTTAGGGTTGGTTCGATTTAATTTAATAATTAAATATTAAAATTGTTTTTTGTTTATTTATTTTTATATAAATCGAATTTTTTAATAAAAATAAAATTAGGGTTTTGTTTTTATTATTAATTCAACCTATTCAAAGTTAATGGTTAAATTAAACCCTCTATGCAAGTTTTGATTATGTGAATTAACATGTTTATGTGATAAATTGCATGTTTTATGTACTTTTAATTTAATGTTGTTAAATAGAAGTAAAAATCATAAGGAATTCATGCAAAATTCTTTATGATTATTACTTAGATATATTGATATGATTTGCTTAGTTAATGGTCCAATAATTAGGGTTAATTATTTGATAATTGTGTGACTATGTGAATTTTTCGTGTGATTTTTCCTGTTTGACACCTGTTCACTAAAAAATTCATATAAAATCAACCGTAATGAGTTAGGGGTTGTCCTTTGGACTGTAGATGCACGACTCATAGGGCTACAACTTTATAGTTCTGGTCGAAGGCTGATTAGGACTGAAAATAGGCTTAAACTGGTCGTGAAGCTGCTGGAAATTTCCAGTCAGCATGTTTATATGTATTTATTTGATAATTGTATGTTTAAAGGCTTACACAATCAAGGCAACTTGATGTATGTGGTCCTCTTCTATGAAGGGGAGCCGTCTTAAACATATACATTAATCATAGTGACCATGATTTAGGTTGCCCACGATAAATCGTTGCATGATTAATTGTTAATAGTTAGTAAGTTTATTATTTTGCTTTTATTGTAAATGGTGATGCAAAATTGTTTTTTGTTTATTTATTTTTATATAAATCGAATTTTTTAATAAAAATAAAATTAGGGTTTTGTTTTTATTATTAATTCAACCTATTCAAAGTTAATGGTTAAATTAAACCCTCTATGCAAGTTTTGATTATGTGAATTAACATGTTTATGTGATAAATTGCATGTTTTATGTACTTTTAATTTAATGTTGTTAAATAGAAGTAAAAATCATAAGGAATTCATGCAAAATTCTTTATGATTATTACTTAGATATATTGATATGTATTGCTTAGTTTAATGGTCCAATAATTAGGGTTAATTATTTGATAATTGTATGTTTAAAGGCTTACACAATCAAGGAAACTTGATGTATGTGGTCCTCTTCTATGAAGGGGAGCCGTCTTAAACATATACATTAATCATAGTGACCATGATTTAGGTTGCCCACGATAAATCGTTGCATGATTAATTGTTAATAGTTAGTAAGTTTATTATTTTGCTTTTATTGTAAATGGTGATGCAAAATTGTTTTTTGTTTATTTATTTTTATATAAATCGAATTTTTTAATAAAAATAAAATTAGGGTTTTGTTTTTATTATTAATTCAACCTATTCAAAGTTAATGGTTAAATTAAACCCTCTATGCAAGTTTTGATTATGTGAATTAACATGTTTATGTGATAAATTGCATGTTTTATGTACTTTTAATTTAATGTTGTTAAATAGAAGTAAAAATCATAAGGAATTCATGCAAAATTCTTTATGATTATTACTTAGATATATTGATATGAATTGCTTAGTTTAATGGTCCAATAATTAGGGTTAATTATTTGATAATTGTATGTTTAAAGGCTTACACAATCAAGGAAACTTGATGTATGTGGTCCTCTTCTATGAAGGGGAGCCGTCTTAAACATATACATTAATCATAGTGACCATGATTTAGGTTGCCCACGATAAATCGTTGCATGATTAATTGTTAATAGTTAGTAAGTTTATTATTTTGCTTTTATTGTAAATGGTGATGCAAAATTGTTTTTTGTTTATTTATTTTTATATAAATCGAATTTTTTAATAAAAATAAAATTAGGGTTTTGTTTTTATTATTAATTCAACCTATTCAAAGTTAATGGTTAAATGATTTAACATTGGGTAATTGGATTTCTTAAGTATTATTATCGAAAATACTGATTCTTGAACTTGAATCTGTTTTGTAGATGGCAACAAATCCTTCACAAAATATACACCAATCGGCTTTCAGGTCGATGCTAGAAAGAGAAAAACTTTCTGGAACCAACTTCAATGACTGGTATCGTCAGCTAAGAATTGTTCTAAGAGCTGAAAAGAAATCTGATGTCCTTGAAACTCAGATACCCGCTATCCCTGATGCTGCAACTTCTACTACAGCACAGTTGGCAGAATACGATACTCAGTACGATAGACATAATGAGGTTGCTTGTTTGATGCTAGGCAGCATGACTCCCGAGCTTCAAAAGCAATTCGAGACTTATAGTCCGTATGATATGATCAGAGAACTCAAGTCTATGTATGAAAAGCAAGTTGGAGTTGAATTGTTTGAACTTGTTGAGTCACTCCATGATTTGAAACACGAGTATGGGAAACCGGTGAGTCCTCATGTACTCAAGATGAAGAGGCACTTTGAGCACTTGGAAAGGTTAAACTATGCGTATCGTCAGCCTATTGCTATTGGCATGGTTCTTAAGTCTCTTTCAAGGGATTTTGAGAGTTTTGTGCGCAATTACAATATGCATAGCATGAACAAAACCATAGCTGAACTTCATGCCATGTTAATTGAGTATGAGAAAAACCTTCCAAAGAAATCTGAGACACCCCAAGTTCTTATGATCAAGGGGGGAAGGGTTCAGAAAGGAAAACAACCGAAAGCTAAGGGCAAGAACGATGGTAAGGGAAAGCAAGGTGCTTCAGTCTCAAAACCTAAAAAGACCCCTCCGGCGAAAAAGGAGCATCCGGCTAAAGACCAGGCTTGTCATCACTGTGCTGAAGTGGGACACTGGAAGAGGAATTGTCCTAAGTATCTAGTTGAGTTGAATGCGAAGAAGAAGCAAGCTGGTTTAGCCAGTACTTCAGGTATCTTCACAATTGAATTATATTCCTTTTCTAAGCGTAATTCGTGGGTTTATGACACTGGCTGTGGAACTCATATCTGCAATACTTTACAGGGGCTTAGAGGAAGGAAGAAACTGAAGCCAGGAGCTTTACAACTGTTCGTGGGCAATGGTCTACCGGCAGCTGTGGAAGAAATAGGAGACTTTCATTTAGTTTTACCTACTGGTTTAGTTATTGTGTTAGACAATTGTCATTATGCACCATCTATTACTAGAGGTGTAATTTCAGTTTCATTGTTGAAAGACAACGGATTCATTAATGTTTTTAATGATTATGGTATTTCAGTTTCTTGAAATAATGTTCATTATTTTAATGCTATTGCTTGTAATGGTATTTATGAAATTGATATGCATGGTTGTGATTCAAATGATAATTCAATGTATAATGTTAGCAAAAGAGTCAAGCCTAACTTGGACTCTACCTATCTTTGGCATTGTCGTCTTGCTCATGTATGCAAGAAACGCATTGAAAGACTTCAACGTGAAGGGATCTTACAATCAAATGATGAATCATTTGAAAAATGCGTGTCTTGTGTTTCCGGCAAGATGACAAGAAAATCTTTTCTGCATAAACCGGAGAGGGCTAAAGAACTACTTAGACTCATACATACCGATGTATGAGGCCCATTTAGACATGTGTCAAGGAAAGGTGCTAGCTACTTCATTACTTTTACGGATGATTTCAGTCGTTATGGTTATGTTTACTTGCTTAAACATAAACATGAAGTCTTTGAAACATTCTCAAAGAGTTTAAAAATGAAGTAGAAAATCAACTCGGTAAAACCATCAAGATTCTTCGTTCGGATCGAGGTGGAGAATACTTAAGCCAAGAGTTTAAGGATTATCTAAAAGCTTGTGGAATTATTAAACAGCTTACTCCTCCATATACTCCACAACATAATGTTGTATCTTAGAGGAGAAATCGAACCTTGTTGGACATGGTGAGATCAATGATGAACCTTACGACTCTCCCATTTTCATTTTGGGATTATGCTCTAGAGACTGTTGTACGCATTCACAATATGGTTCCAACCAAGAAGGTTGACAACACACCGCATGAATTGTGGCATGGAAGTATCCCTAATTTGTCTTACTTAAGAGTCTGGGGTTGTGAGGCACTTGTGAAGCGTGATACGCCTGACAAACTTCAACCTAGATCAGTTAAGTGCATCTTTGTAGGATACCCAAAGGAAACGATGGGTTACTACCGAAAACACTATTAAAGTTGCTAGATATGCTGAGTTCTTTGAAAAGAATCTCATCACTCAAGAAAATAGTGGGAGGATTGTCGAACTTGATGAGACTCAAGAAGAAGATGTGTCACCTTCTGAAAATACTAGCAATCATCAACTTGGGGGGGGGGATGTTCAAAGTGATAAACCTCAAGTTGAAGATGATGCGATTCCAATTCGTAGGTCCTCAAGGACAATACGTGCTCGTGAAAGATTGAATCTTAATATTGAGTCTGAAGAACACGTATTAGGAGACTTAAATGAACCTCCTAATTTCAAAGCTGCATTATCAGATCCAGAATCTGACAAATGGCTTGAAGCTGCGAATGTGGAAATGAAATCCATGAAAGATAATCAAGTCTGGAGCTTGGTTGATCTTCCACCTAATGGTAGAACCGTTGGGTGTAAATGGATCTTCAAGAAGAAGAACGACATGGATGGAAATATGCACACCTATAAAGCTCGTCTTGTGGCGAAAGACTATACTCAGCTCTATGGAGTTGACTATGAGGAAACCTTCTCTCCCATAGCGGACATTAGAGCTATTAGGATTATCTAAAAGCTTGTGGAATTATTAAACAGCTTACTCCTCCATATACTCCACAACATAATGTTGTATCTTAGAGGAGAAATCGAACCTTGTTGGACATGGTGAGATCAATGATGAACCTTACGACTCTCCCATTTTCATTTTGGGATTATGCTCTAGAGACTGTTGTACGCATTCACAATATGGTTCCAACCAAGAAGGTTGACAACACACCGCATGAATTGTGGCATGGAAGTATCCCTAATTTGTCTTACTTAAGAGTCTGGGGTTGTGAGGCACTTGTGAAGCGTGATACGCCTGACAAACTTCAACCTAGATCAGTTAAGTGCATCTTTGTAGGATACCCAAAGGAAACGATGGGTTACTACCGAAAACACTATTAAAGTTGCTAGATATGCTGAGTTCTTTGAAAAGAATCTCATCACTCAAGAAAATAGTGGGAGGATTGTCGAACTTGATGAGACTCAAGAGAAGAACGACATGGATGGAAATATGCACACCTATAAAGCTCGTCTTGTGGCGAAAGACTATACTCAGCTCTATGGAGTTGACTATGAGGAAACCTTCTCTCCCGTAGCGGACATTAGAGCTATTAGGATTATCTTAGCCATAGCAGCGTACTATGACTATGAAATATGGCAAATGGATGTCAAAACCGCTTTCTTGAATGGTTATCTAGAAGAGGAAGTTTATATGGTACAACCAGAAGGTTTTGTCGATCCAAAATATCCCAACAAAGTGTGCAAGCTTCAGAGGTCCATTTATGGACTAAAGCAAGCATCAAGAAGTTGGAATAAAAGGTTTAACGAGGAAATCAAAAAGTTTGGTTTTGCTCAAAATCCTGATGAGCCATGTGTATATCGCAAAGCTAGTGAGAGTAATGTTACTTTCCTTGTCTTATGTGTAGATGACATATTGATAATAGGAAATCACATTCCAATGTTGCAAGATGTAAAATCCCATCTTGGAAAGTGTTTTGCTATGAAATACTTAGGTGAAGCGGCGTTTATTCTTGGAATCAAGATCTATAGAGATAGAAGTAAACGGTTGATTGGACTAAGTCAAAGTGCTTATATTGATAAGATCTTGAAGCGATTCAAGATGGAGAATTCCAAGCGTGGTTTCGTACCCATGCAAGAAGGACTTAACTTATCTAGCAAAAACGGTGCCTCTACACCTGAGGAGGTGGAGCGTATGCAAAGAGTTCCTTATGCTTCGGTTGTAGGATCTATTATGTATGCGGTAAGATGCACTAGACCTGACATTGCGTTCGCGTAAAATATTGTTAGCCGATATCAACAGAATCCAGGTGAGAATCACTGGACTGCTGTGAAGAACATTCTTAAGTACCTGCGGGCTACTAAAGACTTATTTCTGGTGTATGGAGGAAATCCCGATACAGAGCTCAAAGTGACTGGATACTGTGATGCTGGATTTCAGACTGATAAAGATGATACAAAATCTCAGTCGGGATACGTCTTCGTTTTAAATGGAGGCGCGGTGGATTGGAAGAGCAAGAAGCAAACCACAGTTGCTATGTCTGCGACAGAGTCTGAGTATATTGCCGCCTCGGATGCCGCCATGGAAGCAGTCTGGATTAGAAAGTTTATTTCTGGGCTTAACGTGATGCCCTCAAATAACACACCTTTAGATATGTATTGTGACAATACTGGTGCAATCATCATTGCTAACGAACCCGGAGTTCAGAAAGGTGCTAGACATTATCAAAGAAGATATCATTATGTTCGTGAGCAAATCGAACTAGGTGAAATCAATTTACTCAAAGTTCACACAGATTATAACTTAGCTGATCCTTTTACAAAGGCATTGTTGTCACACCCGCCCTAGACGGGGTATGACGTTCATGGATTCACAACACAAGATATAATGAACGACACAAAACGTTGTCTTTTTAAAATACATTTATATAAAAGCATTGTTCACAAATTTATATTACAATTTATGAAAGATATTATTCTTGAAAACATTTATTTAATATTAAACAATATTAAACAGTAGACAGAGACTTTAGCAAATTGACTTGTCTTTACTAGAGTCTAAGGGTAGGCCATGGTCCAGTATGTTGTATGCAGCGGAAAAATGTCCCATGTATAGAGTATCGTCTAGTTACCTGAGAATACATGCTAAAATACGTCAACATAAAGTTGGTGAGTTCCATAAGTTTTTCATATAGAAATTATAGTTTCTCAAAATACCGGAGTTCAGTGTGATCATTGCCTTACCGCAATGTCAAGTAGTTATGATACAATATAAAGCAAAGAGTATCATAGATTTTTAATAAAAATATAGAGTATGAACCACAAGATTTAAAGTAACTATTTGATCACACAATGGATCAAATAGAATATAAGAGTAGATACTGTATACATCAAGTTCTAAGCTCATGAACCGAAACTAGACAAGTGTGTGTTTATTTGCCTCCAGAGTAGGTACCTTGTTCAGGGTACCCTAAGCTTTCCAAATATAAAGCATCCGTATACAGTTGGTATGACCAACACGAATGGGGGTGCCTACCCCAATAGTACTATTCAATATACCCACGTTTATGTTTCCATAATTAATCGTTCATGATAGAGAGGTCTTTAATTGAACAGAGCAACTTAGAATCAACCATATATACATTTCTGAAAATACTTGTGTTCATCATAACAGTAAAGAGTTTGTATTTTACCCCGAAGGTAAAATAAATAAAGCAGAGTTACAAAATATATATAATATATAAATTTGTAAATATGCATATAAGTATATTACATATAATATAACTTTGAAAATATACATATAAGTATAACAAATAGTTTTATTGCATGTATCTCAGTCCCAAATAAATGTATAAATAACTGAAAAGGGGAGTATGAAGACTCACCTTAGTGTTGTAGAAGAAAGATCACTTAGTCTTGTGTGATTATAAGAGAGAAATTTAGAAGTGAATATATGATGGTACGAGTTTTATAGTTAAATGAAGGTGCCTATTTATAGGAAACTCATTCGTGGTAGGTAACGAATTCGATCGATATATAATAAAACGTTTAAAATCTTTAATATTATTATATTAATCGTTGATTTATATATATTATTATTATATTATAAAGTTAATCATGAATAAGGGATATGTATATATATAGTATTCTTTTTGTCCATACACTTAGCAAATTAGACCCGTGATCTATAATTTATAAATTTTAAATTATAAAGTAGATAAAAGTGTGTTTCCCACTACCTCTTGGACGTTTCTAATGATAGATTTCTTTTATACTAGTAGTATATATTTATACATTGTTTTAATCCTAAATTATGCATACGGGCTCCTATTGAGAAAATTCAAGTTTCTATAAGATCAGAAAATTAAGATCTACAACTTTCATTTTAATAATGTTTACTCAACTAACCCATGTGAGCGGGTTTTGGACGTTTATATTATAAGAATAAAGTATGAAAGCGATGTTTACTATTCAGCACTATTCACTTTTGAATTTATTCGGAAATCAGATTCAACGTTGAGTTTAAATTATTTGACGTGGGTCCTACCTTTATATTATTTTATTTTATTACCTTTTTACAATTTACTTTCTACCTTTACTATTTACAATTTATTTTTACCTTTACTATTTAAAATTTACTTTTTACTTTTTACCTTTACTATTTAAAATTTACTTTTTACCTTTACTATTCAAAATTTACTTTTTATCTTTAATATTCACCGTTACTATTCACGGTACTATTCACGGTCACTATTCACGATCACTATTCATAAATACAGTTATTGATAGTATAAGTATGAAAAAGTATTTACAAGCAGCTCTCAAATAACTATTTGAGTTCTTGGCAATAATTATCCATAATTTATTAAAAATATTTGTTCAGTTTATTATGCCATAAAATGTTTGTTCATATTGTTTGATGTACATAAATTTTTAAATAGCACACATAATAGTAAATTAGTCAACCTGAAATTTTGACGGTTGTCACAATTGTCAAAAGGAAAGCTCAATAAGCATGCCGAGGGCATAGGACTTAAATTAGCTAGTTATATCATGTAAATCTGTAATTGGTATTTGGATAAGGGATGTTGAACAATTATTATTTTAATAAATGAATTAAAGTACTTGGTATGTTTGTTTTCATTTCAATATATAATTGTATCCTGTATTTGCATGTTTAAATCCATGAATATTTAATATTCTAAATGTCCATTGTCGATTAACTATATGGGAATATAGTTAAACTAAGACAAATCTGAGTGATTGGTAATATTCTTAAGAATATTTGAAGATGGTCCTACCAAACTCACATGATATTCATAGAGATGCATATTGGACTACCCCACTTAACGAATCATCACTTTATGGATCGACGTCATTAAGTGAAATTCGTGAAATGGTTGCTTTATTTATCCTTAGACTTGAGATACAAGCAATTTATTCATGTATGGATTGCATTTTCTTGATATAGTTCTAACTATCCTGAATAAGGTAGTAACAAAGGGCTATTTCAGAAATGTAGTGAAATGACATGACTGACACGTGTAGTCAAAATAGGATTTGTTCCTTCAACTTGCAATTGAAGAATGATACCATTTGGCGCCCTCATTGATTAATTAAGATGTTTGTATGGTCATACCCAAATGAACTCCAGATGTTGTCTCGATTAATTTGGTAATCTTAATTAATTATAGAAATGAGAAACAGAATCGTTAAATTATGGAATGACATTGATCCATATCCATAATTAACAAGGTATCTGAAACAAAAGGATAATAAACACTGAAACCGTTTCAAAATACTTTAAGAAACTATACTTAAATATTTCCGGGAGCATTGGCGTGTTGCTAGACGCTAACCAATGTTATTGCCTTTATATAACATGCTCAAGTGGGAGCTGTTGGAATATGATCACGTTAAATAAACGCATGTCCGAAAAGTATTTAAGCCTACGGGGTCACACGAAATGACACATATACTCTATGTAATTAATTAATATGTTAATGTAATATATTAATTAATATGTTCACGAAATGATTAATAAACATAAGTTAAATGTTAAAATAAATGTTTATTAATTAAAAGAGAAGGATTAAAGTGTAAATTAGAAGTTTCCTAATTACACTAAAAGAGGGGGGGCGGATTTTGTAGGAGGGTTTCCTAATCCTCCTCAAACTTGGTCACCAAGTTAGAAAACCCTTATAATTAATCCCTATATACAGGGGTTAAAACTTAAGGGTTTTACATACATTCAAGACAATTAGT
>CM067167.1:202025710-202080710 GCA_034093135.1 Erigeron breviscapus | reverse complement strand
TTTTTTCAACTTAATCATTTACTCCATCCATTTTTTCAATTTTAAATGGTTGAAAACCCCAAAATACCTCTGTCACTTGTTTATAATACCTTAGAATAAATCTCAACTACTCATTTTCTTCTCTCTCTCAAATCTCAACTATTCATTTTTCTCACTCCTCCATAAATCATTTTATTCCTCTAATACATTAAAAATCTTTTATCTCAAAAACCGTACATCGATAAATTATAAAAGTTATATGGGTGTTCTTAAAATTTCATGCTCTTTCATTAGAGATGTCATTCGATATACTTTCGACGAATTTTTAAATCCGAGGGCGGAGCCGGTACGATAAAGCATTTGGCTATCACACTCTATGACCTATTACCTCCTATGACCTATCACAATCTATGACCTACCACCCCACCATCTCTCCGCCGCAACGCGCGGGTACTTTCTCTCGTACTCCATAATACCAATTCACATTTTGATGAAACAACAAAATCCTAAATTTGAATGTATAATAAAAATCATGTAAAAAATAACAAGAGTAATTGTATTACGAGTAGTACATCACACATGTCTTGATAACAATAATCTTAACACTATGTTCTTGAGTTGTTTTAAGGAAAAAGAAAAAGAAAAAGAATACAATGAATTATAAAAAGAAGTTGTGTTCTTAAGTTTGTTTTTAAGATAGAAAGAAAATTAAATTGTTTTTAAGATGGAAAGGAAATGAAATGATAAAATTTGAAAGGAAGTTTTAATTAATTTTGTTTAAAAAATTTTCTCTCCATATTTGGGGTGATTTAAAAGTGTTGGATAATCAAGTTCATGGATAGATTACTACTTATGTTGTTAATTTATAAAATGCAGAATAAGGACTGCTGGTGTTGATTATGCTTAAAGATAAGGACTGAAGCTGTACAAATGGAATCTTGAAGTTCTGGAGCAGAAATAGAAAGATAGGAGAAGAGGAGGGACTGAAGTGAAACATGCAGATATATATATACAACCCTTTATCAGATTTAGGGTTAATCAACACACACACATTCATATATTCGATTTATTTTCTCTCAAAATCATTCATATATAATCTGTTATATATATCATATCGATATATATTTTTCTGTATATAATCATCATTCTGATGGTTATTTCGATTTGGTTGTAATAATAATTTGTTCTATATTCATAATAATCATTCTTCTGCTTTAATTTTAGTGTTGGTTTGATATAAATCTTGTGAGTGAAGGGTTTTTTACATGGTATCAGAGCTAATCGGTGGTTATTGATTCAATTAATTGTTCGATCTAATCAGATCTAGGGCGTATTCCTCTTCGGAACCCTAGATTTTTGATTTTAGGGTTTGTTCATCTGGTAAAAGTTAGGGTTTCTTCTGGAAAATAAAAAAAAAAAAAAAAAAAAAAAAAAAAAAAAAAAAAAAAAAAAAAAATCTAAGTTCTTCCGCTGTGTTTCTGGTTGTTTTGCCTAATTTTTTAATCAAAAGAAAAAAATTAGGGTTTTCTGGTTTTGATTTCAGATCCTGATTACTTCTCTTGACTAAGTGAATCAAGAGAAGGATTAGGGTTCCTCTACCATCGGCTTAATAGCACTGTATTGTATTCTTCTCCCTTTCTATTCTATTATTTGTTTGGTTCTGCTTATATTTTCTTCTCAAACAAATTTTTTTATATATATATATATATATCAAAATTTCTTTATCTTCAATCTCGTAAAAACATTCGTGTTAATACTTGACCTGCCTTCATACGAGAGGTTAGGAATCCTGTCACTGACACGTTTGTGAGGTTAAGATCTATTTTCTGCACTGTTTTTTATTTGAGAAGAAGATATTTGTGATATTTTTTGTGTTTAGTTGTTATTATCTGAATTTTCTGTGTGTGTTTAAATCTATCTTATCTGTTTCTTATTTGCTACTTGGAAGTATTATTTGTTATTTCTGATTTTTGTTCTTATTTGCAATGGATGCTAATAATAATAATAATGATAATAATAATAATAATAATAACAACAACAACAATAATGGTGAAGATGCTCATTCTGAACATTCTGATTTCCTTAATTTCCTTAATGAGCCTGAAACTAAAATTAGCAAATTGGATTTTGGTGATCTTTGTATCTGCATGCTAGTGATACTACCAGTACACCTTTGATTGGTTTTAAGTTGCTTGGAACTGAAAATTATAAAGTGTGGGCTTGTGCAATTGAATTAGCTTTGGAAACTAAGAATAAAACAGGTTTTATTGATGGTACTTGTATTAAAAATGTGGATAACCCTGTATTAGCCAAACAATGGGATAGATGTAATGTTGTGGTTCTAAACTGGATTTTAGGCTGTGTTTCACAAGAGCTATATTTAGGGCAAATTTATTCTAAAAATGCTTGTGTTGTTTGGCAAGAACTTAAGGATACCTATGATAAAGTTGATGGATCTAACACAAGTGGTTTAAAGTATAATCCGAATCCGATATGCCCTATAGTTATTGACCGGGTTTGTATACAGGGTGTACCAGCGGCTAACCCTCCACCCAATCAACTTCCGTTAAGCATATCGGTTCCTTATTATACCCTAAACCAAGCGTGTGCAATCCGTGATGTCATTAACTTGTTATAATAACGGGTAACCATAAAATAGTTGATCAGGCTCTTTTAGGGTTGCCACAATATTATATCAAGTTAACACCATAACTTCATTTTGCCCTAAATCATCAAACCATTATCAATTAATAACAATAATCCATCTCAATCATAATCAAGTTCAATCAATGTACACATTAACCACATTGTACTCATCATCCGTTCATCACATTGTTCTCAAGTCATCACATAAATGGTCTTGCCTACGAACTCACAATGTACACTTTCAGGGTTTCACATAATTCACGTTGCACACAAAATTCCTAACCATGCATGTTATATGAAGAGTTTTAACTTAAGCCGTAGTCTAGGTCAAACCGCCTAATTCTCTACGACCTGGCATGGGCCACCATTCTGTAACACCCCGAGCTGAGCCCGAAATATTACGGAAATTATATAGCACACAGTGGAATTATCGTAGGCAACTAAATGAAAATACATGAATTCAGGGAATCCGACGAGTAATGTCAAATACAAGCACAAAATACATAAGGAGCAAGTAGTCACCAAAAGTTTACAAGTCAACCCAAACGATGGCAAACGATCCTAAGCATAATGCAAAAGATGGTAAATGAATCCTTGATCCATATCAGTCCAAGTCCGGGTTCAAGTAACCAACAATCATGTATCTCGACCTTGATTCACCTGATTACCTGAAAAGTGTACTAGCAAGTGTCAACACAAGGTTGGTGAGTTCGTAGTAATAGTTTACAAGAAACCATCATCAATAACATTATCATATATAATAACAACATCAAACAATGTACTTACAACAAATCCATGTACTTCACCTGTTAGACAATTGAGGTTAACATATTGTTCATCCTTATCAAATAAGTAATCAAACAACAAATGATACAAAAATAGTTCGTATACAATCAAGTACAAATGGTATCATTACCAATAAATGTAACATCCGTGAATTTTGACCATTTGACTTTACGTGCAATTTGACTAACAATTTAAGTTAATGAAATAGTTGGGTCGTTTTGTGATTAAATGACAACGTGGTATATTCGCCGGGTCGATAATACGTTTTAATCGGTGTTTAAATGCCTAACGTTTGTAATTTGGCTTGGGTAGAGAAGCGGGTCGGCCCGTGGGTAGCCCACAACCCACCAGCCACCCAAGACCCAATCTCCCTCCTTATCCCTTCTCCCCCTCTCATTTTCTATCTATCTTTTTCTCTCTTTCTCTCAAGAACAAAGCAAGACCAAACCTTCTCTTCTCTCTACCATCTACTTAGTGTTTAGAAAGAGTATAACACTAGATTCATCGCCATCTATACCACATTATCGTCATATCGAAGAATCAAAGGTGGAAGCCTTGCATTTTTGTCTATTTGACCTAATTTCGAGTTCTAGCTCAAAAGGAGGTTTTGGTAAGTCAAATTCATCCCATTTATGCCTATTTATGTTTGTTTATGCATTTCTAGTCATCTTGAACATTTACAAGTCCTAAATCGGCTTAAATCTTGTTTTGGGTCAAATTAGGGTTTCAATTAGGGTTTGAAGGTTTTGGTGTGATTTTGATGTTTTGGTCAGATTTGTGGATTGGGTTATGTTTATTTATGATTAATGATGTTTATTTATGCTTCAAACTAAGTTACAAGTTCCTACAAATCGATTTGAGTTGGTTTGGGTCGAGTTTAAGGGTTTTGGGTTGCTGTCCTGCTGCTGCTGCTGCTTGTGGTTCTGGCCAGAAAAGGGCCACTGCGGCGCAGTGGCTTAGGCCTAGCCCACTGCGGCGCAGTGGCTAGGGTCTGGTCAGTTCTTGGCTAGCCCACTGCGGCGCAGTGAGCTTGGCAAAGGCTCACTGCGGCGCAGTGGTTAGATGCTGGAAAGTTTGCGCGTCGTTTTTCAAATGTTAATAACTTTTGATCCGTAAGTCCAAATAAGTCATATGACCTATCGTTGGAATCGTGAGAGAGTCTACTTTCTCATGGTAAAGTTCTTTTGATCTGAATCCTTTTCCATTTCTAAAAATGTCGGGTCAAAGTGTTATAGTTCATGCTCGGGAGAGTCATTAAGGCGTTGTGGGACTTTGGCGCGACTCAAACTTAATTAACCAACTTGTATAGGGCTATAGAGTTGATTTTGATGACATCACGATATATATTGATAGGTTGTGGGCTCGTGGCGGTCGTGGACATTTATAGCTCGATATTAACTTGTCGTTTTGCTTGGAAATCAAGGTGAGTTCCGTAGTTCCCTACTCGCTTGAGATTCGGGCTGAAAAGTGTAAACTTATGTGATTACTTGTTTAATTGTGTTTGTAAATGATTGTTGGTGTTGTTTGATTTTACTCACGTACAAAACGTCTTGTTGGTGACATTGGATGAATGATGGATAGTTTTGCTTTAGTGTTTGATGGGTTTGTATGAGATTGTGATATTGTTAAATAAATTAGGATAGTAGTGTATACATAGAGGTCGGTTTTACTTTCAAAAGGTTCTAGATGTGGTGGGAAGGCTGCGGGTGACCCTATACATAAGCATCTAGAACTCGATGTAAGTAAAATCCTCCGAAGTGTATGTACGCGTTGTTTAGAGTAAATGATGGACTTTGGGATCACATTTGAGATAGACATGAATACCTTGATATGCTTGATTTGTGTGATACGCACTCGAGCATACCTTTATCGTTGTATTGACGAACTTATGAATTTATGTTTGACGACTGAATGATCGATTGAGCGATGGAATAATGGGTTGTTGGTTACGTTTATTTGATGTTAGTATAGGATTGCGATATATATATTATTATTATTATTATTATTATTATTACTGCTAGGATAGACGTGCATACATGGAAGTCGGTTATGCCTTCGTTGGGTTCTAGATGTGGTGGGAAGGCTGCGGGTGACCCTATATATAAGCATCTAGGATTCGAAGAAAGTAGAATCCTCCTAAGTGTATGTACGTATAGTTTATTTTAGTTTGGTGTTTGATGATTGACGGACTTGTGATGTATGGATGTTGTTTGATGCATAAGTATCGTATACATCCCACTGAAGAGGATGTGAGCTTATGTTGTATATCTATCCCACTGAAGAGGATATGTTATATATGAATCCCACTGAAGAGGATATGTTATATATGAATCCCACTGAAGAGGATATGTTATATATGAATCCCACTGAAGAGGATATGTTATATATGAATCCCACTGAAGAGGATATGTTATATATGAATCCCACTGAAGAGGATATGTTGTATATGAATTATTGTTGTGTATCAATCCCACTGAAGAGGATATGATACCTGTTTTGAATTGATGTTATGAACGTTACTTGGGTATAGTGTTTATTACGCGTTTTAATTATTGTGTATAATCTTGTGGTGGATGTTGTTGTGTTGTTCTTAGAGACTCACTGTAAGTCATGTTTTGTCTCTACTCGTATATTATGATTATTGTCGATGGTTCCTTATGGACCGTCACTGCGAACTCACCAACCTTGTGTTGACTATGCTTAGTACACTTTTCAGGTAACCAGGTTATTCAGGACGTGGAGTTTGATTGTTTGCTTACTGTTGAACCCGGACTGGACTGATATGGATCAAGGATCCATTTGCCTTATGTTGCATTGTATTTAGGATTGATAGCCTTCTTTTGTTGTCGTTTGTAATCTTGATGTTTACTCGCTCCTGTTGTATTTTGAGACTTGTTCCCCTTATTGTATGGATTCACTGAATCCTCTAATTGCATTTAGTTTGTTCTATTGTAATTCCACCTGGTGCTATGTGATTTCCGTGATATTCCGAGCCTCGGCTTGGGGTGTTACAGAATGGTGGCCCATGCGTGGTCGTAGAGAATTAGGCGGTTTGACCTAGACTACGGCTTAAGTTAAAACTCTTCATATAGCATGCATGGTTAGGAAATTTGTGTGCAACGTGAATTCTGTGAACCCTAGAAAGTGTATATCGTGAGTTCGTAGTTAAGACCACTTATGTGATGGCTTGAATTCAACGTGATGAATGTGGAATGGGTACAATGTGGTTAATGTGTGCATTGATTGAAATTAATTGTCATTAATATGGATTGTTGTTACTGATTGATGTTTGTTGGATGCGTTAGAGCAAAATGAAGTTATGGTATTAACTTAGTATAATATTGTGACAACCCTAAAAGAACCCGATCAACTCTTTTATGGTCGCCCAACATTATAACAAGTTAATGACATCATGGATTGCGCACGTGTGGCTTAAAGTATAATAAGGAACCGATATGCTTAATGGAAGTTGATTGGGTGGAGGGTTAGCCGTTGGTACACCCTGTATACATACCCGATCAATAACTAGAAAGCATATCGAATTCGGATTATACTTTGAATCATTCGTGTTAGTTGCTTGGCTTAGTGTATAATAGGGAACCGATATGCCTAATGGAAGTTGATTGGGTGGAGGGTTAGCCGTTGGTACACCCTGTATACATACCTGGTCAATGACTAGAGAGCATATCGAATTCAGATTATACTTAACCCAATTGTGTTAACTACTTGATCTTATGACGTATTGAGCATGATTACTTAAATTAATAATGAACGATTGTAATGAAATTGACATAATGATATGCTAAGTAACAATCTCATAGGATTCTAACACTCTTGCCTTAGCTTAATGATATGAAATGAGTATGTGGTATCGGTACGAGAGCATTGACTACTTGTGTGACTAACATGTGAGCATTTGAGACTAACTCTCGGGTCAACGTGTCACTTGCTTTATAGAAATGGTGAGACCAAGGAGAACCGGAACGAACTACAGGGATGAACCGGAAGAACCTCAACCGGAGGTACAAGGAGTTAGAGGTAGGGGCCGTGGTAGAGGTCGTGGTAGAGGCCAAGGAAGGGGTCGTGGTGAAATTCCTGAACCAAACATGGCTGAGGTGATCGCTCAAACGATCGCTAATCTCATGCCAACCATTATTGCTCAAGTCACGGCAAGTCTTGGGCAGAACAATGTGGCTCAAAACAATGAAGCCCCAGAAAATGTGAATAATGAAAATGCTCAACCTCAGGACGCAGAAAACGAAGAAGAGGAACCAGTGAGAGTTGATAACCATATACCCCTGTATAATCAACATGGAGGATACCGACAGGGGTGTATATTTAAAGACTTCAAAAGCTGTGGGGCGCCGGAGTTTAATGGAAGAGGCGGTCCCACAGAGTGTATAAGGTGGTTTGAGGAGATCGAGGCAGTAATTGAGAGGAGTCATTGCACATATGACGACCGGATTTCTTATGCATCCGGCATGTTTAAAAGTGACGCCTTGAGTTGGTGGAACCAAGAGATAACTTTGGGGCGGACTTATAACTTGGAATGGATCGATTTCAAGAACAAAGTGAAGAAAAGTTTTGTCCTCCCTATGAACTACAAAACTTGACCATTGAGTTTGCTAATCTCAGCATGGACGGAGCCGATTACAAGGGCTATGTTAGACGATTTCAAGAGTTGTCTACCCTCATTCCTCACTTGGTGGGTACCGAGTCTCAGGCCATCCAGAAGTTTGTATTGGGCTTGAATCCTCAAGTTCGATCTTATGTAAACTCCAACATGCCTACTTCTTTGGCTAACGCGGTCAACCAAGCCGGGAGTGTGACTGAAGATTTATTGAGAAGTGGTGTTTTGAGCAAATCCTCAACAAACAAGAGAAAGGAAGTGGGCGAATCAAGTGGGGTGAAGAAAGTGGGAAGGTTTGATCCCAAAGATGCTAATAGGGGTAGAGTGATGGCGGCGGTGGGACCGGTGAAGAAAGCTTATGTAGGACCTCATCCGTTATGTGAAAGATGCAACAATCACCACCCCACCAACGTTCAATGCAGGGCGTGTTTTAATTGCAACCAAGTTGGGCACATGTCCAAGAATTGTAGAGCACCGAAAGCGGCGCCATTGAATGTAGTACCCCTTCAAACTATTCATCCTCAAGGCAACTTTCCATGGGGTACGTGCTTTAAATGTGGAAGCCCTGATCACTACCGAAATAATTGTCCGCAATGGATTGGACAACAAGTTGAAGTGGCGGTCCATCCGAATCAACTCCAAATTACCGGACCGAACCAAAACCGTGGCCAGCAAGGCCATCAAGTTCATCCTCGTGGCCGAGCTTTTGCGGGAATTGGCAATGGAAGCCAAAATGATCCAAACGTTGGTTAAGGTACATTCTTCTTAACAGTCGTTATGTTATGACACTATTCGATATTGGAACAGACTGTGATCTCATTTATCCTAACGTTACTACTTTGGGTTACATTCGTTCGTGTGTTTTGGAGTTATATGTTTAAAATTTTTTTTTTAAGGTTTAACGACTCACTAACCAAATTTGGTCAAATACCCCGTGTGTACATCTTGACTCTAGAAGACGACAAACTCTTCACGTACTTTGTGATCCATGATATTAAGGTTCCTGGCGATAAAGTGAGTAAAAATCTGAACGCAACGGTTAATATGATACTTAATTGTGTAGTAGGGTTACTAATGTAAAATTTTCTAACGGTAGGATTTTAGGGTTTCATGCAAATTGTCAAACTCAAGCGTCCTTAGAGCTACCGTCTCAAGAGTCTGAAAACTAACGTTGTCCTTGTTAATCTTGAGTCTCCCGAGGACTTTCCGGGTGACTTACCGGGCTTGTCCCATCTCGGTAACTTAAATTTCGTTTATGCTTAACTTCCTAACATCGCGCGCGTAGTCAAAACCCTTATAGACTTCTGAGAGGCGAATAAGCTCGTAGTGAAAGACCGGGAGAGGGATTCGAAGGAAAATAACTCATAATGGATTTCGCCATGAAGTTGCCGACGACAAGAAATGATCACGATACGGCGAGACCGGTAAAATTTGACAACTGGGCACACTAGTATGTAGAAGAAATGGGTTAGGTACACGAAGATTCGATTTCTGTCCTTCCAGATAAAGGAAGTCGCTTAACTCCAATTCAGGGAGCCATCCAATGAGCAACGGGCACTCAACCCATCGTGAGACTTGATCACAAGTGAAGATAATGTACTTATAACCGTGGCGGAAATCCTGTGCAGTGACGGTTGTTACGCGAGTATTCGAATGTCACTGACCGAAACACTAAGTAGTAGAGATGTTATTCTCCACCGGGACGAACCAAGAAGCAAAGAAAGCCAAAGTAACGGGTCAGGATTTCTAATAGGAACGACAAGAACAACTTCTCAAGCTAAGAGGATAGCCCAGCTAGCTCACATGCTAAGTAAGGAGTATGCCGGCGTGAGGCTGAGACCGTTAGAGTTGAAAGTGGGTGACTTTGTATGTTTGAAAGTATCACAGTGGAAAGGCGTCATCCGATTCGTGAAGCGAGGCAAACTCGGGCCGAGGTATAACTGTCCTTTCAAGATCCTCAAAAAGGGTTGGAAAAGTCGCTTATCGATTAGAATTACCACAAGAATTTAGCGGGTACACGGTGTGTTTCATATTTGCAACCTACGCAAGTGTTTGGCGGACCCTACATATCATGTGCCTATGGACGAGATTAGGGTTGATTCGAATTTGAATTTTATTGAAGAACCGGTAGAGATCTTGGACCGCCGAGTCAAGAAACTCAAGATTAAGCTCTACACGATTGATAGGGTTAGGTGGAAACGCTAGGCGTGGAGCCGAGTTCAGTTGGGAGCGAAAGGATTACATGAAGTCTAAGTATCCGCATTTATTTGCTATTTAGGGTTTTGTTGAATTTCGGGACGAAATTCTTTCAACGGGGGAATAATGTAACATCCGTGAATTTTGACCATTTGACTTTACGTGCAATTTGACTAACAATTTAAGTTAATGAAATAGTTGGGTCGTTTTGTGATTAAATGACAACGTGGTATATTCGCCGGGTCGATAATACGTTTTAATCGGTGTTTAAATGCCTAACGTTTGTAATTTGGCTTGGGTAGAGAAGCGGGTCGGCCCGTGGGTAGCCCACAACCCACCAGCCACCCAAGACCCAATCTCCCTCCTTATCCCTTCTCCCCCTCTCATTTTCTATCTATCTTTTTCTCTCTTTCTCTCAAGAACAAAGCAAGACCAAACCTTCTCTTCTCTCTACCATCTACTTAGTGTTTAGAAAGAGTATAACACTAGATTCATCGCCATCTATACCACATTATCGTCATATCGAAGAATCAAAGGTGGAAGCCTTGCATTTTTGTCTATTTGACCTAATTTCGAGTTCTAGCTCAAAAGGAGGTTTTGGTAAGTCAAATTCATCCCATTTATGCCTATTTATGTTTGTTTATGCATTTCTAGTCATCTTGAACATTTACAAGTCCTAAATCGGCTTAAATCTTGTTTTGGGTCAAATTAGGGTTTCAATTAGGGTTTGAAGGTTTTGGTGTGATTTTGATGTTTTGGTCGGATTTGTGGATTGAGTTATGTTTATTTATGATTAATGATGTTTATTTATGCTTCAAACTAAGTTACAAGTTCCTACAAATCGATTTGAGTTGGTTTGGGTCGAGTTTAAGGGTTTTGGGTTGTTGTTGCTGCTGCTGCTGCTGCTTGTGGTTCTGGCCAGAAAAGGGCCACTGCGGCGCAGTGGCTTAGGCCTAGCCCACTGCGGCGCAGTGGCTAGGGTCTGGTCAGTTCTTGGCTAGCCCACTGCGGCGCAGTGAGCTTGGCAAAGGCTCACTGCGGCGCAGTGGTTAGATGCTGGAAAGTTTGCGCGTCGTTTTTTTCAAATGTTAATAACTTTTGATCCGTAAGTCCAAATAAGTCATATGACCTATCGTTGGAATCGTGAGAGAGTCTAATTTCTCATGGTAAAGTTCTTTTGATCTGAATCCTTTTCCATTTCTAAAAATGTCGGGTCAAAGTGTTATAGTTCATGCTCGGGAGAGTCATTAAGGCGTTGTGGGACTTTGGCGCGACTCAAACTTAATTAACCAACTTGTATAGGGCTATAGAGTTGATTTTGATGACATCACGATATATATTGATAGGTTGTGGGCTCGTGGCGGTCGTCGGACATTTATAGCTCGATATTAACTTGTCGTTTTGCTTGGAAATCAAGGTGAGTTCCGTAGTTCCCTACTCGCTTGAGATTCGGGTTGAAAAGTGTAAACTTATGTGATTACTTGTTTAATTGTGTTTGTAAATGATTGTTGGTGTTGTTTGATTTTACTCACGTACAAAACGTCTTGTTGGTGACATTGGATGAATGATGGATAGTTTTGCTTTAGTGTTTGATGGGTTTGTATGAGATTGTGATATTGTTAAATAAATTAGGATAGTAGTGTATACATAGAGGTCGGTTTTACTTTCAAAAGGTTCTAGATGTGGTGGGAAGGCTGCGGGTGACCCTATACATAAGCATCTAGAACTCGATGTAAGTAAAATCCTCCGAAGTGTATGTACGCGTTGTTTAGAGTAAATGATGGACTTTGGGATCACACTTGAGATAGACATGAATACCTTGATATGCTTGATTTGTGTGATACGCACTCGAGCATACCTTTATCGTTGTATTGACGAACTTATGAATTTATGTTTGACGACTGAATGATCGATTGAGCGATGGAATAATGGGTTGTTGGTTACGTTTATTTGATGTTAGTATAGGATTGCGATATATATATTATTATTATTGTTATTATTATTATTACTGCTAGGATAGACGTGCATACATGGAAGTCGGTTATGCCTTCGTTGGGTTCTAGATGTGGTGGGAAGGCTGCGGGTGACCCTATATATAAGCATCTAGGATTCGAAGAAAGTAGAATCCTCCTAAGTGTATGTACGTATAGTTTATTTTAGTTTGGTGTTTGATGATTGACGGACTTGTGATGTATGGATGTTGTTTGATGCATAAGTATCGTATACATCCCACTGAAGAGGATGTGAGCTTAGGTTGTATATCTATCCCACTGAAGAGGATATGTTATATATGAATCCCACTGAAGAGGATATGTTATATATGAATCCCACTGAAGAGGATATGTTATATATGAATCCCACTGAAGAGGATATGTTATATATGAATCCCACTGAAGAGGATATGTTATATATGAATCCCACTGAAGAGGATATGTTATATATGAATCCCACTGAAGAGGATATGATACCTGTTTTGAATTGATGTTATGAACGTTACTTGGGTATAGTGTTTATTACGCGTTTTAATTATTGTGTATAATCTTGTGGTGGATGTTGTTGTGTTGTTCTTAGAGACTCACTGTAAGTCATGTTTTGTCTCTACTCGTATATTATGATTATTGTCGATGGTTCCTTATGGACCGTCACTGCGAACTCACCAACCTTGTGTTGACTATGCTTAGTACACTTTTCAGGTAACCAGGTTATTCAGGACGTGGAGTTTGATTGTTTGCTTACTGTTGAACCCGGACTGGACTGATATGGATCAAGGATCCATTTGCCTTATGTTGCATTGTATTTAGGATTGATAGCCTTCTTTTGTTGTCGTTTGTAATCTTGATGTTTACTCGCTCCTGTTGTATTTTGAGACTTGTTCCCCTTATTGTATGGATTCACTGAATCCTCTAATTGCATTTAGTTTGTTCTATTGTAATTCCACCTGGTGCTATGTGATTTCCGTGATATTCCGAGCCTCGGCTTGGGGTGTTACAATAAATGTATCGTATACATGTCAATGTCATGCAATGTATCAAATATGTATAAATGTCAATACGTGCATCATATGCGAGTCAATGTCATGCAATGTACCTCAAAATCATCAAGTATCACAATACTTGGTCCACATCGTGGTGTAAATCATATCATATCATCAATTCAACACAAGTGTATACGTCTATACACTCGGATGTACATATAGTACTTAAAGTACTCGAAATGTGGCCTTACAGTTCAACAACTTGCCTTGGTGGCCTTACAGTTAAACAACTTGCCTTGGTGTAAGTTTTCAATGCACACAACAAGTACGTCTCAATAAGCATAATCATTAATAAACATGTTCATATGTCCAACAAAACAACCAAAACTATATGTACATACATTTAGGAGGATTCTACTTTCAACAAGTCCTAGATGCTTATATATAGGGTCACCCGCAGCCTTCCCACCACATCTAAAACCCTTTGAAGGCATAACCGACTTCCATGTATGTACATCTATCCTAAATAATCATAAATATCAAAATCATATGCGTAAACCATCACCCAATCAATCAAAACCATCCATCAATCGAATCAACCAAATAATCAAACAATCAAACAATTAAGCACGTATGTGTACACTTTTCAGCCCGAATCTCAATTGAGTAGGGAGCTACGAAACTCACCTTAAAGTAGAGCAATTCCAAGTACTAGTACGAGTACACGCACTAATAAGTTCACATGAGATTCAACGTTCAAGCTTTATTCCAACCTAAGATCATCAAATATATTTCAAAAATCTATGCTCTAATTGAGAGGGTTTTTAGTATATATGCAAAGTGTCTCAAGACATAAATCTTTTACAACATCTAGTACTATATCTTAAGAGTATTCATGAATTTTTACGGAATTTTTCAATATATCTAACTCGTTCAAATGGCCACCTTAATTCAGTTTATCGGTTTTTGTCCAGATTCTGACCCTCTCAGGAAAATATCATTTTAGGAAAAGAAGACGACTAGATACAACAAAACTTTGTTCTGGTCGAATTTAGTACACTCATAGTACTTTCCAAAAAGTTAAGATTCAATTGATTTCGACTTAACACGAATGAGATATGACATTTACAATATGACTGAAACAGTATTCATAAAAATCAGTTTTGACCACTTTTCTTAAAAAGTTCACAATTTGAGTTTTACTCAGTGTTTTTACTTGATTCTAGTGGGAGGATAAAATAGACACATAAAGCTAAAGATTTTGTTTAGAACTCAATAACCAGATCATTTTCCATCTATGTGTTTTCTCCCTTCCAAGTCAAATTACAGATTCTGTTCAGAATCAGTTTTTAACAAAACTAGTTCATACGTGATCTTTTGTATTCAATAAATTTAAGAACCATAAAAGAGGCTTACCAAAATGAGATTATAGAGAATAAAAGTTGTTGATATTGGTCTCCTTGAAGCTTTAAAACTCTTTTCCAATTGATTGAAGAACAAGGGATTAAACTTGCTAGCAAAATGACTTGATTTCCTTTCAAAACTTGAAGATTATTATTATGAAACTAGTATTGTTGTTCTTGGAAGTTCAAGTCCGGTTTTGGTGATGAGAAATGAAATATTTTGCATGCTTTATCCTTTTATTAACACTAATATAATGGTAGGAAAGTTGGGTGAGAAAATTAGTTGATAAAAAGACAATTTGTGAGTTGTTTAGTTAGGTTAGTGTGTTAGGTACTTGTCTCCCACTAAATTTCGTGGCCTAGCTGATCATTATCAGTAGGATTGATGTTTAAATTCATATTTATGGTTGTATATATTTCTCTCCTCTTTCCGTAGACAGCTTACTTGTCAAAAACGGATATCGGACGAAGAAGTTATAGTCAAAACATTACAGCAACGTTAATTTATCATTTTTAGCACATTTAAAGTTATATTTAGTTTTGGACATATTGAGTGATATAATATAATAGGTAGATATATATATAGAGAGAGAGGTAGTTATCCAGCTAAGGGATTAGGTTCATGATCAATAAACAACAAGAGATATCACGCGTATTTCTCTTTTACATAAAGTTATGTCGGCTTTTGTCCCATTAATGGAATTATTGGATAGCCACCGACACTGTTGAAACCGTACATTATACTAATGCTTTGTATTTACATTCTTCGTGTTACCACAGTCACTTAAACATTAACTATAATATAACCTTCATAACACGTATGGGCCAATATCATGGCCTCATAATATGTGCTTAATTCTAGAAATCCAAATATGACACCTGAAATTCATTATTACACTATAATTGGCCCAATATATAGATAAATATACACAACTATTTCATTTATTGAAATAGTTAGTCAAATTACATGCAAGGTCAAACGGGTCAAAATCGCAGATGTTACAACATGAGACTTGGTCATCCTGCTGATCAAGCCTTGTCTGTTTTTTCTAAAAAAACTTAATCTTCCTTCTAAAGTCATTGGACCTTGTGATGTTTGCCATAAGGCTAAACAAACTAGAGAACCTTTTCCTTTAAGTGAACATAAAACTTTTGGTTTGGGTGATTTACTTCATCTGGATGTATGGGGTCCATACAAAGTTACCAGTAAAGAAGGATTTAAATATTTCTTAACTATTGTTGATGATTTCACTAGAGCAGTTTGGACTTTTATGTTAAAAACAAAAATTGAAGTGTTTGAGTATGTCAAACAGTTTTTAGAATTATTGCATACTCAGTTTAATGTTAAAGTAAAAATTATAAGAAGTTACAATGGAACAGAGTTTTTAAATAAACAAATGGCTTTTCTTTTTACTTCAAAGGGAATTGTTCACCAGACTTCTCATTCTTATACTCCTCAACAGAATGGTATTGCAGAAAGGAAACATAGACACCTTCTAAATGTGGCTAGGTCTCTTATGTTTCAGGGGGGAATTCCTTTATATCTTTGGAGTGATTGTGTGCTTACTGCTACCTACTTAATTAATAGAACACCTTCCTCTATTCTTAAAGGTAAAACACCTTATGAAAAAGTGTATGGAACTGAACCTTCTTTAAATCACTTAAGAGTTTTTGGTTGTTTATGCTTTGCTACTAAACTTAATATGTCTGATAAATTTGAGTCAAGAGCTGAAAAATGTGTCTTAATTGGTTATTCTAATAATAAAAAAGGCTATAAACTTTATAGTCTTGAGTCAAGGTCTTATGTGTATTCTAGAGATGTTAGGTTCTATGAAAATGTGTTTCCTTTTACAATGAATAAAGAGATGTTTAAAATGCAGTCTGAGTCTATAAACCAATTAAATTTTTTTGATATGTTTGATACACTTATTCATAAGGAAAATGATTTCATGCCCAATGATGAAGAGGAAGACAGTGGTAATGATCTTAACATTGGAGGTGAGCTCCCACATTTTAACAGTCCAAATGAATCCATTCAAGAACAGTGGATTGACAATTCTCCTGGCAGCTCCTCTAGAGTTACTGAGAATTCTGTTGATCATAATCTGTCAGATGGTTCAAATGAGAATGTTGAACATGTGGTTGAGCCTGCAATCATGTTACAAGATTTGAATAATGAAATTCAACCTGAGGGCAATAATCCTAATTTAAATGAAAATGCTCTTAGAAGAACTTCTAGGCAGTCTGTTTTGTCTCAAAGATTACAAGATTTTGAAATTCAAGGGAAAGTTAAATATCCTTTAAACAAAGTCATAAACTATTCTCATTTGACTTCTGAGCTACATTGTTTTGCCACTTCTTTAAATAAAAGTTGTGAACCTTCTTCTTTTAATGAAGCTTGTAAAGATTCTAATTGGATTAGTGCAATGAATGAAGAAATAGAAGCTTTAAATAGGAATAATACTTGGACTGTTACATCTTTACCTAAAAACAGAGAACCAATAGGGTGTAAGTGGATATACAAGATTAAATATAAAGCCAATGGTGAAATAGAAAGATATAAAGCTAGATTAGTAGCTAAAGGATATAGCCAGAAAGCTGGAATTGATTTTGATGAAACTTTTTCACCTGTGGTAAAAATGGTTACAGTTAGGTGTTTATTAACTGTTGCTGTTACTAAAAGTTGGCCTTTATATCAACTTGATGTTAATAATGCTTTTTTGTATGGTGACTTGAAAGAAGAAGTTTATATGAAAATGCCACAAGGGTATTCTAATAATAAAACTATGGTGTGCAAATTAAACAAATCATTATATGGTTTGAAACAGGCTCCTAGGCAATGGAATTCAAAGTTGTGTAGTGCTTTAACTGAATATGGGTTTATTCAAAGTAAATGTGACTATTCCTTGTTTACCAAAACTTGTAATGATAAATTTGTTGCATTATTGGTTTATGTGGATGATATTGTGTTAACTGGTAATTCTCAAGATGAAATAGATAAAGTGAAAGAATTTATGAATTCTAAATTTAGAATAAAGGATCTTGGAAAGTTAAAGTATTTTCTTGGTATTGAGGTTCTTGAAAATGATTCTGGTTTGTATTTGACTCAAAGGAAGTATTGTTTAGAATTGTTGAATGAGTTTGGACTTCTTGGGTGTAAACCCATTAATACTCCTCTTGAAATGAATATGACTATTAAGTTTGATTCATCCCCTTTACTTGATGATATTTCTGTGTATCAAAGGTTGATTGGGAAATTGATTTATTTGACTCTAACAAGACCTGACATTAG
Organism: Erigeron breviscapus; assembly: GCA_034093135.1. Lineage (NCBI taxonomy): Eukaryota > Viridiplantae > Streptophyta > Magnoliopsida > Asterales > Asteraceae > Erigeron > Erigeron breviscapus. Next base: position 202,062,804 of record CM067167.1, on the reverse strand, counting down.
CTATTCAGTGCAATGTTTGTCTCAGTATATGCATTCTCCTACAAAGGAGCATTTTAATCTTGGACTTAGAGTTTTGAGGTATCTTAAAGGTGCACCAGGTAAGGGTTTGCACATTAAGAAAGGTAATAATCTTGATCTTGTGGGATATGTTGATTCTGATTGGGCTAGATGTCTTACAACCAGAAAATCTGTAACTGGCTTTACTATTTTTCTGGGCAATACTCTTGTATCTTGGAAAAGCAAGAAACAAAATACAGTGGCCAAGTCCTCTGCAGAAGCAGAGTATAGGGCTTTGGCATCTGTAACTTGTGAAAGTATTTGGCTTATGAACTTATTAAGTGATATTGGTATTAAGATTAGTCTTCCTGTAACATTGTTTTGTGATAGCAAAGTTGCTATAGAAATAGCAGCTAATCCTGTTTTCCATGAAAGAACCAAGCACTTTGAAATTGATTTATATTTTGTAAGAGAAAAAGTTTGTGCAGGGGTAATTAAAATCAATAAGATACATTATGATCTCAATATAGCAGATGTTTTTACCAAGAGTTTAAGTTCAAAGCAACATTATTTTCTTTGTGACAAATTGGGACTTATAGATATGTTCAAACCATGAACTGGAGGGGGGATGTTGGATAATCAAGTTCATGGATAGATTACTACTTATGTTGTTAATTTATAAAATGCAGAATAAGGACTGCTGGTGTTGATTATGCTTAAAGATAAGGACTGAAGCTGTACAAATGGAATCTTGAAGTTCTGGAGCAGAAATAGAAAGATAGGAGAAGAGGAGGGACTGAAGTGAAACATGCAGATATATATATACAACCCTTTATCAGATTTAGGGTTAATCAACACACACACATTCATATATTCGATTTATTTTCTCTCAAAATCATTCATATATAATCTGTTATATATATCATATCGATATATATTTTTCTGTATATAATCATCATTCTGATGGTTATTTCGATTTGGTTGTAATAATAATTTGTTCTATATTCATAATAATCATTCTTCTGCTTTAATTTTAGTGTTGGTTTGATATAAATCTTGTGAGTGAAAGGGTTTTTTACAGAAAGTAAACAATCTTCATTTCTAATCTTTTCCTTTCTTTTATTAGACAATCTTGAGAACCTTTGGCATTCTCTATTACGAGTATTATGTTTTTCATGCAATGTATTACTGAGTAAAGTTATACGGGTACTAGTTAAATAACTATAAGTACTTTCTTCTTGTTTCTTTCTAGTAATTCTTTCATTGCAAGTTTGCAACATAACCACGTATTAGAGTAATCAAATGGGTCAAATGAGTAAACCTGTCAAATGGGCAAACCAGTCAACTAAAAAAAACTGACTTGCAATTTTAGTGGTATGAAGGATAATCAAAACTTTATATAGAAGGGAATTGTAGATTAACTTTCCCAAACTTGTAACAACACAGCACATACACAAACTTTCTAATGAAAGGTTTTAGTATCTAAATACTAATCATTCGAGTTAATGTACTTTAGGAAACATTCTACTCTTCCAGTCTTAAGAGCTTAATTGATCCCTGTATGTCATATTTATATGCTTGAAGAACCACGGGGCACGTGATTCAAACTAAATCAAAGGACTAATCTAAATTGTGATCGGACAAAAGTTACTCATAAAGTCATCAATATTAAAAGTAAATAGATATTTGAATGGATATTGGAGACTTTATAACAAACATCTAGTTTAAGTCCAAAATCGTCTTCTGCAACTTGGCTAATTTGCGTAGAAAGATATATCTCCATCTCTTGTCAAAACTACACATATATACAGAAAAAGTGTATGATGAGAATATTACTTTTATTAATATAAATCCATAAACATACATGCACAAAATGTTAGAAAAGTGACTGTCTTGATCTTTTACCCGCCCCACCCATTATGCCATTCTTAATTATGAGCAACTATATAAGCTTACCAAGCTTGGTGATGAAATTGACATCTTAATTTGGCTTCCAATCTTATATGATGATTCACTTGGCTTCCAAACTATATGATGAAAAATATTTAAGACTAGTGTGCTACTAAAACCATAATATATATGACTTAACACAGTGGTATCTGCCACAATAATTCTTTTACATAACAAACATATTAAAGGACAAAATATATCCATTTGTATCTGCAGAAGTACTTTATATCAATAAAGCCACAGATTTTGCATTTTGCATCCTTAACGTTTAAGCACTCAACGCATTACATAGCAGGATAGCACTCACTTTTAGGTTCTTTCAGTTAAAAAACTATGTAATGCCGCATTGCAGGTCTATTAGCTCATCTGTTTCATTATAACTTGACCAAGTTGATACGAAGGTTGATCAAATAATCTAAATCACAAGATACATTGAAATAAGAACTAACAAGACACCACTTTTTCTTCAAAATCCACATGACTACTAAATAATACGAGGTCAGGCTTTAAGACTATAAGTTGTTATATTATTTATTCTGATTTTGTTCAATTTGAGCTCAGTTTGATGTTTTCTTAAACTTTTTGGAAATTTCAAACACGTTTGTAGAACTAGTACGTCAATTACATTATATGTAGAATCGGTATACATGACCTTGTGGAAGCCGGTCCATGACTAGCAAGCAAAAGGCTTACTTTGCCAAACCTGGCCTTTGGTCTAGTGACTAATTTCTGCTGCAATCGCAGTACACGTTAGAAAAAAGCCTCAAGGCTGGGTTTCCGAAACCTGGTATTTGTGGTGTCACCACTCACCCCAGCAAGGTGCACTCTTTTCATGGGTGGGTTCCTCAAACCCGGTCTTTGGTTTAATTGGCGCTATCACATGCATCATGGTTAATTGGCGGCATATGAACATAACCCCAGGTTTCCGAAAGCCAGAAATACTTATTTTACCAATGAACTTGTTGACTCACCTGGTTCTACAAATGGGTTTAAAAACACCCTTCGTTTACAAAAGATTTGTGTTTTGTTTCAGAGCGTCTTTCGACCAAGACACCAAAGATTACATAGTATAAGACATTGTTCGCTACCTGAAGACATGGACAGTATGTTACTGGGGAGGTACATGAACTCTGGAGATTTAAATGGATGCTGATCATATAGTGCAGCTAATACAATGCAAGTCATATGAAAGTCTTTTATTTTTAAATCCAAGACATAAACATGATCTTTTTATTCATTCTTTTGTGCCACTACTACACACCTTCAATTAGTATAATTCTAATGGATGAAAATATGTAATGCAATGGAACGAAATTGAGCAGGTGATAATATCAAACTTTTAGAAACTTTGAAATCTGGGAAACCATCTCTCATAGACATCAAATCGAACACTTAGAGGGCGACATTTTGGAATTTAGATCATTATTTCAATAACCAATTCCACAATTCGCATTATAAAAACCAAAACATTTATAAACCAATTAGCCCTAAAAATACTAAACGCAAAATCCAAACACAAAAAATTGTAGATATAACAAAGCTTTCATTGAGATAAATCTAATTAACTAATTTCAACGATAAGATAGCCATACAATGAGTTCATTGAACAGAAACCAAAAACATATAGAAACAGATCTAAGCTCTTTCACCACGGATCCTACGAGCAAGCTGCATATCTTTAGGCATGATAGTGACTCGCTTAGCATGAATCGCACACAGATTTGTGTCTTCAAAGAGTCCAACCAGATACGCCTCAGAGGCTTCCTGAAGAGCGGCAACAGCAGAGCTCTGGAAACGGAGATCCGTTTTGAAATCCTGAGCGATTTCCCTCACAAGCCTCTGGAAAGGAAGCTTCCTGATGAGAAGCTCAGTGCTCTTTTGGTACTTCCTGATTTCACGGAGAGCGACGGTTCCAGGCCTGAATCTGTGTGGCTTCTTGACTCCGCCGGTTGCGGGTGCGGACTTCCTGGCGGCCTTTGTTGCCAGCTGCTTCCTTGGTGCCTTTCCTCCTGTCGATTTACGAGCGGTTTGCTTTGTTCGTGCCATTTCAAAATTACTTAAATCAGAGAAAGAGAGAGACTGAAGGAGAGAATCTGAAAATTGAAAGATTTGTGAATTGGGTGATTTGAGAAGGCGGTTGTTTGGGGCTTTAAATAGATGATGATGATGAGTTTTTAATTTTTTAGAAGGGAGGGAAACTGTTGAAATTTTTTGGAGGTTGAATGTGTGTTTGTTTGTATTCATTTCAACCGTTGGATTATCTTCAAATGGACGATCAGGATTATGATTCGACGCGGATTGAGATCCGGATGACATCTTTTCCACCAATGAGTAGCTTTCAATGTAGTTTCAACTTTTGCTAAGTTTTTCTTCTTTCCTTTCAATTTTTTTGGCTTTGCATCCTTTTTTGCAGGTTTGTCGTTGTAGATTTGATTGTGATTAAAGAATAGCTTTGAAAAAGATATAAATGTTTGTACAATAATTTAGTAAAAAATTCGATGTTTCAGGATATTTACAGATAACATAAATAAGATTTTAAAAAATAATTAAAAAAAACTTTTTGTGATCCTATTGTTACATCTTATATACTAGATTTAGACCCGTGTCAAATACACAGATTTTTTATGACATATTAAAGAAAATTAAATATACGTAATCCAATAAAAGCTGTGAAAGGACAACGAATTTAAATATAAATAATGTAATTTAAATTATGAAAGAAGTAAATTCACTTATAAATAATGTAACGAAATCAAAGTAACAGAATGTAATATTGAAACATTAACGAAAGCGTTAAACTTGTTCGTCTATTAATATTATGTTAAGGTTTGCTGTTGTAACTCTTTTCTTAACAATACAATTAAAGAAAATTCTTGTAGTTTCTGTTGTGATACTTGTTTTTCATAAAAGTTTTGAATTATATCGTTGTTATATAGATATATTATTTTTTATATATAATCATTGATAATTTCATAAGTTATATCTAAAAATAACTTGAATAAGTTATAATTATAGTTGGACGAAGACTAATTGCAAGCAAAGTTGGTTTTTATTCTTTGAAAAGATATTTTTTTTAATTATTTAATTAGTTGGGTATTATAGATAAACATGAGTTTTATATTTTAGAGTAAATTACACTTTTCGTCCCTAAACTTGACACGTTTTTCACTTTTCGTCCCTAAAGTTTAAAAATTACAATTTTGACCTTAAACTTGGTAGAATTTTGCAATCGACGTCCTTTGGCCATACGGCGTTAAGTTTCAGCCGTTAAGTCCCACACGTGCAAAACACGTGAGGGACTAAAAGTGCAAAAGGTGACTAGTTCAGGGACGAAAACTGAAATTTACATTATATATTGTCATCATCTTCATCTTCTCCGGCTGAGTGGCCGGAAAATTCGCCGGAAAACTTAAAATGCCGATATCTCACTCGTTTCTTCGAATTAGACCACGAAACCACCACCAAACTTCTCAAAATTAATTTCTGCACGAATCCTAACCAAAAGATTTCAGATTCAACACTTGCCGGAAAACTCAAAATACCGTGGTCACAAAAACCGAGCGTAATAGAGTAACCCGCCCTCCAATTAGATAAAACCGAGGTCTTCCATAACGAGAGTCGTGCCTCCACTAAATCAAATACTGGTTTCCAACTCTTGAATAAATACCTTAAGACCCAAATACGTGAAAGGAAAAGTATGACTTACAATGTAGTTTATCCGCTAGCTCAGAAATTTCGGGTCATCAACACTGCTTCCATAAAGATTAGACTTGTAGAAATTGATTTTTAACCCCAAAACAAGAAAGAAGACTCTCATAAGTCTAGTGATACACTCTACATTGGATTTAGATCAAGCAACAAATCGTCATGGTTTCATGTTACTGATCTTCTGTCTCAAATTGATCTGGAAATCACAAGGTTTTATTCGCGATAGAATTCTGAGCATGTTGATGTGATGATTTCTTCATTTCGTTGAGTTTGGTCGGCAGTTCGTTTTCCGGCGAGATTTTGAGTTTTCCGGCAAGTGTTGAATCTGAAATCTTTTGGTTAGGATTCGTGCGGAAATTAATTTTGAGAAGTTTGGTGTGGTTTCGTGGTCTAATTCGAAGAAACGAGTGAGATATCGGCATTTTAAGTTTTCCGGCGAATTTTTCGGCCACTCAGCCGGAGAAGATGAAGATGATGACAATATATAATGTAAATTTCAGTTTTCGTCCCTGAACTAGACACCTTTTGCACTTTTAGTCCCTCACGTGTTTTGCACGTGTGGGACTTAACGACTGAAAATTAACGCCGTATGGCCAAAGGACGTCAATTGCAAAATTCTGCCAAGTTTAAGGTCAAAATTGTAATTTTTAAACTTTAGGGACGAAAAGTGAAAAACGTGTCAAGTTTAGGGACGAAAAGTGTAATTTACTTAATTTTTATGTATTTATTTCAATAATTATTATTTTAAGAAGAAGGTTTAAAAGTGTAAATTGATGATAAAAAACAAAAAAGTGTAAATTGTATTATGACATGTGCTAATTAAATTAAATTTGAGAAATTTGAAAGTTGTGATTGGTCAATTGAATGTTATATCATTTTGCCTTTTAGTATATATTAAGAATAAGATTGTATTATGATTAGTACATCATTGACATCTTATCATATCATTTTTAATACAATTTAAACTTAAATTATTGTAATGTTAATTTTCTAAGTTCGAAGATGAACTCGCCTCAACTCAATTAAGTCAGTAGTCTTGCTACTAATTAAAACTTGTAGTATGAGCTCATAAATAAGGTTTAAAACTTTTTTTATGTGTTTTTATCGTTGATATCTTTTCATATCGTTTTTAAATGATTATCACATCATTGACATCTTATCTTATAAATTTTAGGCCTTTTTCAACTTTAACCATTTTTTCATTTTTTCCTTACTGTCACATCAACGCCACATCACAACTTTCTAATTTCATATTTTAAAAAATAAGGTTAAGTACTTTTTTCGTCCCTATGGTTTTATGATTTTGCAGTTTTCATCATCGCCGTTAACTTTTGGCTAAAATTATCCTCGTGGTTTGCATTTCGTCCTGCCGTTATAACTTTTCCGTTAACCCCCTCACATGCAAGTCACGTGAGGGGCATTTTCGTCTTTTTATAGAGTTAAGTGCAAAAATCGTCCATGTGGTTTGTCGTTTTTGCATTTTTCATCCTCGCCGTTAACAAATCCATGAGAACTTTTCAAACAAAACAAAATAAACAAAAATTACCGGTAACAATTTAATCCAAACAAAACAAAAACCTATATATACCTACATTTGAGGATCTAGTCAATCACCTTCAAATGTAAACACGTACATACAATGTTTTAAATACCGGTAGTATTACCCGTAATACCGGTATCGGAGGGTACTCCGGTACAACTATTTCCGGTATTTTTCGGTATTACCGTTCTGGTATTTCCAGTATTCTCATTTTTTATTTTTTGAATTTTTTTTTTATAATACTTTAATGTTATATTTTTGTAATTTGTGAACTTTAAAACTTATATTTTGTTATAAAGTACATATTTGGTATTATTTTTGAGTGAATTGTAATTATATTTTGACTATTTTCGTTAAATTGTAGTAAGTTTTATAACATTTTAATAAAAAAAATAAAATAAAATAAATTAGTCGTACCGGCCGGTATTAAATTAGATCCTCATATGTAGGTATATATAGGTTTTTGATTTCAGTTTGTTTTGGTTTTTGATTAAATTCTTGTTTGGAGGTTTGTTAAATACAAGGATGAAAAATGCAAAAACGACAAACCATAAGGACGAATTTTGCACTTAACCATAGGGACAAAACATGAAGATGGGTGAAAAGACATAAATGCCCCTCACGTGCAAGGCACGTGAAGAGGTTAACGGATCCAAGGACGAAATGCAAACCACATGGATGATTTTGGCCAAGAGTTAACGGCGATGATGAAAACTGCAAAATCGAAAAATCACAGGGACGAAAAAAGTACTTAACCCTAAAAAATATTACTACTAATCCTACTTATTTCTCACTTCTTTCTTACTTCTTTCTCACTTCATCATCAAATAATCTATTATATCTTTAAAAAAAAAAAAAACTCTTTTTTCTCATTCTTGATGGATAAAAATTAAAGTTGTCTCATATAATATTTTTCTCCCATTTCTCCTAAGGAAACAAGAGTTGATTTTCTTGAGAAAAAGTTTTAAAAAATGCACATACCAAAGGTATTGTCAAGAACAAGGTGAGAAAATTCAGCGTTAGTTAAGGCCTTAATACAATTTAAACTTAATTTATTGTTTTGTTAATATTCAAATTTGAAAATAAGTATAATTAAGAGGGTGTTTGAGATTGCGTTATAAAGTGATTATCTGATTATTACGTTTGTAAAACGCAAATAATCTAAAAAAGTGTTTGTAGAAAAAGTGATTATCGGCTATGAAAACGCAGTTTTAGAGAAGCATGTACCTGCATGCTTTTTCAAAACGCAATTTTGAAAACGCATAATCTATTTTGAAAATGCAAAATTTGTTTTTTTTTTAACATTGCAAAATTTGTTTTATAATCGCAATACCAAACACCCCTAAGTAATTAGTCTTGCTACTAATTAAAACTTTGTAGTATGAGCTCAACAAATATATGCTCCACTAGACACGTTTGAACACCATGGTTTTAAGCTCGACGTACTTGAAAAATTATTTGAGTAGTTTGAGGTCGTACTTGACTCAATTAATCCTGGTTAAATTCAAGTATTTTACAAATTTGATAACTTGCAAATAATTACACCCTAGCTATATATCCACAAGTATAAATAGCTTTTTGGAAAGGAAGTATGGCTAATTCAAGTCGAAATTTTTTCTTTGAACCGTGAACACTAGCCTTCTTTTAATAAGCACAAACATGGCCGGCTAAGACATGGGACAAAGCGGACGACCGACCGAGGTCCGATTTTTTATTTTAGGAGGTCCTTTTTATATTTTAATATATATATTATATATATAAAGGGAAAAATGAATTTAAGGTTGTCCGATACCTAAGCTTAAGTGTGGAACCCCTCACATACTAATATTTTATTATTTCTTGTTTAATGAATAAATGCTTGGGCCCCCATGAATTTTATGGTTTAAAAAATTATATGTGAGGGTGTAATTATTTGCAAGTTATCAAATTTGTAAAATACTTGAATTTAACCAGGATTAATTGAGTCAAGTACGACCTCAAACTACTCAAATAATTTTTCAAGTACGTCGAGCTTAAAACCATGGTGTTCAAACGTGTCTAGTGGAGCATATATTTGTTGAGCTCATACTACAAAGTTTTAATTAGTAGCAAGACTAATTACTTAGGGGTGTTTGGTATTGCGATTATAAAACAAATTTTGTAATGTTAAAAAAAAAACAAATTTTGCATTTTCAAAATAAATTATGCGTTTTCAAAATTGCGTTTTGAAAAAGCATGCACGTATAAATTGTATATGTAACCAACTAAGCCTATTACAAATCCTAACAATCATCCAAAAATTAAACTATATAACTAAGGGTTAATTACAAAAATGGTACCTGAACTATCCACCATATTGCACAAATCATACCCAGGGTTTATTAATTACGTCCGTCATACCCAAACTTATCATTTTTCCACTCGGACCATACCTGGACCAAACGTCCGTTAGTTGTGCTGTTAAGTGCCCCCATGTGCCGTGCACGTGAGGGGTATTTTCGTCATTTTGCACGCTCTATTTGATGTACAGGTATGAAATCTGTAATTTTTACTATATTTCAGGTACCATCTTTGTAATCTGCCCTTATTATTAATACTTTACTTTATAAAATTATATTTTATCAATATATTTATGTTAATAGATTATTTTTTTTACTTTTTAGGTTTTAGATTTTATTTTGTTTTATATCTTTAAATTGTTTATTTTTTATATTATTGTTTATTGATATAACATTTATTGTCGTTTTAAAAATTATTTTTATATAAAAATTATTGCAATATTTTTTTTTAAAAATAATTAAATATGAAAATATGCATTTATCAAAATAATCATGGATCTATAATTCAATATATTTATAGTTTTCAATAAAATAATTTTTTTTTATAATTAATAACATTATTTTTATAAAATTATATTTTAAAAATAAATAAATATGAAAATAAGCATTTATCAAAATAATCATGGATCTATAATTCAATATATTTATAGTTTTCAATAAAATACATTTTTTATAAAAATTAATAACTTTTATAGAGAAATAATCATTTATAAAAATTAAATATTATTTCATAAAATAAAAGTAAATATTTTTTAAAAAATAAATATTTATAAAATATTAATAAATTTTTATAAAATTATAATTTATTACTAAATAATAGTCATTAACAATATTAATTTTTATTAAATAATACTAATTGATAAAATATAGTTTTATAAAGTAAAATATTAATAATAAGGGTAAATTACAAAGATGGTACCTGAAGTATAATGAAAATTACAGATTTCATACATGTACATCAAATAGAGCATGCAAAATGACGAAAATACCCCTCACGTGCACGGCACATGGGGGCACTTAACAGCACAACTAACGGACGTTTGGTCCAGGTATGGTCCGAGTGGAAAAATGGTAAGTTTGGGTATGACTGGCGTAATTAATAAACCCTTGGTATGATTTGTGCAATATGGTGGATAGTTCAGGTACCATATTTGTAATTAACCCTATAACTAATTAACCCACATAAAAAAAAGCCCATCTACATATCTTTTACGGATAAAAAAATACCATTATTGGAAAAAAATGCATGCAAACGTGTCACTGTACATAATGCTTATGTATTTTTTTCAACCCAACTTTTATTTAATTTGGATTGAATATAAACGGCATACTTTTTAGGTTTTAGGTTTTATTTTGTTTTATATCTATAATTTGTTTATTTTTTTTATATTGTTTATTGATATAACATTTATTGTCGTTTTAAAGATTATTTTATAAATATAATAGTTTGATGTACCTTACCTACGGGCCCACTTATTTTTTTTAGGCCAAGGTTCATAAATCCTCATAGACGGCCCTGAGCACAAAATTCTTTAATTATGCTTGATTTTACATTTCGGTAAATTTTATTTAATTAATAGATTCAAAGCTAATCACAACATGAATAATATTTTCAAGAATGAGTAGTAAACAAACTTCTTGATATTTCTTGAATCGTAAATCAATGTTTTACCGTCGTAAATCAGGTTGCTAAAAAACTTCCCACAAAAAGAAATACCATTCTTTGATTTTACAATTAAGCAAACAACAATAAATAGACAAACTATTTTCAAGAATAAGTAGCAAACAAACTTCTTGATATTGCTTCATTAGTAAATCAATTGTAAGCAAGTATGCAACGTGACTAGTAAATCAAGATTTTACCATTCTTTAAAAGAAAGGATAAAGTGCTCATCTGTTTAAATCCCTTTCCAACTTCACATTTCCGGGACAATATATATTAAGCACCATGCTTTCACTCGTCTACAAAAGCACCACGATTTCATGGCTTAAAACCAACGAAAACTTGTGACTCAAAACATCACTACATAAAGGGCTATCCACCATATGATAATGATGTGAGACCACCCATTGATACCGAGTGCAATCCAATGGAATTGAAGTGGAAGTCACGGCCCATGGCTATCCCCATCCCTGTCTCCTTTCCTTCAAGAACAGGGAAGGGAACCTGCCTTTCCCACGACACGACAAAATCGACATTACTAGTTGCATTACAAGACTAAACGAACCCACAATCATGATGCATATTTCCAAAACTAGAAAATAAACCAAACCCCGAAAAAATTGAATACTATGAACCATGGATGTCATCTTCATATCATTATCTTTATGCACTTTCAAGATCCAACAACAATAAACTTTTCACCACAAATAATCATCATACCATAAGCATCATCATCTACTGTTAACGATATGGGTCATATTCTGTTTCGTAAAGCATAAACAACGATATAATTATACATAATTGTGTAGTCCCAAACAATTTTTTGAAAAGACAATGAAGGAAGGATCTTTGTCTTTGTTTTTTTCATTCCCCCTTAATAGATAGTAATATGTAGTAATGTAGATACAAGCAGCACAGGATGGATCATGATCCATACATAACTGATTATGATCATTTACATTGTGGTCTAATAATAATGTTGCATTTTGATCTTATTCTTATAAATAACCTCGGCTACTGGTACTTTAGAATGACTATACAATTGGCTGGTCATGTTACATAACAAATGTAATTTTCTTATTCCCCTAACTCATTACTAAACAAGTTTCTTCTTCTTCTCGGGCTACTTCCATTATATATCATGTACAGAAGCGGAAAATACCTATAATTACTCGTGTTATAGTCCCTGTTTATGTGGACATGTACACCTAGCATGACAATCTGAAAGTGTCTGAAATGTTACATTAAAAAGACAATATAAGTGATTTAATACAGGACTATATATGATATATCATACATTAGCGACTTGTTTCTCATAATTAGGGAATACCTCGACTTGTTTCTGAAGTTCTTTGATATAATCCACTGCCAAATCCAACATGTCTGCTGTGTTTGTTTGCTGCAAATATCAAAACCTAATGCCTTAATCTTGCAACATAATTGGTACTATATACTCCTATAAAAATATGAGAGTTGAAAGAGCTTATAATTTACCTTATCCATATTGGGGACAAGATCTTGCAGCCGCCTCATTCTTTCACTTATTCGTGTTCGCCTTACCTATTAGATGGATACGAATTATCTTTTTTGTCATAATGTACAAGGACAGAATTGTTAGAAGAGAATTTAAGTGATTAATGAGTGATATTAACCCGTTCGGCAATGCTTCTTGGATGAGTAGCACAACCCCTTTTAGCCCTGCTTCGTAATGGCACATTATCTTGAAACTGCAATAGTTTTTCCATTGCAGACATCTCAGTTGAACTCGTTGGCAAACTAAGCTGATGAACCAAACCATTTGAAGATTGAATTCTCCCTTCATCATTCTGTTCATCAAATTAATCAACGGTCAAATTCAGACTCGAATTAATTACAACTTAAGCAACTATATATCATCAAAATATCAAAACATCACTAATAGTTTACCTGATCTTCAGATGAACTTATTCGGTCACTTTCACCAAATTCTTTTAGAAACCGTTCGGTTAACATTGTTGATTCGTCCCAAGAAGCAACAGGGAAGCTGGGATAACCACCATTATTGTTATGGGCCACGTTTTTCCCCTCGTTTTCAGGTATACGAGACAATACTACTCTAGAAGATGAATGTGAACCCGATTCGTAACCCATCCTGCTTTTCGACCAATTTGAAGACGAAAACTTATCCATAGGTCTCATACCCGAATACCCTATAAAACAGTAACAATCAATACACTAATTGCCAAAAAATACAAAAATAAAAATCATATCATGTATACAAAAATTAGAAAGTACCATTATCCATATTAATATTTTCGAAAAATCCAGCTGGTGAACTACTTTGACGAATAAGATTAGTTGGAGGATCCATTAACATTACCGGATCAACCATGCCCGAGCTAGAGTTAGAGCTAGAAACACCCAAGTTACTATTATTATTATTATTATGAACAACCTGTTGATGAGATGGAACATGGTTTTGATACATCATATGTTGTTGTGGTTGTCGAGATTGAGGTGAAAATGTTACTTGTTCCTGTTTCATAGAATCCATATCTTGAAATTCGTTACCTCGATATTGATTACCATTAGACATGAATCTAGATAAAATCCGTTCTGTCTCAGGGCTAGAAGCCCTGGGGTTTAAGAACGGATTAATATCTTCGTCTTCATACAAATACGAGAAATATGAACTCGGTGCTGATCTGTATCGTGTCAGACCCGAGTTCATGTTTTGCTGTGGCTGTTGTTGTTGTTGTTGCTGCTGTTGATTATTCCGGAAATCCGCATCCATTATTAGTTATTATAAGTTGGAAGTTTTCAGCTACAACCTATAAACAAAATTTTACGTATGAACTCAAATGATTTTTTTAGAGGCTTAATAAGGTGTAGAATTATAATAATACTCCGTAATATTTGGAAAAAAGAAAGAATGTAAAAATGTGGAAGGAAATAAATCAATAGTGGTGGAAAATGAAAGGCAGGGGGATTGAAGTTGAAAGCAGCCATTTTTAGATTTTTCGCTTTTTCCGGTTTTGTCGGTGTATGAGTGCGTTGCAGCCAATAGGGGAAGAAAAGTTGCTTTCACATTTTCTAGTGTCAACTTTTCAATTATTATTATTAGAGTTAATTTCACGGATCGTCCTTGTGGTTTGTCCAAAAATGCAGGTTTCATCCTTTAACTTTCGAAATGACAGTGACAATCCTTTATAGGAGGATAATGGTCAAGTTTGATCCTTTATTCTAACAGACATTTAACGGAGCAGTTAAGTGTTCTCATGTGCGTTACACGTGAGGGCAAAAAAGTCAATTCCATGCTAAAGGATCATAGCAGATATATTTTCTCTTATACATACTACACTCATGTATCTTGTGTCACTATCTGTATCTATACCTATATCTATACTTGTATCTATTTATATATAATCAAAATCAAAATCTAAAGACCACAAATAATTTTGTTCTTCTTCTCTTCCAATATCTTCAAATCTAAGATATATATACCCATTAGATGAAGTCATCGCCATCGAAATCACATAACCAATTAATACCTATTTGATGTGATTTGGTATAAATCACATAACAAACTAATACCCATTCCAAATCACATAACCATTTTTTTTTGCAGTGCCTTCACTTCCCCCCACTCTCTCCTCCCCCCCTCCCCACCACAACCACTGTAGCGATCACCACCATAATATTTGACCCCTTAACGTTTTTGGCCGGAGAAAACAAAGAATTAGAGAACAAGATCACGCCGAAGAAAAGGATAGATCGGATCTCATTGTTGGGTTTTCTTGAGAAAAAAAAAAGAAAAAGAAAAAGGAAACAAGATTGGTAATGGTGGTCGGAAAACCACCACTGCTTCCTTTGACAACCACCGCCACCAACTACGCCTTTTTTCCGGCCAACTGTTTTATCGTAGCAACCCCTTACCACTGTTCCCTTCACAGCCACCCCATTTTTCCGATCCGCTCCTCTTTTTCTGACCATCAAAATATATGCATATACAGTTTTTCCGATCTATGTGTGTATGTATAAATCTAGGCGTTGGTGGGGCTGTTGCCGTTGACTGGATTTATACTTCGGTGCCACCACACTTGTAATCAAGTTTCACTGGTAATCTTTGTGTCTGGTAATCAACTTTAAGGTTGTGTTATGAACATTTGTTTGGTGGCTCTAAGCTTGCTGTTTCATTTGGCATCTGTGATTAATTTTTTGGGATAGTTTGTGTGATTTGAAAGAGATGATGTCAATATTTAGGGGCATAGAAACAACTGCATATATATAATCGTATGTATTAGATATTAGGGATTGTATCAAGTTTTGTCTTTTATGTGTGAAATGACATATTTGACCTCATGTGCAAGGCATGTGAGCATATTTAACGGCTCGTTAAACCTCCGTTAAAATAAAGGATCAAACTTGACCATTATCCTCCTATAAAGGATTGTCACTGTCATTTCGAAAGTTAAAGGATGAAACCTGCATTTTTGGACAAACAATAAGGACGATCCGTAAAATTAACTCTTATTATTATTGGCCACTTCTTCTTTTTCTTCTACCTCATGTGAATATTATTTTGGATAGTATTTACAATAACAATGCCCGCCGTTAAAAAAAAAACAATAACAATGCCATTCTCTTGTTTCATTCGACTGTATTATCTAATCTATAAAATATTAACATATCATAATAACTGGAAATTACGAAAAAATCACTATGACATTATATATAAGACATGTTAATTCAATCGAACATAAATATATCAAAATCATTATTTATCCACGCTTTTGACCTTGGTCATTTTGATTACATCCGATGATCATCGCGGTTCACAAAATGTACCGTTGACATGTGTATCCAAATTTATCAAAAAATCAAATTTTGTGGTCGGTTATTAAATGGTTGTGGTTGTGTTAGGTGTGTCACGCGTGAGTAGTTGGCTTGACATATTTCAGTCACTTAATTAACCTATTGGATTGTGCGTTGCATATGGGGTATGTGGTTCAAAGGTGGCTGCAATCGAGTAGTTCGCTTGACACGTGACAACTATATATCTAACATATTTGCGGGCGTGGTAGGTGGCCATGAATAATCGGGAGCGTCGTGGATGTCCCAGGTGATTGCAGGTTCCAAATGCAAAATGTTCATTGGTATAAACATAAGGCTTCTTAAATTTTAGATGCGCCATGAGTCAAAAGATTACTTTGATACATTTGTATTTGACAAGATTAAAAAGATTGAAATGTGTTACAGAAAAGATAGTCTTGATGTTTTTCTGAAAACTTAAATTGTGAGCTATGTTAAAAAATAGTAGCTCGAGACTTGGCCGGATCTGCTAGTTAATGTAGAAATTGATTATTGTGGGTCATAGTTGTGACTTTTAAGTGGTGCATTGAAGTCCTCTGGTGGGTTTGGTAAAGAGAATCTAGAGAAATGAAATGATGTAGGGAAGAGAAATGTAAGGAAATGAAATCTTTGGGAAATGGATTTCTCCGTGTGCCAACTTTTATAGCTAAAAAGGATGAAAAATGATTTCTTCACAAAAAGTAAAGAAATGAGGTTTAGTGTAAATTCAATTCCTCAAAGAAACCAATTCTCCGTGTTGTACTTTCTCCTCATACCAAACACTAGAAATGAAAAACATTTCCATTTCTCTAATTTCACTTCTCCCTACCAAACATCCCCTAAATATATTTGCAGTGAATCATCAGTAAAAAGAAAAAGACGAGTTTTAGTCATGTAAATATGTAATCATTGATTATATATGAATATTGTATAAACATGCGAATAATGATTTTATTAAAAAGTGCATACAAATAAAAATATTATCATATACATTATACATTACGAGCATGGTACCCGCACAATCAAGGGCGCAAGCTATATAGGGGCGGGAGGGGGCGCCCGACCCCCCGAAATTTTTTTTGCGATGTAGGGGGTATATTGTTTTCGTGTAGAAAAATTTCGATATACTCGGTTTCGACCCCCATTTTAAATTTTATAGCGTAGGAAAAGAAAATTTTATATCCCGACCCCCCACTCAAAAATTTCTAGCTTCGCCATTGCGCGCAATGCGGCGGCGGAGGTGGGGAAACGGTCTAATGGTGTCGGTGATGGTACTATTGGTGGTGGTGGTGGTGTCAAGTGGTGTAGGTTGATGTAATTGTGATAGTGTAAATATTTTAGAAGATAAGAGCTTAAAGTGTTAATTATTAAAATAAAGGTTTAGAGTGTAATTAATCCATTAAGAGCAAATTTGGTATTTTATAAAAACTTTTTCCATAATGGGTGTTTATTAAGGATAATTTAGTAATTTCGTATGTAATTAATGTGTAACTATTTCTAAAAATGGGGGGTGTGATAATTTTTATAAAGGAGTATAGAAGTATAGATGTTTATGATGTTATACACGACAAGAGCTCATCAACTCTTCATGAGAAGAGTTGGTTAACACACCTTCCTGTAACATCCCGACATTTTTAAGCCAATGAAAATAAACCTTTATTATAGTTTTAACATTAAATTAATTTCATAGTATTTTATTTTTGGTTATGGGTTTAATTTAGTTGGAGCTTTAGCGGATAGCGGGTAAAGATACCCACAAAATCTGAAAAGGGGCGTGGCACTCATAGGAAGTGCCAGCCATCCTACCCTTGGTGATTCATTCTTCCATTACTCATTCTCTTCTATTCTTCAAGCTTCCTAAATCTTCTTCTTTATTTTTCTCAAAGATCAAGCTTTGTTCCATTTGTAATTCAAGTCTAATTTCTTGAGTTCTTAAGGTAACAATTTTCATAACCTAATTCCAATTCTTGATTTCTTTAAGAATTAGGGTTCATGCAATCAATTGTATTTGGGAAATTGGGGTTTTCATATATATGAGTTAATTTATATAATACAAGTTAGGGTTATGGTAATTTAATCAATTTGGGGTTTTAGTTGGGTTGCATGAAGACTTTGATGAATACTTGTGTGAACAAAAACTGGACAGATTCTGACCCCGACCTTCAAACGAGTTAAACACCCTCATGACAGAGTTTTCACTGGTTGAGTCCTAAAAAGAAAATGTAGCTTATTGTGTTAAGCAAATTTTGCCACTGGAATGAGGTCAAAATATTGTGTAGAACTCAAGTTATGGTCATTTGAAGTCAGTGAGGTCAAAGCTGTTTAACAGCAGCAGTCTTGGTTTTTAAAACGATCAGAAGTCACTCTTGAGGGATAATTAACATGTTGGTCTCTAGAGATGAAATGTACCTAAGTGTGTTAAGTAAATTTGGCCACTGGAATGAGGTCAAAATATTGTGTAGAACTCAAGTTATGGTCATTTGAAGTCAGTGAGGTCAAAGCTGTTTAACAGCAGCAGTTTTGGTTTTTAAAACGATCAGAAGTCACTCTTGAGGGATAATTAACATGTTGGTCTCTAGAGATGAAATGTACCTAAGTGTGTTAAGTAAATGTGGCCACTGGAATGAGGTCAAAATATTGTGTAGAACTCAAGTTATGGTCATTTGAATTCAGGGTCGTCATGCTGATCTTTCAGCAAAAATGATTCTGTGTCAGTTTTTAGAACGAGTAAAACTCACGTGTATGAGTCAAATCTTGTGTTGGTCACTGAAGATAAAATGTGCTAAAATGTGTTAAGAAGAAGTGGCCACTGGAATGAGGTCAAAATATTGTGTAGAACTCAAGTTATGGTCATTTGAAGTCAGTGAGGTCAAAGCTGTTTAACAGCAGCAGTTTTGGTTTTTAAAACGACCAGAAGTCACCTTTGGAGGACAATTCACATATTGGTCACTAAAGATAAAAGGTAGGTATATGTGTCATGTAAACTTGGCCACTGGAATCATGTTAAAAGAGTAATTAGAACTCAAGTTATGGTCATTTGAAGTCAGTGAGGTCAAAGCTGTTTAACAGCAGCAGTCTTGGTTTTTAAAACGATCAGAAGTCACTCTTGAGGGATAATTAACATGTTGGTCTCTAGAGATGAAATGTACCTAAGTGTGTTAAGTAAATGTGGCCACTGGAATCACCTAAAAAGATTGAGTAGAACTCAAGTTATGCTTGTTTGAAGTCACCTTGGTCAAATAATGAAAAGGATACTTTTCGTATAAAAATGAGTTTGGCCTTATGATAATGATGTAAGAGGCGAATATGTTGGAAATCAAACTAAGAACAATGTGAGACTATAAAAGATGGGTTTGGTTCTAAGATGCAATTGAATGTGGCTAAGTGACCTTGTGTGTGTTTGATGACATTATATGTATTTGTGAATTATTGCCAGGTTGAAGCATAACTATTGTGTAATTGCGGTTTTGATGGTTTTTGATTTGTGGTCGCGAAGGAGGTGAGTATATTTGCATACCTTTATGTATACGTTGGGTCAATTACCATGAGACGTGGATATTCCGAGCATGGTAATTGATTTGGCTAGACCCGGGTGGGGTCAATTGTTATGAGGCCTAAGAACCTCCGGGGCCTAAGAACCCCTATTGTTGTTGAGAAAAGGCCTAAGAACCTCCGGGGCCTAAGAACCCCGATATTCTCTAATGGATCCATATATGTTGTTTAGCGTGCAAGGTGAGTATTATAGATATGACACGACGGTGTCATAGTCTATATGCAACAGTCCTTGTGCATTGCCCTCCTTCGTATGTATAAACGTATGCAATGGTATTCACTAAGCTTTGGCTTATTCTTTTAGTTGTTTACCCTTTTTATAGGTTGTCCCGGATGCGGAAGAAAGTTAAGTAATGTAAAGATTGAAGTTAAAGATGCTTAATGGATATGGGTTGCTTTAGCTAAATGCGGATAATGGTATTGGTAATAGGACCCATAGTGACCCCTTTGAACTATCGGCTCTTTGTACTCTTGTTTTGTCTTTTGGAAAATTATTATGATGTCTAGTGTTAGACTCGAGTTTTTGGGTATTTTAAATGGGTCGTTTAGTAGTTGTAATGTATTGATTTTGTTTAAATGTGTTTTGGAGAAATTCATAATCCGTAACAGGTTTGGATGATGATTTTACGAATGGGTCATGCCGAAATTTCCAATTTTGAATGCCGTCTTTTGTAATGTGTCAACTTGGGTAAAATGACCCGTTTCGTTGTAAATGTTACACTTGATCAAATGAAAGCTTTCGAAATTTTAAATCATGTGTCTTTAACTCATTTTGAAGTTTGGTAAAAGATTGTGCAAGATTGAAGTTTGGGATATGATTTTTAAAAGTTTTAGACCTGCAGGAAAACTGCAGGCTGAGGTCCGAAATATCCCACTGCGGCGCAGTGGGAGTGTTTCCACCCCACTGCGGCGCAGTGGGGAAGTTTGGTCGCCTGCTTCCGTAACTTCCCACTGCGGCGCAGTGGGAGGTGTACACCTCCACTGCGGCGCAGTGGGGGCTAATAAAAAAAAAAAAAAAAAAATCTCTTATTTTCCTAAAATGAGTTCGGGTTCTTTCAAGTGGTATCAAAGCCGTGGTTTAAGGGATTTAGGTATTTTATTATTACACGGATACCTAGACTTAAACCATAGACGTGACTTGGCCTTATGTGTATAGTTCGGTTTCTAGTGACATACGGAAGTATTTAGCGAAGTTCACTTGAGGTGTTATAATAAGTAATTATAATAATGACTGCAGCGTTATTATGATCACATACTATAATAGCTCAAGTTAAGTCCGTTAAATATGGAAGTATGTTAGTATGAAGCCATAGGTTGGAGACCTTATTTGGCAATGTGAAGTGTTTTATGATTTTACTCGTTGATATCTAAGTATGATAGAATATGAGCTTTGCATGCTAATTGGTTTATGAGTTTAATATATTGCTTGGTGATAGTAAAGAAGAAGGTATGATAAATACATAGTAAACGTGGAATGTATGCTAATGTGTATTTGCTTGTTTATATGCCAATGCGATAGAGCAAAAGTTTTGCTTGAATAATCGGCAATGAGGCCATAAAAGTGGAATTTGATCTATAAGTTTAAAAGATGGTTGTCACTTATAAGGAGAAAGTATGTTGAATAGTTGATGAATGTTGAATGTATGCGAATGAAGTGTGACATTATTTTGTGTAAGACCATTGGGTAGTGAGACCCATGGCATCGTTATTATTTGGTGTAAGACCATTGGGTAGTGAGACCCATGGCATCGTCATTATCTGGTGTAAGACCATTGGGTAGTGAGACCCGTGGCATCATTATTGGGATAAAAGATCATATAAAGTTTGGTGATGAGAATCAGTTGTGTATTGATATGATTAATTGATGGATTAATGAAAAGAATGCTTATGATATGAGTAATATAAAATGTTAGGATTGGAGATTCCTATGATAATTATGATTGTGTTAGTGATATGTTGAAAAATCATACGAGATATGACAATGAGAACTATTTGTATAGTAATATGTTTAAAATGGTAGTTTAAGGTGATAGTATAAAGTCATGGGAAATGTGATGTCTTGTGTGGAAGATGGTTATTTAAGTGTATGTTAAAAGACCATACGGAGTATGGCGAATGTGTTTTGATTTTGATTAACATGCTTTTATTGAATGAGTATACGATTACTCGAGGCCTGATGATAGACACTAAGATGAAATTTGCGTAGTGAGAACCTGAGGATGATATAGTTATAAGGGACTAATACATGATAAGTATGGTAGTTATAAGAGTTAGAAACCTAATCGGAAATCCTTCGAGCCAAATGGTTTTTCTTTTCCTTCGCAAGCGTGTAACGCAATGTGTGAAAATGGGTTGGTTAAGTGTGAACGATGCCGAAATTCGTGGAAAGAGAAGGCGACCTAGTTGAATATCCGTATTTGATAGAATATAATTGCCTTTGGCGGTAGAAAGGAAACGGTCGACTTCCATTGGTGCTTTCGCTCGTACGTTTTGATAATCCTTGTATGGTAGTCAAGTCTCTTATATTAGAATCATCGACGCCGAATGGAAACCACGGTCTATGGAGAATCTTCTTGTTATTCGTGATTTTCCCAATTTCTTTCACGTAAATTATATTCGTTCTAGCCGTTTCAAGTGATTTCCTTTGTTTCCAAGAGGTACGATTTTCTAATTTAACGAAATGAAAGAAAGTAGGAGGCGTGTGCGTTTAGTCACTTGTGAGCTCAATAAAGTAACAATCGGAGACGAGTACCCGTGGTCAAGAGCTGATATCCTATTCGATCAAGTAGAAACAATTTCTTATCATTTTAAGACGAATTTTCATTTCAGTTTCCATCAACTTATAGCACGCAATGGAGATGTTCCCGAAAATGTTATCTATACTTGTATGGGCACTTTGAAATTCGTAGTATACCCTTCGACTGTATTAAAGGTTTTCCAACCCCCGTGAGTCTTTTGAATCACACTTGTCGTTTGTTGCGAAATAAATCCGTATTGTTTTCATTGACAACGTTTTGTTTATCTTAAAAGTCAATCCGGCCAGAAAAGTTCTTTTACGTGAAGTCTTGGAGATACGACGAAAGTGAAAGTTCCATGTCAATTCGTTAAATGATCAGTCTGATTAGGAGAAGTGCAATCATCTCGATCGGGTGATCACCAAGAGAGGGAACGTTGTTGACCCGGATTGGATTGGTGTTGTGACGAAATGGAGACAACTCACAAGATCAACATAAATTAGAAGTTTCGTGGGTGACGGGTGGCAAGTGTTGTTTTAATTTTTCGGCTCTTTTGAGGATAGTCTCACCATTGACCAAATTAATTATAGAGAATGTGAAGCAAGCTTGAAGGAAAGAATGAGAAGTCGAACGAAGTACTAAAAGAAATCAAGACGAATCGTTCCTTTCGCGGTTTAAAGTCCCCCGGAATCATTTTCACTTTAAAATTTTGGTGTTTTTCTTCCTCTATAGCGTCAAATATATCGGTCTTACTCAATCATATCAACTTTCTTTTCTTATCAATCAACGAAAATCTCACCATTGTCAAAGAAGTTGGTTAACTCTCTCGAAAGATTATGTCTACGAAGTTTAGGTATCGTCCCGGTAAGCCCATGTAGTGGCGGATGTTGTTAGCCTGAAAAGTTTTCACCTTTCTTTATGTGTTTCACCGGTGTACATGCTAATCAATTGATTTCTCCAATCATTTAGAAGAGGTTCAAGAGAAAATTTGCAACGGGAACCTAAGCAAGCGAAGAGCCAGATCACGCGAAATACTTTCTAAAGATTTTTGCGGACTTACTAGACGTCATGATAGAACTTAAAATCCTCTCCTTAATGGAACCAAATCGAATTTGCTCCATGAAACCTATAAAATTTGAATACTTCTTTCGTTCGGTATAACAAAGATGTGTCAAGATCTAAAGAGAGATTATTAGTGACCCCAAATGAAGTGGAATGTTGTTTGAAAGGAAATGTCAATTCCCTATTCGTTTTAGAAAAGCCGGACACCAAGAGTTGTGTGGCACGGGTATAGTGATAAAGATGTCCATGAAGATTGAAACGATGATTAACAACTGAAAGTGGGCCATGATCGGCAAGAATTTTATGCGGATAAATGAGAAAGACTTATCAAGTTCAATTTTGGTAATTATGTAATATGAAGAAGTTATCTTTAGAGAGACGCGTTACAAGTTGCATATAAGGAAAATCTAAGATCTTAGTTTTCGATTCTTTCAAAATACCTGCTCGGGTTGTCAAGGTTACTTATTGTTGGAATTGCTCGAAGAACTTCCAGGAATTTATTCTACCCTTCTCGTTTCTCATTTTATGAAGTATTATACCGTCGAGGTTTCACGTGTACCTATAATAGAAATTGAACTTCAAGTGAATTAAAATAAGACAACGTCGAGGAGCCTATTGTCTTTGTGAAGAAACGTTTAAAAAGAAGATAAATCAAGACTATATGTTAGAGCATAACGCTATGGAAGCATGAAAGGATGACGAAGTGATAACGTAAATTAGAGAGTCGTTGCTAGATGTGGCTTGGATCACGAGGTCGTGATCCGTTCCAAGTGGGGGAGAGTTGTAACATCCCGACATTTTTAAGCCAATGAAAATAAACCTTTATTATAGTTTTAACATTAAATTAATTTCATAGTATTTTATTTTTGGTTATGGGTTTAATTTAGTTGGAGCTTTAGCGGATAGCGGGTAAAGATACCCACAAAATCTGAAAAGGGGCGTGGCACTCATAGGAAGTGCCAGCCATCCTACCCTTGGTGATTCATTCTTCCATTACTCATTCTCTTCTATTCTTCAAGCTTCCTAAATCTTCTTCTTTATTTTTCTCAAAGATCAAGCTTTGTTCCATTTGTAATTCAAGAATAAAAACAACAATAATAATCATCACCAATAATCTTTATCAAGCAAAATTGAAAAGTTAGGGTTTGTGTATTGTGGGTTGATGGCCGAATTTAAGAGAGAAAAAGGGGAAAGAAGATGTTTTAATTCAAGTCTAATTTCTTGAGTTCTTAAGGTAACAATTTTCATAACCTAATTCCAATTCTTGATTTCTTTAAGAATTAGGGTTCATGCAATCAATTGTATTTGGGAAATTGGGGTTTTCATATATATGAGTTAATTTATATAATACAAGTTAGGGTTATGGTAATTTAATCAATTTGGGGTTTTAGTTGGGTTGCATGAAGACTTTGATGAATACTTGTGTGAACAAAAACTGGACAGATTCTGACCCCGACCTTCAAACGAGTTAAACACCCTCATGACAGAGTTTTCACTGGTTGAGTCCTAAAAAGAAAATGTAGCTTATTGTGTTAAGCAAATTTTGCCACTGGAATGGGTTAAAAAGACGAAGTAGAACTCTAGTTATGAATTTTTGAATTCAGGGTCGTCATGCTGATCTTTCAGCAAAAATGATTCTGTGTCAGTTTTTAGAACGAGTAAAACTCACGTGTATGAGTCAAATCTTGTGTTGGTCACTGAAGATAAAATGTGCTAAAATGTGTTAAGAAGAAGTGGCCACTGGAATGAGGTCAAAATATTGTGTAGAACTCAAGTTATGGTCATTTGAAGTCAGTGAGGTCAAAGCTGTTTAACAGCAGCAGTTTTGGTTTTTAAAACGACCAGAAGTCACCTTTGGAGGACAATTCACATATTGGTCACTAAAGATAAAAGGTAGGTATATGTGTCATGTAAACTTGGCCACTGGAATCAGGTTAAAAGATGTAGAACTCAAGTTACGATTATTTGAAGTCGGTAAGGTCAAATCTGTTTTGTGCGTAAGGACAGCAACTGTTTGTGTTTTTAAAACGATCAGAAGTCACTCTTGAGGGATAATTAACATGTTGGTCTCTAGAGATGAAATGTACCTAAGTGTGTTAAGTAAATGTGGCCACTGGAATGAGGTCAAAATATTGTGTAGAACTCAAGTTATGGTCATTTGAAGTCAGTGAGGTCAAAGCTGTTTAACAGCAGCAGTCTTGGTTTTTAAAACGATCAGAAGTCACTCTTGAGGGATAATTAACATGTTGGTCTCTAGAGATGAAATGTACCTAAGTGTGTTAAGTAAATGTGGCCACTGGAATGAGGTCAAAATATTGTGTAGAACTCAAGTTATGGTCATTTGAAGTCAGTGAGGTCAAAGCTGTTTAACAGCAGCAGTCTTGGTTTTTAAAACGATCAGAAGTCACTCTTGAGGGATAATTAACATGTTGGTCTCTAGAGATGAAATGTACCTAAGTGTGTTAAGTAAATTTGGCCACTGGAATGAGGTCAAAATATTGTGTAGAACTCAAGTTATGGTCATTTGAAGTCAGTGAGGTCAAAGCTGTTTAACAGCAGCAGTCTTGGTTTTTAAAACGATCAGAAGTCACTCTTGAGGGATAATTAACATGTTGGTCTCTAGAGATGAAATGTACCTAAGTGTGTTAAGTAAATGTGGCCACTGGAATGAGGTCAAAATATTGTGTAGAACTCAAGTTATGGTCATTTGAAGTCAGTGAGGTCAAAGCTGTTTAACAGCAGCAGTTTTGGTTTTTAAAACGATCAGAAGTCACTCTTGAGGGATAATTAACATGTTGGTCTCTAGAGATGAAATGTACCTAAGTGTGTTAAGTAAATGTGGCCACTGGAATGAGGTCAAAATATTGTGTAGAACTCAAGTTATGGTCATTTGAAGTCAGTGAGGTCAAAGCTGTTTAACAGCAGCAGTCTTGGTTTTTAAAACGATCAGAAGTCACTCTTGAGGGATAATTAACATGTTGGTCTCTAGAGATGAAATGTACCTAAGTGTGTTAAGTAAATGTGGCCACTGGAATGAGGTCAAAATATTGTGTAGAACTCAAGTTATGGTCATTTGAAGTCAGTGAGGTCAAAGCTGTTTAACAGCAGCAGTTTTGGTTTTTAAAACGACCAGAAGTCACCTTTGGAGGACAATTCACATATTGGTCACTAAAGATAAAAGGTAGGTATATGTGTCATGTAAACTGGCCACTGGAATCATGTTAAAAGATTGAGTAGAACTCAAGTTATGCTTGTTTGAAGTCACCTTGGTCAAATAATGAAAAGGATACTTTTCGTATAAAAATGAGTTTGGCCTTATGATAATGATGTAAGAGGCGAATATGTTGGAAATCAAACTAAGAACAATGTGAGACTATAAAAGATGGGTTTGGTTCTAAGATGCAATTGAATGTGGCTAAGTGACCTTGTGTGTGTTTGATGACATTATATGTATTTGTGAATTATTGCCAGGTTGAAGCATAACTATTGTGTAATTGCGGTTTTGATGGTTTTTGATTTGTGGTCGCGAAGGAGGTGAGTATATTTGCATACCTTTATGTTTACGTTGGGTCAATTACCATGAGACGTGGATATTCCGAGCATGGTAATTGATTTGGCTAGACCCGGGTGGGGTCAATTGTTATGAGGCCTAAGAACCTCCGGGGCCTAAGAACCCCTATTGTTGTTGAGAAAAGGCCTAAGAACCCCTATTGTTGTTGAGAAAAGGCCTAAGAACCTCTCGGGGCCTAAGAACCCCTATTGTTGTTGATGAAGGCCTAAGAACCTCTCGGGGCCTAAGAACCCCTATTGTTGTTGAGAAAAGGCCTAAGAACCTCTCGGGGCCTAAGAACCCCTATTGTTGTTGAGAAAAGGCCTAAGAACCTCTCGGGGCCTAAGAACCCCTATTGTTGTTGAGAAAAGGCCTAAGAACCTCTCGGGGCCTAAGAACCTCCGGGGCCTAAGAACCCCTATTGTTGTTGAGAAAAGGCCTAAGAACCTCGGGGCCTAAGAACCTCCGGGGCCTAAGAACCCCTATTGTTGTTGAGAAAAGGCCTAAGAACCTCTCGGGGCCTAAGAACCTCTCGGGGCCTAAGAACCCCTATTGTTGTTGAGAAAAGGCCTAAGACCTGGGGCCAAGAACCTGAGGCCTAAGAACCTCCGGGGCCTAAGAACCCCTATTGTTGTTGAGAAAAGGCCTAAGAACCTGGGGCAATTGTTAATGAGGCCTAAGAACCTCCGGGGCCTAAGAACCCCTATTGTTGTTGAGAAAAGGCCTAAGAACCTCTCGGGGCCTAAGAACCCCTATTGTTGTTGAGAAAAGGCCTAAGAACCTCTCGGGGCCTAAGAACCCCGATATTCTCTAATGGATCCATATATGTTGTTTAGCGTGCAAGGTGAGTATTATAGATATGACACGACGGTGTCATAGTCTATATGCAACAGTCCTTGTGCATTGCCCTCCTTCGTATGTATAAACGTATGCAATGGTATTCACTAAGCTTTGGCTTATTCTTTTAGTTGTTTACCCTTTTTATAGGTTGTCCCGGATGCGGAAGAAAGTTAAGTAATGTAAAGATTGAAGTTAAAGATGCTTAATGGATATGGGTTGCTTTAGCTAAATGCGGATAATGGTATTGGTAATAGGACCCATAGTGACCCCTTTGAACTATCGGCTCTTTGTACTCTTGTTTTGTCTTTTGGAAAATTATTATGATGTCTAGTGTTAGACTCGAGTTTTTGGGTATTTTAAATGGGTCGTTTAGTAGTTGTAATGTATTGATTTTGTTTAAATGTGTTTTGGAGAAATTCATAATCCGTAACAGGTTTGGATGATGATTTTACGAATGGGTCATGCCGAAATTTCCAATTTTGAATGCCGTCTTTTGTAATGTGTCAACTTGGGTAAAATGACCCGTTTCGTTGTAAATGTTACACTTGATCAAATGAAAGCTTTCGAAATTTTAAATCATGTGTCTTTAACTCATTTTGAAGTTTGGTAAAAGATTGTGCAAGATTGAAGTTTGGGATATGATTTTTAAAAGTTTTAGACCTGCAGGAAAACTGCAGGCTGAGGTCCGAAATATCCCACTGCGGCGCAGTGGGAGTGTTTCCACCCCACTGCGGCGCAGTGGGGAAGTTTGGTCGCCTGCTTCCGTAACTTCCCACTGCGGCGCAGTGGGAGGTGTACACCTCCACTGCGGCGCAGTGGGGGCTAATAAAAAAAAAAAAAAATCTCTTATTTTCCTAAAATGAGTTCGGGTTCTTTCACACACCTTCCTGTAAAAAAAAGTTATACGATAATACAACTTTTGTACGGTACAATGTAGTTCCCAAAAGACCTTAACACCATTCATGTTCAGTGCGAAGTAACTTTGTCTAAGCTGTAAAATATTTTGAGCACTAGGAGTCTAGGACTCATATGTAAAAGACTTGAAAAATTGGAGGTATATGGTCCAAACCTTTATAGAGTAAAGTCGTACCAAAGTCTATCAATCATAACTCATATATATATTTGGTCTTATTTTAATATAATATTATAAGAGAAAATAACCTCAATACCCAATTTTTCTAAAAAATATATCAATTTATCCAAGTTTTTCCGGATTTTCACAATATACCCAACAAAATCGCAACAAATTTCAAAAATCGCAATGAGATTCATAAAATCGCAATGAAATTCCCAAAATCGCAATGAGATTTCCAAAATCGCATAAAGATTTAACAAAATCGCATAAAGATTTAACATAATCGCATAAAGATTTTATAAATCTCGTAAAGATTTTGTAAAATCTGAAGTTCTTTATGAGATTTTAAGTTCTTTATGCGATTCTGATAATCTTTATGAGATTATCAAGTTCTTTATGCGATTCTGAAAATCTTTATGCGATTTTTAATGTTCTTTATGATTTTCAAGGTTCTTTGTGCGATTTTCAATGTTCTTTATGCAATTTTCACCATCTTTATGAGATTTTAATAATCTTATTGCGATTTTAACAATTTTATTGCGATTTTTCAAATTATTGCGATTTTTGTGGGTATTTATTGAAAATCCAAAAAAACTTGGGTAAATTGATAATTTTAAAAAAAAAATTGGGTATTAAAGTTATTTTCTCATATTATAATGGTAAGATGTAGCAAAATTTTAAATTTTCTGGTTAAACCGAAATATCCTTTTCAACTTATGCAATCATAAGCTATTAAAAACTTATGTTGCAAAACAAAACTTATCATCTTCCGCTTATGAAACATAAGCTGAAACTCTTTTAAGCTTGCATAAACTGCATGCCAAACATGACCAAGGTCTAAATATTTTTTGAACAATTGAATGACTTCTCTCCCATCGTCTAGTTCAATGCTCAACAGCCCATCATTTGTTCCAAAAAAAAAGAAAAAAAAAAGGAAAAAACAGGCCATCTATGTGACTGTGTTTCTTGTTGCAACTACAAGCCAACAAGTTTTAATTTTCTTGGGCTCTTCTCATGGATATGAATCCTTAGTCCTTACAAGTTAGCCCAGCTAGAAATTGGCAAATGTCAAACATCGTCTAAATTAAACGAATTTCATATCGGCCCACATTAGTTGTGTAGATATGTATTTCGATAATCTTCAAATTAACTAGAAAGATACCCGCACAACGCGATGGCAGTGACGGAACGGTAGTGGTGGCAGCGGCGGTGGAGGTGTGTATTTTAATGTAAAAGAGGACAATGTAATTATTTTAAGGGTTGAAGGATGTATGTTGTAAATAATTTCATTAAGTGTATTATAATTATATTATGTAAAGAACTTTAAATTAGTGAATAAATGAGAGTGGTAACTTGGGTAGATAGGGTTGAAATTTTTTTTGGGGGTATATTAGGTAAATTTAGTGTGTGGGTTGAGAAAAATATTTTGTGATTTCTTTCTAGGGGGTTAATGGTTCGAATTCTATCACATGTAAATTTGGTGAGAGAACCTTAGCAACGCTATACTCATCCACACATGAAAGAGCAAACGCTTTAGGGCATTGTCAGGATTCAAACCCGGCGTGCGCATACCAAAGTTGGGGGTGTTAGCCATTTATGCTCTGCCTTAAAAATAAAATTAAAGATAATTTAAATATTTTAAAGACTGAAAATTAAAAAAATTAGATGGTGGTTTATTTTATAAAGGAATAAAAGTTACATATTATATATTGTATTTAATAGCATTAATAAATATATTTTTGTTTTCCTTCTTATTATTGTTACCATCCATTCTTAATAATAATCTTGATACTAATATTAATTTTAATAAATATAGTTGGTATAAACTTCAATTATTAATCAGAATGTTTAATTTTTAATTTATCAATTCAATAATCAAATTACCCCATAAAAAGTTGAAAGTCAAAAACTTAACTGAAAACAAAGTATAAGTTAAGTATGAGTTGGATGTCGAAGCAAAAAATATGAAAGGAAAATGTGCATAAGATCCTTTTAAATGTGATTTTTCTATAAAAACTTATTTGTAAACTTTGCTTTTTAAAAGTAACAAACTAGTTAAACTAAGTGCAATCTGGCGGTGCAAACTGAATCCCCGTAGTGCAAACAAATCGAACCCATGATCCGACACATTACCCTATCGGGAGGGTCGGTTCGGTTTCCGGGTTTATGGGACATTTGTTCATCACGCGTCAAAAACCGACCCGGCCTAACCTGAAACCCGGCATTGCAACCAAATCGAACCGGTGACCCAACCCAGTACCCTATCGAGCGAGTCGGGTCGGGTCCCGACGGACCTGGATGGAGTCTTGAGTTTTCGGGTCATATGCTCATCTCTAAGTGCAAATATCAATATATATGTTCACTTACACTACACAGTTATGAACAATAAATATTCAGTCACTTATATTAATAAAATTGAGTCTTGTTCACAAGTATTTCTCTCTTTGATTAACTAGAATCTACAAACGACTCATCTTTGTTTAACTTGATCATGATGGGGGTGTACTCTTTTTGTGATTAAGTGGTCCACAATAGTATGTATACATAACTGTTTCAATTTTTATATTATCATCTAATCTAATTGATGTAATTTTTAAAAAGAAAAAGGAAAATAATTGATGTAACATTGTCCGTCCTCGTAGGTCCAATTCAAAAACTAATTTATATGATAAAAATTCTTCTGATGTTGATGTAAGGCCGCTCCTTATAGAATCGTCGGACGTGCGTCTGATGCACCCTTGTAACTTTATTTACATTCTGTAACTTGTGTAAATTTCATTTCTCTGTATAAATGAAGTTACCAGTTTGTAACCACAAGGTAGATAATAGATTACATCTAACAAACTTAAAAAGAAAAACCCAAGGCATTTATTGATCTATAAAAATGCCTTGGAAAACTTAGATAGATTTAAATCGAACAAGTCTCTCCAGTTCACACTTGTACAGATACAAGAACTGAAAAAGACTTGCAAATATTTCAGGACAAATAGGGGGAATTTGTTAGGACCAGTTTCAGTGAAACTGGCCAGTCTCCAGTTGCACCTGGAGACTAAGAAGATTTGTCCAGAAATATATTGAAGTCCAGTTGCATCGTACAGTTAACGCAACTGAAGACTTCCTCCAGTTGAGAACTGACCAGTTGAAGAATCCTTCCAGTTGGAGTCGAAGACAACAAGTGGAAGATAGAGAATGACAATGGCAGCGAAGCCCAGTTGACATTCTAGTCAGTTACAAACTGGAGACCGTCAGTGGAAAGCTCTTACAAAGCTTTACACTGATTACGAGGAATTGACTTTTATGCTTTATGTGCTTTTACCCGGATAATAAGATCTATCTTATTATTTAAGTACAAAAAGGTACATAAAGCTGGTTGAGTAAATTTTCTAGCATAATTTACTAATCCTAAAAATGCTTGAATTTGTTTGAGATTTTCAAATTTTTCTGGAAACTCTAATATTTTTGTAGAAATATGAGGTTGTAATTCTATTTTACCATTTCCTATTTCTAAACCTAAAAATGATATTTTTCTTTTGAATAGCTCCATTTTTCTTTTTGAAACCACTATACCGTTCTTTTTAATTTCTTCGAATATTTGTTGTAGATGTCTCTCATGCTCCTGTATTGTTTCACTGGCAACTAAAATATCTGTAACACCCCAACATGGCGGAATCATGGGGTATCACTTAGAAAAGCACAGCACGACATGGGAATTATGTAGAGTCAACTATATGAAAACATAGGATTGAAACAATCCTTAAACTTGTACAAACGTATACAATCATCAACATTCATTGAAATACATGTTCAATCAATAATAAAAGGCAATTTAATTGATAGTAGTTGATCCTAAAAGTAACCCATAAAAAGGGAAGTAAGGATCATGGATCCAGAAAGTCCAAAGCTAGTCCAATCCTAGCAAGTATGCATGCAATCATCCATTTTGTCTCTAATTAACTTGATCACCTGAAAAGTGTACTAAAGAGCGTCAACATAAAGTTGGTGAGTTCGTAGGGACAAGTAACAAGGAATAACCGTATCGGATAACAACCGTTAACAATAAATGAGGATTAGGAGAACTAATCACATCCAAGGAAAACCTATAAGGTTTCACATTATCACAATTTAATACAAGTCAACGCTCAATAATAACGATTCCATATAACGTTCAACAACGTTCCATAACGTTCAACAACGGTGCGGCTTACATAGTTAATAATTAACAATGCGCTAACGGTGCGACTTATATAATAAGTAATGCGCTAACGGTGCGACTTACATCGTAAACAATGCGCTAACATGTCCATATCAACAGTTCAATCATACAATCAATCAAATCAACAATCAACAGTTAAACAAACATGTACACTTTTCAGCCCGAATCTCAATTGAGTAGGGAGGGTTTATGAAACTCACCTTATTCTTGATAATTCAACAGCAAAGTAGAAGAGATTGATGTAGTCAACGATGACGAGTGAGTCAACTGGCCACGTTACGTATTCCCTAATTTCAATGTTAATTGATTTATATTCGTGCTAAATTCCAAATATAGACATACAACTATAAGGTTATCTTTTTAATACGCTTGTCAACGTAATTTACTTCCTGTGTTTTTATAAGTCTTTGAATTTATCTTTAAGTATCATTTCAAGTATTTTCTAAATGAAAACTCATTTATGTTGCAAAATTTTAAAAGGACCAAATTGTCATTCTTGAAACTTGAGGGACTAAATTGTCATTTTTGAAACTTGAGGGGCTAAATTGTCATTCTTGAAACTTGAGGAACTAAATTGTCAAATGTCCAAAGTATAAGGACGAAAAATGATACCTTTGAAACTGTAGGATAAAAATGTAACTTTCCGTATGTAATACGTATCCGTAGGATATATAAAGTATTCCTCTGATATTTCTAAATCCTTTTGAAGTATTTTTAAATAATAGGATTAATACGAAGAATGTATTAATTTTGTAACGAATAGATGTTTTCAATAGCAGAGATATGAAAAGATACCTTGAATGATATGTATTATAATCAATACAAAATGTATTGATTACAATTGAAGAAATACCTTAAATGGCAGGAAAAACCAGCATTTTATTTCCAAGTTGTGTTAGGGTTGGCCTTAGGTCGTGGAGAATACCGGGGCGAATTAAGTTGCTTAGTGAATGCTTATGCAAACTTTTCGCGAACTACCTTCCATTCCTCCGGTATAAGCCAAAGAGGCCCAAGGTGCAATCACTTTCGGAAACATTGTGCGGTTAAAAGCGTATCAAGGATATATTCTATCCATAAATCAAACAATTCGAAAATACGAAATAATTCACAGACGGTGAATAGTAATTATATGAATTAGGATAGTTAGGTATATAACTATGCCCTTGTTTATATACCATAATAAGTATTTAAAATGATTTAATAAAAGTTTTACGATTTCTCGTACTTTCGCTAATAATTCATTTTTCGCAATAGTAACAATATTTCAATATTCATATATAAAAGCGATAGTTACCGTATTTAAATGCAATTATGTATCAATTGAGTATAAAATTAAGTTGACAAGCATTTCAATACATAACATATAGTCATATAATCATAAAGCAAAGTATAGTAAGGTTTCATAGAAACACTTACAAGTATGGAGATATTATGAGTTCTAAGATCAAAGTAACGATATAGGGATGAGCTCCAAAGAAGATCTTGAGAGAATCGACTATAACTTGGATTTGTAAACTTGATGAATATGGAATAATCCTAACTCCATGTGGCCATTATAACTAGGCTTTGATAAGTTCTTGAAAGAATTCGCAATAACAACGTCGTGTTTACAATTTCGAAACCAACGAATTCAAAACAACTTTGGTTGAATCGAAAGCTTGGGATGATGAAAGGTTGTGTAAGATATGCTTGAACTTGAACAAGTATGGATCTCGGAATGATAGGGATTTAAGAAGAGAAGTGTAGAGAGTGTGAATTAGCAATTAGAAATGAAAACCTTAGCTTGTATTTATAGGTAGTAATTTACCATGGTTACTAGTTTAGTTTGTTGGTAACTATGGTTAAGTTAAGGAATACCATGGGCTAGTTTGATGGTTTTGCAATACCATGGGCTAGTTAACTAACCTATGGTAGTTTAGGTTTGAATACCATGGGCTAGTTTGATGGTTTTTGCGAATACCATGGGCTAGTTTGATGGTTTTGCAATACCATGGGCTAGTTAACTAACCTTGGTTAACTAACCTTAGTTAACTAACCTTAGTTAACTAACCTTAGTTAACTAATCCTAGTTAATTATGTCTTAACTTGGATTAGATGTAAGGTTGCGAGTGTTTCGGGTTCGTTTCCTTAATGAAACAGATCATCCAGATAGCAGATATTACAATATCTCACTAGTCCGACACACACATATATATATATATATGCACCAAAAATACCCAAAGTTTTCTTATATTCATAAAGTTTGCCATTATCATATATAACAAGTAATGGACTAAAATGGCAAATGTTACAATATCATCAATATATACAAGACAAAAATCATATTTAAGAAAGATACTATCCATAAATCTCTGAAAAATTGAAGGTGCATTTTTTAATCCAAAACTAAGAACATTCCATTCATATTGTCCTTCTGAACATGTGAAGGCTGTCCATGGTTTAAAACTTTCTTCTAATTGTAATTGATTATATCCTGATTTTAAATCAAATTTTGAAAATACTTTCTTTTTCTGTATTAAATTTATTAAACTATCTTTGTTTGGAATATTATATCCGTCATCTTCTGTATTATCATTCAATCTTTTGTAATTATATACTATTCTAGCTTTTCCTCTTTTAATTTCACTATGGTTTCTAACCACAAATGTTGCTGATCTATGAGGACTTTCAGATTTTCTAATTAATTTTTGTTCTATCATTTCTGATATTTGTTTTCTGAATTCTTCTTTATCTAATGGACTATATTCTATATTTGATGTTCTAATTATAATATCTGGATTTTTTAGTTTAAACCTACAAACATATTTTACTTTTGATTGTTTAATGTCTTCTCCTATTAATCCTAATTTTTCTAAATGTAATATTATAGGATAATTTATACTCTTACTAACATCTTTTCCTTTTTCTAATTCATGTGACATGAATTCCGTTAATAATTTTATAGCTTCATTTTCTACCTTTGGTGAATGATTTTGTGTTTTTAAAAATTCTAAATTTCCTTGTCCACCACGCTTCTGTGCAAACTCTGATGTCTGTGTATATCTTAGTGTAGGATAACTATATGTATTTTTACTAAGTGTAATCATATTTTTTGAAATTGTTATTGATCCTTGTAGTGTTCTACTTCTTCCTAAAAAAGAACTGTTATTCATTTTCTTGGTATCCAATGTTTATATATATATATATAAATAAACCGAATATATATATATAAATGTAGCTTGTATACGTACCAAACATAGAAGTCGGAGTCGGTGGAGCACCCCCGTAACCGCCCATGTCTTGAGGCCACGACATATAACCCGGTGACGGAACTTGCATATTATTCAAGAACGGCATGAAGTTCGAATCGTTTGGATCGGGAATGTTACCGGGATTGATACCGGGATTTCGTGGGTTACGGGGGTGCATTTTTACTATATAGTTTGAGGTGGTGTTTGTATGAAAATGGAAGAAAATGGGGAGAGGAAGAAGATGATAGATATAGGAGTATATGTATGTGTAAAATGTAAAATGTATATATATAAAGGTAAATGTGGTATATAATTTAAAAGTTAAAGTAAATTTTTTGAAAAAGGGTAAAACTAGCCGTTCAAACGGCTATTTTTTTTGGTTTCTTCAAAATTTCCGGGCGATCAATATTAGTCGGGAGTGTTTGATTTTGGCATTTGCCGCCCCTCGGGGCGGTGTAGCAGGCGGCAAACGGGCGGCGAAGGGGCGGCGTCGGGGTGTTTATCCCCCACTCCGATCAGTCTTAGTTATTTTAGTGGCCTGGTTATTTATTAAATTTTTTCTTTCTAATACTAGAAATCAAGATAAGATTTTGACAACAACTTTGGAAATGGAATTTTACCATTTTTCCATATTTTTTTAGGTTTGGATTTAAAGATGTATATATTTTTTAACCTATGTTGAAAAACCTTTATTTTCATTATAAAATACTACCACGACACCCGCATAATGCAGCGGTGTACGTAGTGACGACAGTGTGGTGGTGGGGGACGAGTGTTGGTGGTAGAGTCAGCGTCGAATGATGTAGATAATTGATGTAAAAGTAATTGATG
>CM067167.1:201905710-202020710 GCA_034093135.1 Erigeron breviscapus | reverse complement strand
TATAGTTACTTTTTTTATATATATTTTTTATATTATTTTATATTTTTTTATAGTTATTTTTGTATACATTTTTTATACTTCATTTTTAATATACATTTTATACAAATTACAACTTATCTTTTTATTACTTTTATACGTATATTTTTAAAGTTATAATTTTATATACTTATTTAAATTTATTTTATATTTCTTTTTCACTTTTTTTGATAGTATTTTTTTAAAACTTGTTTTTCATACTTATATACTCTAGTTATATATATTTTTTTATATTTATTTATTTATGTTTCTTTTTTTATACCTTGTTTTTTTATAATTTTTTTTTTAAAGTTTTGTTAAAACTTTGTTTTCATACTTATATAATCTACTTTTATACAAATTATTTTTTTCTATATAATATTTTCTACCTATCTTTTATGATTTTTTTCTACTCATTTTTCTTAAACTATTGGGGATTTTTGACAACACTAACATATTAACACTAACAATTTGCTTACCAATAACACAAGAATAACAACAATTACAAACCACTAATTTATCACTTATAACAATCACAATACTAACTAATAATCCTAACACATCAATTTACAATACTAATAATCCTAACAAATCTATAGAAAATAAAATACAAACATATACCAAAACTATCAAAAAACAAATAAAAGCAAACAAAAAAGGGTAATGGCCAGAAATAAAAGCAAAAACAAAGGGTGATGACCGGAAAATACATACCTTGTCGGGAAAAATGGCCGGAAAACTCGCCGGAAAAAGTGATGGCCGGATTTAAAAAATAGGGTTTTGGTTGAGATTTGTTTGGTATTTTAAAAGAGAGATGGGGATGGTGGAAAGCAAAGTCGCCGCGGAAAGTTGGCCGGAAAAAGATCGCCGCGGAAAGTTGGCCGGAAAAAGACCTGGCCGGAATTGATTTTTGGTTTTGAAAGAGATGGAGTTTTGTGGGTTTTTTTCGTTCAAAACTGATAAAAGAATGGGGTGGGGATAAGTAAGAAAGAGGGGATTGAGAAGAAAGATGTGTGCGGTCGAACTTAAATCTCAAATTTCGAGGAAACTTTCCGCGGCGATGTCGCCGCGGAAAGTCTGGTCAAAAGTCAGCTTTAATTAATGCTGGTGGTTGGTGTATTGATGACGTGGCGAGACTTTCCGCGGCGACATCGCCGCGGAAAGTTTCTGGAAGTCAGCTTTAATTAATGCTGGTGGTTGGTGTATTGATGACGTGGCGAGACTTTCCGCGGCGACATCGCCGCGGAAAGTTTCTGGAAGTCAGCTTTAATTAATGCTGGTGGTTGGTGTATTGATGACGTGGCGAGACTTTCCGCGGCGACATCGCCGCGGAAAGTTTCTGGAAGTCAGCTTTAATTAATGCTGGTGGTTGGTGTATTGATGACGTGGCGAGACTTTCCGCGGCGACATCGCCGCGGAAAGTTTCTGGAAGTCAGCTTTAATTAATGCTGGTGGTTGGTGTATTGATGACGTGGCGAGACTTTCCGCGGCGACATCGCCGCGGAAAGTTTCTGGAAGTCAGCTTTAATTAATGCTGGTGGTTGGTGTATTGATGACGTGGCGAGACTTTCCGCGGCGACATCGCCGCGGAAAGTTTCTGGAAGTCAGCTTTAATTAATGCTGGTGGTTGGTGTATTGATGACGTGGCGAGACTTTCCGCGGCGACATCGCCGCGGAAAGTTTCTGGAAGTCAGCTTTAATTAATGCTGGTGGTTGGTGTATTGATGACGTGGCGAGACTTTCCGCGGCGACATCGCCGCGGAAAGTTTCTGGAAGTCAGCTTTAATTAATGCTGGTGGTTGGTGTATTGATGACGTGGCGAGACTTTCCGCGGCGACATCGCCGCGGAAAGTTTCTGGAAGTCAGCTTTAATTAATGCTGGTGGTTGGTGTATTGATGACGTGGCGAGACTTTCCGCGGCGACATCGCCGCGGAAAGTTTCTGGAAGTCAGCTTTAATTAATGCTGGTGGTTGGTGTATTGATGACGTGGCGAGACTTTCCGCGGCGACATCGCCGCGGAAAGTTTCTGGAAGTCAGCTTTAATTAATGCTGGTGGTTGGTGTATTGATGACGTGGCGAGACTTTCCGCGGCGACATCGCCGCGGAAAGTTTCTGGAAGTCAGCTTTAATTAATGCTGGTGGTTGGTGTATTGATGACGTGGCGAGACTTTCCGCGGCGACATCGCCGCGGAAAGTTTCTGGAAGTCAGCTTTAATTAATGCTGGTGGTTGGTGTATTGATGACGTGGCGAGACTTTCCGCGGCGACATCGCCGCGGAAAGTTTCTGGAAGTCAGCTTTAATTAATGCTGGTGGTTGGTGTATTGATGACGTGGCGAGACTTTCCGCGGCGACATCGCCGCGGAAAGTTTCTGGAAGTCAGCTTTAATTAATGCTGGTGGTTGGTGTATTGATGACGTGGCGAGACTTTCCGCGGCGACATCGCCGCGGAAAGTTTCTGGAAGTCAGCTTTAATTAATGCTGGTGGTTGGTGTATTGATGACGTGGCGAGACTTTCCGCGGCGACATCGCCGCGGAAAGTTTCTGGAAGTCAGCTTTAATTAATGCTGGTGGTTGGTGTATTGATGACGTGGCGAGACTTTCCGCGGCGACATCGCCGCGGAAAGTTTCTGGAAGTCAGCTTTAATTAATGCTGGTGGTTGGTGTATTGATGACGTGGCGAGACTTTCCGCGGCGACATCGCCGCGGAAAGTTTCTGGAAGTCAGCTTTAATTAATGCTGGTGGTTGGTGTATTGATGACGTGGCGAGACTTTCCGCGGCGACATCGCCGCGGAAAGTTTCTGGAAGTCAGCTTTAATTAATGCTGGTGGTTGGTGTATTGATGACGTGGCGAGACTTTCCGCGGCGACATCGCCGCGGAAAGTTTCTGGAAGTCAGCTTTAATTAATGCTGGTGGTTGGTGTATTGATGACGTGGCGAGACTTTCCGCGGCGACATCGCCGCGGAAAGTTTCTGGAAGTCAGCTTTAATTAATGCTGGTGGTTGGTGTATTGATGACGTGGCGAGACTTTCCGCGGCGACATCGCCGCGGAAAGTTTCTGGAAGTCAGCTTTAATTAATGCTGGTGGTTGGTGTATTGATGACGTGGCGAGACTTTCCGCGGCGACATCGCCGCGGAAAGTTTCTGGAAGTCAGCTTTAATTAATGCTGGTGGTTGGTGTATTGATGACGTGGCGAGACTTTCCGCGGCGACATCGCCGCGGAAAGTTTCTGGAAGTCAGCTTTAATTAATGCTGGTGGTTGGTGTATTGATGACGTGGCGAGACTTTCCGCGGCGACATCGCCGCGGAAAGTTTCTGGAAGTCAGCTTTAATTAATGCTGGTGGTTGGTGTATTGATGACGTGGCGAGACTTTCCGCGGCGACATCGCCGCGGAAAGTTTCTGGAAGTCAGCTTTAATTAATGCTGGTGGTTGGTGTATTGATGACGTGGCGAGACTTTCCGCGGCGACATCGCCGCGGAAAGTTTCTGGAAGTCAGCTTTAATTAATGCTGGTGGTTGGTGTATTGATGACGTGGCGAGACTTTCCGCGGCGACATCGCCGCGGAAAGTTTCTGGAAGTCAGCTTTAATTAATGCTGGTGGTTGGTGTATTGATGACGTGGCGAGACTTTCCGCGGCGACATCGCCGCGGAAAGTTTCTGGAAGTCAGCTTTAATTAATGCTGGTGGTTGGTGTATTGATGACGTGGCGAGACTTTCCGCGGCGACATCGCCGCGGAAAGTTTCTGGAAGTCAGCTTTAATTAATGCTGGTGGTTGGTGTATTGATGACGTGGCGAGACTTTCCGCGGCGACATCGCCGCGGAAAGTTTCTGGAAGTCAGCTTTAATTAATGCTGGTGGTTGGTGTATTGATGACGTGGCGAGACTTTCCGCGGCGACATCGCCGCGGAAAGTTTCTGGAAGTCAGCTTTAATTAATGCTGGTGGTTGGTGTATTGATGACGTGGCGAGACTTTCCGTCGGCACATCGCCGCGGAAATTTGCTTCCTTTTTTTAATATATATATTTTTTATATCCACTCACATAATAATAATAAATAGCTATGAGATGATGAATGATATTATGGATAAAAATGATATATTTTTGTTATGAGAAATAAAAAATAACACAATAATAAGTTTTTTATCCACAAACACACGATACATATACAGTGGCGGAGCTATGTGGTGGCCAAGGGTGACCATGACAACCCTACAATTTCTATAAATCTATTTTTCTTACTATTATTTTATGTATTTGTCTAATTTTAAAGGTAATTGTCAACCCAGACTGATCTAATTTAATTTATACTTTTGTTAGTATCATAAAACTATTTGGCGACCATAGAATAATAATCTTGGCTGCGCCATTGATAATATAAAAAACAACACAATAAATCTCATTGCCAAAATATATGTGTTTTTTAAGCCTCTCTAACA
Organism: Erigeron breviscapus; assembly: GCA_034093135.1. Taxonomy (NCBI): domain Eukaryota; kingdom Viridiplantae; phylum Streptophyta; class Magnoliopsida; order Asterales; family Asteraceae; genus Erigeron; species Erigeron breviscapus. The sequence goes on along the minus strand of CM067167.1, from coordinate 202,016,255 downwards.
AAGCCAATAATACATTTTTTTTTAAAAAATAAAAGAAGAAAAAAAGTGAACAAATATGAACCACATAAATCAATCCCAATCATGAAGACAAGTAGATAACACACTTGATTTGAATCTTCAATCAATCCAACACCAATGTCTTTGACGAAATAATAAAAATTGAGATGGTTTTAACTTTCCATGAATTTTGTTTTTGCCTTTTTGGCTATCAAAATTTTTAATGGCGCATCTTTGTTATCATAATTACAAGGGGGAGGAGTCATCTAGCAAAAAATCTCAACCTCTCAAATCCCACCAATTAAATCTCTCCAACTCATTTTTTTTTCAACCCTACCAACCATTTTCAATGGCATTCATCACTTTCTCAACCCTCCCAATTTTTTTTTCTTTTTCATTTAATTTAATCAAACATTTTTTTTTCTTTTTTAATAAAAACTTAAACATTTCATTAAATTAAACTAAACATTACATAAACATAATTTAAAAAGTACATAACAACATATTAGAAATTTAAATTCTACATGATAATAAAGACACCTAAATCAAACTCTCAATCGATGGTGGTTGCATCGCTGGGTCATCAAGGTATGATAAGTCTAGACCCGATATATGCGCCGTCAGATCATATCGGAGCCGATGATGCACGTCTTCGTCCTGTAACTCCCGGTTTGCATCCCGGTTATAAACTCTTGGCACCGGTGGATCCATAATATGAACCGGTGATATTGCCCCCCCGTTGTCTTTTATAATCATGTTGTGCAATATTGTACACGTGGCGACGACTTTTCCAATCTTCTCCTTTGTCCAGAGCCGGAGGGGACGGTCCAAAATCTTCCATTTTCCCTTGTGAACACCAAACGCCCGCTCAACATCCTTTCTTGCAGCCTCTTGTAGTCTTTTAAATTACTTTTCATCTTGTTCTACTGGATGCGGATATGCCTTAACAAACATAGCCCACCTAGGATAGATTCTATCGGTAAGCAAATAACCACGTCTGTAATGACGTCCATTTACGGTAAATGAACTGTCTGGTGCGGATCCATTACGCTCGTTTTGAAACAATGGCGACTGCTGCAAAACGTTGACATCGTTGTTCGATCCAGCAGGATCGAAAAACGAATGCCAAATCCACAAGTCATGGGAAGCAACACATTCGATCATAATAGTCGGCACCTTATGATCACCCCTCGTGTATTGCCCTTTGATGAGCGTTCATTTTGTGATAAATTCCCCTATCAAAAGGCCACATTTCAATGTCTAAAATGAGTTAATATTCCGGAACTATTGGTACTTAATGGATTCGATATATACGCAGGTTCACGGAAGATACGAGTGAGGGTAAATGGCATCAAACAACTCAACATGGAGGCCTATGAAGTTACAAGACACAAGAAGGTGATTCGGGAGTCAAACGAAGCAAATCGGATAGCAGCAGGAGCTGCCAGCGCCGCTGGCCCATCAGATGTAAGGCCCAGCGCCGCTGGAACCCATGCCCAGCGCCGCTGGGCGGTCCAGTTCAGCAACCGACCTTTTCCTCTATTTAAGCCGAAGGAGCCCTCAAAACCCTAAGAGAGAGCCGATTCAGCAGCCCTAGCCACCACCTACAAACCCTAGGTCGACTTTGCAGATTCCAAGGAGGTTTTGGAGCTTCTAACACCTTCCGATCTTCATCTTCTACCAAGATCTATCTATTTTATTTACTTTCAGTTGGTAAACAATGTCTTTCATCTTTTCAGACTTTGTTATTCCTTTAATAATGGTAGGCTAATAGGCTGAATACTTGTTTGGATCGATGTGATCATGTAGACGTTTATCTATTTTACTTTATTTGTTAGATTTGTTGGAGTGTGTTTTACTGTTTATCGTAGATCCATGTTTTACTAGTTCTTCATATTATTATCGGTTCTATATCTGCATGTATTGATTTAATTCTGATGATCGGTCTATAATCATACACTAGGATTAATACATAAAGATGGAAAATACTAGTCGGTCTATAACTAGATGTAAAAGGTGATTCACTTATAACTGAGGGATCCAGAACCATAGTAATTAGGATGAATAGAGCATGAAGCTTAACAATGTCAGACGCGATCCAGTGACATGGAAACGTGCACTATGGTCACCGGAGGGAATTATTATCTGGTCATGGCTTAAGAGCCGGTATACTAAAAGATGAATTAGTAACACAAACTTAGGTGATTAATGCTTAAACAATGAATCTAACGAGAGTTTGTTTAAAGAGTAGTATGAGTCTAGGGACAGCACTAGTTACTTAGGCAAAGTGAATCTAACGAGAATCTGAGCCGTGATTAAGTTTCCAACAGTCTAGCAAGTAGGTAGGATGATATCTGGTCGTGTCATGAGATCTGAGATGCCAAACAAGTATTTTAATTTTATTACTGTTATTTGCTTTTTCAAATCTTTTTCAGACTAAGCCTCTCGCTGAATAAGCGGTTGCGGCTTCTATTTACTTTTTAGTTTTTAATTAGTTTAATAGGAAATCGTGACAACCCCCAACCGCTAGAATTACACATATTATTAGATTAGGTAGTGCAACGCGTCCCTGCGAACGATTTTGTACTTATCACTTACTATACTACATCTGATCGGGTCCCCTGCCCGTAAGGTGTGTTTGGTTTGAGATAATTACTTGTACAACATTTTTATAAATTTAAACACTAAAACGAAACAACCATCAAGTGTTTTGGTGCCGTTGCCGGGGACGCGACGCATTCTTAGTTTAGTAGTGTAGTTCGATCCTGCTTTGTGTTTCGGCACGAAGTAGTTACTTTTCAGTTTTTAGGTTAAGTCATTTTAGGTTTAGTAGTTAAGTCTAGTTTAGGTTAATTTAAGTAACATTTTTTTTTTCTTTGAAATTTTCAAAAATCTAAAAATATTTTTCTTTTATTTGTTTAGGTTAGTTTTAATTTTTGTCTTTTCTTTTTCGTCTTTTTATTATCAATAAATTATGCTTTTCACGGGTTGTGCTAGTGTTTGTTTTACAGGTCTAGTGTTGTCAATAGCGATCCGAGATGATGAATACGAGGAGACACGGAGAAGCATTAGAGCCAAATATCTAGCAATAAAGTATTTTGAGCAGCATGAAGGTGAAACATGGGTAGATGCTTGGAAAAGAATGAAGGAGATGCTTAAAGCATTCTGGGAACTTGGACCGACGGAGAATATTTGGGAAGAAGCTTGTAAGAGAGTAAAGTTGGTTAAAGTTTACCCTGAAAAAGAAGTGAGACCCGATAATTGTATTATCTGGTATTATGACGGATTGGATGATGATACTAGAAAGATCTTGGATGTTGCTAGTGGAGGTAATTTTCTTTTTAATTCAGCAAAACAAGCTTATTCTCTATTGGAAAACAAGTTACAGGTCTCATCCACGGAAGATCCAAAGCAAGATGAAGAACCCAACAAGAGCAATCTTGATGCTGTGGAGAGCGTTTCCTCAACCATTGATGCAGTCCCGGTCGAAAAGGAGCAAGAGCAAGGCGAAACAAGCAAAATCGAAAGATCTGACAAAGTTCTGGAGCCTCCAGTGCCGCTGGTCCTTCAGGCCAGCGCCACTAGTGACCACCAGAGCCGCTGGGAGACTCCCAGCGCCGCTGGAAGCCCCGACAGCAGCCCGGATTCGCGCGATTTATCATTTTTTGCTCATTTTGAAGGTGCCGACGAAGCCCAAATCGCTAGTAAATGCAAAACCAATCAAGATGAGGCTATTTCAAGCACCGAGGAGGGGACGATCTTTCAAGAAGTCTTGATTGAACAAGAGCATGTGATTCCAAGACAAAAGGAACCGAATAATAGGAGTCGCGTTGATCAAGGTGAAGCACCACATCCGGACGCCCAACACTCTTATAAATGAGACATTAATCTACTTGAGGCTGAATCGAACGGAGGAAAGTGCCTGAATCCTATCAAACTTGTGAAAAGAGAGTTTTCTTCTTTTTATGGTTTGGTAGGAATTGACGGAAACGATGCAACGGGTGAAGAATCCTGGTGAGCATCCATTTTGTGATAAAAACCCCTATCGAAAGACCTCATTTCTATGTCTAAAATGAGTTAATATTCCGGAACTATCGGTACTTAATGAGTCGTATGTATATGCAGGTTCACGGAAGATGCGAGAGAGGGTAAATGGCATCAAGTAACTCAAGATGAAGGCCTATGAAGTTACAAGACACAAGGAGGTGATTCAGGAGCCAAACGAAGACGTACGAGCTACAGCAGGAGCTACCAGCGCCGCTGGAAGACACATAGCGCCGCTCCCCAACTCCCCATAGCGCCGCTCCCCAACTCCCAGCGCCGCTGGCAAGCCCAGCCAGCGCCGTTGGGCGGCCCAGATCAACAACCGACTTAAAACACTATTTAAGTCAAACTAACCCTCAAAACCCTAGGAGAGAGCCGATTCAGCAGCCCTAGCCGCCTACATTCAACCCCAGATCGTAGTTGCAGATTTCCAGAAGGTTTTGGAGCTTCTAACACCTTCCGATCTTCATCCTCGGTCTAGATCTACTTTTCTATTTTACTTTCAGTTGGTAAACAATGTCTTTCATTTTTTCAGACTTTGTTATTCCTTTAATAATGTCAGGCTAGTAGGCTGAATACTTGTTTGGATCAATGTGATCATGTAGACGTTTATTGTTTTACTTTATTTGTTAGAATCTGTTGGAGTGTGTTTTACTGTTTATCGTAAATCCATGTTATACTAGTTCTTCATATTATTATCGGTTCTATATCTGAATATATTAGTTTAATTCTGATGGTTGTCTATGATCATACACTAGAACTAATATGCTAGGATGGAAAACACTAGTCGGTCTATAACTAGCTGTAAAAGGTGATTCACTTGTAACCGAGGGATCCAGAACCGTAGTAATTAGGATGAATAGAACATGATGCTTAACAATGTCATACGCGATCCTTTGACTTGGAAACGAGCACTGTGGTCACCGGAGATAATTACTATCTGGTCATGGCTTAAGAGCCGGGTAACTAAAAGATGAACTAGTAACACGAACTTTAGGTCAATAATGCTTAAACAATGAATCTAACGAGAATTTGTTTATAGGGTAGTGTGAGTCTAGCGACAACACTAGTAATTAGGCAAAGTGAATCTAACGATAATCTGAGTCGTGATTAAGTTTCCAACAGTCTAGCAAGTAGGTAGAATAGTATTTGGTCGTACCATGAGATCGGAGATGCCAAACAAGTATTTTAATTTAATTACTGTTATTTGCTTTTTCAAACTATTTTCAGACTAAGCCTCTCGCTGAATAAGCGGTTGCAGCTTCTATTTACTTTTCAGTATTCTAATTAGTTTAATAGGAAATCATGACAACCCCACAACCGCTAGAATTACACATATTATTAGATTAGGTAGTGCAAGCGTCCCTGCGAACGATCCTGTAACTTATCACTTAAACTATACTACACTGATCAGTTTCTCTGCTCGTAAGTGTGTATGTTTTCAGATAAATTACTTGTACAACATTTTATAAATTTAAAAGCAAAAAATAAAACCGCATCAAATCCCCAACAAACAATGAGGCACTTGAAGAAGAGGATGAGACGAATGTTGAAGAGGTTGAGATGAAGCACGATCATGAGACACCACATCCGGAACCGCACGAGTCGAGTGATGAGAATGGGAGTGACCGTCTTGATGTGGAATCGGAGGAAGAATGTGAAGTAGTTTGGGATGAAGTCGAATGGGAAGACGAGGTTGAGATCATATGGGATGAAGAGTTAGTGACGACCCCGACAATGGAAACCAAGATTGTATCCACCATTAGGAAGGTGCCACCCGACATTGAAGCTCATAAGGAAGAACGGGAAGAAGTCAGTTGGGAGAAGTCCAACGTCCGACTAGAGGATTTCTCACTTTTAAGTTTAGACCTCCTGACACTTTAAGTGTGGGGGAGTCTATAACCCCACCGACTCGAGACAAAGTGAATCATATGTTCACTTATTCAGGTAAGTCTTCTGAACCCTATTTTGATTTTACATGTATACCTAATGATAATTGGCAGATCCCGGATATTGAAGGCTTAAAAATCAAAAAGAAAATCGAAGAACAGGAACCTGGCCCAGACGGAAGCAGCGACGCTCCCACTGCAGGGGAGCGCCGCTCGTGGCTTCTGATCAGCAACCAGCGCCGCTGGGCAGCCCAGCCAGCGCCGCTGACAGCCCCGTTTCAGTCACATTCGTGTTCTAAGTTCGTTTTGAGCCCGAAATGGAAGTCCAATCAGATCCGGATCATTTTTGTACAACAAACGGAGCGTGGAACAAGAGTGCCAAAGCCGCTAAATCTTTTCAAGAAGATCATGGCACGGAAGAAGGAGCCGGATAAAGGGCATACGACTCTAATGATAGCTGAAGATGAGGACACGGGACTACATCACATGCAACCCAAGTCGGGTTATCCAGGGAGCTCTTTTACTCTAACTCATTATTATTCAAGTTTTAGTTGCATTGAGTTAGACCATATTAGGGCTAGTAGTAATTTTATGCATTATTGTTTATTCTTTAAACTAGCCCTAGACACCTTAGCTCCTGACCCTTTGGAATGGACGGACATAAGCCTTGATATGAAATACTTGAAGATTCCGTGTCATAAGGGTATTATAGAGATTTTATACATTAGGATGAAAGGTTGGATTTTTAAGATGAGTTTTGTAAAGAAAAATTATGATTTCAACATCTTAAAAATGAACTTTGATAAGTTGAAATACATCGGTTGGGTAATGGTTAAGATAACATTTACATACTATTCACCTTATTTGCGTAAACCGCCCGACACTTTAAGTGTGGGGGCGTTTAAGACCCCGCCATGGTAAGTTTGGGGAACGAGTCCGGCTGAAGACTCGTTAAACTTAGCGCTTCTTGGGAGGCAACCCAAGCCGTATTTTTCTTTTTATTTTTATTTATTTTTTTAAATCTTTTTAGGAATATGTGACTAATTGTATTTAAGTGAATTGTTTTGAATATAATCATTTGTGATCTGTTTTGTATAAGATATATCTTTAGAAGCACATATGCAAGCTTTTAATGGATCAAGGAAACAAGTAACTTATTGCAATCGTATTTCGTTTTTATTTTATTTTATGTTTTAGCTTGTTATTTCCATTTTATATTTTGATTGAAGTGTGCAGGAGTATTTCGTTTTGTAGTCTGAAGGATAAGCTATGCACTTGGCCAAAAGCTAAGTGTGGGGGAATGCCGGCATCGAGCCGTGGAGGAAAATCAGACGTCGAAGCAAGTACAGGAGTCACCAGCGCCGCTACTCGACATCCAGCGCCGCTGGGAATGCATCTGGGCATTCCAGCGCCGCTCACTAAAGACCAGCGTCGCTGGACCTGCACCTGTGCAGTCCAGCGCCGCTCCCACTTCACCAAGCGCCGCTCCCAGTGTCTGCCAGCACATCAGATCGCGAAAAATCCAAAAAAATCAGAAAAACCCAAAAATAAAAAAAAAATCAGAAAATCAGAAAATACCAAAAAGAGAAGAAGATGGAGAAGCAACAATGGATCTCCATCAAACGGAGCCGACTCAACCTTTGAAGATCTACATCATTCGAGGTCGCTCCACACATGCCATCTTCAACAAATCATGCAATCTAAGCCCGGGAAGTTTCGTAAATCCTTTTTCTTTTCGTGTTTTTCCTATTACCCTTTCTGTTATGTCATGTTTAGTACAACGAGGACGTTGTACAATTTAAGTGTGGGGGGATGGAATAGGAAAAACTCGTGGTTTAATTGTTTGATTAATAATAAGTTTTCTACTACTTAATTCATGCAAATTTAAATTTTTTCTTGTGTCTGAAAAACATTTTGAGAAATAAGCTTTGCAAGTAGACAAAAGATGACGATAACTAAGCAACGTTAGCTTTGGTAGATGAACGGTTAGTTAGGACTTTTAGTTTAACTATAGATTTGTGGCTGTTTATTTTTCCAAATGGATTAGAGCTTAGACTGAAACTTGTATGCGATTTAGTTTGCCATAGCAAACTTAACCGGACTTTAATATGCCTAGCAATTGGAACTGTCTAGTTATTAGTATAGGTGTATTAATTGGACTTAATGATATAAGTGCTTGTGTAGGAACTAGTTTAGACGTATGGTTCGCCTTAATTCTTACACTATTGATTGTAAACTAGTTGCATGCGGAGTAAGTGTATGAGTCATCTGGGGTCTATGATAATGTCTATTGCATGAATAATGTAGTAATCTTAAGAAAAGGCAATCAGTAGATTAATTAAAAGAGTTCAAAGAACTATTAACGAGTAAAATTTATACACATCAAGTTATGTCGCTTTGCGCGTGGGGAACCACCGACCTGTCACCGCTGTCTTGATGTAAGGTATAAACTCTAACCATTAGTTGAGTTATGTCACTCTGCGAGTGGGGAACCACCGACCTGTCACCGCTGTCTCAACTATTAAAGATGATAATATCGTATAACTGCTTTAGTGTTTAGCTAGCGAGCATGACTTTAGTGTGAGAGTATGTCTAATTAGTGAATCACAAGTACAACAAATAATAAGATATAAATGCCTTGCTAGGAGCTAGTAGATCTGATTGCTATACAAACTTTAACTAAATGCTTAACTAGTCAACAGAAGGAAGTAAGATTGAGCTGTAGGACATGTGGAATTATAGAACGGTTTTAGAGGTATTAACACGAATATAAGGTTAACTTTTAGTTTTGACTGACTGATTATCTTTACCTCTAGCTATAGCTTACTGATTTTGTCTTAAAGCATTCTCAAATCATTTTGCATGACTAATCTTTCAAATGTTTTAAAAAGTAGAATAACTTAAACACTTAAGTTGTCCGCTCATCATTGTTTTTATTTTCTTGGACTATTTGCTTGAGGACAAGCAAAGACTTAAGTGTGGGGGTATATGATGAGCGTTCATTTTATGATAAATTCCCCTATCAAAAGGACACATTTCAATGTCTAAAATGAGTTAATATTCCGAAACTATTGGTACTTAATGGATTCGATATATACGCAGGTTCACGGAAGATGCGAGAGAGGGTAAATGGCATCAAACAACTCAACATGGAGGCCTATGAAGTTACAAGACACAAGGATACGATTCGGGAGTCGAACAAAGCAAATCGGAGAGCAGCAGGAGCTGCCAGCGCCGCTGGCCCATCAAATGCAAAGCCCAACGCTGCTGGAGCCTATGCCCAGCGCCGCTGGGCAGTCATCTTCAGCAAGCGACCTTTGCCTCTATTTAAGCTGAAGCAGCCCTCAAAACCCTAAGAGAGAGCCGATTCAGCAGCCCTAGCCGCCACCTACAAACCCTAGGTCGACTTTGCAGATTCCAAGGAGGTTTTGGAGCTTCTAACACCTTCCGATCTTCATCTTCTACCTAGATCTATCTCTTTTATTTACTTTCAGTTGGTAAACATAGGCTGAATACTTGTTTGGATCGATGTGATCATGTAGACGTTTATCTATTTTACTTTATTTGTTAGATCTGTTGGAGTGTGTTTTACTGTTTATCGTAGATCCATGTTTTACTAGTTCTTCATATTATTATCGGTTCTATATCTGCATGTATTGATTTAATTTTGATGATCGGTCTATAATCATACACTAGGATTAATACATAAAGATGGAAAACACTAGTCGGTCTATAACTAGATGTAAAAGGTGATTCACTTATAACTGAGGGATCCAGAACCATAGTAATTAGGATGAATAGAGCATGAAGCTTAACAATATCAGACGCGATCCAGTGACATGGAAACGTGCACTGTGGTCACCGGAGGGAATTATTATCTGGTCATGGCTTAAGAGCCGGGTATACTAAAAGATGAATTAGTAACACAAACTTAGGTGATTAATGCTTAAACAATGAATCTAACGAGAATTTATTTAAAGAGTAGTGTGAGTCTAGGGACAACACTAGTTACTTAGGCAAAGTGAATCTAACGAGAATATGAGCCGTGATTAAGTTTCCAACAGTCTAGCAAGTAGGTAGAATGATATCTGGTCGTGTCATGAGATCTGAGATGCCAAACAAGTATTTTAATTTTATTACTGTTATTTGCTTTTTCAAATCTTTTTCAGACTAAGCCTCTCGCTGAATAAGCGGTTGCGGCTTCTATTTACTTTTTAGTTTTTAATTAATTTAATAGGAAATCGTGACAACCCCCAACCGCTAGAATTACACATATTATTAGATTAGGTAGTGCAACGCGTCCCTGTGAACGATCCTGTACTTATCACTTACTATACTACATCTGATCGGGTCCCCTGCCCGTAAGGTGTTTTTGGTTTGAGATAATTACTTGTACAAGATTTTTATAAATTTAAACACTAAAACGAAACAACCATCACCCTTTTAAGTATTTAGGGCACTGCCTCCATTCGATGTGTGTACAATCAAGACTACCAAGCATTCCTGGAATGTGGTGTCTTTCTTCATGCGCTTGTGTGATGAGAGCAACGTCATGAGATGTCGGCCTACGTAAGAACTCCTTTTGATATAAAGCAATGACCGCATCACAAAAATACTCGAGGCTCTCGCGTGACGTTCGGGCAGCCATGCATAAATACTCGTCTGAAGGTTCACCCGTAGACAGTTGTTTGATCGCCGATGTGCATTTTTGAAGAGCCGTGCAACTTTTTTTCCCCCGTGCGTCGTACCCCTCTTGAAGGTACCCGAATCTAGCTTCGATATCACCAACAATCTTCAAAAACAACCTCTTGCTCATGCAAAAACGATGACGAAAAAATGGTTCGTCAAACTTTGAGTCTTCAACGAAGTAGTCTCGCATTAGTGTCGTGTGAGCTTCTTCTCGGTCTCAATCGATATACCTATGAGTGTCGGAAGAGGTGCCGGTGTAACATTTGCAAAATTTGACTTGTTTCACTATGTGATTACATGTATGATTTTATGAACTAATTTAGTTAATAATAAATGATCAAGCTTAAGTGTGGTGAAAATATTGTGTTCTTGGTACTTGTCGTGTATTGAATGATCGTTTTAATTCAATGTTTGAAGTTAATCAAGGTTTAATTTAATTAGTAATGTGAGTTGGGTAGTCCATGGGTCAATCCATACCCATATCCATACCCTAAACCCAACCCAACCCTATCCCCACCCAAAATTCTTACACTTTTCATCCACTCATTCACCACTTTCCTTATCTCTCTCTCTCTACACTAAATGCATGAACTCTTTTCCCTCTCTCTCTAAATTCTTGGTCATTAAATGTTGTTTTGGGTTAGATCTATACAAGAATAATCATTAATACAATCATCTCTTCATCATATCAAAAATTTGAGCTTCAAGGTCCAAGAAAACTTCCATTTCGGGTCAAATTCGGGTTTATCACTTTGGTGGAGGATTTGGTAAGTTAAATTCATCTTAAATTCATCATGTCATGTTTATCACTATGATTTATGATCAAAACATAAAGATTTTTAGTCAAATTCGGGTATAATCCATTTTTAGGTCAAAATTAGGGTTTGTGAACCTTGGTGGTGTTCTTGGCCGATTTTCATGTTGATTAAGTGTTTAGAATCGAATTAATGGTTGAGTCATGTGAAACTGTGTTTAATTATGTCCAAAATGAGTCTAGAAGCTCCTTAATCAAAGTATAAGTCAAATTAGGGTTCTTGGGTCTTGGTTTGATTTTTGGCCGAATTAAACCATAATTTGTATGTTGTAAAATGAAATTTGTGAAGTGGGTCGAGTTTTATTAAGTTAGAATATGTGTAATTATACCCCAAATGAGTTTTGAAACCTTCCCAACTGATCTCTAAGCCGAATTAGGGTTTTGAAGGGAGTTTGGGTCATTTTTGGACCAAAAACCTGCTGCCGCTCGACATGAACCAGAACCCAGTGTCTGGCACGCTCTTCCTAGCGTCTGACATGCTCTTTATTTGCCTTTGGCGTCTCGCACAGTAGAGCCACCGTGTGAGACGGTGGCCTCCTAGTCTCAAAACAACCTTTACGCCATCCAAACTCTAGTTTCTCCTGACCTACGGTGGTTTTGTGTTGCAAGATGCTGAAAGTGTATGATGTGAGGCACCGTCTGGGATGGTGGTTCCCACCGTCTCGGATGCCAAGCCAATTTAGCAGTCCGTCTGGGACGTTAGTTCGATCTTTGTTACGTTGGGCCACACCTAGCCAGCTTGTGGGACGTTGGTGTTTGGCGTGTGAGACGCCAGTCTCTTTGTGTCGGTTTCCTGTTTCTTTTCTAGCCTTTCTTCCTTTCCCCTTAGGTCGAGTCAAGATGTCTTTTGAATCCTTAGTTAGTTCCTATAGCGCTCTATTCGAGTCCCGAGGATCACTTAAAGTCGAGGGTCCAATCTAGGGTTTGATACAAATACAAAAAGGAATGTAACAATGTATATTAATATGTATGTATATATATATTGATAGGTCAAGGGCACGTGGCGATCGCTGAGCACTTATAACTTGTACTTAACATTTATAGCTTGGCAAAGGTGAGTTCGTAGCCCCTTTACATTACATGATTTTGGGTTGAAAAGTGTACATTGTATTTCTTTGGTTTGTTTGATCGTTATATGGTCGTTTAATTAATTAATCAAGGTTATATGATCGTTTTCTGTTGTATCAAGGTTGTATGTTCGTTTTATGTTCGTATCAAGGTTATATGATCATTTATTGATCAAATCAAGGTTATGTGATCATTTATTGATCAAATCAAGGTTATGTGATCATTTATTGATCCAATCAAGGTTGTATGTTCGTTTTATGTTCGTATCAAGGTTATATGATCATTTATTGATCAAATCAAGGTTATGTGATCATTTATTGATCCAATCAAGGTTATATGTTCGTATCAAGGTTATGTGATCATTTTATGATCTAATCAAGGTTATGTGATCATTTATTGATCCAATCAAGGTTATATGATCATTTATTGATCAAATCAAGGTTATGTGATCATTTATTGATCCAATCAAGGTTATATGTTCGTATCAAGGTTATGTGATCATTTTATGATCTAATCAAGGTTATATGATCATTTATTGATCAAATCAAGGTTATATGATCATTTATTGATCGAATCAAGGTTATATGATCATTTATTGATCAAATCAAGGTTATGTGATCATTTATTGATCCAATCAAGGTTGTATGATCGTTTTATGTTCGTATCAAGGTTATATGATCATTTATTGATCAAATCAAGGTTATGTGATCATTTATTGATCCAATCAAGGTTATATGTTCGTATCAAGGTTATGTGATCATTTTATGATCTAATCAAGGTTAAACGGTTGTTATCCCGACACTTGTTTCTTATTGTCAAAACCTTCGAACTCACCAACTTTATGTTGACGCATTTTAGTACACTTTTCAGGTAATCAAGTGAATCAAAGAAGTGATGGATGATTGCATAGCATGTGATAGGATTGAGCTTGGACTTTTGTGGATCCGTCATTCATTGCTCATGTTTATGGGTTATGCCTAGGATCGTTAGCCATCATTTGCTATGTTTTTTGTAAACTATTGATGGTGTTGTGCTCCTTGTGCATTATTTGATCCGATACTTGTATTCGTATTTGAATTATGTATGGATTGCTTCAATCCTTGAATGCATTTAGTTGTCTCTATTTAATTTCCATGTCACGCTGAGCTTTTCTTATAATGCCCCATATTTCCGCCTTGTTGGGGTGTTACAGAATGGTATCAGAGCCGTGGCTGTAGAGAATTAGGTAGAATGACCTAGACTATAACCATTGCATAAACACTTCATATTTAGCGTGCATGATAGGGAATTATGTGTGCAACGTGAATTGTATGGAATGTGTGGATTTGTTTGATCGAGGTTCGTAGGGTTTTGATAAACTTGTTGATTGATGTTCGTAATAGTGTCGGGATACGCCGTGAATTGTTAAATTGTTGTGATGTATGTTGATGTGTGGATTCTTGGAACCATTTATTGTTTGTCCCTAGCAAAGTGAAGTGATGGTCTTAACTTAGTATGACAAAAGGCAACCCTAGAAACGCCCGATCAACGGTTCTACGGCAACCCGATGTCATATTCAAGTTAATGGCCTCATGGATTGCGCATTGTGGATAAAGTATAGTAGAAACCGGTATGCTTAATGAGTGTTGGTTGGGTGGAGGGAAAGCCGCTGGTATCACCTGTATACATACCCTGCCAATACTTAGAGGGCATAACGGACCCGAGTCCCGACATCCATTCAATATATTAACGGTGTGGAGGGAAAGCCGCTGGTATCACCTGTATACAAACACCTTTAATGTATTGAATGTTGAAGTTAGATTCGGACTATGCTTTACCCGCCTTGTTATGACTTGACCCCTTCATAGTTGTGTTAATTGGTTTGAAATTGCAATATGGATTGTGAACTGTATGAATGATGAAGCCTTAGATTATTGCCATGATAATATCCCGGTAGAGATATTCATATTCTTATAATGACTTAGGAGAATCTAAGTAAGAATTGTTTGTCACTTGAAGGTCGATTTTTTTTATATTTGTGTGTGAATTGTGAGAATTAACTTGCTAATCTAACACGTGTGCTCAGGATAATGGTTAGACCAAGGAGAGTTGTGAGAAATCGTCGTGATAGATGATAGAGAAGTTGTAGGTGGTCGAGGTGGTAGGGGTAATTGTGGGGGTCGTGGTGGACGTGGTGACCGAGGTGGCCGGGGTGGTGCAAATCTCCTGGTAATGACTGAGGTTATCACACAAGCTCTTAATGAGCTTATGCCGGATCTTGTGGCCCGAATCTCGGTGGCCAGGGAAAATAGGGTGAACAAGAGGAACCGGAAGTTGAAGCGGTTCAAGTAAACAATGAAGAGGATGAAAATGTTGATGTGAATGGTGAAGAGAATGGAGGAGGAGCCTTTGCTCAACAAAGAATCAACAATACTTATCGACAAGGTTGCATATTCAAAGATTTTAAGGCTTGTGGAGCTCCGGAGTGGAAGGGAGAAGGTGGGGCCACCGGTTGTTTGGAGTGGCTAGAGAAGATTGAAGCCGTTGTTGCTAGAAGTGGATGTACTCATGACCAAAGATTTTCCCACGCCACCGGCATGTTAGGGGGTGATGCTCTAGAATGGTGGAATGTAGAAGTGGATGCTTTGGGGATTGATCTTGCTAACTCTATACCTTGGGAAAACTTCAAACAAATGATTGTCGCTAAGTATTGCCCACCGCATGAAATGAGGAATCTACAAGAAGAATTTACTAGCCTTACTATGAAGTGAGCCGATCATGTGGGGTACACTCGCCGTTTCAACCAACTTTCTAGACTCATTCCTCATCTAGTGAGACCCGAAGATCAGAAGGTGGAGAAATATTTGCCTCATAAAGTGAGAGTGCTCGTTTCTCATCCTATCATGCCATTAACAATCAATGAAGCCATTAACCAAACCGCTAGTGTCACCATGAAGCTTGTGAAGGGTGGTGGACTAGGTAAGAATGATGGTAAGAGGAAGGATGTGGCCGAGTCTAGTGGCACCAAGAAAGACGAGAGGCATCATCATAAGAAGCCAACTAGAGGTGGGAAGGTATTTGCGGCGGTTGTGCCGGCAAGGGAGGCTAACACCGGGGCTATTCCTTTATGCCCACGGTGTAATCGTCATCATAGGTCTCACGCTCGGTGTGATGCTTGCTTCCATTGTAATCAAGTGGGTCATATCTCAAGAATGTGTCCTACCAATCCTCGTGTCGTTCCTTTGAATGTTATGCCCCTCAATTTTCGATATCCCCCGATGGCCCGGGGTACTTGTTACGAGTGTGGTAGCCAAGACCACTACCGGAATAGGTGCCCTAATCTTATTGGCCAACAAGTTCAAGTGACCGTGCACCCAAATCAATTGCAAATCGCCGACCCCAATCAAAACCGGGGACAACAAGGCCAACAACAACAAGCTCCCTAACAACAACAACTAGCCCATCGTGGAAGAGCTTTTGCCGTGAATGCGGCCGAGGCTCGTGTGGACCCAAATGTTGTAGCAAGTACTTTTCTTCTCAATCACCAGTATGCTATCGTGTTATTTGATTCCGGGACCGATTATAGCCTCATTTCCAATGATTTCATTCCGTTGATCGATGCTAGTCTTAGCCCATTGTCGTATTACTTTGAACTCGAAATGGTAAATGGTGGATTGTCTAGAATTAGTCAAGTTGTTCGTGATTGTATGTTAGAATTATGTGACCACCCATTTTACATAGACTTAATGCCTTTCGATATCGGTAGTTTTGATGTGATCGTGGGTATGGATTGGTTGTCGGCTATGAACGCGGTGATCGATTGTGGTAGTAGAGTAGTGAGGATACCTTTAGAAAACGGGGAAGAATTAGTGGTCCAAGGTGAGACAACCGAGCCGTGGGAAGGGAAAGTGTATAACGTAAACGTTACTAAAGTTGAATTGAAAACCGTGCCCGTAGTTAAAGATTTTGCGGATGTATTTCCGGATGACCTACCGGGTTTGCCTCCATCTCGTGAACTTGATTTCCGTATTGACCTCATTCCTAATGCATCTCCCGTGGCCAAAGCGCCTTATCGCTTAGCCATGACCGAAATGCAAGAGTTGGCCGCCCAACTCAAAGAGCTTCAAGAAAAGGGTTTCATTCGCCCCAGCCAATCTCCTTGGGGCGCACCGATCTTATTTGTCAAAAAGAAGGATGGATCGTTTCGAATGTGTATCGATTATAGAGAATTGAACAAGCTAACGGTGAAGAATCGTTATCCTCTTCCTAGGATTGACGATTTATTTGATAAACTTCAAGGTGCTCGATATTTCTCCAAGATTGATTTGCGGTCGGGTTACCATCAATTGAGGGTCCATGAAGACGACATTCCAAAAACCGCTTTCCGAGATTGTTTAAGGCCTTGTATGGGAGAAAGTGTAGATCACCTCTTGCTTGGGCGGATATTGGTGAAAGCCAACTCATTGGACCCGAGATTGTTGTTGAAACGACAAAAGTGATCTCACAAATCAAGGAAAAGTTAAGGGTGGCCCGGGAACGACAATTGAAGTATGCCAATGTGAGACGAAGACCCCTTGAGTTCGAGGTAGGAGATTTTGTTTTGTTAAAGGTGTCTCCATGGAAGGGAGTGGTTCATTTTGTGAAACGTGGCAAGTTGGGGCCAAGGTATATTGGCCCATTTAAGATTTTGGAGCGTATTGGTCCGGTTGCTTATCGTTTAGAGCTCCCTCAAGATTTGAGTGGAGTTCATAATGTGTTCCATGTTTGTAACCTTAGGAAGTGTTTGGCGGATCCAACACTTCATGTGCCTCTTGAGGAAATTCGGGTAGATAAAACGTTAAAGTTTGTAGAAGAACCGATAGAGATACTTGATCGACAAACTAGAAAGTTAAAGAATACTCGATACACGATCGTCAAGGTG
Organism: Erigeron breviscapus; assembly: GCA_034093135.1. Classification (NCBI taxonomy): domain Eukaryota; kingdom Viridiplantae; phylum Streptophyta; class Magnoliopsida; order Asterales; family Asteraceae; genus Erigeron; species Erigeron breviscapus. The sequence goes on along the minus strand of CM067167.1, from coordinate 201,998,854 downwards.
AGATGGCAAGCTAGGCGCAGACCCGAGTTCACTTGGGAACGTGAAGATTCTATGAAAGCCAAATACCCTCATTTGTTTAGTGACTAGGGTTTTGATCGAATTTCGGGACGAAATTCCTTTAACGGGAGAATGATGTAACATTTGTGAAATTTGACCCGTTAATTATATGTACATTTGACTAATTAATATTAATTAAGTAATATATGATCGAGTTATTCGTGATTAATTGTGTTCAAGGTGCATATATGATTTGATGATCGTTTTAATTGAATTATGTTCGTGTGCTAGTCGAGGTTATTTGGTCGATTTAATTGATTACTCGTTGCTAGTCGAGGTATAAGTAAAATTAGAAATTTGTGGTTTTGGTTGGTCCATGGGTCAACCCATACCCATTGACCCATACCCATCAACCCAACCCTATCCTCCACCCAAATTCTTACACATTTCATCCATCCATTCATCATTTCTCTTATCTCTCTCTCTCTACACTAAATGCAAGAGTATTCTTGTATCTCTCTCTCTCTCTAATTTAATACACCAAAAATTGTTGTTTCAAGCAAGATTAAGTTAGGGTTTTTCATCCTCACCACCATCTTAACTGTTGGGATTTTATTAACCAAAATGATGTTTATTCCGAAAATAAACATAGTTCATTAATAAAAGGTTATATTTAAAACCTTTTATAAGTGTAGGGTTTAAAACGTAAATAATTAAAAACGTTTAATTATTTAAATACAAATTAATTTATCTAAAACATAATTAATGAACATGTAATTAATCTAATTAATTACTACTAGCGGAAGCATGTAATAAAACAATTAAAACAATTTAATTCCTTAGCCAATATCTATCGCGCATGCATATAGTAACTAAACAATTAAATAAATAGAAGATCTACTAACCTCTTAGACGACCTCCCGATGACGTTATTCTTGAGCAGAATAACGTGAGCTACTTGCCACGAAAAAGGACCCGAAGTCGCGCCCCTCAAAAGACTCGTACACGCGAACGGATCTTCGGCACTTAACTAAGTGTTAGCTATAACTTTATGTTATAACAAAAACCCACCAAAAAATAACTAGTCGCGATGCTCTCCACCCTTGGTGAGGGTGTCAAACTTCACAAAGAAAAGGAGAGGGAGAAAGAGATTTTTAGGTGCAAGGATTAAAGAAGGAATAATGGTTCTTTATATAGGCATAAAAAACCCTAAGAATTCCTTCTTTGAATCAATGTGGGACAATGATTACTTTCACAAAGTTTCCTTTTCCTCCCCTCCCTCTCCTTGCTCGCGGCCGACCTAGTGGGACCCCCATGGGTCGACTCATGGTGCTCGATGTCCGATCCCGTTTTTGACCCGATTCGCGTTTCCGACCCGCGAATCATTTCCAATCTATTTTTGGAAACTTTTAGTTATTTTCATTTCCAATGAATACCTTGTTATTTATAAAGTTCAATTAAGCCCTCCTCGTTCTATTGTGCGACCCTAATGGTTCATAGATATGCGACCGTATAAGTATATTGAAATATTCTCATAATTACAACACTCCCACTTGAGGATATTTCCAAATATACGTCAAGTATACTGACACCGAACGTTCGTCTAGCAACACGACGATGCCCCCAGATATGTATGAATATATTTTTCATGGCTGAAAAACCAACACCGCCTATAGATGTTGTACATTAAACTCTTTTAATGTTTTGGATGATGTCTGAATGTCCCGATATGTTTCCGATATCACACCAAACCGAGAGACCCGGATAGTTACGCATACTCTCGTAGTTTGGCATATTTTCTCGATCTATGGATCTGAAGTGATCTTAAACCGTTAATGCATTTCGGGGATACCTACTATACATTCGGGGTGTGGCCACACTCTTCCAATCAGTTCATTTCCTCGATTGGCCGCGTGATATCTTCCTAGCTCTTTAGTGAACATTCTCCTATCTTGCACGCATACGTCCCTTCCATATTTCACCTCATACCCAAAACAGCCCATACTACTGTCGGTTAAGTTCCAGGTTCGGTACTGAATCAAAGCATGAGACTACGTACTCCGGAACACGCCTATGCGCCTCAAGTCTAAGGATACTCAGACATTTCCACTTCTCAGAACTATCTATGCCACTGATCCAAGCGACGTTCTGAGGAACGGGTCTTATCCCAATACTCAAATATCTCCTTTGAGAACTTGTGAAATGATTTGCATCTCTTATGCAACCGACTGAAGTCATCATCGCTCACAATTACCTTTGTTCATTTCCTACTCTCGTAGACAATGATCGGTAATGGGTAAAATTTAGAATCATTTTAATAATGACTCATGGATGGGGTTAAACATGCAAATATAGAACTCAAGAATAATTTGAAACATAAATTGCCATTCTTTATTAATATTTCAAAATATCTCTTACAAGTTCCAAATATCCAAACATTCAAATAGAAAATAAACTACTAGCTTGACTAAGCCCCATGCCTCTAAACAAATTATCTATCTTAGCAAGAAGCAATGCTTTAGTAAAAGGATCAGCTAAATTATCATCTGTGTGAACCTTGAGAACCTCGACATGTCCACTACTTATGATCTCACGAATATAGTGGTACTTCCTATCGATGTGTCTCAAACCTTTATGTGATCTTGGTTCTCTAGCTAGTGTGATCGCTGCCGAGTTATCACAATAGATAGGCACAGGTTGAGCTATGCTTGGCATCACACCTAGATCGCTAATGAACTTCTTAAACCACATGGCTTCTTGTCCCGCTTCCGCTACAGCTATATACTCTGATTCAACAGTTGACAATGCAACGACACTCTGCTTGGAGCTTTTCCAATCGACAGCTCCTCTGTTTAAAATGAACACGTAGCCGGATTGTGATCGAGAGTCATCTCTATCACTTTGAAAACTCGCATCCGTGTAACATTTCAGATTTAACTCTTCTTCTATATCTCCTCCATATATCAAGAATGCCTCTTTAGTTCTTCGTAAGTACTTGAGTATGTTCTTGACAGCATTCCAATGACTCTCACCGGGATTTTATTGAAATCTACTCGTCATGCTCAAAGCATACGATACGTCCGGGCGTGTACAAAGCATGGCATACATGATGGACCCTACGGCTGATGCATAAGGTACTTCTTTCATCTTTTCGATGTCCTCGGGACGAGTTGGACCTTGAGTTTTGCTCAAGATCGTCCCGGCTGCCATTGGTACAAGTCCTTTCTTAGAATTCTCCGTAGAGAACCTCTTAAGGATCTTGTCAATATACTTACTCTAACTTAATCCAATCAATCTTCTAGATCTATCCCTATGGATTTTAATCCCAAGGATATACGTAGCTTCTCCCAAGTCCTTCATCGAAAAGCACTTTCCTAGCCAAGTTTTGACACTTTGCAAAGTAGGAATGTCATTTCCGAATAGTAGTATGTCATCGACATATAAGACAAGGTATGTGTTTATTCTCCCACTTACTCTCATATACACGCATGGCTCATCCACATTTTGAGTAAAACCAATCTCTTTGATCTTTTCATCAAAGCGCAAATTCCATGTCCTAGATGCTTGCTTCAATCCATGGATGGATCTCTGAAGCTTACATACTTTATTGGGAAACTCGGTATTGACATAACCCTCGGGTTGTGTCATGTAAACGTCCTCACTAAGGTGGTCGTTTAAGAATGTCGTCTTGACATCCATTTGCCATATCTCATAGTCATAATGAGCGGCTATGGCAATGAGTATCCTAATAGCCTTAAGACTTGCTACCGGCGAGAAGGTTTCATCATAATCAACCCCGTGGGTTTGAGTGTAACCTTTCGCCACTAGTCGAGCCTTAAAAGTATGTACCTTTCCATCCATGTCGGTTTTCTTCTTGAAAACCCATTTGCACCCTACACTCTTGCAATCGGGTGGTGGATCAACTAAGGACCAAACCTCGTTATCCTTCATGGATTGCATCTCAGCGTCCATGGCATCATGCCATTTCTTAGATTCCGATCCCGCTATCGCCTCATCGTAGGTAGTAGGTTCACATTGATCCACTTCCTTACTTTGAGTGATAAGATATCCATATCTATCGGGATCAAAACGAGTCCTCTCTGAGCGACGAACGCTTTGTGTATCTTGTGACACCTTTGCTTTCGCAAGCTTAGGTTCACTAAGTGGTTTACTGGTTCCAACGGGAGGTGCCTTTTGTGTTTCTTGAATCTCCTCAAGATCCACATTACTCCCACTAATTTCTTGATCCAAAAACTTCTTCTCTAGGAAGGTACCGTTTCGACCTACAAATACTTTGTTGTCGTATGGATCAAAGAAATAGTATCCGGAAGGAGTTTCCTTCGGATAACCAACAAAAATGCACTTGGTTGCTCTAGAATCAAGTTTGCCAACGGCATCTCGTTTAACGAATACCGGGCATCCCCAAATTCTTAGATGTTGAAGATCACGTTTCTTCCCATGCCACAACTCGTATGGAGTTTTATCAACCTTTTTCGTTGGAACCATATTGAGAATATATGCTGCACTTTCTAGCGCATAGCCCCAAAAGGAAGGATGTAGAGTTGTGCGATTCATCATAGATCGAACCATGTCTAGCAAGGTTCGATTTCTCCTTTCAGATACTCCATTGTATTGCGGAGTATATGGAGGAGTGAATTGAGATACAATTCCCCGATCATTTAGATGAACCATGAACTCATGGCTCATATACTCGCCACCTCGATCAGATCTCAGTGTCTTAATAGTCTTGCCGAGTTGATTCTCTACTTCCATAGGCGGTGTAGAGGGTGGCCAAAGTGGCCGACGGGCCGGTTTTTTAGGGGGCCCGATCTTTTTAGTTTTTATTGTTATGTATATACGTGTATAATTATTTAAGTCTATTAAACTCTAACCATCATCTAAAAACTAAAACATATAATTTAACCCATATAAAAACTCACGTATATACCTTTTATTGGATTATAAAAAGAGTTATCATCACTTATCGGAAAAATCAGAACTGATCAAGCGGCGCCTACTGTCTTTTTCAATCTTTCATTTATTTGGCATGGCAAGTAGTTATTTTTGTTTATTATTTATTGTAAATAATATATTATTATTAAATGATATATAAAATATTATTATTATTTAAAAAACAATAACATAGCATAGCAGTTTGTTGCTTGTCATTTCTTTAGGTCTTTTTATGTTGGTTTAAACCTATCGAAATTTTATTTATGTCTTTAAGTTTTAGATTTTATTTATTGATATAACATTTATTGTCGTTTTTAGAGATTAGTTTATATAATATAATTTGTTGCGTTTAGCTTATGGGCCCTTATTTTTGCGCTCGGCCTGGATCCATAAATCTTCAGAGACGGCCCTGTCTACTTCATTTTGAAAAGCTTTGAAAATCTCAAAGGCTTCATGCTTATGTTTCATAAGATAAACATAGCCGTATCTACTGAAGTCATCAGTAAATGTAATGAAGTAGGTCTGACCATCTCTAGTTGGTGTTCTAAAAGGCCCACACACATCAGTGTGTATGATACCTAATAGATCAGTAGCTCTTTCAGGGTTACCCTTGAAAGGACTCTTAGCCATCTTTCCACACAAACAAGATTCGCATACATCAAAGGAATTGCTTCCTAAGGATGGAAAACTCCATCTAATTGGAGCTTATTGATAAGATCCTTGCTTATATGACCAATGCGACAATGCCAGAGATATATGTCAGAATGATCAACGTTGTTCCTTTCCTCACATACATATACCGGATTGTTAGAGGTAAAAGCTAGAATATCGATTTCATATATGCCATTATTCGGTATTGCTTCGAAGTAGAAGACATTATCCTTATAAGCTTCACTACCTCTGTCCGAGAAACCGTAGGCGTACCCAGATTCCTTCAGACGAGCAAACGAATAATGTTCCTAGTTAAACCAGGAGCATAACAACAATTGTCCAGGATCAATACTCGACCATTTGGCAAGGAGAGCTCGTAAGTTCCCACAACCAAGACTCCGACATGCTCGTCGTTACCGACATGCAAGTCCAAGTCCCCGGTCCTCAGCTTCTTACTCCTTCTCAAACCTTTTGCAGAATTGAAAATGTGTGTGCCACACCCAGTGTCTAGCACCCATGAATCCGAGACGCAAGAGTACAATCTGATTACATATACATTCGATCGAGTCGGCTCTTCAACCCGAGAATGTTTCCGACAGCCTCTATTCCATTTTCCCATTCGACAACAAACAAGACAAATGGAATGAGCTATGGGGCCAGCCTTTCTTTTTGAAGATGAAACTACTTCTAAGTTGTCTTTCTTGGTTTCCTCATTTTCAACTTTGATTGGTTTATCCATTTCACTTCCATTAAGGTTAGTGGCACGATTTTCCTTGTCAAACCTTTTAAGAGCTCCGAGGAACTCTCTAAAGGTACAGTCTGAGTGTTTAAACCTCTTGACGATATCTTCACAAGATCCATCAAACGAAGAGATCAGAAGATCTTTTTTGACGTAGTCAGGAATATCGTATCCTAGTTCTCGCAACCTCTCGAATCTTTCTTTCATGGAAAGATAATGAGAGACCACCGACGAACCCCTTTTCATACCGGCCAAAATGCCCTTACACAATGAGCTAACTTCGTCATGCGGTGAAGTGATGGATTCATCGATTTCAGTCATAGAAGTAATTAACAGTTCTAGCAGAAAGTCATCCATCTACAGGACAATAACTAAGGTTCAATGTTTGGATATCTAAGGTTTAACTTATATAACTACCTAAGGAAACTATTAGACGAATTAATAATCCTATATATATTTTAGTTAAACAATAAGAACCAAATTGAGTCCACATCACGTGTATCCGGCAACGGTCCGGACGACCACATGTTTGCTTATCAATAAGGCCGATTCTCGTAACCGATCGCACATTGCGACTCTTAATGAGACTTGATCACTCCTTGATCCAATGGCATGTTTAAGTCTCATCCTTGCCGACTAGTACCTAGGCAACGGTCCAGGGCGACCTAGCAAAATCCGCCTATAAGCTGGCGTGTGGCTGTCCATGTCCGGTAATTGGGATGGGCAGACATGAAGGACCACCCCGTATCTACACTATGGCTTAGGCAACGGTCCAGGGCAACAGGGAGTGTAGACGGTCAGGTGCTTCTCATAGGATGACAGGGATTTCTTTTATATTAGGTAGATTTTTATTTAGCTCAAAACAAACTTACATCACAAAAGTTTGTACTACAATTCACTTTGCATGCATTCAAAACGAATTGTTGCACCATTTAGTTAAAACATCATTTTAACATTTTCAATTAGTCTTACAACATTTTAAAATGCATGTCATTAACTACCTTAATGTGTTCTCTATTGTAAAACTAGGGCATCATTTCCTACACTACTAACACTAGATGTACTAGCCACGCATGCATGTACATGGCTAGACATATAACCCGATACATACTAATATATGGGTTAATCGGTCATGCTCAAAAATACATAATTTAATAATTACATATTTAATTGAGCGCTTTAGCTACTATACCATAACGCGATTTGGCTCTGATACCACTGTTGGGATTTTATTAACCAAAATGATGTTTATTCCGAGAATAAACATAGTTCATTAATCAAGGGTTATATTTAAAACCTTTTATAAGTGTAGGGTTTAAAACGTAAATAATTAAAAACGTTTAATTATTTAAATACAAATTAATTTATCTAAAACATAATTAATGAACATGTAATTAATCTAATTAATTACTACTAGTGGAAGCATGTAATAAAACAATTAAAACAATTTAATTCCCTAGCCAAGATCTATCGCGCATGCATATAGTAACTAAACAATTAAATAAATAGAAGAACTACTAACCTCTTAGACGACCTCCCGATGACGTTATTCTTGAGCAAGAATAACGTGAGCTACTTGCCACGAAAAAGGACCCGAAGTCGCGCCCCTCAAAAGACTCGTACACGCGAACGGATCTTCGGCACTTAACTAAGTGCTAGCTATAACTTTATGTTACAAACAAAAACCCACATAAAAATAACTAGTCGCGATGCTCTCCACCCTTGGTGAGGGTGTCGAACTTCACAAAGAAAAGGAGAGGGAGAAAGAGATTTTTAGGTGCAAGGATTAAAGAAGGAATAAGGATTCTTTATATAGGCATAGAAAACCCTAAGAATTCCTTCTTTGAATCAATGTGGGACAAGGATTACTTTCACAAAGTTTCCTTTTCCTCCCCTCCCTCTCCTTGCTCGCGGCCGACCTAGTGGGACCCCCATGGGTCGACTCATGGTGCTCGATGTCCGATTCGCGTTTCCGACCCACGAATCATTTCCAAATCTATTTTTGGAAACTTTTAGTTATTTTCATTTCCAATGAATTTTTTTTTATTTATAAAGTTCAATTAAGCCCTCCTCGTTCTATGTGTGCGACCCTAATGGTTCATAGATATGCGGCCGTATAAGTATATTGAAATATTCTCATAATTACAACATTAACAACATATCAAAATTTGGAGTTTCAAAGTACAATGAATCACCCAAATCGGGCCAAATTCGGGTTTGGCACTTGGAAGGAGCTCTTGGTAAGTCAAACTTAACTCAAATTCACCAATTTTTGTTTGAAATCATGTTTCTAGTTCATCTCATAAGAGTCTTGGTCAAAATACAGTCAAAATCGGATTTTTGGTCAATCTAGGGTTTCATTAGGGTTTCAAACGGGTCAAAGTGAATTCGAGCTCGATTTGATGTTTTGAAGCGAAATTGTGAAATGGGTTATGCTCATTTATGTCAAAACATGTTATTTAAACTTCAAATGAGTCTTAAATCCTTCCAAGTCGAGTTCTAGGTCAATTTAGGGTTCTTGAAGCTTGAAATGGGTCAAGACCGGTTCAATCAAGAAATGTGTGATTATGAAGCGAATTCGTGAGGGTTAGACTTAGTTACGTTTAATGATGTCCATTTAGGTGTATTCATGTATCAAAATGAGTTTTCAGTCCCTCCCAAGTCATTTTCGAAGTCAAAAATAGGTTTAAGATTGATATGGGCCAAGTTCATCCTCCCCTAGCTGCTGCTGCTCGTGCTAGTCAGACCCCCACCGTCTGGCACACCATTATTGGTGTTTGGCACGCTGCTGGGTTGGTTGTGGCGTCTGACACGGTAAAGGCACCGTGTGCGACGGTGGCCTCTTTTGTACATTTGTGCCTTTACGCCGCCTAGACGCCATCTTCTTCTGGTTTACGGTAGAAATGGGGAACCAAAACGCTAAAATTAACAATTGTAGGGCACCGTGTGAGACGGTAAAACCCACCGTCTGGGACGCCAAGCGAACTTGGCCTACCGTCTGCCACGCTGCTTCCACCGTTTGGAACGCTCGCCCAGTTTCTGACCACCATGCAAGACGGTGCACAGCAGCGTGTGGGACGCTGCTGTGCATCTTCGAATTTCAGTTTTCTTTCTAGCTTCATTCCTTGCTGTGCATCTTCAAATTTCGGTTTTCTTTCTAGCTTCATTCCTTATATTCTTGGATCGAGTCGAGCTTTCCATTACACCCTTGTTTGGTTTCCCTAGTATCCTACTCGAGCCATATGAGTCGTTTAAAGATAGGGGTCCAATCTAGGGTTGTTGTAATACAAAAAGATAAGTGAAACGTGAATTGATGTGTATGTATATATGTATAATGATAGGTTGAGGACACGTGACGATTGCTGGACACCCATAATTCGTTCTTAACTTATCATCACTCGGCAATGTGAGTTCGTAGCCCCTTTACTTTACATGATTTTGGGGTGAAAAGTGTACAATGTGTTTCTTTGGTTTGTTTGATCGTTATATGGCTGTTTAATTATTTAATCAAGGTTGTATGTTCGTTATATGTTCGTATCAAGGATAAATGATCATTTATTGATCAAATCAAGGTTATGTGGTCATTTATTGATCCAATCAAGGTTGAATGTTCGTTATATGTTCGTACCAAGGTTAAATGATCATTTATTGATCAAATCAAGGTTATGTGATCATTTATTGATCCAATCAAGGTTGTATGATCGTTTTATGTTCGTATCAAGGTTATGTGATCATTTATTGATCCAATCAAGGTTGTATGATCGTTTTATGTTCGTATCAAGGTTATGTGATCGTTATGATTTAATCAAGGTTAAACGGTTGTTATCCCGACACTTATTTCTTATTGTCAAAACCTACGAACTCACCAACTTTATGTTGACGCATTTTAGTACACTTTTCAGGTAATCAAGTGAACCAAAGACGTGATGGATGATTGCATTGCATGTAATAGGATTGAGCTTGGACTTTTGTGGATCCGTGATTCATTGCTCCCGTTTATGGGTTATGCCTAGGATCGTTAGCCATCATTTGCCATATTTTTGTAAACTTTTGATGGTGTTGTGCTCCTCGTGCATTATTTGATCCGTTGTATTCGTATTTGAACTTTGTATGGATTGCTTCAATCATTGATTGCATTTAGTTGTCTCTACTTAATTTTCATGTCACGCTTAGCTTTTCTTATAATGCCCCATATTTCCGCCTTGTTGGGGTGTTACAATCATCATCCATGAAGTTTCAATCACTTAATCTTTTATTATTATTTTTTAATTTAACTTTTAATTTAACTATTATTATATAATGTATCACACTACGCAGACCCGTTTTTGCAACAATAGCGTTTTTCAATGCAAGACAAAGACTTACAAAGAATTTATTGATTTTTCAATCTAATAAACATATTTATCAAAAGATTGTTAATATGTGTATGCAATTCAAATTGTATCAAAATTCCAATGTCGACTACATTGTTGGTAAACTTAACTATCTTACCATCAATCATTTTGACATTGCATTTTCGATTAGTGTTGTTGACTTGCAAGTCAATTTATGTTATCTCTAGGAACTTCACACTGGTGTTGTGTCATATTTTGTAATATCTAAAAGGGCACCAAGTCGCAACATGTTATATAAGAATAGGGGTCCCTGTATCATCATCGGAGTTACAGATGCCGATTATGATGGAAATTCGATTAGCAAGAGATCTACTAGACTACTACAGGTTATTGTCTTTGTCTGATGAAATGTTCTCTTAGAAAATTAATTAAAGAACCAGAGTGTTGCATTTCAATCTGAATACATGGCTATGGCACACACTACTTGTGACTTGTGAGCTTGTATGGTTACGTAATCCATTGGGTGAGATAATATTTCCTAGGTGAACTTGTGGCGTGACAACAAAGCAGCCAATCGTATTGCTAACAATCCTGTGTTCCATGAAAGAAACGAACATATCGAAGTAGTCATTGTACATGCGAGAAGCTAGAAAAAGGGACGAGTACAACACCCCATCTAAACCTCATTCACAAAGGTGTTACTTGGGAGTCACAACGTATCATAAATTTTACTCAATTGCAACATGGAGACAAATGTTGTCTCCTAGAACATAGAGAGATACCCACATAAAGTGAAAGAAGAGTTACATTCAATAAAAAACTATGACTAAAAAGATATTGTCGATTAAGCAAAAATAATGAGTTTTAGTATGACTAAAATACGTTGAAAAAATACATAGCTAAGTGTGTTAAAAGATTTCTTGTCAAAAACATTAAAAACTAAAATAACTAGAATACTAAAAGTTCAAATATATACTTAGCAATTATTTATAAAATTAACCCCAATGATAATAGTTATAGTTATTCATATTTTCCTAACAAAATCCGTTTTGAAAATAGCAACTGATCAATGAAGTTTGTATCATCACTATCCAAATTTATTTTTTTCATTTTAACGATTTCAACAGTAAACTGTAACCTTCTTTTCAACCATCACTCTCTCCCTCTCTATCAATCCACTTATTATTATTAACATTTTTTTTAATCACATATACATACACACACAACACGAACATGAATCTATAACTCTAATAATACACACAATCACCGATGGAATCACCACCACCACATGATATCTCCGCCATGGAAACCGACCTTCTCTCCCGTCTGGCAGCAAATCATCTCTTTCTGGCTCAAATCGAACCGTTTCGAGCTACAATTATCGCTCTCCGATCTCGAAACCCTGACTTAGCTCGCTCAATTCTTCAAACAATCGTTGCGAAAGGCGGACGTTACGATACTATTCGGTTTGGTTATAATTCTAATTCTAGTTATTCTTCTCCTGCTTTATTGACTTATATATGTGCCATAGAACTGCTTCAATTTAATGATCCTATATCGCCTGTTTGGAGTTTTGATTCGAATACGTTGCGTTTGCGTGCTGAGTTTGTGCTGTATGTTCAGATTATTGTATCTAGGGTTTTGGATAGTAAGAAAGAAGTTGATAATATAGGTCAAAGTGAATTAGGTGAGTTAGGTAGGGCTAATTCTGATTCTGTTAACGTAGACGGAAAGAGTAGTAGTGATGTTGATTTGAAACAAGATGTTAGTGAATCGAAAGTGGATAGTAGTGAGTTTGGTAAAACTGATGTAGATTCGAGTACCAGTGTTAACTGTTGGGATGTTGATGAGTGTCTGAGAGTGTTGAATAAGATTCTGGAGATTGGGTTTAAGCGGTTGACGCCAGATTTGATTGAAGTGGAGGTTAGAGAGAGTGAAGAAGCGGAGACTTCTGGTTGTAATTTGGAGATCGAAGAAGGTGAAGTGATGTGTTTGAGGGGAGTGATTTTGAAAAATGCTGATATTTTCAAGGCGTTATGCGAGAATATAGCGAAACAGGTCAAATGGGTTCAAGAGAATGATGATGGCGGTGGTGGTGATGAATCAGGTTTGGTTATTTCGCCAATAAATCAAGCAGAAGATGTGAAAGTTCTTAAATTGATACAAAGATGTGTCCAGATCGTGCATTTGGATGCCATGAAGGAATGCTTGAATGGGGATGACAAGGATGAAACTCTGTCACATATCCAGTTTCTTCAATTGGATTCTGGGGTGGAGGAAGCTGATTACCGGTATGCCTGAAGAAACTATTGTTTAACGTTGACTTTTTTTAATATTGTTTTTATGTACATCAGTATTATATGATTTTATGACAGACTTGGTAGAAAAATGATGAACATAGAGGAGACAGTTTGTATCTCATTGAGCTATACTGTATTACTACATATATATGCCACCTTAGATTTCTCTAGACTTATTATATAAGTGTATTCTCCATTATGCCTTAGTGAGACGAGCTGACAAACCAAATACATGGAAAACAAACCTTTATTTCCCGCACTACGATGCAGGTAAATATCCAATTTTCTAACTAATTTGCGAAGTGTTCTTTCTAAGTTACAAATATGCTTATGAATTGCTCCATAAGCTACATAAGTTTGAAACCTGCTTGACTTATTATATAAGTGTATCCTCCATTAAGCCACAGTGAAATGAGTTGACAAACCAGATACATGGAAAAGAAACCTCTATTGCTAGCACTACATGTAGGTATTCGCAAAACGTTCTTTCTAAGTTACAAAAATGCTTATTACAAAAGTTTGAAACCTGCTTGATGTTCACAATGTAATTGTTGGATGGTGATGAGGTTAATATTTTATCATTAACGGTAAACCTTGTAATGTATTGTATTATTGTGTATTATAATAGGAGATTACATAGGGTATTATATAAAAGAAACATTTACAATTGACACCCTCTAATATATAAACTCTATTCTAATACAACGATACGAGGCAGCAGCTTATTTTTACTAGAGTTTTCTAGGTCCTGGTAAATATATAATTTACATGATACATTTTTTCTAAAGAGTGTTTGCAAGATAGGGGGGGTTTTCTGAAAAATCCATAATAAGTGGTCTAAAATGAGCCTACTGCACACTTGGGTAACATAACCACTTACAGACTAGGCGACATGGGGCAGTACGCTGTATTAATTAAAACTATACAGTAATTGAATTCTTTATAGAATATCTGATGCGTTTAATTTATTATATATGATCATACACAGTTCATGTATGGCCTTCAAAAAATGGCATTGTGAACTATGTCATCTAAATATGCCTCCTTGTATCATGAAGACATACTTGTAAAGAGGCGAAAAATCTATGTCGATGATTTTTTCTTTACTAATCCTGGTTCTTGCCTTTTATTCATACTGCCACACATTTTGCCACCTCAACCATGTGGGAAGGTGGAAGCTGATAAATGGAAGTTAGACTGTTACAATGTTATATGTGGAAATAGGTTAAGTCGATATGTTTGTTCGCTATCGAAATTATTACAGTTGGTTTTATCAACCAACTTGGACAATGCACTCGCCAGTTCATTACCTCATCAAATATGTTAATTAAAACTATATAGTAATTATACTGGTGAATTCTTTATAGAATATCTGATGCATTTAATATATTTTATATGATCATACATAGTTCATGTATGGGCTTTAAAAAATGACTTTGTGAACTATGTTGTTTAAACATGCCTCTTGTATCATGAAGACATACTTTCAAAGAGGAGAAAATTATATGTCGATTTTTTTTTACTTATCCTGGTTCTTGCCTTTTATTCATACTGCCACACATTTTGCCATCCCAACCATGTGGGAAGGTGAATTAAACAGTTATATGTGGAAATAGTTAAGTTGATGTGCTTGTTCGCTATCGAAATAATTACAGCTGGTTTTATCAACCAACTTGGACAATGCACTCGCCTGTTCATAGTTCCTAGATAGCTCTTGGTCGTGACTGTAGGTTTTTTTCTTTAATGTCACATCATTAATAATATTGTTCGAGTAGTAGTCTTTAATTTATTATCGAATTGTACTCTTTTGTTGCTTATGTATTTGTAATCCCCTGTGATTGTTTAAATAGCATGGTGTTGCAAGATCTCCTCAAGAGGAGTTTGTTGGGAATGGCATCCTATGATGACACTTGGCTTGCCACACGAAGTAAATTGTTGTCAGTCTATGAGAAAGCTCTCTCATCAAACTCCACATATCTTGTTAACATGATACAGGTATGTAGCTTTTCCTTAGCAAGTATCTGTGAAATGCATTGTACTTTATGCCTATTCACCTTATATTAGGTATTAAATTAGAACATAGAGAAATCTGAACCGAACCTTTGAGACTAGAATTGAAAGAAACGTCCCAACATTGAAATGAACAGCTTGTTTGCTGTTTTTCGACGTATGTGCATTACATGCTTGCTTTTGTATTGTACACTTATTGCTACAAGCCCACCATATAATTGGGTTCCACAGCATGCGAGTCATGTGTATACAATTATGCATGAATAAACTTGCATCAGGACTTGTAGATGCAGACTGCTGATTTTGTGCCTTTTACAGTGCATTCAGGAGGAATTGCTCTCTGAAGAGATAGATGCACATAAAGTAGTGAATGGAAACCATGTTCCACCTCCTCTTGCACGGTTTTTGAGTTTTATTGCACAAACTACACCTGATGACCAAACATCATCATCTAAGTCGGCGATGTCTGCATGCATGAGAGACATGTATCATTTTGCTCGTATCTCAGGGTTGCATGTACTTGAGTGTATCATGGATGTTGCTCTTTCTGCTGTCAAGAGGGAACAACTTCAAGAAGCTAGCAATGTATGTAGATTTCTGTCAAACTGTTAATGTGTGTTCAAATTACTCCCATCTCATTTAATGACATTGTATAATTCCAATGTCTATATGTTGTAGCTTCTTGCATTGTACCCCCAACTTCAACCTCTTGTGGCTGTTATGGGTTGGGATCTTTTGCCTGGGAAAACAGACTTGAGAAAGAAGTTGATGCAGCTTTTGTGGACCAGTAAATCACAAATTCTCAGGCTGGAAGAATCTTCTCTCTATGGTAATAAATCAGATGAGGTATAGTTTTAATTTCAAGTTTACCATAATATAATAGCACATTGATACGAATAAGTGGATATTAAGTATAACTTGTTAATAATTGCAGGTGTCTTGTGTTGAACATCTTTGTGACTTCCTATGTTACCAGCTTGATCTGGCTTCTTTTGTTGCATGTGTCAATTCTGGACAGTCATGGAGTTTGAAATCATCGTTACTCCTGTCTGGAAAAGGGCATACAGAGCTTGAGAACGAAAATTTCCAGTTGGACCCTTTTGTTGAAAATCTTGTTTTAGAAAGATTATCAATCCATAGTCCCCTTCGAGTACGTGTGTAAACTTTATTGGTAGTATAGGTCATTTATTGAGATTATCCTACACATGAGGTATTAATTTCATTATCTTTATGCAGGTTTTGTTTGATGTAGTTCCAGACATAAAATTTCAAGATGCTATTGAGCTATTTAGCATGCAACCAATAACATCTAATTTAGCAGCCTGGAAAAGGTAGCGTCCAATCGCATATGTATAGGAAGTTAGGAACCTCGTCTCGTCTCATCAATCTACCTGTAATATTCTTGTTCACTATATTATCTTTAGTACCCTTGTCCAATAAATTTGTGTTATATAGGATGAAAGATGTTGAACTCATGCACATGCGATATGCCATGGAGTCTGCCGTTCTTGCCCTTGCAGCTATGGGGGATAGTAAGAATAATGATGTAAAATGCTACCAAATGGCACGATGTTACTTAAAGGACCTCGGTACTCATTTGGAGGCTATCAGCAACATTCCACGCAAGGTTCTCTCTTTCACCATTTCCCATTATGCGTATATATGGCTCACATTATCATAGATATGTAAATCATAACCGTTTCAATGATGCAGATAATGATGGTTAACATAATAATCTCACTATTGCATATGGACGATCTTTCTTGCAACTTATCATCATGTCCACCACCTACCAGATATCCTGATATCAGCGGGGATAGTGCTGATCCCTGCACTAATGAAGAAGGGAATACTATGGTAGTGTCTTTCACAGGGCAGCTACTAAATATATTGAGGCAAAATCTACCTTCAGCAGTTAGTGAACAGGATATTGCAATTGATGGAAATGTACCTACTGATGGGACACAAGCTTTAGAGTGGAGAATCTCAAAAGCAAGATCTTTCATTGAAGATTGGGAATGGCGTTTATCAATCCTGCAAAGTCTTCTTCCCTTGTCGGACCGTCAATGGAAATGGGAGGAGGCATCAACTGTGTTGCGTGCAGCTCCATCGAAGCTGCTGAATCTGTGAGTTTGATTTATCGATAAATGAAGTTTTTTTTACCAGTTAAATATAAGCTTGACCATAGTTTATTATCCAGTTGCATGCAGAGGGCAAAATATGACATTGGAGAAGAGGCTGTTAACCGTTTTTCTCTACCTCCAGAAGATAAAGCAACTCTTGAACTAGCTGAATGGGTGGATGGAGCTTCTAAAACAGCATCTGTATGTACCTAGCTGGTCACTGTGTATAATTGTCATGACATTTTGCATGTAAAGTTTGTTGTTAATGAAACTTTTTTTTTTTGGGATTCCCCAGGCCACAGATGCTGTTTCCCGCGCCGCTAATGAAACTCTTGCTGTCCAAGAGTTGGATTTTTCCACGATTCGCTCTCAATTAGGTCCTTTGGTTGCAGTATGAAATTCTCTTTTTGTCATATTTATCCCCCCCCCCCCCCCCCCCCACCCAACAGCCCCAAACAAAAAGAAACCCTTCTCCTATGTTTTAGAGTGGACCTGAAGGACGTTTGGACACCTTCATTTGGAAATGTTGTGTGCAAACTTATTATTATTTTTTGTTTCTTGCTAGACTCTTCTATGTATTGATGTAGCCGCAGCATCGTCAAGGTCTTCGACTTTGTCCCAGAAACTTCTAGATCAGGTAAGTGAGATATTGCTCAATCCAGTGGGCAAAAAGTACATTTATGTGTTATGCTTTCTTTTATATACTTGTTTCAGTTATGGCACTAAATGGTATGAGGCCTGAGTTCTGCAATGATATAATGATTATAGTTGCATAATTTGACATAATAAAAAAGAAGGTTTATTGTAGCTGGACTTGTAATGGTACAGGCTCAAGTTATGTTGTCAGAGATCTATCCTGGCCGTGCTCCTAAGATGGGTGCTACTTATTGGGATCAAATTTATGAAATTGGAATAATTTCAGTCGCGAAGCGTCTTCTTAAACGTTTACAAGAACTGTTGGAACAGGTTGATTTTCTATATCATTCTTTAGCTTATGTTTTCTTGGTCACAAAATGTTTGCTCCTAATATATCTATTAACTCTTTATGTTTAGAGCCCAACTTCTATAGAGTTTTTTTTTAGTACAAGCATAATAATCATGCACAAGTAACTGATTTTATGTACATGGTATGACTACATTTTCCAGGACAAGATTCCGGTACTCCAGTCTCTGTTAACAGGGGATTTTATAAATGCTTCATCAAAGGATGTCCAGAGACAAGGACACAGGGAGCGTGCTCTTGCTATGCTTCATCAAATGATTGAAGATGCTCACATGGGGAAACGCCAGTTTCTTAGCGGTAACCATCTTTCCAAATCATTAGTTTATGATGCTAATTACAATTTTTGATATCTCTATTAATTCTAGGTAAGCTTCATAATCTTGCAAGAGCCATTGCTGATGAAGAAAATGAAAGAGAATATATGAAAAGCGAGAGTTTGTATTCTGATAAAGATGCTTTGAATCATGAGAAAGCTGGAGTTCTAGGGCTTGGATTAAGATCCACTAGACAACCATCATCTGGTGGTGAAAAGTCTATGGCTTCTACGTCATATGATGTAAAAGATGCTGAAAAGAGAATATACGGCCCATTGACTTCCAAGGCGACAACATATCTTTCCCAATTTATCCTCCATATTGCAGCTATTGGCGACATAGTTGATGGCACAGATACTACTCATGACTTCAATTATTTCTCTCTCATTTATGAATGGCCAAAAGATGTACGCCCCCTTTATTTTTTTTCATATTTTTTCAAAATTCATGGGTTCCCTTTTCTAACCCGTTGACTACAGCTTTTGACCCGTTTGGTGTTTGATCGGGGTAGCACTGATGCAGCTGCAAAGGTAGCAGAAATTATGTCTGCCGATTTTGTACATGAAGTGATTTCGGCATGTGTACCACCAATTTATCCACCAAGATCTGGTCATGGCTGGGCAGACATTGCTGTAATTCCTACATGCCCCAAAAGCAATTCAGAATGTAAAGTTCTTTCCCCTTCTTCGAAAGAAGTCAAACCGAGTTCGTATTGTCCATCCTCTGCCACACCGGGGGTTCCCTTGTACCCTCTCCAGTTAGACGTTGTAAAGCATCTTGTGAAACTCTCCCCAGTTAGGGCTGTGTTAGCATGTGTTTTCGGGAGTTGTATATTATATGGCGGAACTGACGCCACCATATCAAGTTCCTTGAGTGATGGATCGGCGCAAAAGCACGATGCTGAGAGATTATTCTATGAGTTTGCACTTGATCAATCAGAAAGGTTTAACTTCATCTGTTTGCAAGTTCCCCATCCAGTTGGATTGCTAGTCTATAATACCATTACTCTTTTTTTTTCAATGTTCAGGTTTCCAACTTTAAATCGGTGGATACAAATGCAGACGAATCTTCACCGAGTTTCAGAGGTTGCTGTAACTGATAAGCATGTGATCAATGATGGGAGTGAGGCTAAAAATTCTGTCAAGCGTTTCCGGGAGCATGATAGTGATTCTGATTTAGAACATGATGACCTGGCAGTTGGCCCCACTATTTCCGTTCTTCCGGACACCACAAAAGAAAGTGGAATTTGGCCAGACTCACCTAAGTCCGAAGCTGCTGATATTGATACGACAGTCTTCCTTTCTTTTGGATGGGAGAATGAAAAACCATATGAAAAAGCTGTCGAAAGGTACACAATTTTGTATATCACTGATATTGTACATCATCATCCCTTGTGTCATTTTGCTGTGTGCATTGTTTTCCTGCCTAATGATGTAACGTTAAACAACTTAATCTTGCTTACTATATTTTCTTAAACATTCTTAGATTGATAGATGAAGGAAAATTAATGGATGCTCTTGCTCTTTCCGATCGATGCTTACGTGATGGCGCTTCTGATCATTTACTTAAGTTACTCATTGAACGTGAGGAAGAAAATCATACTATCTATAATCGGTCAGGTCTCTCGACCTTTAGGATACCAAGCGATAGCTGGCAGTATTGTCTAAGGTTGAAAGATAAGCAACTTGCAGCAACACTTGCCCTCAAGTATGTAATCTGGAAATGTTTATTAATAGCCTAGTTATCCTAGTATCTTTGATTACAAGTGCTCAATTGAGTCAGATTCTGCTTAAATGCTGGTGATTTTTCTCATGCAATCAATGTTTTCTGGTGCTACAGATATATGCATAGGTGGGAATTAAATGCTGCTTTGGATGTCCTCACCATGTGTCACTGTCACTTGCTGGAAAATGATCCTTCTAAGCATGAGGTTTCTATTTGGGTCTTTATTTGACCAAATTTTGATGTATAAGTGGTAGATGCTACAACCTTGGCCCACACACTTATGTATGGGTCACTTTGGACTTTTTATCTCAGACGGTCAAATTAAAAAAAAAATGGCAAATAGGAGATCAAGTCAAGTGAGTCAAACAAGTTAAATGGGATGAACATCCTAATTTGTTTGGTTCGAAGATCCAGACTGTTATTGCAATAATGTTATCTTTTGGACCATATTTAAAGTTTTAGTTATTTATAGAAGATTCTTAAAATGGCCACAAAAGTGCTTTTGCGCTAACCCTTACTGGCCTGGTATGTTTCGACCCATACTAAAAGTGGCCTGCTCAAACTGAACCTATTTTGACCTGTGCCCGATACACCCGGCCTGCCCTGATTGCCTTGTAATAAAACTGTGCAGATGGCTGGAGATGTCATAACTGAGAGTGATGTTACATTATAACATTTTTATTACCACTCACATGCATGTTGTCTATATAGGTTGTTCTTAGGAGACAAGCTTTGATGCGGTACAGCCACATATTATCTGCAGATGAACGTTACAACAGCTGGCAAGAGGTTATGTTCATTCTTAATAGTGACATATATCTATCTTAATCGTTACTGAAATTTTATTTGATTTATCAGGTTGAAGCAGACTGCAAGGAAGATCCCGAGGGTCTGGCGCTCAGGTTAGCTGAAAAGGGAGCCGTTTCTGCTGCTTTAGAGGTTGCTGAAAGTGCAGCATTACCTATTGAACTTCGTAGAGAACTTCAGGGCCGTCAACTTGTGAAACTTCTTACAGCCGATCCCATTAATGGAGGTGGGCCTGCTGAAGCTTCAAGATTTCTTTCTTCTCTGCGTGACTCGCAAGATGCCCTGCCAGTTGCAATGGGTGCCATGCAGCAATTGCCCACTTTACGATCCAAGCAACTGCTTGTAAGACTACATTTTTACTCAGTTTTTAATTTAGTAAGAATGCAATATAAGTCGGGCTTTTTCCTGATATGTGAAGGTTCATTTCTTCCTGAAAAGAAGAGACAGCAACTTGAACGAACCCGAGCTTTCCCGGCTAAATTTATGGGCCCTAGGTCTTCGTGTATTGGCTGTTTTGCCTTTGCCATGGCAGCAAAGATGCTCTGCATTACATGAGCACCCTCAGCTGATTGTGGAAGTACTGCTGATGCGTAAACAACTGCAGTCTGCTTCTATGGTACTTGAACAGCAAGAATTCTTTCTATCATAATGTTCACATAATGATTACATGACCCTTGCTGTATAATACTTGTTTTCAGATACTTAAAGAATTCCCTTCTCTAAGAGATAACAACAAAATCCTTACGTATGCTGCCAAAGCAATTTCCGTTACTATAAGCCAACCTCGTCGCGAGTCACGGATACAAGTTTCGGGCCCAAAAACGAAGCAGAAGTCAGGGACTCCTACACGATCTTCCTTCTCTAACAGTTTAAGTAACTTGCAAAAGGAGGCTCGTAGGGCATTTTCTTGGAATCCAAGAAATAGTGCAGAGAAAACGGCTCCCAAGGATGTTCAAAGAAAAAGGAAAGGGTCTGGGCTGACACAAACTGAACGGGCTACATGGGAAGCAATGGCTGGAATTCAAGAAGACCGGGTTTCTTCATACACTATGGATGGCCAAGATCGTCTTCCTTCCGTTTCGATTGCTGAACAGTGGATGCTCACGGGTGACACTAATAAGGATGACGCGGTTAGATCTTCCCATCACTATGAAAGTGCACCAGATATCATTCTCTTCAAGGTACAATTCATTTTAACATTATATATGTTGTGGTAGCATTCTGATTAAATTTTACAAATTAGATAGGAACTGTTGTCTTTGTTTTAGGATGAGAGTTCGTCAGCTAAAGGTGCTTTGGACTTGTGTGTTAATCAAATGAGATTCGTTTTAAGCTCTAAACATTTGCCTGAAAATGCATCAATGGAAATCATTGGCCGAGCTTATCATGCTACAGAGACATTTGTTCAGGTATGTAAGCGCTTTTCTTACAGAAGTAGTTGATATGTATTATATGCATGAATTGATAGAAACTTTTTATTTTTGAATCTATAGGGGCTCCTTTATGCTAAATCACAGCTAAGAAAGCTTTCTGAGAGAAATGAGTTTTCTGGTTATTCTGAAAGAAATGAAGATGTTGAGGATACATCCTTTGATGCAGGCAGTTCTAGTGTCGGTAGTCAGTCAACAGATGAGCTATCTGAAGTCCTATCACAAGCAGACATGTGGCTCAGACGGGCGGAACTCTTGCAAAGTCTTTTGGGATATGGAATTGCTGCTTCTCTTGATGATATTGCTGACAAGGAGTCTTCTGCACGGTTACGTGATCGATTGATTCTTGAGGAACGATATAGCATGGCTGTGTATACTTGCAAGAAGTGCAAGGTACGTATGGTATATACACATATTGAAGATAAAACTTTTTACAGTTTTTCTTCTATCTAACTGTAATAACTTTATAAAGATCGATGCATTTGCTGTATGGAATGCGTGGGGACTTGCTTTAATTCGGATGGAGCACTATGCCCAAGCTCGAGTCAAATTCAAGTATGTAAACCTCGGCCATACCCCTTTACCTTTTTTCTCTCACCAGATTCTTTTGTTTGTGTATTTTGATTAACATAATGCTTATGTTCTGCATAGGCAAGCACTTCAACTGTACAAGGATGATCCTGCACCTGTTATTCAAGATATCATTAATACAATCGAAGGAGGTCCACCGGCTGATGTGTCATCTGTTCGCTCAATGTAAGATGATATGTGCAAGTGTTTTGGGTTGTGTTTGTTTTTGCTAAAAAGATCTGATGTCTGCGGGCGCGCAGGCGCAGATGTAAGCCTTGAAGACTGTTTGTTTAAAAACAATTTGAAGACCTTAAATATGCTTCTTTTGGCTTAAAAAAGCAATATCCATGATCCATCCCATCTCTTCTCTTTTCACACACCCACCCCTCTCCTCTCTTTTTACCCACCCACCCCTCTCCTCTCTTTTCACCCACCATCATAGCGCTGCCACTCTCCTCTCTTTGTCGACACACTTTTTTCTGGATGAAATTTAGAAGACACATTTGACTTTTTGGTTGAACTAGAAATATTTCCTTTTTATGTCAAAATTGATTTCAAGAAATTTTACTATTTTTATCTATAGGGGCTCCTTTATGCTAAATCTCAGCTAAGAAAGCTTTCTGATAGAAATGAGTTTTCTGGTTATACTGAAAGAAATAAAGATGTTGAGGATACATCCTTTGATGCAGGCAGTTCTAGTGTCGGTAGTCAGTCAACAGATGAGCTATCTGAAGTCCTATCACAAGCAGACATGTGGCTCAGACGGGCGGAACTCTTGCAAAGTCTTTTGGGATATGGAATTGCTGCTTCTCTTGATGATATTGCTGACAAGGAGTCTTCTGCACGGTTACGTGATCGATTGATTCTTGAGGAACGATATAGCATGGCTGTGTATACTTGCAAGAAGTGCAAGGTACGTATGGTATATACACATATTGAAGATAAAACTTTTTACAGTTTTTCTTCTATCTAACTGTAATAACTTTATAAAGATCGATGCATTTGCTGTATGGAATGCGTGGGGACTTGCTTTAATTCGGATGGAGCACTATGCCCAAGCTCGAGTCAAATTCAAGTATGTAAACCTCGGCCATACCCCTTTACCTTTTTTCTCTCACCAGATTCTTTTGTTTGTGTATTTTGATTAACATAATGCTTATGTTCTGCATAGGCAAGCACTTCAACTGTACAAGGATGATCCTGCACCTGTTATTCAAGATATCATTAATACAATCGAAGGAGGTCCACCGGCTGATGTGTCATCTGTTCGCTCAATGTAAGATGATATGTGCAAGTGTTTTGGGTTGTGTTTGTTTTTGCTAAAAAGATCTGATGTCTGCGGGCGCGCAGGCGCAGATGTAAGCCTTGAAGACTGTTTGTTTAAAAACAATTTGAAGACCTTAAATATGCTTCTTTTGGCTTAAAAAAGCAATATCCATGATCCATCCCATCTCTTCTCTTTTCACACACCCACCCCTCTCCTCTCTTTTTACCCACCCACCCCTCTCCTCTCTTTTCACCCACCATCATAGCGCTGCCACTCTCCTCTCTTTGTCGACACACTTTTTTCTGGATGAAATTTAGAAGACACATTTGACTTTTTGGTTGAACTAGAAATATTTCCTTTTTATGTCAAAATTGATTTCAAGAAATTTTTACTATTCTTTTTACTTTAAAAACAAAAATCAAAAAACAAAACAAGTTTATATTTATGCAGACAGTATCCTGTTTATAAAACAAACAGTATTATATTTTTAGCTTGCAGACCTTCGGACCACATCTTCAGTTGCAGACATAATGATAGATGAAATCAGATTGCAGACTTTTTTTTTGTCTTCAAAATCAAAGTGTACCTTAATCATGCTAAGTAGTAAGATCATATTGCTAATTTGATGTTACGATGCAGGTACGAACATTTGGCTAAAAGTGCACCTGCAATCTTGGATGATTCTCTTTCTGCTGACTCATATCTCAATGTTTTATACATGCCATCTACATTTCCTCGATCTGAGAGGTCTAGAAGATTGCAAGAAGCTTCAAATGATAGTTCCATGAACAATTCAGAATTTGAAGATGTTCCGCGCAGCAATCTTGATAGCATTAGATATCTTGAATGTGTTAACTATTTACAAGAATTTACTCGTCAGGATTTGCTGGATTTTATGTTTAAGCACGGTCATTATAAGGATGCGTGCATGCTATTCTTTCCTGAAAATGATGCTCCTCCACCTCAACAGTCATCACTAGCAGCCATGTCATCATCTACCCCACAAAAAGCCGATCCACTTTCGACTGACTACGGATCAATTGATGATTTATGTGACCTGTGTGTTGGTTATGGAGCCATGCCTGTTTTGGAGGAAGTAATGGCTTCTAGAATGTTATCCACATCAGCAGAGGATATGGCTTGGAAACAGTATACTGGAGCTGCACTTAACCGCATTTGTGTCTTTTGTGAAACTCATAAACATTTTAATTACCTATACAGATTCCAGGTAAATACTGTTCTTGATGTTTCGTACCCGTTGATTATATGAGATGCGACTTCATTGTATATGTATGGTTCAGGTAATAGGAAAAGATCATGTGGCTGCTGGTCTGTGCTGTATTCAGTTATTTGTGAATTCATCTGCATTGGATGAAGCTATAAAACACTTGGAAAATGCCAAAGTAAGTCCTTTTTTGTGATTAGTGGAGTACCTTTTAGTTAATTCCTGTCCACCTAATTATTTTGCTTTCTTGGTGAAGATGCATTTTGGTGAAGCGTTATCTGCAAGACACAAAAGTGGAGACTCAACTAAGCTAGTCACCAAGGGTGTTCGTGGTAAAACTGCATCACAAAAACTCACAGAAGAAGGACTAGTGAAGTTTTCTGCTCGAGTTTCCATGCAGGTAGCTTGTTGTACCATTCTATTTATGTTATTTACCTTTTACTGAGGTTCAGCACGTTAATGTCTTTCTTTTCTATTTTCAGGTAGATGTGATAAAATCATTTAATGATACAGATGGGCCTCAATGGAAATACTCTCTTTTTGGAAACCCAAATGATCCAGAAACTTTTAAGAGGAGGTGTGAGATTGCGGAAACTCTTGTTGAGAAGAACTTTGACTTGGCTTTCCAAGTGATTTACGAGTTTAATCTTTCTGGTAACATAAGGATCTCATGAATTTTTATTTAGACTTGTACTACTATCTTAAAAATTGCAGTTATGATCTTATTTTTGTTGAATTAATATCAATTTCCAGCTGTTGATATATATGCTGGTGTTGCATCATCACTTGCTGATAGAAAGAAAGGAGGTCAGTTAACTGAATTTTTCAGAAATATCAAGGGAACGATTGACGATGAAGATTGGGACCAGGTGATCTACTAATATAGTTTACTCTATGAGACAGTGAACTAAAAAAAAAGTTGATGCTAAGCTGTAATAGAAATTGGTATGTGAATGTAGGTTCTGGGAGCAGCTATCAATGTATACGCCAACAAACATAAGGAACGCCCTGACCGTCTTATTGACATGTTAACTAGCAGCCACAGGTTAACTAGCAGCATTCACTGGTGTCTTCTATGTTAAAGCTTTATTTCTTTTACTTAACATGCCTTTCTAATACATTACTTACATTTCAGGAAGGTTTTGGCTTGTGTGGTGTGTGGCCGCCTTAAAAGTGCCTTTCAGATTGCTTCTCGAAGTGGAAGTGTGGCGGATGTCCAGTATGTTGCACATCAGGTATGCATTCTATTTTGATTCTTGAAAACTTAAAGCTCTATATTTTTTACTTTCTCAACCTTTATGTATATGTTCTCAAGAGTAAGATTGAAGCAAAATAAGAATGTTCTCAACTATCTATAAATTTGACTTGCATAATTGGATGAAATTTGCAAATGTTGTAGGCATTGCATGCAAATGCGCTTCCAGTTCTTGATATGTGCAAACAGTGGTTGGCTCAGTATATGTAATTTGTGGCTTCTGGGTCAGAACCGATTACTCGTCTGCTGCTGTTGATTTTTTGAACAGCATCTGATCGTGTTGTACATGGCTTATATGGAAACTAGTAGAGAACATCGACACATGAGAGCCTAGTTTTGTAATGTCCAAGGCACATTTTTAGCATTTTGGCATTCAAGAAGAAAAGCTTTGTGTTGTACGTCTGAAATGTCCGAGATAGAAAAGGTAGAAGAGGTGTATATATCATCCGGATTGCTCGTTTGTCTTTTTTTTTTAACTGTCTATATGTTTTGCTTTCGATGTTTTATGTCCTCTTCGACTTGCTATGTTATGTAATGTATGTGACAGATTGTTCATGAGGAAAGTTTGCTGATCTAGATAATAGGCTAGTCGGCTAGATGACAATTTGACTTGTAGCAGTCAATTTTGTTAAGATTTTGAATAATTTACATGGTTTTGGTTGCAAATGGTTTACAAAGAAATTTGTATGTGTAACTACTTTAAATCTGAATATTTGGTTCACTTAAACGTGGTTGGAACTAATTTTTGAGAAATCCAGTTTTATTGATACTTGTACACATTAAGTAGGCAATGAAACAAGTAATGAAAGCGGAACAGAGCTAAACTTGATGTTGAATGTTGAAGCCATAAATGATCATCTTATAACAAAATCAGTTTCAGGCTTTCGATAGTTGGCTTAGTATGACAGTCATTGCAACTAACACGGCCTATCGAATTTGTTAGTGACTTTGTATCGTGGAGGGATATTCAGTACGAGTTTTGTGGATAGATCAGGTTAAAAGGACAATAGATTATAGTTAACATGCAAGTAACCAAGAGCTCTACTATGGCAACAAACAATGAATTGAGACAACATGACTGCAGTGGTAACCCACTCACAACTCATTGCACGCGTTCCCGCTTCCTATAGCTAGGACTGGCATTCTTAAGGGCTCTTTTTTTTTTGTTCATGAATTACGAATGATGGTAAGTGAATGTGACATGGAATTTGTTCGCCACCATACAAACTTAAAGTCAAACACTGGGAAGGTTGACAATTACAAATTATTGTTAATAAAAAAAACACAAGTGTTTATTAGATATGTGATCGAAATAAATTAATTTGTTTGCATGTCTTTTGATGTTATTATTTTAAGTTCTTATGCATCGAATAATGTAGACAGTTATAGTTGCAAATCTTTTCACAATAATTGTCTTTCTATATATCATAACATACTCATTTTAATAATAATAAAAAAATTGTTAATATAGTTTAGCTAACTACGGTTCTTATAATACATACATATCAGAATTGTACATGAACATTTACATATAAATTAGAAACAAATTTCTACACATTAATATGTCACCAATGAAATAAAAAGAGTATGAAAAAAGAGAAGAAATTTCTATATAATTCATTTACCTAATTTGTCTCATAAATTTCTAACTAGTGTCAGACATATATAAGTTGAACTTAGTAGTCTTTTGAAAATTGGTAAAACAAACTCTGATGATGGGGAAACAACGTTTTCTTGAACAAGCAGCGATGGAGAGAAATTTGAACAACTACGTACACTTCTGATAAAATGAGAAGCATCAATATTTTCACTTAAGATGTAAGAGTAGGATTTATGTAAAGGTTCTTTTTTCGAATCTGAACCATCATTTTTGGCAAGATAATCCAGCAACTGATTATAATTCTCTTTTAAAATATACGAATGCTATGGCTATAGTATAAGAATATACTCAAACACTATCTACAAAACACCATGAACCACGTGTATGAAGAATAATATTATCACTCTTTCTTAGACTGTCCAGAGTGAGGCTTCCATTGAAATCCCCTCCATGAGGTGTCTCACGACACGTGGCGGTACAGTCAGCAATGGGCGTTCTTTACTTTTTAATTTTTATTGTAGTGAGGCTTTAATAAGAGCTCCTTTTAGGACCCACCATTTAATATATTATATATGGAAAAAAAACAAAAAAACATAGAAAAAGTACATGTGGGGCTATTTTTCCCTTCCCATTTCACGCGTCTGATTTCTAACACCTAGAGCCATTTCTCTCTCCAGAACGCCCCCCAGGGGCGATGTACGAGGCGTTTCGGAGCATTCAGGGGCGTTCTCTCGCGTGAAAAGTGAGGCTTCACACCTCACTCCTGGTAGTCTTAAAAAAAATAATGACAAGTTCGCTCTTGTACAATGATATTTGAATACATATGCACAAAGATTTATGTTTTCTATAACGTAAATAATTAAAAGACACAAAAGTATAATAATTATTAAAACCCTAAACTTATTGAGTCACACCAGCGAAACCATACGCCACATTAGCGAAACATTACAAACCAATTAGGGAAAATATGTCCAAAACGATGTCATCAATCATAACCCCTACCATTATTACCTATATATTAACAATTACCTATCATACTGTGATTTCTTAATTGAATCGCTAGTTAAACCACTTAACTTAATAACTACCTTGGATTCGCTAGTCAAATTAGAATTCGCTAATCAAACCAATTATTATTATGGTATTATAATATCCACCTAGCAATTTGCTATTTGAAATGTCGTGTTTTTCACTAATAAGAAAGATTACTTTATTTACTACAAGCAAAAAAGAAAACTTGTAGGTAATTTATATACTCCGTATTAAATAAACAACGTGTTACCAATCCCCATGAGTTAAAGATTGGTCACTAGATTTATAATGAAAGTAATTAATATTCCTAGAAAGTCATCCAAATCATTCATTTATCCCCATGAAAGTCATACAAATAATTTATCAATCCCATGAAGTAAGCAACAGTTCAAAGCTTAAAATCTTGTCTTTCCAAAAACAGAAAGTCAAAGTCTTCTCTTTGTTAACTATATTATCTTCGCTCACATAGTCACATGACATTGTATTTTAATCTATTTGATTCTAAAGCCATAATATTACATATTTAAATGTCTATATATACATAACCAAAACTTAAACAAAACTACATTATCTTGAAAACTGTGGCTAGAGATGGGAGAGACGTTGTCTGAAACGAGATCGCCGATGCCATTGTTGTATAGGCGTCATTCAAGTGGGGAGTTATTGAAGAATTTGGCTTCCGTCTCGAGTAGTCTCTTGCCTGCATTTGGAACTCTCGTTGGAGACGATTCTCCTATCCTTAAGAAATATGTTATTGCACTTTATGATCGTAGATATCGGTAAGTTCTTCAAATATATATGGTTACTTTAGTTAATTATATATATATATATATGTAGGGTATTTGTCATTATGTTTTTGGACATATGATATGATTTGGTACTATTGTGCTTAATTAGTGTTGAAAAAGAATTATCTAATGATCGTAACACATTTGTATCTCCCCATGGCCTTAATCCATCATCTTTTATTCATGTTTTTCTAAATCAAAGTATTGAACATGCAAACTATTGAGTGTTGAGAGGATACTCACCCTACCTAGCTATTACCAATATGTACCTGTCTACTATCAAATATTAATACATATGTTTTAGCAATTGCTTCAAATAAGACGATTTAACAAGTATTTAGCAGATCGGCCAATTTAACTAGGATTGATATTTTAGTTAAACCAATCGATGGTTTAATTGGCCATTTTTTTTTGTTTTTCACGATTAATAAAAAACCGTTTTTATTTATCTTGTATATTCTTTTATTGAAGGTAAAACTTTATCTAAAGGTAATATTGGGTTTTTAATCCTTTTGTTTTCATAGTTTATACTATTAATATATTAAATATTGTTGTAGTTGTTCAATATGAAGATTTATATATCTTATGGTTACATTTGGTTGTTTGTGGAGTTTAAAACCTATGCATATTTTCCTTATAACTATTTGATATAAATTTTGAGTAAATTGTAAATGAATCTTTGTTAAATGATAACAGTTTTAGTAGTATTTTTGTAAAATTTCAAGTTAACTAATCGGTCAACCTGGTTCAAGTGATCTGTTTAACCGGTTGAATCAGTTTTCGGTTCCCCATCAATTCGACTAAAATATCTATTTTAAACATTGATTAATAGCTCCAATAATTTACTGTTTATTTGAAATATTTAATTAAAACCTTTGATATTTATTTAATTATATTTTTTGGAGTTTTACTATTGGTTAAAGTTCTTATTTTGGACTCTTGGCTAATGTCTATTTTTGTATTATTTTTAAAAATTTTGCAACTTAACTTTTTGTGCTAAAGTTTACATCTGCCCCTTATTAATGTCATTTCTAACTACTATTGTTACACTATGAACGACGATATCATGTAACAATTTATATCTATTTTATGCATTAAGATTGATGGTTGTATCAAAATTTTGTTCAAGATGAAATGGTTGACATTGTTTAAAGTTTTAATTCTATTAAAAGCTGTTATCAAAACTTTTCAATAATGTTTATGTAAGAATTAATCCGGTCAAATAAAAAAAAGGCGGTTTAGTATACAAGTCAGTAGTACTACGGAGTATAATTTATTGAAATTTTATATCTTGGATTGGTATGGTAAAATAAGAAAAAGCCCAAACTTTAAAGGAAACCCCATCTATGCTTTTGGGTTCATGGGCTCAGATCCAACAAGCAGATATCCATTAGAGTCGAGCATCATTATTAACTTCGCATACAGGAAATTACTTAAAAAACGTGCAACAAGTCGAGTTCATGTTTAATAAAACACGACTTAAATCTCATAACTCTTGTTTAGCACTATACTAGATTTTAGACCCCTGGACACGGGGCTTACGTTATTATCAGTATTAGATCTTCATACATTTAAGTTATAAAAATTTATAGTTTTAAAGATATACGGTTCCAAGTGTTATACTTTGCAAGTTGTAGTACAATAATCATAAGTTCGTCACTGTCATTATTACCTAAGATATATTGATGGAATTGTTTGCCGTAGCCAAGACACATGCTACAATAACTCAACTATTATAAAAAATTTTAAAACCAGTTGTACTCATAATGTGATATTATTATGAAAGATAATTAAGAATTAAAATATAAACAAACTTGTGATCCTGTACTTGACATTCACGTATATTTCTTTGATCATGATGCGGACCCATAACACGAATATGTTTATTTTTAATCACCTGTCTTATGATAATTAGATAACAATTAGGATTATTATCATATTCTTTGATAACAATTAGGACTCTTGATTTGAGTGACAGTTGTAACTTTAAACATTAATACGCAAAACTAATATATGAAAAGGGAGAAAATTTTGTAACTTTTTGATTGAATGATAAATGAATCTTGAATGAAATTCATATTGATTTGGATTTAGTATTTAAGTAACTCTCTGTTGTAAATCGTACTTTGTGCTGTGATCGTCCCATATTCTGTGATTCCTATTGTGTTTAGGATAAGAATGTTGTATATCGTCATCTGTTATTATGTTTGGGATAGGTATTTAGAGTTCATATTGTGTTTATATTAAATATTAATATTTATAATTTATAAAAATCTAATCTAATATATTATTACTCCCTCTGTCCCATTAGATGTGTCTTATTTTGTATATTCAAAGTTTTAATCTTTAAACTTTGACCTTAAATATATTTTTTTGTATTATATAAAACTCGAAGAAAATTATATCATTAAAAACACTTTTAAAACATAATCAATTCATATAATTTTCATCAAGTATTATCTAACACAAAAAAATTATTTAAGGTCAAAATTGCAAAAGTTATACTTTGAAAATTCAAAACATGACACTTCTAGTGGGACGAAGGGAGTATTAAACTGGACGACATTATCAATATTGTATCGGGATACCAATGTACAACATTTATAGGTATCAATTTATAATATTTTATACGTATAAGCTAATATTTATCTTTAGTCATGTAGTCGACATTGATATTTTTATGTGTAAATCTATATTTGTTTATATAATGGATGTGATTACGCGGATTGTTTATAAGATAAGATAAATTATTAAATATATAAATTTAAATGTAAAAAATGTAAGTAAAAACAAATTTAAAAGAATATATTTTTAGAACATTGAACACATATATTGTATTTCATCTTTTGAAATAATTTTTTGTAAACAATATTTCATATGTTAGAATTTTTTTTAAGTAATTAAATGATTAAAATTTTTATAAAAATCTTCTTAAGTTGATGGCTAAAAATAAATATAATTAAGTATTCAGGGTTAAAAAGTGTAAATTATTGATGGAAAAACAAAAAAGTGTAAATTAATGAGACTTTTTCTACAAATATTAATATAATAATATATTTGGATAATGATTATTAGGATTTTTATTTTATAATTAAAGTAAATGATGACATAAGCGGGAGTCAATTTGATGAAATTGAACGATTTGATTGGTTAATAAGTCATTAGTTCAACTGTCTTATAATATATATTAAGATTAAGATTAAGATTAAGTATAACATTAATAACTTAAAATTTCAACCTTTGCTTTAACCGAAATTTTCATGAAATACCCTTTATAAAGTTGTAGATATTTTTTAAGTTAAAAGCTCTTATTTCTGATGATCCTAATTACTGTGAGCATATATGCAGGTGGTGGCAAGCATTTCTGGTGGTATTAGTCATATATTCAGCATGGTCATCTCCTTTCGAGCTAGCTTTCAAGGAAGTCGCTACAGGCTCTCTCATGTTCGTTGATCTAGTCGTCGACTTGTTCTTTGTCATCGATATCATCCTAACTTTTTTCGTGGCTTACTTAGACAAGTCAACATATCTTTTAGTCGACGATCACAAAAAGATCGCTACAAGGTAATTAAACTCCATTTCCCATCAATTGTATTCTATCATCCAAACCGTCCATTATTCAAATGCTCTTTTTTGCCCTTAATTTTCTCTCCAATATGTGTACGTACTCGGTAATTTCCAGATATGTTACACACATGATGTTCCCGATGGATGTTGCTTCGACGTTACCTTTTCAGTCCATTTACCGCCTCTTCACTGGGAAACTCCACCGTGGGCAGGTCTTCGGTTTCCTGAATCTTCTCCGACTTTGGAGGCTACGACGTGTCAGTGAGCTCTTCTCGAGGTTAGAAAAAGACACAAGGTTTAGCTACTTTTGGACACGTTACATCAAATTAATATGTGTAAGTAGTGCTTCATTACATACAATTAATCGCATCAAAATGCAACATTTATACCTTCACTTTTTGTTATAGTACCAATTATCAATAAATTTTGTTTATAGGTAACGCTATTCGCGATACACTCAGCCGGATGCTTCTACTACTGGATAGCGACACATCATCAGCCGGTGGAGGACACATGGCTCGGGTCTATCATCCAAAACTTTGAAGATAGAAGCATATGGTTAGGCTACACGTACTCGTTGTACTGGTCCATTGTTACACTTACAACAGTCGGATATGGAGACTTGCACGCAGTGAACCCCGGAGAAAAAGTGTTTAACATCTTGTATATGTTATTCAACATTGGTCTCACTTCCTATCTTATCGGCAACATGACCAATTTAATCGTTCATAGCGCCGTTAGAACCTTTGTCATGGTATATAACTTCACCTTCTTTTCGACTTCTAGGTTTCTATCACTTATTGTATGTATAATTTTATTTTTTTAACAGCTAAATATTAACCCAAATACTTATGTCAAGATTTGAACCTTGGTCTTCTACTGATGAGGCAAAAGCCTCCACCAAGTGGGCTAGCCCCACATTGACAATTGTATTTAGAACTTGACATGACATAAGTAACTGAATACTACTAATTAATAAATTTTTGTTACTAATTAAATTAAGAGGGATTCGATCAACGAGATCTTAAGATATGCAAGCAAGAACAGATTACCAGAAGGACTTAAAGAACAAATGTTGGCACATATGCAACTCAAATTCAAGACAGCTGAGCTGCAACAAGAAGAAGTCCTTGAGGATTTGCCGAAAGCGATTAGATCAAGCATTGCTCAGCATCTGTTTAGAAAAACTGTTGAGAAAACTTACCTATTTAAAGGGATTTCAGAAGATCTTAGCAGCCAATTGGTTACAGATTTGAAAGTTGAATATTTTCCACCTAAAGTTGAAGTTGTACTACAAAATGAGATTCCAACTGATTTCTATATAATCGTTTCTGGAGCCATGGTAACTGAAAATCTTAATTATTTTCTCTTCTTTAACTTAACGCGTATTATATATATATATTATAAACTAGGCCTTTTTATTATATCATAACTGAATGGGTCGAGATTGAAATGCCACATCAAAATGGAATGGAGCATGTAAGTTTATTTCTCTTTTCTTTTGATCATTAGATAGATATCAAGATGTAAATTAATTCTGTACATGGTTAGTTATCATCAATAGAGATTCATTTCATTTTTGTGTGTATAGTTCTTGACAAAGTTAGGGCCGATGGACATGTTTGGTGAAATCGGTGTGTTCTTCAACATCCCTCAACCTTTCACTGTAAGAAGCAAGAAACTTTCTCAAGTGGTTCGAATCAGCCATCATCACTTCAAGCAATTTGTGCAGCCACTTTATAGTGATGGAAAGACAATCATGTCTAATTTCACTCAGGTTCATTCGATCATTTATCTCTTAAAAGATTTTCAAAAAAAATCTAAAAAGTTTAATTAGTAAGTAAGTAGTGACTAAACACACATATATAATGTTGGTTAACTTAATTAATTATTTCAGTATTTGAGGGAGTTAAATAAGGAGGTTCAAGATGAGATACCATTCTTAGCAGACCTTCTTCTTGGCGACTTAGATACCGAGGTTAACTAACTGTTATAGTAATATTCATCTGTTTAAATATTAATTAGGTACATATATGCAAAAATGTATATCTATGCATCTTGTTTAATTAATTAATGGTAATTAAATGGAACAAAAAACGAAAATTTGCAGCCAATGGGATCTGTTGACGAGTCAAGAAACAATGCAACATCATATCATGACCAAGAATATAATCAAGCAGGTTGGTGATTAATTTCAATACACATTTTATTACAATAAACATACAATATATGGTTAATGGTAACAACAGAATATATATATAATATATTCAATTGTTCATGACATGTGCTGCAGGGACACCCGATAATGAAACTTCAAGATCATCAATTCCACTGAGGGTGATCATTCATGGGCATCATCCATCCGAGGAACGAACCGACACCGGAAAAGTAGTCCAGCTACCGGATTCGGTAGAGGACCTATTGGAGTTGGCAGGTAATAAGCAATGTGGTTACTTTTGTCATATATAGGAGTTGAACTCATTGTCTTGCGTACATACAATTGTGAGCAAATGTGGTACCAAAGGGGGCCAAGTCCCTTCGAAATTGAAATTTTATCATGGATTTTTTTTAAAAAAATTATAAGTTTTTGAATTTTGCCCCCTTTTGAATTTGTTTTTCATGATATTTTTAATTTTGTTCCCTCTTACGAGTAAAAAATTTTATGATACCGCCTCTGATTGTGAGTGAGTGTTTTAACTAATAATATGACATCGTTGCTGTGTGTGATGCAGCGATGAAATTGGGGAAAATAGGGACTATCATTCTAATGAAGGATGGGTCTCAAGTAGAAGATGTTCATGCTTTAAGAGACAATGATCACTTGTTTATATGTTGATATATAAGTATATATCTCTATGTGTGTATGTTTTCTACCCGATGACCAATGTGTTACTCTTTGAAGTGGTGAATTAGTGATCTTACAGTTATGTGATGTTGGATATTGAGTTATTTTGTAACGGAAAAGAAATAAAATGAAGATATGGAACTCATCTTTTAAAAGAATGATTCATTCTACAAGTTTAATCGAAGATGTGACACCAAAATAAAAAGTAACTCGTGTTTTTATGTGATTTTGTCATGCATGTTTACAATTTGTTAACACCAAAATATAATATAATTTGCTATGTACATATTGTAGCAATAATAAAAAAAAAATATATGACAATATAGGCTATTAAAATACAAATAACATGATTTCGATAACAATAATATGTTGTGTTGCAAACATAAATAAAATAAAGTAAAAAGTTTGCGATGGATGTATATTAAACGTCAAAAGAGGCTTCATCACATGTACAAAGAAATAGATTATAACAAACGGATCTGTAAAATTGGACTTCTAAAAATTAAAAATTTAGGGATCATCGGTGCAAGTGAACTTGAAAAAAAACTGAAATTGTATATGCATACAAATGAAAAGGACCATTGTTGAAAAAGTTTAAAATCTATAGGGGTCATTGTTGTAATAAACAAAAATGAATTAAAAAACAAAAATAACTCCACGGCTCGACATTCGGTAAGTTCATTTTATGTATACTACTATATAGAATTGATGTACGTTTTGATTTATTGTTTTTTCTTTTTTTCTTTTTCCCTGAACAGCGATGTATGTTTGTATTTAGATTTTCAATTTATTTTATAAGTGTGTGGAAATTAATACTTGTGTCTTTAAAAATGAAAATTTCAGATTTCACATGCAATAACCTAAAAGCAGTCATTCTTTTTTATAGATAACGATAAATACTTACCCATTTCCTCCGGAACAGAAGTGAAACGGGCGGGCGAAATGACGTGAGAGAAAGAACCTCTTGGTGGAGTCCAGTCCCTGGGCGGCTCTCGGTTCTTGAGCATGTTGGGGGATTAGGCGGCAGTTGAAAGAGCTGCTCGAAAGCTTGACGAAGAAGCGAAAAAGGCCTATATAAATTGGTAGCCCTACTTGAATATGCATTTGAGATCAAAGTCGCAGCCCCAAAAAGGTCATTGTGTAAAAATGGTTGAAAGAGAAGCCTCAGCTCCTAGCCTCATTTTCAAGCTCGAGCTCCAAGCCTCTAACCACAGCCTAGCTTGAAACTTTTTTGCCAAAACATACCCTTAAAAGTTTCCTTTCAACAGTGTGATAGATAAAGTTAAAAGAACGAATTTTACTAAATTTTACTTGAGATGTAGCTATATTATTAAAAACTATATTGTGATATGGATTGTTTTTAATATTATTGAATAAATGAATGACTATATATAACCATATACAAATGACTCACCAAGTAAAAGAATACTACTTATAAAGAAACTAAAAGCTACTAAATTAATAAAATATATTAATATTAATATATAAATATAATACAATAGAAACTAATTACTTAAACTAGGTAATATCCAATATAATACCCTTAAGATGATATATTAGAAGCATTTATCATTTTTTTTATTTTTTTTATTTCATTTTTATCATATAAGATACTTTAAACTAAACTTTTTTTGATTTTTAAAAGCAAATTAATCAACATTACTTTTTTTTAATTTTAATAAATCAAAAAATACTGTTCTAAAGATTTGAACTTTGATTTTTTTCATAAAAATCAAAAATTTTACTAAGTGAGTTAACTTTGTACCGATGTTAAAAAAATAAAAAAACATTAAAATAAAAAATAGTAATATAATAATAATAATAATAATAGTACTCGAAATAAATAATAGTATCTCTAAATATATATAAAGAGAAACCTTAATTTCAAAATGAGAAGTTTTGACCTTTAGATGAAGCTCAACTTTTAATTAGAACCATTAGATCAAAATGCTGATGTCATATACCTTTTATAACTTTTTTAGATTTAATTTTAATATAATAAATTTAAATATGGTCATTAATTATGGAAAGTAATTTCCTACATTTTATAATTATAGAAAGTAATTAATTTAATGATATAATTATGGAAAATAATCCTAAACTTTATATTATTTCTTAAAATCACTTTTTTGTTTTTTTTATCAAATTATGATTTTATATATGTTTTATCATATAACGTAATAAATGTTAGTTATAGTTATAGTATTTAATTTATATGTTAATATCTTATAATATTTAAATAAAAGATATTTATGATCTTTATATGGTGTCTATAATCATCAAAAATAAAAAAATTATAAAAATGACAACATCACCGTTTTTCAACATATTTTATTTAATATTGTTAAATTAATAAAATGATACAAATGTAATATGAAGATTAGGTATGTGGATAATTGATCACTAGAATCTTTGTTCCCTTTTTTTATATCTACATCATGTAATTCTTTTTTTACATATATTTTAATTTATAAATATGTGAATATCTCAATTGATTGATCATTCAGCAAAATAGCCAAGTATATATACACGTACAATTCTGTCTACCATGAGCTATCTATGGAAATACAATAAGGAATGAGCTGTACAAGGAATAATATATAATATACAAAATATACTCAATCAATACAATATATTCGGTTGAATATATGTGCAGTTAATATTCCCCCGCAGTCGGAGCAGTGGATTGAACGCACAGAGCGGACTTGAAACGGTTAAACAGTTGCTTTGGAAGTCCTTTTGTGAAGAGATATGCGTATTGATAATCAGCCGGTATATGTAGGACACGAATGTCTCCGATACGAACCTTTTCCCGGACAAAGTGAATATCAATTTCTATGTGTTTTGTGCGTTGATGTTGAACTGGGTTTCCAGATAGATAGACGACAGAAACATTGTCACAAAAGATGATAGTCGCATTACGAGTAGGAATATGTAATTCAAGCAGTAAGTTGCGAAACCAACTTGTTTCAGCGGCTGTATTTGCGACACCTCGATATTCCGCTTCAGTACTTGATCTTGAGACCGTGTGTTGTCGTTTAGAGGACCATGAAACCAAGTTGTCACCGAGGAAAACACAGTAGCCCGAGGTTGAGCGTCTTGAGTCTGGGCATCCTCCCCAGTCAGCATCAGAGTAAACCGTCAATTTGAGTGATTTGGAGGGACGAATGTGTAGGGCTTGGTCGGTTGTGCCTTTCAAATATCAAAGTATCCGCTTTAAATACTGAAAATGAGGTTCCCTGGGAGCATGCATGAAGAGGCAAACCTGCTGAACTGAATAAGATATGTCGGGTCTAGTGAATGTTAAGTATTGTAAGGCACCTTCTAGACTCCGATAAAGCGTTCCATCGGTTAACGGAGTGCCGACATGGGCACTCAGTTTTGAGTCGGTGTCACATGGAGTGTTGCATGGCTTGCATGTGGACATGTTCGCGCGGGCAAGAATGTCACGAATATAAGTTTTCTGAGATAGTTGTAGGCCATGTTTACTGCGGGTGACATGTATACCCAAGAAATGATGAAGATTGCCCAAATCTGTCATAGCAAACTCGGAAGACAGAGAAGTTATGATTTGTTGAAGAAAGGTATCATCCAAGGCCGTGAGAATAATATAGTCCACATATAATAATAAATAGGTTGTGTGATGAGCTTGGCGATATACGAACAGGGATGTATCACATGAAGCACTTCGAAAACCACATCTAACAATGAAGGTGGCAAATCATTGATACCAGGATCGTGGAGCCTGTTTGTAACGTATGTTGAAATTATGAGAATATTCCAATACATTTATACGGCCTCATATCTATGAACTTTTAGGGTCGCACGCGAAGAATGAGGAGGGCTTAGTTGAACTTCATAAGAATAACAAATATCCATTGTAAAAGATAATAACTAGAGGTTTCTAAAATTGGTTTTTAGAAAGTTTCCAAAAATATATTTGGAAATGACTAGCGGGTCGAACCGGGTCAAAATCGGATCGGGCACCTAAGCACCATGGGCCAATCCATTTGACCATGGGCCAAACAAGATTGACCCGTATACCCCATGGGGTTGGTCACACACAAAAGAAAGAAAAGGGAAAAAGGGTTGTTTCCTTGTCCCACATTGATTGGGAGAAGGAAACTTAAGGGTTTTCTATTCTTATAAATAGAAGCCAAAAACTCTTTTTCCATTCAATTCTCTCTTCTTCCTTGTGAAGCATGGTCGAATTGTCTGCTTGGTTTGGTAGTTCATTGGCATCGCTTTGGGCTTAGTGTTGAGATTGAGCAGGTAAGGTCGACTGGAATGTTTGTGGGTGAGTAAACATGGTGGTTTGTAAGTCATTCTCGAGTGGTGAGTAGTCACATAATGGGTTTAAATGAGAGAACGGGGGAAAGATGTTTCATCAAAAGTAACATGTCTAGAAAGAATGGTTTTACCGGTGGTGAGATTGAGACACCGATATCCACGATAATCTGTGGGGTATCCAAGAAAAACACATGGGGAGGATCGTGGAGCAAGTTTGTGAGGACGGGTATGTTGAAATTATGAGAATATTCCAATACATTTATACGGCCTCATATCTATGAACTTTTAGGGTCGCACGCGAAGAATGAGGAGGGCTTAGTTGAACTTCATAAGAATAACAAATATCCATTGTAAAAGATAATAACTAGAGGTTTCTAAAATTGGTTTTTAGAAAGTTTCCAAAAATATATTTGGAAATGACTAGCGGGTCGAACCGGGTCAAAATCGGATCGGGCACCTAAGCACCATGGGCCAATCCATTTGACCATGGGCCAAACAAGATTGACCCGTATACCCCATGGGGTTGGTCACACACAAAAGAAAGAAAAGGGAAAAAGGGTTGTTTCCTTGTCCCACATTGATTGGGAGAAGGAAACTTAAGGGTTTTCTATTCTTATAAATAGAAGCCAAAAACCCTTTTTCCATTCAATTCTCTCTTCTTCCTTGTGAAGCATGGGTCGAAATTCTCTACCCTTTTGTCTAAATAATTTTGAGTTAGCTTTTCTAGTTATTTTTATATTCGGTGGGTATTTAGTTATAACGGTGAAGTTATAGCTAGCACTTATCTAAGTGTCGAAGAACCG
This sequence comes from Erigeron breviscapus, assembly GCA_034093135.1. NCBI lineage: Eukaryota > Viridiplantae > Streptophyta > Magnoliopsida > Asterales > Asteraceae > Erigeron > Erigeron breviscapus. The sequence continues at coordinate 201,957,226 of CM067167.1, read as the reverse complement.
TTTGTGTGTACGAGTCTTTAGAGGAGTTCCTACACTTGGGCTCTAGTACGTGACGGAGTTCTCTTCTCCGGGTTTCTACAAAGAGGTTAGGTTTCTTTCTTTGTTTATTTATTTATTAATTAGTTGGTTATATTGCATGCATGATAGAAAGTTTTAGGGAATTAATTAGTTAATTATTTTATTAACTTATTCCGCATATATAATTAGTTAGGTTAATTAATTATTGCATAAATGAATTAAACTAGATTAATTTATTTGCTTAATTAATTAATCGTAACTAATTAGGATGTTCATGTTTTATTAAAAGGTTTTTAGTTAAACGTTTTCGAGTCAAATTAGTTTTGAATTCGACTCCCCTTTCCAAGGGGAAGTCGAATTCGACTTTCATATATATTTAGGGTTTCGAATTCTACAACCCTTTAAGGGAAGTTGAGTTCGACTAGGATTAATTAAATTGATTTTTAATTATTTACACTTTAAACCCTAAGTTTTGAATAAACTAATTTGAAGTCCTTTCAAATTATGAACATCCATTTTAGATACAAAGAGTTGTATAGTTAATAAAATTCCAACAGTGGTATCAGAGCGCAGGCTCATGCGTGGTATAATCACTAATAGTAATACAATTCGTTAGGTTTTTCGAATTGTATATAATTGGTTGAATTAACCCGTATGTGCGTACCGGGTCGGTTCACCCATGTGACTACTATGAATTTTGTTTTTATTATATGCCTATGTACATGCACCCATAGCCATGACCGTAGTCACTAAAGAAATAATATAGGATATTGCTATGCGTAAACCCATTTTAGTCCATACGTTTTATTAGTAGTGATCGTTGATTGTTTCTCAAGTTTTATTTTTCAAATGAGATTGAAATGATATGTGTTTATTTTAGAGAAAATAAAATTTGGATTTTGAGAAAATAAAATTAATTTTTGAGAGAATTAAATTAATTTTTATAAATGTCTTTTAAATTAAATTAATGAGTAATTTTAATTTCTTGAAATCGAAAATTGAGTTGCATACTCAAAAGGAAAATCTTGAGAAACGGAAATCATTTCGAGCTTATTTATATTGATACTAGTTGTCGAAGTAAGTGGGAGCTCGATAACGGATCACGAAAGTAATAGACGTGGTAACTTGTTTTAGTTGGAACTACATGTAGAATTATGGACTAGTTTATGCATGTAGATATATATATGTGTTAATATGGTTTAAAAGATGCATGTTGGTTTTAAACCCTAGAGATTAAAGAACATATATAAATTAGTTTTAATGGGAAACTTGGTTTTTGAATTAAAACTAAAATGAGTTTTGTAAAATAAGAGATTTTGAGAAACTCGAAATAAAGTTTTACGAAATGAATCAAAATTAAGAAAGAGTTTTTAATTTCATGCATTATTTGTTTGTGTTGTTCTTTTATGCCTTAGACGTCACAAACATATTTCGTAGAACTTAATAGGTTAAAGTTGTTAACTTGAGTAGGTGCAAGTAATTTGTTTTGAATGCATGCGAAACAAATTGTCATTAGGCTAATTTATTAGTCTAAACTATTCTACCCTTATAAAGAAATCCCTGCCATCCTATGAGAAGCACCCGACCGTCTACGCTCCCTGTTGCTCTGGACCGTTGCCTAAGCCATAGATAGACACGGGGTGGTCCTTCATGTCTGCCCATCCCAGTTACCGGACATGGACAACCACACGCCACCTTATAGGCGGATTTTGCTAGGTCGTCTTGGACCGTTGCCTAGGTACTAGTCTGCAAGGATGAGACTAAACATGCCATTAGATCAAGTAGTGATCGAAGTCTCATTAAGAGTCATAGTGTACGATTGGTTGCAAACTGGCCTTATTGATAAACGAACATGTGGTCGTCCGGACCGTTGCCGGATACACGTGACGTGGACTCAATTTGGTTCTTTAAGCTTTAACTAATTAGAAGATTTTGTTTTGAAATCTTTGGGTAGCTATAATAGTTAAAGATAAATATCAATTGCTAAAATGAGAACCTAGTTTAATTAGTAACCTCCGCTAGTTGTTAAATGTTATTTGAATTATCTTATTAATATCTTTGCTAGATAATGAGAAGCTAAATGAGAGCGACTTCAATATCTGACTTGAGATTTATTCTTGAGGCGTGAGAAGAAGTTGCATTTTCTTGATGTTTTCTCCGGTAACAAATACACTACTGCTATCTTGTATTCTCTAGTAATACGATGAGCAAAGTGAAATTGTTTATTTGTCTTGTGATTGCAATATACCTTTTGATGATCAAAAGGAGTCGAGCATTCGAAAGCTCACTTCATGGCTAGAAAGTTTGTAGTGTGTTCGAGAAACAAGCTCACTATAAAGCCATGTTAATGTTGCATACGATAAGACAATCTATGTAACCTTATGAAGCGAGTACATGGAAAGATCACGACGACTTATGTCACCTATATGGAGTTTGGGACGAATTTATAATTCACCGACCAAACTCTACGAGCATATTCAATGTTCCAAGGTGAAATAAGAATATGTTAAGTTGCATCAAGATTTGAAGGAAACTAATGGAGCTATGCTAGGCAAAGCTCTAGTTGTGATAAGTATGGAGAAGTCGAGAAACCCGATAGAAGGTACAAGAGGTAGAGTGAATAACAAGTGTGTTTTGTCTTCCCGATGACATTTCTTAATCTAAGAAAGGGAACAAGAAGAGTTCTTGAGAGATACTACCTATAACCAATGTGGTTTAGATAGGTCATTTGGAAGTGAAGCAATTTTGACTATCTTACTAGCAAGATTATGTCGAATAAAAGCTTTGCTAAATAAAGTATCTATTTTGATTATATGTTTTCCTAAGATGGATGACACTAGTTGTCAACCTAAGATTTATTGAGTTGTTCAATATCGGAAAACAAGTAGGAAATGCAAGACTCGAGATTCTAGAATCACAACCTTGAAGAGCATGTCGGATTTTACCTAAGTGATCGAATATTGATCTAGTCTTGTCATTTGAACGAGAATTGTTCTTGGTCTTTGGAATGCCGTATATACAAAATTTTGAATATGTATTCGAAATTTTCTAAAAGTATTACACTTAGTTGTTTTGCTTATATATGACGTCATAAATTCCTACTCATTGATAATCAAAAGTTTTATTTTGGATCATACGCGTGAAAATAGAAATGCCTTGCATTTCATTTGTCTTCACCATTATATGAAACATACAAGATATGGTTTCAAGATGATCTAAAGTAACTTCATCCCTTTTGGTTAAACCTTATTCCAAGTAATGGAAGGTTATACGATATGGCATTAATAAGAGTTATCTTGCTTTATGACTAATAATAATGATTCGTGAATCAATCAAAAGTTAGCGTTGATTGATAAAATATCTTCATGGTTTCCACGATAAGTGAAACATATCAAAATCAAGGATTGCTACAATTCTTAATTCAGTGGGAGCGGTGTAGATCTTGAAAGGGTTCAAGAGACACGAATCACAACCTTCTTATGATTAGCCATTACGCGTGGTAGGCCTTAGAGTGTAAGCTCAGAGGCGCAGCGGATTTAGGTTAAACCGAATATCTACATGTTGGATTAGTAGGTGTTAATCGAAAGATCCATATAAGTGATGATTGAAAGCTTGTAAAGTTGCAAAGCATTCGGAGTCAGTGAGATTGATTTCTGAATCCAACTTAAAGCTTGTCTTGAAGTAACAAGATACTAATTGCCCTAAGCTATGAGTTTTAAGCAATAAAAGGTCACCATAAGCGAGGACAATAAATGGTGCAACCTAAAGGTTATTCTAAACCTTTATATAGTATCTTGAGAACTTCAAATCATCAACAATCCGAATGTTCTCTTTAGAAGCATAATGGATTAACGCTTCTTTATTGGTTAATATAAACACAATTGAGGTATTGTGTATAGACTTGGAATTTAATCTATGAATATTAGCTTAAGTAAGATTACATGATCGTGTCTAGAATTGTCTCTAGATAAGTGTTCACTTTAGATGAACCTCATGACATGAAGTTTCTTGGTCATGTCATAAATCATGTGTATAATTCAAATAAGTTGGTTAGCTTGTCTAAACCATTTTCGAGATCCAAGAGTCTTGGATTGTCGATAGGCGGAAAGGAATAAATTCCTTATGGACGAAAGAGATATATGAGTTCTTCATAAAATCTCCTTGGTAGTAGTTCATTATTTGGAATAATAGAATATATCGCCCCTCTAGAGGCATATAGAAACGTCTTGTGGGATATATGATATTTTATCATATCATATTTACGAGATGCTTGCGATACGCTTGAGAGAGATCGCGTGGATATTCTAAAAGGTTCAATACAAGTGATGGATTAAGCAAGACCCCTAAGGGAAAGGCATATTCTTGGTTAATGTGAATTAACTAAGAGTTTGGGGTTAGATTTGCTGATTAATCACGTTGTGATAAAATTTTAGTATTTGAATATTGGAACCTATCGGAAGTGTTGAATGAGAATAATAGCATTCTTATTCATACGCCCCGAGTTCTATATTTTCATGCTTAAAACCAATCCATGAGTCATGAAAATGATTCTAAATACGTTGCCCATTACCGCTCATTGATTACGGGAGTAATAATGAATAAAGGTAATTGTGAGAGATGATATATTATTTGCGTTGCGTAAATAATGTGTATAGAGGTACAATCATTTCACAAGTATTCAAGAGAGAGAGTTGAATATTGGGATTAGACCCATTCCTCAAGTAATCATGTGGATCATGTTGACATGCATGAATCTTGAGAAGTGGTAGTGTCTAGTTGTCCTTCGACTTGAGACACATAGGCGTGTCCCGGAGTACATAATCTCATGCTTTGATTCAATATCGAACCCGGAACTTAACCGACAGTAGTAGGGCTGTTTTGGGTGTGAGGTGAAATATGGAAGGGACGTATGTTGTCAAGAAAGGATTTGTTCGCCAAAGAGTTGGAAAGATATCACGCGGCCACTCGATGAAAGGAACTGATTAAGTGCATGGCCATGCCCCGAGTACATTACTTATGAATGTGTTTCTAAGTAATTGTATTTTGGATTGTTTCACCTTTTCAGTAGATCGAGCAATATGTCGAAGTTATATGAGCGTCGCTTGATCCGCGCCTCATGACTCGATGTGATATCGGAAACATATAGGGAGGATTAGACATTGTACCAAAGCATTAAAAGAGTTTAATGTACAACATCTAGAAGTTGATGTTGGTTCCCGTCACGGAATTATATTCATACATATTTGGGGGCATCGTCGTGTTGCTAGACGAACGTTCGGTGTCAGTATACTTGACGTATGTTGGGATGATTCTCATATTGGAAATATCCTCAAGTGGGAGTGTTGAAATTATGAGAATATTCCAATATATTTATACGACCTCATATCTATGAACCTTTAGGGTCGCACGGGAAGAATGGGGAGGGCTTAGTTGAACTTCATAAGAATAACAAATATCCATTGTAAAAGATAATAACTAGAGGTTTCTAAAATTGGTTTTTAGAAAGTTTCCAAAAATAGATTTGGAAATGACTAGCGGGTCGAACCGGGTCAAAATCGGATCGGGCACCTAAGCACCATGGGCCAATCCATTTGACCATGGGTCAAACAAGATTGACCCGTATACCCCATGGGGTCGGTCACGCACAAAAGAAAGAAAAGGGAAAAAGGGTTGTTTCCTTGTCCCACATTGATTGGGAGAAGGAAACTTAAGGGTTTTCTATTCTTATAAATAGAAGCCAAAAACCCTTTTTCCATTCAATTCTCTCTTCTTCCTTGTGAAGCATGGGTCAAAATTCTCTACCCTTTTGGTAGAGGTAGAGAATTTTGAGCTAGCTTTTCTAGTTATTTTTATATTCGGTGGGTATTTAGTTATAACGGTGAAGTTATAGCTAGCACTTAGCTAAGTGCCGAAGAACCGTTCGTGTGTACGAGTCTTTAGAGGAGTTCCTACACTTGGGCTCTAGTACGTGACAGAGTTCTCTTCTCCGGGTTTCTACAAAAAGGTTAGGTTTCTTTGTTTATTTATTTATTAATTAGTTGGTTATATTGCATGCGTGATAGATCGTTTTAGGGAATTAATTAGTTAATTGTTTTGGTAGGTAACATATTGTGCAAGTATGCGGCTGTGTGGGCGGCTTCGACCCAATATGTGGTAGGGACGGAGGCATGGGTTAAAATGGAGAGCATGATTTCGTTTATTCGTCGTATCATACGTTCGGCTTTTCCGTTTTGTTGAGACGTGTGAGGACAGGAAAAACGGAATTGCATACCATTAGTGGCAGCAAAGGTTTTGAATGTGTGTTATTGAACTCTCCACCATTATCACACTGAAAGGATTTAATTTGAAGATGAAATTGAGTTTTAATATAGGTGTAAAATTTGATAAATTTGGTTACAGTTTCGGATTTGAAACGAAGTGGGAATAACCATGTGTAATTTGTGAAATCATCAATCAAGATCATATAATATTTATAGCCAGTATTAGAAACAATGGGTAATGTCCACAAATCACAATGTATGATATCAAATGGTAGGATAGTATTAGAATTGGATAAAGCAAAAGGTAATCGTTTATGTTTAGCAAGTTGACAAGAATGACAAGAATTGTTGCAAGAAAATCCATAATGGAAACTCCCGGGTGGCCAAGGCGTGAGTGCCAGGATTCGGGAGCAGAAACAACAAAAGCAGAAGGTGCGGTTTGAGCAGGTGCAGTGACGGGATAAAGATGGTGGTCACTGTCGTGTCGACTCAGGATTCGCCCAGTCTTGTAATCCTTCACAGAGAAACCAAAAGGATCAAATTCCACAGAGACAGAGTTATCAGTGGTAAATTTTCGGACGGAAATAAGGTTTTTAATGACATCGGGGGTATAAAGGGAGTTGTTTAAATGAAGGTTATTTTGTTCATTGGGGAAGTATGCGTGGCCTGATCCAAGTATTTGCATGTTCTGACCATTTCCGACTAAAATAGATTTAATGGAAGTAATGTTGGGATTTCATTAACCGAATAATATAAAATGGGTCGGGTGACCGACCCGGTTTGGTGACAAATCAAAACTTTACAAAACAACGGAAGCGTGTGAGAATTGGATCCTGTATTTTCGACCCTTTTGTCGGATCCAGACTCGTTTGGAGGTTCCTCGTCGCCCATAGTCGAGAGGAGAAGATGAAAATCTGGTGAGGGTGGAGGCCGTAGCCTTTAGTGTCGAAAAGAAAGGATGGCAGGAGCGTATTGTTCTGATACCATGTAAATATGTGAATATCTCAATTGATCGATCATTCAGCAAAATAGCCAAGTATATATACACGTACAATTCTGCCTACCATGAGCTATCTATGGAAATACAATAAGGAATGAGCTGTACAAGGAATAATATATAATAAAATATACTCAATCAATGCAATATATTCGTTTGAATATATGTGCAGTTAACTAATTTTGTTATATGTAAATAAATATATCATTATTGTTTTTCAATACTTTTTATTTACAATTTGTCAATATAAAATATCATAAAATATTAGTATTGTATTAGTTATATATGTACGCGGGATATAATCTAGTTGACTGCAAAAGAATTAATAAATAAATAGCTTCAAAAAAAAGTACTCGTAATAAATAATTGTAATTTTTTTTTAACAGTTAGTCGGTATTCGACATCAGGGAATACCTCACCGTATAATGGTGAAGCCCTGCACGTACTCTAAACTACGAGATGTAGACCATAAGCCGTTACAGGTGATTCAGGGGAAAAAACCAACAGACTTGTCACTCATGAGAGTCGAACCCAAAATCTGTGGAGAAAAACCAGGGATGCATCTGCGAGTTGAACTAGCTTCATTTGCGATAAATAATTGTAAATAGCTTCAAAGGAATGACTGTCACGTGGCATTCAAAGCGTGCGGTGGGCCTCACACAAGGGACCGAAACGAAAGAAAAACTGCAGATGTGCGTGCATAGAAAATGATCAGAAAAAGAGAGCCGTTGGATGGGTAAAAGGAATCTGCGAATGAGAGCCGTTGGATCATAAAGCTTCTACCTCATAGACACCTATGAATCACAGGATCAAGTAATGATTAGAAACCCAAGTACACTACAGTACTCTTTTTTTTTTTCTACTGTATTTCCTTTACTAATTACTCCGTATAATATACAATATATATATTTTTTTTATTTTTGAACGACATAATCTTTAATTATCTACATATACAATATATATAATTAAATTATTTGTCATCGCCTTTACTTAGGGTGGTAAAAACATCGGTTCATTTTAGTGAAAGTAAAGTAAGATGATTTGTTAAAAATATATATATATTTAAATTATTTTTTATTTAAAAAACCACTTGTAATAAAAACTTTTGTTGTTTACAAAAATATATTATGACCAACGACATCTTCAGTCTGTGTTTCATAGTGACACTTATAACTAGTATTTTAGACAACTATCTTATATAGAGGGAAAAAACTTTTGTTGTTAAGAGCATCTCCATTTGTAATATCGATTTTTCTTCTTGCCATTTATCGTTTATTTTCTAGATATAAAATGCTATTGTAGAGACTATTTTAATAATCAATCATAAAGATCATATGTGATTATGTAAATACTAGAAATGGAGAGATTAAAATGAAAATTTATGTAAAATAAAGAACTTTGAAGTATGTCTTATAATTTCATTTATCTTATGGTATAAATTATTTTTATGATTTAGACAACTATCTTATATAGAGGGAAAAAACTTTTGTTGTTAAGAGCATCTCCATTTGTAATATCGATTTTTCTTCTTGCCATTTATCGTTTATTTTCTAGATATAAAATGCTATTGTAGAGACTATTTTAATAATCAATCATAAAGATCATATGTGATTATGTAAATACTAGAAATGGAGAGATTAAAATGAAAATTTATGTAAAATAAAGAACTTTGAAGTATGTCTTATAATTTCATTTATCTTATGGTATAAATTATTTTTATGATTTAGACAACTATCTTATATAGAGGGAAAAAACTTTTGTTGTTAAGAGCATCTCCATTTGTAATATCGATTTTTCTTCTTGCCATTTATCGTTTATTTTCTAGATATAAAATGCTATTGTAGAGACTATTTTAATAATCAATCATAAAGATCATATGTGATTATGTAAATACTAGAAATGGAGAGATTAAAATGAAAATTTATGTAAAATAAAGAACTTTGAAGTATGTCTTATAATTTCATTTATCTTATGGTATAAATTATTTTTATGATTTTTTGCTTAGGAAAAAGCTTTAGAAAATTAGTACGACAAAAAAAGAATATAAGAATGTGAATACGACAAAATAAAGGTGTGAATACAAATTATTTTATAAAAAAGAAAAAAATGATTGCAGTGAAAATAAGTACAGAAGAAACAAACAAAACGAAAAAAGGTTAGTAGGCAATTAAAAGTGGGTTAAAGGAGGTACACCAACATCATCATGATTGAACTTCATTACACTTAACGAAGGTTAATTATTAATTTTGAGGAGTATAAAGAATGCTTTAAAATTTTAGGTGGGTTCAAAAAAGTCAAATAACGATATAACATCTCCTATTGTGTTTTTTAAACAAAGTTAAATTTTTGGACGCCAATTTACCTCCCAGGCATCCAAATTTTGTCGGAATCCGATATCTTTTTAGGACTGAATGAGTATTATTTATGTAAAGACGACTCACTTTTTTATAACGACGAGTTAATTGTTAAATTATTACTTTATTAGATAATCCACATTGACATACAAACGAACATTATACAAACCTCGAACTCACGTTCCACGTACCACGCACACTCGTTATCACCCCAAAAAACCCTGTAGAGATTACTGCTAAAAGGAAAATTCTTGGGATGAAAGCTTGAACCTAGAATTGAAACAACTCATCTCTCGTTTGAAAGTAGGTACGAAAACAACTCCTTTCAAAGTGTATTTGGCAAAAGAGCTATAATAATTTAACAATCAAAGATGAGCTTAAATTTCATTAACACAAATAGTATTTAAGTTAAGTTACATCCAATTAAACTTTATACAATTATTAATGGATTTTTAACTTGTAATTTAAGGCACACATAAGTATGAAATTAACGCATCAATATTTTTCTCATGAAAATTTAAGAATTTACATATTTTTTAATAAAAATATAGATATTTTTTTAAAAAATTTAAAAAACTAGTACATTAATTACATTCTTAATTTTTTTAACATCATTTTTTTTATATACCATATATATTTTATTCCTAAATGATCCAAAGATTGATCTTTGCACTTATATCTTAAAAGATAAAGAACCACTTTAAAACTGTAGCCAGTGACAATCAATCCAGTTGGTTACATGTATGAGTTTTTCTCTCCTAATTTGAGTATGAATCTTGTGACTCACTAGTTTATGTAAGGTTTTTTTCAGAAATCATATTGTTGTAAAACATGACCAGTTAAGACAATATAGTCTCACTAAATGGTCTTACTTTTATATGATGAGTTAGATGTGATTCGAAAAATGTCATTCCAAAACATAGAAAACTGTTACATCAAATAGCCCTTACATGTGCCTTTATAATAAAATTTAGAAATCTCTTAAAGCACGTTTGATTCTTTTTTTCGAACATTCAGTTAGTATGCGACATCAGGGAAACCTCACCGTATAATGGTGAAGCCTTGCACGTACCCTAGACAACGAGATGTTGACCATGAGCCGTTACAAGTATTCGGAGGAAAAAACCCCAAGACTTGCCATCCCTAAGGATCGAACTCAAGACCTTGAGTAAAACCTGGGATGCCTCTGACCAGTTGGACTAGTCATCATTGGCTAAAGCGCGTTTGATTCATGATTGTTTTGGGAATGAATAAAATATATCAAAGAAATTGTTTTTTAGAAAATTGAAATTTAAAGAAATGATTTTTGTATTTTGGAAATACAAGGGATAAACTGAGTGAAACTATGAAAGACACCCCTAACAAATAAAGATTTTCTCAAATTAATAAATGTTTACATTCCCATGTTATTACAATATATTTTATAATAGGGTAAGAGTTTTTGTTAATGTGCATTAAATAGTTGTACACTTATCATAAAATTCAGGAATGAACTTTTACTATGGAAAAGTACAACGTTTTTATACACGTTAAATGAAGCACTAAGAGTTCCATTTAATTTGAACATCTAAATACATTAAAGAATGAGTATCCAATTCCATCAAAATATATAAACGAAACGCGACTTCACCATTTCTGGTAAGAAAAACGAAAGAGATGTTTCCCCGATATCCTAGTGAGACCTATTCGTAAAGTTAAGTTAACAACGTGGCATGACGGATGTACTTGCTATGTCACCTAGTTAACGGAGACAAACGCCGTTTGTTTTCGGTAGTGGTCGAAACTACTTCACGAGCTAAAATGTCAATATCGAAAAAGTGTATTTTAGTCGGTGTAATTAGACATATATAGTTACTGTACATTTAAAAAAAGTTACTGTACATTTAAACTGCAATATAGTTACTGTACATTTAAAAAAAGTTACTGTACATTTAAACTGCAACCATTAGTTAATAATATTTGAAATTAAGTCATTAATTCTGTTATTAAGAGAACAAATTATTTTTTCCAGCCGTATCAAAATTAACAATTATCTCAAATGTTAGGATATTTCAAAAACCGATGGTAACTACAAGTTTTATGATATTTATTATTTAAATTAAGTCATTAATTCTGTTATTAAGAGAACAAATTATTTTTTCCAGCCGTATCAAAATTAACAATTATCTCAAATGTTAGGATATTTCAAAAACCGATGGTAACTACAAGTTTAATAATATTTGAAATTAAGTCATTAATTCTGTTATTAAGAGAACAAATTATTTTTTCCAGCCGTATCAAAATTAACAATTATCTCAAATGTTAGGATATTTCAAAAACCGATGGTAACTACAAGTTTTATGATATTTATTATTTAAATTAAGTCATTAATTCTGTTATTAAGAGAACAAATTATTTTTTCCAGCCGTATCAAAATTAACAATTATCTCAAATGTTAGGATATTTCAAAAACCGATGGTAACTACAAGTTTTATGATATTTATTATTTAAATTACAAATAAAAAAACGATCCAAATTATTTTTTCTGTATGGCTGTGTAGTTTTATTAAGAATGGAAGTGAACCTTAAAACGTTAGATATTTTACAATTTACACATCTCGCAGCTAAGTAGAAACATTGTTGAATATTGCTTAAATTTAATCAGCCCAAATCGATCAGATTGGCAAGAGAACATCATATGAAAGATAAATGAAGTTTCACATCGACACTATAGTAAGTGGGCAACAAGTTGTGTCGCGACTCTTTTTTGTATAGGAAAACTAAAACGTTTAAAAACTATATTCATCGATCGTGACGTCATAACATTACTATGCATGACCCGTTGGACCCTTCCAAGTAGCTCGACGGCCTCAGGTACAAGAAACCCAAAGTATCAAATGCAAAGGGTATAAACACGTGTTGGTTGTCAAGGCACGCCTTCTCGTGTTTGGCCACTTTGCATGAAGCATCTTTTAAAGCAGCAAGACGGGCAATGAAGCAGCACCCTAAGCCCATAAGAGGAGAGACTCCTGTTAAATCCACAAATGCATGTTTTCCCCAGTACAACCAAAGACCAAAATGCTAGCGGGTGTGAGAGTAGATCCCTTCTAACGGGTCAGTCAAGTTCTTAGCAGAAATCTCTGTCCACCTAAAAGTATCAAAAAGAACATCCTTAACCAAATCGTGTCGGTAAAGAGTTTTTTATTAAGAATGGAAGTGAACCTTAAAACGTTAGATATTTTACAAGTTACACATCTCGCAGCTAAGTAGAAACATTGTTGAATATTGCTTAAATTTAATCAGCCCAAATCGATCAGATTGGCAAGAGAACATCATATGAAAGATAAATGAAGTTTCACATCGACACTATAGTAAGTGGGCAACAAGTTGTGTCGCGACTCTTTTTTGTATAGGAAAACTAAAACGTTTAAAAACTATATTCATCGATCGTGACGTCATAACATTACTATGCATGACCCGTTGGACCCTTCCAAGTAGCTCGACGGCCTCAGGTACAAGAAACCCAAAGTATCAAATGCAAAGGGTATAAACACGTGTTGGTTGTCAAGGCACGCCTTCTCGTGTTTGGCCACTTTGCATGAAGCATCTTTTAAAGCAGCAAGACGGGCAATGAAGCAGCACCCTAAGCCCATAAGAGGAGAGACTCCTGTTAAATCCACAAATGCATGTTTTCCCCAGTACAACCAAAGACCAAAATGCTAGCGGGTGTGAGAAATACAAGTGATAAACTGAGTGAAACTATGAAAGACACCCCTAACAAATAAAGATTTTCTCAAATTAATAAATGTTTACATTCCCATGTTATTACAATATATTTTATAATAGGGTAAGAGTTTTTGTTAATGTGCATTAAATAGTTGTACAATTATTTAACCAAATCGTGTCGGTAAAGAGTTTTTTATACATATTAATTTGTTGATAAACGCAAGCTTTATTTCCTTGTTTGTAAAGAGTTTTTTATATATATTAATTTGTTGATAAACGCAAGCTTTATTTCCTTGTTTGTAAAGAGTTTTTTATACATATTAATTTGTTGATAAACGCAAGCTTTATTTCCTTGTTTGTAAAGAGTTTTTTATACATATTAATTTGTTGATAAACGCAAGCTTTATTTCCTTGTTTGTAAAGAGTTTTTTATACATATTAATTTGTTGATAAACGCAAGCTTTATTTCCTTGTTTGTAAAGAGTTTTTTATACATATTAATTTGTTGATAAACGCAAGCTTTATTTCCTTGTTTGTAAAGAGTTTTTTATACATATTAATTTGTTGATAAACGCAAGCTTTATTTCCTTGTTTGTAAAGAGTTTTTTATACATATTAATTTGTTGATAAACGCAAGCTTTATTTCCTTGTTTGTAAAGAGTTTTTTATACATATTAATTTGTTGATAAACGCAAGCTTTATTTCCTTGTTTGTAAAGAGTTTTTTATACATATTAATTTGTTGATAAACGCAAGCTTTATTTCCTTGTTTGTAAAGAGTTTTTTATACATATTAATTTGTTGATAAACGCAAGCTTTATTTCCTTGTTTGTAAAGAGTTTTTTATACATATTAATTTGTTGATAAACGCAAGCTTTATTTCCTTGTTTGTAAAGAGTTTTTTATACATATTAATTTGTTGATAAACGCAAGCTTTATTTCCTTGTTTGTAAAGAGTTTTTTATACATATTAATTTGTTGATAAACGCAAGCTTTATTTCCTTGTTTGTAAAGAGTTTTTTATACATATTAATTTGTTGATAAACGCAAGCTTTATTTCCTTGTTTGTAAAGAGTTTTTTATACATATTAATTTGTTGATAAACGCAAGCTTTATTTCCTTGTTTGTAAAGAGTTTTTTATACATATTAATTTGTTGATAAACGCAAGCTTTATTTCCTTGTTTGTAAAGAGTTTTTTATACATATTAATTTGTTGATAAACGCAAGCTTTATTTCCTTGTTTGTAAAGAGTTTTTTATACATATTAATTTGTTGATAAACGCAAGCTTTATTTCCTTGTTTGTAAAGAGTTTTTTATACATATTAATTTGTTGATAAACGCAAGCTTTATTTCCTTGTTTGTAAAGAGTTTTTTATATAACGAGTCCTGAGGAGATAATAATATAATGCACACCACGTAGATAAGTGGGCAACAAGTTGTGTCGCGACTCTTTTTTGTATAGGAAAACTAAAACGTTTAAAAACTATATTCATCGATCGTGACGTCATAACATTACTATGCATGACCCGTTGGACCCTTCCAAGTAGCTCGACGGCCTCAGGTACAAGAAACCCAAAGTATCAAATGCAAAGGGTATAAACACGTGTTGGTTGTCAAGGCACGCCTTCTCGTGTTTGGCCACTTTGCATGAAGCATCTTTTAAAGCAGCAAGACCGGCAATGAAGCTGCACCCTAAGCCCATAAGAGGAGAGACTCCTGTTAAATCCACACATGCATGTTTTCCCCAGTCCAACCAAAGACCAAAATGCTAGCGGGTGTGAGAGTAGATCCCTTCTAACGGGTCAGTCAAGTTCTTAGCAGAAATCTCTGTCCACCTAAAAGTATCAAAAAGAACATCCTTAACCAAATCGTGTCGGTAAAGAGTTTTTTATACATATTAATTTGTTGATAAACGCAAGCTTTATTTCCTTGTTTGTAAAGAGTTTTTTATATAACGAGTCCTGAGGAGATAATAATATAATGCACACCACGTGAAAGATACAACACTTGATTGCATGAGTTTTTTTTATCTGCCATGAACACAATCATACCCAGAGAGGAATCAATCAGGAGTTTTTTTAGATAAAGCGTGTAAAAGGAATATCTTGACATTAGTTATTTACACCGATCAAATTTATGTATTTTTAATCTGGTTTCATAAAATATATCTCGGTATGCAACATCCATTTATATTGCTATTACATGAAGTAATACTCGTATAATTTACTTTAGTATAACTATTTTAGTTTATGATGTTGTTATCCCCTCCATTGCCTAAAACGAAAAGTAGAGATAGGCATGAGGTTATAACTTAATTTAGTCGAAGCTTTGTAAAAGCTTACATTCTCCTTGATACGATTAATAAATTGAACTCATCTCATAATAGGGTTACAATGCTACATCAAGCCATAAGCTACATCTCATAATATAGGGTTACAATGCTACATCAAGCCATAAGCTAATTGTACAATAAAAAAAGAAACACCTAAACTTATAAAGGTTTAGTATCTGGGGGTGTAACTTTTACATTTTTCCTATTGTGTGAATGTAGCTTTCATTTGGTTCATTGTATGTAACTAACCCGCTAAATTGAACGATTAATGTAAAAGTGTATACTTGGCAAACCATATGAGCTGCCACGTGTAAAAATTTTACATTAATCGTACAATTTAGCGAGTTAGTTATATACAATGAATCGAATAAAAGTTACATTCACACAATAAAAAAAATGTAAAAATTACTTACGCTCCCAGATACTTGACCCAACTTATAAACCATCCATGTAAATCAGTTCATACTTTGTTGATGTAGGATCATAACATATTAACATGTGACTTGTGTTAAACCCAATTTTCTTAAAATTTCGAGTCTATTTCTCATGCTACAACCCCATGAATATCATATAATCAAGAAGTAACATGACTTGCCTAATAAATGGGCAAAATGCTTGAGGTTTCCACCATTTTTAAATCAGTTACATTTATATCAACCTACATCACTCAACATCACCAACACTACCAATAGTCGTCGTCATCACTACACGTCACCGACACCATTAAACTGTCGTCGCGGTCGCCACCGTCGCATTGCGTGAATATCATGCTAGTTTTATATAACGGGTACATGTTGTGGTAAGATTAAGAAGTCTAAGAATATGTGTCGGTTTAGAGATGCAATGTGAATTTTGAGTTTTTATTAGAAAAATTATGATGTATCAGATAGCAGCTAAAGACGACTAAGGCCATTCCCAATAGAGCTCATCGTGAGCTCTTCCTCAGTTCATCGTGGAAGAAGCTATTGATAGCAACCTCATCGTGGGCGTTGTCGTCGTGGGAAGTCCCGGAGAAGAAGAGAATCGACGAGCTGATGAGGATATATATATATATATGTGTGTGTGTGTGTGTATTCATTTAATGGGTATGTTAGTGGGGTGGGGTTGGGGTGGCGTATAATATCTTTCATTTCAATTTAATCTTTGTATATGTATATATTAAATTAATTCTTATATATATATATATATATATATATATAAGTGGAAGAAGAGATAAGGAAGAAGTTTCTATTGGAAGGAGGTGTTCTTGAAGAGAAAAAAACTAATGTGGCGTTGATGTGTTGTGAGGAAGAGACTTTCTATTTGTTGGAGTCAAGTCACTCATAATTACAAGATAGATTTGAAGATGACAAACAACTCAAGAAATACTTAAGTCTTTGGTTCTGGAGCTGAGTCAGCTTGGATGGTTCCAAGCTGAGTCAGCCTGATCATCTTCACTGGAAGATGGTATCTCTCAAGCTGCATCAAAAGAAGAACAAGCACTTGGTCTAAATCAAAGATGAAGAACAAGGATAGAAGACCAGGCTGATGGGTGGAAATCAGCTTGGTTCTTACAGTCAGCTTGGAAGGTACATGTTCAGCCTGGAGTCTTGCAAGTGCTCCAGAGTTGTTGTAACTTTGTATATATCATCAATCAACTGGATAAGCACCAGAAAGGACATTCTAGAAGTGCCGGTTGTTGATTATAAACATTCTATGAGGTGTCCATTGTATTGTTGCTGCACGATCAACCTTGGTGAGCAAGTAGGGAACAAAAAGGACAATGTCACTGTCACCTAGTACTGATCAAGCAGAAGCCATTAGATCAAGACGCGTGAAAGAAATGGACGGCATCCAAGGCAGTGTTGATGCCTATATAAACCAGCCTTTGTGTCTCAAGAAGGTGTGCATCCAGAACATTAACTCTCACAACGATTAAAGCTATCAGCTTGGATCTGTGTTGTACTCAGCTTGGGCTAGTAGTTAATAAACAAAGTTGTAACTTCAGCAAATCTAACCCATTATCAAGAAAAATAGCGAAAAAACAAATCAAATCATAAAAATTAATTCACTAATGCCAATGAACAAACAGCTTATCAACTCGAAAGTAAATCATGACCCCCTCTATGCTTATCAGTCATAATCAAAATGAGAAAGAAGTATTAGAATTTAGATCGATCCAACCTTGAATTCGTTACACTCAAACACTATACCATGAATAACCATATTAAGCCAAATTCATTTCCACAAATCAGGAAAGCAAATTGAAAACAAATTTTGAAATTGAATTATATTTAACATGGTTCACATTTTAATCTTATTATTTTATTACACGAATCCCAACTATCAATTTTAAAACTTCTATGTAAAAAAATATAAATTCACTACCTTTAATATTCTCTATCTCAAACCAACTCCACCTAACTAAGATCCAGGATCTTAATAACTTGTTCATTCCTTTGCTTAATTACTGGTAACTCTCTGATTTAGTCTCTAGCATAAATTATGCCTTTACTCTTTTTAAAATCTTTATTTTATAAACCTTACCGTATCTATTATATTACTGACCATTCTTCAATATTCCAATTGTTTATTGCTGAAAATGGACTTATCAATACATATTGTTGTTCTTAGTTTACTCTTTATCCTCTTAATTTAAAGATACGAATACCCATACTTGGTAAGCACATTCCTTAAATACTTCATCATCACCTTAAAGACAAGGTATTCTTTTGTTTGGTACATTATAATGTCTTCAATGTTTAAATGTCCTATAGCATCTATTCTACTGTATTATCTTGTTTCAGATAATTTATTTATGATTCATATCAAATTATCAGAATAAACAGTGATTAAATTTGAAATTCTTTTTTATTCAAATTTTAAAATATTTGCAGAATTCACCTGGATGAGACACCTCCAGAGGATGAGAGCTTTGAGAAGGTTGTTGCTGATGGAAGCTCAAGGGTACCTAATTCAGTTGATGTACCACCTACAGATCTGGAGCTTAAGCCATTGCCTCCCATTGATTATGCTACTCAAATCATCTTTACAATGTTATCTCGTCCCTCCACTTCTCTGATGTAAAAATTCTCTTCTTCTTTCTTAAATGCCCATAAGCCTTTTCTTAAAAACTTCCTATATCCAGGATATAGTCCTAACTTTTGTCCAACAAAATTATTTTTTTTGATTATTACCTTTTCCAAGATATAAAAGCTTATCAAACAAAACTAGTTAGTTAGTAAAAATTATATTGTTTATATGCAATATCTTTCCCTTATGCTATATCCTTTATCTGTTCCACTTTCCAAAATTTGTTTTCATGACATTAATTAAAATGAAAATATAAAACTTTTGCTACTAATTTAACTTTCGTTTTATACTACCTTAACTTAATTATCACTAATTACCACTTTCCCTTACTTTTATTATCAAAATGTTTCAAAGACTCAGTAAGATATTTTCTTATGTATTTCAGGTGTTATTTTCAAATACCCATATATTCAAAAGAGACCGGTAAATACTAATTCCTTGTCCATCGTTTTTATTTTTCTACTCAATCTTTGTTTTAATCCCGAGACACCTCCAAATTGAATAGTTTTATTTTCCAGACATGCTTAGACCTCAATGAGTTTCAATTATTATTTCCTTTTTTTTATTCTTTCCCTTACTGCTTTCATAACTTGATAAATTTACACACGTTTAATTTCATGCACCTTTTAAATTTTGAAAATTCACACTTCTGATGTTGACCTAATTATTTGTTATCATCAAACCTAAGTGCCGAATACGAATAGAGGTTCAAAATTTGGATACTTATAAGAGTACAAAACTACGCCCTTCACTTCCACAGTTGAAGAGTTAATAATAATATCTTTTCATACTGATTATCTATGGTTTATAAAGATCTCCAAGATATCTACCTAAATGACCCACTATGTTTAAAAACGTACGCCTTTTTTGTAATATTCTTTTGATTCCTTCAGTGAAAGAATAAGACTAATTCTCCATCATTTGGTACTACTGTACTTCCATTATATTTGCTATTCATTTATATCCATTTAAGCAGTTTTTCATTTTTTAAACATTTCAATCCTATTACTTTCTTAAAACCTTAACCCTCCCAGGCAAAACAACAACCACAAATAAAAGTACCTTACCGTGGTTTTTGCTTTATAAGTTTAGATCTTATTTGGTGTTAAGTAAGCACTGTTGTATTCTTGACCATTCAGCCCTTAAGTACCTGTTCTCGAAACAGGATGCTAAACTAGTTCTTATCTTTTTGTGTTATTCAAGATGGATATTAAATTAAGTGAAAGAAATCTAAATTTAGCTTTCCGTACCTTATCGTTTTAAGATCTCAACCTTGTAACTTCGTGTTAGATATCGATGATAATTTCCCCGATGAGTCTTTGAATGTTATTTATAATACTAATGATGGTCCTTGGTTTGCAGATATAGCTAACTTTTTTTGCAGGAGAAATACCTGATGATTTTACATCTCAGGAAAAATAATCTCAAGAACTGTATGATCTACACTACTTTTTAGTCACCTTATATTCCGTTATTGTTGTAATGGTCATGTGTATAAGAGATTTTAGGCTAAAGCTTAAAACATTAATTATGGCTTCATTATGTCCACGAGTCTACTATGTCCTCAAATTTATTTAAAAAATTTACACTTTCTATATGGTCCACTGGATCTTTCACTTCCCGAATACGTTTTCAAACTGTTACATGTCCAAACCTGACAACAATCACTAACGGATAATCCAAACAATTTAATTCATGTAATGTTTGAAATTTTTGTATAGATTAGCAATAAGTTTCAGTAATTATTTCTTTTACACGTTCAAATTCCTAATCAAACGGTCTTTACCCACTAATGATGCTCGTTTACTATTTCTAAACAGTTTTTGTTGTCTTTTTGTTTTTCCTAAAGCCTGATTAGTGACCGAGGTACACATTTTGCAAATCATCAATTGGCTAATGTTCTAAAAAGATATGGTGTTTGCCATTACTTCTCTACTTCCTATCATCCACAGACCAGTGGTCAAGTGGAAAACACCAACAGGGCTTTAAAAAGGATTTTGGAAAAAACATCTTAATCACACTTAGTACCAAATTTTGTCTAAACATATGTAGATGCACTGTTTTGTTCGTTTTAGGTTACCTTCCTTAAAGACCTTAGTTTAGTCACCCCAAAGATAATTCCTTTCCTTTTAACGAACTTTCATTTACCTTTATAAACATAAAGGTAAAGTTAGTCTTAAGGTATGAACCCGTAGACATGAATGTAACGTTAACTAGAATGTTCAGCTACATAGCTCTATGTGACTTCTTTTACAATAACTAAGAATCTACGATGCTTATAATATGAATAACCAAAATTATCATAACAAAAACCATGCGTCAAAAGTTGAGTTAATTATCTAATTTATTATTTTCAATTTTAAAAGTCAAACAACCCAATTTAACTCTATGTTTAGACCTTTTGGTTAATCAACCATTTTATAGCCATGTGCCATCACTATTATTTGATTGTAAAAATATGTACGCTTCATACATTTCTACTTCCCAAGTATTAAATTGACTTTAATAACAAAGTATCATGTTCCCCCATTTTGAACCCTCGGTTGAAAACTAGAAAAGGATTTTCGATCCGCAAATCTAATATGACATCAAATAAATTAACGCAGTTTCCTCAGCAACCCTTTCTAATTATTCATTTTGTTTCGATTTTATTTATAGAATTAATTTTTTTCAAAAATTCATGGTTCATTTTTTCAAGCATTATGAGTTCATATAAAATAAATTGTAAAACCGCACCACTTTCCTTCATGTGTTTTACACTCGTACTTCCTATCCATACTCTGTAAATTTGTATCACGGCACCCCAACTGCACTCACTCCAGCGGATACTTATCTCTCATCAAATTCTCGTTCCATCATTCATTTACCAGCCTCATCATTAAGACCAATTCCACGGGTCCCGCAATTTGTTTGACTTAATCAAGTGACTTAAAATTTTATGAGAAAAAGAAAGGATAATGTTTTTACTTTAACACACACATACCTCTTCCTCTTTACAAAACCGGGTAACCAAAATTTTCAAGGAACGCTAATCTATTCACCAAAATCACCTCTAATTCCTAAACTTCCTTCTTCACTTTGATTTACCTTCAACAAAATCAGTAAAAGGATAACTCTTTTTAATATTTCTTTTATATTCTTTTAATTTTTTTTTCCTATTTTTAATTCTTAATATCACTATTATATTATTTTCCTATGAATATTGTATGATATTTTCGTTTTAATTCCTCTGTTAGGAACAACTTTTAGGTCTAAATTTAATTAAATTAAATATTATGTTTTTAAATTTGTTCTATTTGTCAAAGGTTTTGTTATATAGTTAATGTATAATTATTTTTAATTGGCTGATAGTTCTTAATTGTTATTTATGACACCTCTTTTCTAAATTCGTTGTGAAACAATTATAACCTTTTGCCCATAAATCATAACACTTCCGGTATTGTTTTTCACACTTTCCCACTTGGCCCGTCAGGTGAATTTTTCCGGTCCCTTTTTGGTGCCTAAATGGACTTCACTGCGCCGCATTTTATGCATTTGTTCTACTCACTGCTCCTATGTGGATCTCCCCACAATTATTTTTTTATGCATTAATTGATTCCTGCTTCATCCTCTCTAACTTTTTTTCATATTGTTTTTATTGTATAGCTATCTGCCTATAATACGAAATAATTCCCGAATGTCAATCTATTACCCGTTATTAATAGAAAAGTTTAACCACCACCTCTTAAATTGTCCTCAAGATGAATGAGAAACAAACTTTTCTCATTTCCTGGAGTTTTAAACATAACTCTACAAATGGAACAATTTATCTAAATAAGGTTGTTTTTTTCTTCGTTTACCCCCATTATTCGTTCATATCTTTCATTTTATCTTTCAGTATATAGATGGTTAATATAGAATGCAGGTTGTTTCAGACTGTGTTGTTAGTATGCATAAGAGATTTTCTTTTAATCTAAATCCGTTTATCTTTAATTTTAAGAATTTACCAACTTTTGTAATTTAGTAAATGGTAAATGTCATAAATTAAATGTGGCATATTCAGTAAGTTTTTTATATCATTGTTTGGATTACAAATTAAATGTGGTCCATTTGCTCTAATTTGTAATTACACATATCAGTGTGAAATTATGACCTAGTTTTAATTAGTTTTCATGTAAAACTTTTATATTAATCAGTTTTTTGTGTACGTTTATTCATCACAATTTGTACCTTCTGATTGAATCTTGTCCTACTGTTTTCTTTAGTTTCAAATATAATATGTTTAAGCTGATAATGCTCACTCTATGCGCTTTTACATCTTGGTACAACGTCCCACTCATTTACAAATATCTTACCATTTATAGCTTTTAGTTTTTCCAGATTCCCCTATGAAGTTTTAAATTTCCCACTATTTTTTTTTGTACTGTACCACTCCTCTACGTGTTGTTTTCAACTTATACCCGATTACAAATATTACAACTTGCATGATCAGACAGATTTTCTCGCCCAGTTTTCAGAAACTATAACTGATAATAGGTATTATTAATTTAAGATGGTTAATAACAGTCTGTTACAAATATTTAGATGAATTACTTTGTTATTTTCTACAACTCTCTCGCCGCGTGATTAATTGTTAGTATGTTATAATATTATGCTCCTCAGTACCCCATGCATCTTAGTCCCCTAATATTATTGATTTACATATAGGTTCACCCAAATATATATATTATCAGCAATCTCCTCAACAAAACACTATTATATAAAAATACATATGATGCTATAATCTATAATCTTTTTACTTACCCTAATATCTGTCAAATCAATATTCGGGCGACCTCGCCTCCTCTGGGGCTCCTGAGGAGCATCCTCCATCTCAACATCATCACCACCCTCCACAATCGGAGGCGGTGCAGCAATAACCCCAGTATCATCTAACAATCTAGCAGGCTGGCTCCCCTGCTGCTTCTTCACAATCTTCCCCCTAATCAATTCTTTATCAGTAAAAGTTTCTTGAAAAACCTAGGGAGACAAATCTGTCTGGCACTCATCAGTGTCAAATATACCCATCCTCCTGTAAATCCGATAAGTTGAACCAAAAACCACCCGTAATCTATGTAACATCTATCCAAAACCCAATATTCCATGCAACTCATGTCCGCCCTCTGGATGTAACAACCTTAATCAAGCCACAATCTAATTGGTACCCTTTCCAATGGACTTGAGACCGTTGTACCAAGAATGTCACAAGCATACTGATGAAGCAACCTCAACCTAACACTCTGAATTTTTGACACACTAACTGACCCACCAGTCGGCCAAGATTCTCCTCCAGAAATCCGAGTCCAATATTGTGAAACGGACTCACCATCCCCCAAATCACCCTTGACATAATAAACCACGTCTCAACAATGCCCTAAAATTCCCCCGGTCATCCAACTCTTCCCTAGAATACATACCCGTGTAATACCCAAATTCAGCAATGGACAACTTTCTTTGTACTCCTCCACAATAAAAATAAACAACCCTCTCCTCGAAAATGTCTTTAACTTTATGCAAATCTTTACTCAATTTCAAAGTTGAGTAAAACTCTAAACACAATTCACGATAAACCGGCTCTCTGTTAAGAAAAATATTATGCCACATATCACTAACAACAGTCCTGTCACCCAACCTGACCTCTATACTAAACCACCTACTAACATCTCCCTGAACGCCATAAAACTGAACAGCAGTATTATGAAGATACCTCGGCGGGCAAACAACCTGCTTATGAAGAGAAAACTTATTAAGGAATAATTGTTCTGTGAAGGTTGGTTTCACCCGGTCGGATCCGGATGCCAAAGTAGTTTCTCGATATCATTTGCAGCCGCCAAAATATTAGAGGTGGTGGTTCCACTACTGTTCTCCGGCCTGCGTCCACTAGATATGTACGCGGCTTCGGGATCTTTCGCCTAGCATCCTACAATCATAAACAATAATGACAAACAAACAAGTTAAACGAGGAATGCAAAGCAGGAATCAAATTAAATGATCAACAAATTTTGGCAGGGAAGGCATCCCACTGCGGCGCAGTGAGCATAAGCACAACTCACTGCGGCGCAGTGGGGCATAGGGCAAACAGGGACGAAAATTCCCACTGCGGCGCAGTGGGCAAGCATCACCACCACTGCGGCGCAGTGGTATGAATTTCTGGGCAAAGGTCCTAATTGTCTTCACGACTTTCGGACCAAAGGGGTGTATCAAATCAACAAATTAGCCAATTATCAGCAATTTAACACTACATAATCATACATTAACCTCCCCCACACTTGTTTATAAAATAAAAACCAAATTTTTCAAAACCCTAATCTTAATTTAAATTCAAATTCAGACTAACAAGTGTTTTTAACGAGAGATTAACCACCCCAATATCATCAATACTTCATAGACAACAATACCCACTAACTAATCAGTATATTAAACCCTAAAAATTGGAAAACAAAAATTAAAGGAATATACAAAGAAATTAAACAAGAAAACTTACTCCTTTTCCCATGATATTGATGACAAGATGATAATCTAAGAGAAAGAAAGGCAAGATTTATGTGAATTAAGAGGTGATTTTCGGAGCACTTAGGGTTCTTGAAAAATTTGTTTCGGTTTTTAGATACAAGAGAGAAAGAAGATAATGAGTTTGTGGTTAAAAGTAAAATCTCTTTCTTTTTTTTTCCAGCACCTTACGTCTGCCCTTTGATCAGTCAACCAACCCACTGCGGCGCAGTGGGCATTGGTCTCCCTCACTGCGGCGCAGTGAGGCTAAATGCATTCGTAGCCGAGCATTTTGACTGCGGCGCAGTCTCATGGTCACACCCCACTGCGTCGCAGTGGGGTTTTGGCACAAACATTTCCGAAGTATTTGGCTGCGGCGCAGTCGAGTGTCCCTCCCCCACTGCGGCGCAGTGGGGGGTTTTTCCAGAAAAAAAAATTTCGTTTTCTTAATATGAACTAACCTCAATCCGCTTCGCACCAAACCTGAACCTGCACTTTCTTGACAAAACAAAATCAATTCTAACTAACAAAATGAAAACAAAATGAAACTAAATTAGACACGGGTTGCCTCCCGAGAAGCGCTTAATTTATTTACGAGTCATGAGCTAGACTCGACCATCTTTCAAGTTTCCGGTTCAAACATGGGGACTTCCTCAATTGCCCCCTCCTCCTGCTCTTCTTCAAAATACAACTTCAATCTATGACCATTAACAATGAAAGACCCATTTCCATCCCTTTTAAACAATTCAACATAACCGGATGGATACACATGCTTGATTACAAAAGGTCCAATCCATCTAGAAGTTAACTTAGGTTGTTTGATTTTAAACTTTGACAAGAATAACAACACCTTAGCTCCAACCTTAAACTCCTTCCGACGGATCCTTTTGTCATGATAAATTTTGGTCTTTTCCTTATAAAGCCTAGAATTTTCGTATGCTCCCAACCGAAGCTCATCGAGCTCATGGAGCTGCAACATTCTTAGTTCACCGGCCTCCATCATGTCAAGGTTCAAATTTCTTAACGCCCAATAAGCCTTATGCTCTATCTCAATGGGTAAATGGCAAGTCTTACCATAGAGCAACCGGTATGGCGTGGTGCCAATCGGTGTCTTAAAGGCGGTCCTAAACGCCCACAAGGCATCATCTAACTTCTTCGACCAAATCTTGGGGTTATCCCCAACGGTTTTCTCCAAAATCCTTTTTAACGCCCTATTGGTGTTTTCTACTTGTCCACTAGTTTGTGGATGATAGGAAGTAGAGAAGTAATGACAAACACCATATCTTTTTAGAACATTAGCCAATTGATGATTTGCAAAATGTGTACCTCGGTCACTAATCAGAGCTCTAGGACAACCAAAACGACAAAACAACTGTTTCAGAAAATCAATGACTACCCGAGCATCATTCGTGGGTAAAGCCTTGGCTTCGGCCCATTTTGACACGTAGTCAACAGCAACTAAAATATACTGAAACTTACATGAAATCTATACCCCAAATGTCAAACACTTCACATACCTGAATTCCTTGTTGAGGCATTTCATCTCGTCTAGTGATTTCCCTTGTCGTTGGCAAATATCACAAGTTTCTACCAAAGTTCGGGCCTCCTGAAAGATCGTAGGCCAATAGAAACCTGCATCATACACTTTCTTACCAGTAACTTGAGGACCATAGTGACCTCCAGTTGGACCATAATGACAAGCATCCAAAATCTCCCTGGTTTCAGCTTCAGCTACACATCTCCTTACCATGCCATCTGCACAAATACGAAATAAATAAGGTGACTCCCAAAAGTAGTGCCTAGCATCAGTCTTAAGCTTCTTTTTCTGCTGAGATGTAAAATCATCAGGTATTTCTCCTGCAACCAAAAAGTTAGCTATATCTGCAAACCAAGGAGTTTCATCAGTATTAGAAATAAACATCAAAGACTCATCGGGGAAGTTATCATTCGATATCCCCTTCACGAAGTTCCTCACGGTGAGGATCTTCCAAACGACTCAAATGGTCGGCAGCTAAATTCTCAGCCCCTTTCTTATCCTTAATCTCTATATCAAACTCTTGCAATAACAAAATCCAACGGATAAGCCTAGGTTTAGCATCCTGTTTCGAGAACAAGTACTTAAGGGCTGAATGGTCAGTAAAAACAATGGTCTTGCTTAGAACCAAGTAAGATCTAAACTTATCAAAAGCAAAAACCACAGCAAGCAGCTCTTTCTCAGTAGTGGTGTAATTTTGCTGGGCGGGGTTCAAGGTTTTACTAGCAAAGTAAATAGGCTTGAAATGCTTATCAACCCTTTGCCCAAGCACTGCTCCAACGGCATAGTCACTCGCATCGCACATCAACTCAAATGGCAAATTCCAGTCCGGTCCAACCATGATAGGAGAATTAGTCAATTTCTCCTTTAACACCTGAAAGGCACTCAAACAAGCATCATTAAACACAAAAGGGACGTCCTTCTCCAACAAGTGGGTCATAGGACGAGTAATCTTGGAGAAATCTTTAATAAACCTACGATAAAATCCAGCATGCCCAAGAAAACTTCTTACCCCTTTCACATTGGAAGGCGGGGGTAGTTTGGCTATAACATCAATTTTAGCCCTATCAACTTCTATTCCGGCCTTAGAGACTTTATGACCTAACACAATACCCTCGGTCACCATGAAGTGACACTTTTCCCAATTCAAAACAAGGTGTGCCCTCTCACACCGTGTTAACATCTTATCCAAATTATGCAAGCAAGTACGAAAAGAATCCCCAAAAACCGAGAAATCATCCATGAAAACCTCCATTGAGGTCTCAAGCATGTCCTGGAAAATAACAATCATGCACCTTTGGAAGGTACCTGGGGCATTACACAAACCAAAAGGCATTCGCCGGTAGGCAAAAGTACCAAATGGACAAGTGAAAGTAGTCTTTTCTTGGTCTTTGATCAATGGGTATTTGAAAGTACCCTGAAAATCCATCCAAGAAACAAAAATACTCATTACCTGCAAGTCTCTAACATCTGATCAATGAAAGGAAGGGGAAAGTGATCCTTACGGGTGGCATCATTAAGCTTACGGTAGTCAATACAAACCCGCCATCCCGTTACAGTCCTAGTAGCCAAGAGTTCCTTATTTTCATTTTCAATTACTGTCATACCCCCCTTTTTGGGCACACAATGAACAGGACTAACCCAAGGACTATCAGCAATAGGAAAAATGATCCCTGCATCTAACAACTTAATGACTTCTTTCTTAACAACCTCTTTCATGTTAGGATTTAGCCTCCTTTGTCTCTGGACAACGGGCTTAACATCATCAACAAAATCAATCTTATGTTGGCAAAAGTTAGGACTAATACCTGGAAGTGGTTTTTCCAAGCAAAAGCCCGCTTATGGTCTTTAAGCACAGCCAGAAGAAGTCCTTTCTCGTCACTCGAGAGTGAGGACGAGATAACCATGGGTAAAGATGATTTACCTGCCAAGTAAGCATACTCCAAATGTGCAGGCATGGCTTAAGCTCCAATCTGTAGGTTGTACATCAACTGAATTAGGTACCCTTGAGCTTCCATCAGCAACAACCTTCTCAAAGCTCGCATCCTCTGGAGGTGTCTCATCCAAGCTGAGTGCCATAACCTCTGCAAACAAATCATCATCAGAAATATCACCTGAACCTAAATCGGCAATCTCTCCATTTTCTAAATCTGTCTCCATCAATTCCTGAAATTCTCGATCCAAAGCATCATCAATAACATCTATCCTGAAACAAGACTCATCAGTAGAATAAGAATGCTTAATAGACCTTTCAACATTGAAGACAATTCTATCTGTACCCACCAAAGAAATTTCCTTGTCTTTCACACGGATGATAGCATCCGCGGTATTAAGGAATGGTCTACCAAGTATCAGGGGTACCTTCGTATCTTCCTCCATTTCGAGGATAACGAAGTCCACTAAGAACACAATATGGCCTACTTGGACAGTCATGTTTTCAGCAATCCCAATTGGATACTGAAAAGAATCTTATCTAATACTCATCCGGGTAGGTCTCAAAACTCCCAAAGCCAACCTTTTCCAAACCGAGTAAGGCATCAAATTTATGCTAGCGCCTAAATCAGCGAGCCTTACAAGTAAGAGTACGAATAGAACAAGTAATAAAGAAACTCCCTGGATCTTCAAGCTTAGGTGGGATGCGGTTCTGCAAGATAGCAGAACACTCAGCATTAATAAGTAGCATTCACCTCATCCATCTTTCCTTTATCAGTCACGAGTTCCTTAATGAACTTGGCATAGTTGGGCATTCCCTGTATCAAATCAACTAAAGGAACATTAATGTGAACATCTTTAATCATATTCACAAACTTATCATATTGTTCCTTCAACTTTGCCTTTCTGAATCGCTGTGGAAATGGAACCTTTGGCTTATATGGCTTAACTTCAGGTACCACAGCCGGTTTCGGAGGTGTAACCGGAATCTTCACGGTTGGACCATCCTCCATCTCAATCTCCTCATCCACTTCAACTTCATCATTTCCTGAATCCTGCACATCTGAAACAACAACATTAGGCATAAGAGGAGGGTCATAAGATTTACCTGTTCGAGTAGTGATAGCTTTTGCTTCCTCATTGCGTACATTAGGCTGATTATCCTTTCTCCATGATCCTTGACCGTCTGCTCCTTTATTACTCGACTGATTCTTTCCTTGACTAAACTGAGGTCTAGGATTCTGCTGAGTATCGCTAGGTAAAGTACCCGGCGGTCTAGAAAGAGCTGCCATCCTACTCTCGAGATCCTTAAAGTTAACACATTGGTTTTTCATGTTGATCTCTACTTTTCCATCAATTCTATCCAACCTCTCACTCAATGCCTTAGTGTCCTCTCTGATCATCTGAATATTAGTGTTGGTCTCTCGCTGATTACCAACCAACTGCTTCATCATTTCTCTCAACTCGGCATTAGGATCATCAAATAGAGGAAGAAGAAGCTGATCCTTGGCCTTGCTGAGTCTCCTGTTGTGGCTGATTTTGATAGTTGTTCCTTTGCCACCTGTTACCTGAAAAACGAGTATTATTAGTAGGAAAAGAAGAGTTGTAAGAAGTGTTACCTGAGGGCCGGTTTTGGAAACCGGTGTTGCGCGCTGTTGATTCTGAATGTAGTTGACATCTTCTGGCCCCCGGTTTGGACAATCCTCAGAATAATGCATGTCACCACAATGATCACAACCATCAGCAACAACCTTAACATCCTTTTCAAGAGCTCCAAACCTAGCCTCTTGAGATGCAAATCCCTTATCCATGCGCGAAGCTAGCGCCTTAATCTCTCCAACAATCCCAGAATCATCTCTAGTCTCAGCTTTTGCAACTCTACCTTCCTTAGTTCCTTTCTTCATTCTCTTCTCATTCTTTAAGAACCTTTCATCATCCATAGTTGCATTATCCTTCACCATTTGTTCTAAAATCTCATATCCTTCATTCGGTGTAATCTTGGTGAAACTTCCCCCGAAGGCATAACCCAACTCTCTTTTAGATTTCTTATCCAAGCCATCAAAGAACAACTCAACATACTTTTCCTTAGTCAAATCATGGCCTGGACAGTTCCTTAGCATATCCTTGAAACGGATCCATGCATCTGCAATATCTTCATCAACATCTTGCTCAAAGGACCTAATCAAATTCTCCAACTTCCTTTGAGTTCTAAGTGAATAAAACTCATCTATAAAAGCCTGCTTCAGTTGGTCCCAAGTAGTAATGGAATTTTTGGGAAGATCATTGAACCAATCTTCAGCATCTCCGGTGATTGAAATGGGGAATGTCTCAAGTTTCACGGCATTCATTTGATTTTGACCATATTGATAAAGCCGTGCCAACTTCTCGAACCTCTCCAAATGCTTGTACAGATCCCATTTCCTTTTTCCATCAAACTGTTGCTCCTCGATGCTTTTGAGATGATTTGGTTTCAAGTTAAAAGTGTGATCAATACCCGGTGGTCTAATGGCGGAACCGCGGGCCATAGGAATAGTGCGGGCCCTATCACCATAAGGAATATCATCTGGATTTCTTGGTTGTTCGTCACCCATCTCCTCTTCCTTAACTTCCAAATTAAATAATTCTTCCAAGTAAAAACCTTCTTCGTCTGAATCTGGAGTGGGTTGAGTTACAGGTGAGAGCGGTGTTGGTGCTGTGAAGTTAATCCTGCGTCTCGGTGGAGTTCTCAAAGGACTGAACAGAGGTCTACCCGAAGAACGCAAGATCATTAACTAAGAATAAGCCTGCAAACACAACTAGCACACACGTAAAATGCACCTGTGATAAACAAAGAAAAACCTAACTAAATAAGCAAATAACTTCCTCACGCGTGAGGAAGGATCAAACCACTAAATTAACAACTAAATCGGCACACAATCCCCGGCAGCGGCGCCAAAAACTTGATGTGAAAAATCGAGCTTTAAAAATATAAACAAGAATCACCTAAGAACTCGCTATTACACACTATCGGGCAGTGTACCCGACCGTTTGCAATATAGTTAAAAAGCAAGACCGTGTTCGTTCTCGGGGATTGGATCGAGCTAGTTGTTTAGTAAAATAGTTTGGAAAACAGGTGTTGCTTCGAAAATCCTTTTTGACAATTAAATGAGAATAAATTTGAAAGAACAAATTGCATAAAAGTAAAGAAAGATTTCAAACAATATAGATAAAAGTCATCCACCTTGAATTCACTCGACTTCAAATGTGATTGCGCATCGCTAAGACCAAATTCATTTGAGTTTAAGACAGCCGTGAAAAGAATAATGTGCTTACGTGGTACCACCAACCGTGAACAAATCACCACTTCACCTAATTTACTAGTTAAATTACCCAAGCCGGTACCACCAAAACTTAAGACAACTTTTCTAATAATCAGTTTAATTGACTATCAAATTACCAATTATTCCTATGTAAAAATAACGTGGTACCACCAACCGTTATAAATTACGTTGACAAAATCACTCTTTTCATTAAAATAATATTCACTATCATACCATGAACTAGTGATAATTGCTTATAGACAAACAACCATTTCAAAATCACACATACATTCAACTGGTACCACCAACGAAGAATTTATATGCAACCAATATTATAATAATCATTAAAAAGAATTAAATCATCAAGATCACAGAACAACGATAATTAAATAAACTCATTGAATTAAAAGATATTGCAATCACATCATTCGTCTCGTTTCAACAAGGTGGATGATAAACAATTTAGCCACTCATGATTAAATAACAATAGTAATCGAAATAAGAGAAGAACATATTGTACCAATCGTTTGAGAAAATAGAAAATTGCAAGACAGTAAGTAGATACGATCTAGATGGGTGCGCGTAGATCTTCAATGAATCATACGAAGAAGAATTCTTGCTTAGATCCTTGAAGTATTCCCTTGTAGAGCAGCTCCTAGAAAGATTGTTTTATAGATCGAAATTAGGGTTGAGTTTTCTATTTATACCCTCTTCAAATCTGATGCAAAAAGCTGCCAAAACCCTTCAGCCCCGTGTACTCACTGCGGCGCAGTGGGTTGTGCAATCCCTCACTGCGGCGCAGTGAGGCTACTTTGACTTTGACTTTCTGATGACTGCGGCGCAGTGGCTCGTGAAGACCCTCACTGCGGCGCAGCCCAAATCCACGTCTAGTTTCTTGATCTGTTGACTGCGGCGCAGTCTCTCTTTTGCAATCCCCACTGCGGCGCAGTGGGGTTAAGTCACAATTTTCCGTGGATATGTACTGCGGCGCAGTGGGCATGTGAACCCTCCACTGCGGCGCAGTACATACTTATGCTGAACAAAAAAAAAAAAAAAAAAAAAAAAAAAAAAAAAAAAAAAAAAAAAAAAAAAAAAAAAAAAAAAAAAAAAAAAAAAAAAAAAAAAAAAAAAAAAAAAAAAAAAAAAAAAAAAAAAAAAAAAAAAAAAAAAAAAAAAAAAAAAAAAAAAAAAAAAAAAAAAAAAAAAAAAAAAAAAAAAAAAAAAAAAAAAAAAAAAAAAAAAAAAAAAAAAAAAAAAAAAAAAAAAAAAAAAAAAAAAAAAAAAAAAAAAAAAAAAAAAAAAAAAAAAAAAAAAAAAAAAAAAAAAAAAAAAAAAAAAAAAAAAAAAAAAAAAAAAAAAAAAAAAAAAAAAAAAAAAAAAAAAAAAAAAAAAAAAAAAAAAAAAAAAAAAAAAAAAAAAAAAAAAAAAAAAAAAAAAAAAAAAAAAAAAAAAAAAAAAAAAAAAAAAAAAAAAAAAAAAAAAAAAAAAAAAAAAAAAAAAAAAAAAAAAAAAAAAAAAAAAAAAAAAAAAAAAAAAAAAAAAAAAAAAAAAAAAAAAAAAAAAAAAAAAAAAAAAAAAAAAAAAAAAAAAAAAAAAAAAAAAAAAAAAAAAAAAAAAAAAAAAAAAAAAAAAAAAAAAAAAAAAAAAAAAAAAAAAAAAAAAAAAAAAAAAAAAAAAAAAAAAAAAAAAAAAAAAAAAAAAAAAAAAAAAAAAAAAAAAAAAAAAAAAAAAAAAAAAAAAAAAAAAAAAAAAAAAAAAAAAAAAAAAAAAAAAAAAAAAAAAAAAAAAAAAAAAAAAAAAAAAAAAAAAAAAAAAAAAAAAAAAAAAAAAAAAAAAAAAAAAAAAAAAAAAAAAAAAAAAAAAAAAAAAAAAAAAAAAAAAAAAAAAAAAAAAAAAAAAAAAAAAAAAAAAAAAAAAAAAAAAAAAAAAAAAAAAAAAAAAAAAAAAAAAAAAAAAAAAAAAAAAAAAAAAAAAAAAAAAAAAAAAAAAAAAAAAAAAAAAAAAAAAAAAAAAAAAAAAAAAAAAAAAAAAAAAAAAAAAAAAAAAAAAAAAAAAAAAAAAAAAAAAAAAAAAAAAAAAAAAAAAAAAAAAAAAAAAAAAAAAAAAAAAAAAAAAAAAAAAAAAAAAAAAAAAAAAAAAAAAAAAAAAAAAAAAAAAAAAAAAAAAAAAAAAAAAAAAAAAAAAAAAAAAAAAAAAAAAAAAAAAAAAAAAAAAAAAAAAAAAAAAAAAAAAAAAAAAAAAAAAAAAAAAAAAAAAAAAAAAAAAAAAAAAAAAAAAAAAAAAAAAAAAAAAAAAAAAAAAAAAAAAAAAAAAAAAAAAAAAAAAAAAAAAAAAAAAAAAAAAAAAAAAAAAAAAAAAAAAAAAAAAAAAAAAAAAAAAAAAAAAAAAAAAAAAAAAAAAAAAAAAAAAAAAAAAAAAAAAAAAAAAAAAAAAAAAAAAAAAAAAAAAAAAAAAAAAAAAAAAAAAAAAAAAAAAAAAAAAAAAAAAAAAAAAAAAAAAAAAAAAAAAAAAAAAAAAAAAAAAAAAAAAAAAAAAAAAAAAAAAAAAAAAAAAAAAAAAAAAAAAAAAAAAAAAAAAAAAAAAAAAAAAAAAAAAAAAAAAAAAAAAAAAA
Organism: Erigeron breviscapus; assembly: GCA_034093135.1. NCBI lineage: Eukaryota > Viridiplantae > Streptophyta > Magnoliopsida > Asterales > Asteraceae > Erigeron > Erigeron breviscapus. Next base: position 201,922,604 of record CM067167.1, on the reverse strand, counting down.
AAAAAAAAAAAAAAAAAAAAAAAAAAAAAAAAAAAAAAAAAAAAAAAAAAAAAAAAAAAAAAAAAAAAAAAAAAAAAAAAAAAAAAAAAAAAAAAAAAAAAAAAAAAAAAAAAAAAAAAAAAAAAAAAAAAAAAAAAAAAAAAAAAAAAAAAAAAAAAAAAAAAAAAAAAAAAAAAAAAAAAAAAAAAAAAAAAAAAAAAAAAAAAAAAAAAAAAAAAAAAAAAAAAAAAAAAAAAAAAAAAAAAAAAAAAAAAAAAAAAAAAAAAAAAAAAAAAAAAAAAAAAAAAAAAAAAAAAAAAAAAAAAAAAAAAAAAAAAAAAAAAAAAAAAAAAAAAAAAAAAAAAAAAAAAAAAAGTTTTGCAAGTTGAATTCTGGAAGATTGCTTTTGGAAATTTTGAATAAGCAAGCGGGTTTATGCTGGCAGTCAGTTCAGCACCCACTTGAATTTTGGCTTCAACTTTGCAATGGTGATTTCTCGCTTTCACCCGGAGGTTTTTCATTGTTCCTTTCTACATTTTGCATTTTTCCCTTTTTCCCATTATTCGCCTTAGTTATTCGTCCATTGAGGACAATGTACAACTTAAGTGTGGGGAGGGGGATGGTAAATTGGAAAAATGAAAATTTTTGAAGTTTCTTTCCTTTACTAGCATTTTGGTTATGTTTTTAAATTTTTGAGGCTATAGGTTTTATGCAAAGACGAGAAATGAGGACCTTGGATTTTGCTAATTTAGGATAAAACTAGAGATTAGTTACCTTTAGCTTTCCTTTTCTAGTGCTTGTGGCATTTCATCGTTCCAAGGGGTCATAGGCTTGCTCCGAACTTCAATATAATCTAGGTTGCCTGCTAATTGTACCCTAATGATGAAGCAAATGTGAATAATAGTTTCACTAGATGATGTATTGGTAGGCACCGCTTGAGGTTTTCCATTTGAATTTTGCAAATTGTGTGCACAAAGTGCTTGAAATATATTAAATATGCTTGTGGTAATTTGACTTAACATATGGTTTGCACACCGGATGTCCGGTCCTTAATTCCTATGTTATAGGTTGTGGCTCTAGTCATTATGTTGGGTCTTTATATCGGGGTGTCTGGGGTGCTTCGGCATCAAACGGGTGGCACATGCGGGAACGCGCACAAAACATTTTTCAATAGTCTAGTGCTAATGTGGGCTTTGAGATTCGAATAAGTAGGTCCTTGGGGTAACTTCGTTTTACCTAACTCACCTAAAGCTTCCAACTTGGGATGAGTTGTCCGAAAGTTCGTTACGCGGGTCTCATAGAAACTCACGGGTATTAAATTATAAAACATTTTGTTCTCGTATGTGTTAGTGTTTAGAGCATGGTCTCTGGATATGCAACCTAACCTTGAGTTCTGGCGTATGTCTCTTAACGATACTTAGGTATCCGTAGCGAACCGCTGGCCGGACGCTTAAAGTGCACTTTCGTATGATCACCTAATGTGTGGATAGAGTTGCAATTCTAGACCATAGGAGTATGTTGTGTCGAGGGACTCATAAGTATAACGTAATGAAAACCTTATGGAAAACCAAGGGCGTGAGTGCTTAAGTGGACAAAAAATACCGGTAATCATTGTGGAATATTGCTTATGTTGCCAATAATAATTGTGAAGCTTGCTAGTGGATTATAAGCTTAGTAAGAACGAGCTTAAGGTCAATTGGAACGATAGAAATGTTCAAGAGGTGTTAACACAAGCATAGGTGGGATTCTAATCGTAACTAAAAGATGGTTTTGCTCTAGATTAGTCGAATTTTCTGATTTCGTCTTAAACTTTGCTCATTAGTTTTTAAATGCATTTGCTTTTGGTATTCAACACCGCTTGGTCGGAAATTTCTAGTTTAACTAATTTTGTTTTGACATTTGGATTGTTTGGTAACTTGAGATTGGTTTAAAGTGCATACTTGCTTGAGGGCAAGCAAGGTTTAAGTGTGGGGAGGTTTGATGTGGCTCAATTTATACATATCTTCCACATCTTATTTGGACGTTTTGTATACGAATTATAGCCGTTTATACTTGTTTTGTGGTGCGTTATGGTATTTGCTAGTGGTTTCAGGACTACAGCAGGTACATCGCTCATAATGGTAGAAAGCGGCTCAGAAATGGTGCATATGCATTAACGGATGAAGAACGAAGCTGAAATGCCCAAAAGAGGACAGACTCGCGGCGCGACCAGAACCATTCGCGGCGCGAGCCTTAACAAAAATGGCCTCGCGGCGCGACCATGAAAAATCGCGACGCGACAAAAGTCCCTGTTTTGAAAGGCTTCAATGTTGGCACGACTCGCGACGCGAGAAGGCCATTCGCGGCGCGACCAGACGCTGAACTGTCAGATTTCTCTCTCCTGGGGTATAAATACAAACCCCCACTTTACCCTAAACCTAATGTTGGACACTGGAGCCTCCATACTTAACTCCTAGCCATTTTTGAAGGGATTTCAAAAGGTTTTTCATCATTCCAACTATTTTGAAGACTTGGAGATTAGTTTTGGCTATTGTTACTTATTGTAGCCCGATTGTACCCTCGAATTGGATTTCTACTTCATATTTGGTACACTATGTTCTCTTCTCTAATTGGATATTTAGTTCTTTTCATTATGAGTAGCTAAATCTCTATACATCTATGAAGATGAAGTGAAACAATTAGTTATGGTTGCGTAATATTTTGAATTCAAGTTGGTTTTACTTAACATTTTGTCAAGATCTTAATGAAGTGATTTCTTACACTTAATCTTGTGTGCTTGGTGATATTTGTGTTTTTCGATAGTGGTACTAGTTGAATACAAGTATTATTTTAGTGGTTTGTCTATGAACGACTCTTGCTAGGTCATGGTATGATAGTAAAGATACAAGTTTAATAGAAATTACTTTGTTAAGTGGATTTAACGGATGGTGGTACCACGTTTCTTTCACAAAGATAGAATTGTTACGTAAATAGTCAAACAAACTAGCTAGTTCAAGGAATTGCAATAGGGTTGGTGGTACCACTTGTTGCAAGAAATTGGATTGATTAGGTGATTGAGTCGATTTTACAAACGGAGTGCACGCCGGATGTGTTCTTGTCTTATCACGATTATTATCACCAACTTATATGAATTTTGAGCTTAACCCATATGCAACCTAGACTTTTTGTGTAGCGGATTCGACATAGATGACTTTTTAATTATTTGTTACAACTCAAACTATTTTTGCGTACTCTCGATTGACACCGGTTGAGTACTTTATTTTACTTGTTGGTTAAATAGCTTTAAGAAACGCACAGTGACAACTCGGTCACATACCAAACTTTCCCTTGTTTTACATTTTTCACAACTTTTAGTACAACATTCATTCCTTGTGTTCGATCCTGGTCTTGCCAGTTAACTATATTACATACGAACGGGTACACTGCCCGTGAGTGTGTGGTAGTCAGTAAACGGTGGATCTTGTTATAAATTTTTAAGCTAGATTTCACACATCATGGTATGATAGTGAACAATATAATAGTAATAGGGATTGATCTGTCAAGTGGGATTAGCGGTTGGTGGTACCACGTTACCTCACATTAGGCAAAGTTATAATTTAAATAACCAAACAAACTAACTAATTAGGAAAACTATAAACGGAAAGGGTGGTACTCACGGTTATAGTGGAACTCTTTGGTTATGGGTTTTAGGTAGAGGATACGAACTTGCTAGCGGTTGGTGGTACCACGTGAACTTGTCTAGTGATTTGCTTGATGCCCGGTTATTGTATCAACTATTTTAAATGCAACCTGAACTGTTATGGATCTGATTCGAAGTAGATGATGCTTTTAATTTTTGTTGTTTTTAAATTAAAATCTTTTCTGTGTTTCTTCTGAAGCAACCTGCCCCGGTAATACCGGATTCCATTGTCTTTTATTATTATTAGTTTAAGCATCGTGACAACTCGGTCACAAAACCCCCCATCTTCTAGAATTACATTAAACTCACATTTTTCCTAAATAAATAGTCCCTGTGTTCGATCCTGACTTACCATTTTCTATACTATACACGAACGGGTCCACTGCCCGAGAGTGTGCTTTTGTTGATTAATTGGTATATCTTGTTTATAAATTTAAGACTCGATTTTGCACATCACATCCTTGGAAATCCATGAAGTTGTGCGTGTTTATTGTAGATACGATGTATATCATCTGTTGTTGGTCTTCGTAAGTACTATTCTCTGTAAAGTTCAAAGACGCACTTACAAAAAGCATCAAGCGCGTCTCTGGAAGTTTGTTCACCCATTTGTAGATACTCATCAAGTGAATCGGCCACGTTGCCATACGTCAGCTGACGTATCGCGGATGTACACTTTTGAATTGTAGTAAAACCGAGTTTACCTCTTCCATCAGCACGCTTGTTTCGCAACTCTAAAAAATGAGGAGGAACATGCTCATCACCAACTGGGGAGAAAGAAGTTATATCGTTAGCTATACGCATGAACAATTCTTTTCGCATTCGAAATTGCCGTCTAAAGAAGTGTGGCGTGTACTTTGCGTTTTCTACAAAGTAATCATTAATCAACTATTGTTCTGCACCATATTGATCTCTTGGTATATGTACACGAGTTATAGGGGTAGAAGATTCCCCCTGTTCGACCAAATCGACATAATCTCCCATGATACTGATAAGTTCTTCATCGTCGGAGTCATTCGTAAACAACTCCGGTCGGTAGTATGTGTTAATACTTGACGAAAATGGTAAAGACATGATGATTTCAGATATATGAATGTGTGTTTTATGTTTATAAGAGTGTGCTTTTATGTATAAAATTAGATATATAAATGGTTTGTATATATAGATGATAAATAGGGACCAAAAGTGAAAAAATATTCAAAATGGGGAATCTGGCCGTTAGAGAGGGGTGTTCAAAACTATCCGTATCCAAATCCGTTATCCGAAAATATCCGAAATTTCGTATCCGAAATTTCGGATATCCGAAATTTCGGATATCCGAATTCGGATATCCGATTTCGGATATCCGAAATTTCGGATTCGGATTCGGATAGTAGTTTTTGAAAATTTCGGATAATTCGGATATCCGAAATATCCGAAAACCTTATTTTTTTAAAAAAATTCAATTTTTTATTTTTTATTATGCAAAAATATCCGAAACTATCCGAAATTATCCGAAAATATCTGAAAATATCCGAAAAATTTATATTCAATATCCGAAAATATCCGAAAATCTATATTATTTTCTAAAAGTTCGGATATTTCGGATATCCGATTTCGGATATCCGAAATTTCGGATATCCGAAATTCGGATATTTCGGATATCCGAAATTTCGGATATCCGAAATTTCGGATATCGAATTCGGATATCCGAAATTTCGGATATCCGACTTTGAACCCGTTAGAGGGACTAATTGTGTAATTTTTTTGAAAAATTTGCAACTAGCCGTTGGATACAAAAAATAAAATAAAAAAAATAATGGAGAACGAGCTCCGGACGAGTCACACCTAGCGGTTTGCACTCGTCCTTCAAGGAGGGACGGACGGAGGACGGACGAAGGACGAGGGCGTTGTGAGTACTCTTAGTAACATCGGCCATTAAGAAAGTAAATAGAAGAGCAAACTTAAGACTTTTATCCATCTTATACTTGGATTGGGTGGACGTCGGATCTCATTTGCTACTCATACTTAATGTACTTCAGTTATCTAGCAATAGATTAATTCAACAAACCAAGATCGTAACTCGTGAGATGCAAATTATGATGTCATCTTTGTTCCAAGTTATACTACCTGCCTCAATGAATGCTCTGATTGGATGACAACTTGCAAGCAGGGACGGATTTTGCCCCCACTTCAATTTTGATACAAAATATTATATATATATATTAATGGTATATCTGTTATTTAATTGCTAAAAAAAAGAAAAAAAAGTATAAATAAATAGAAATTACTCATTGACCTTGAAAGCTTAAATCTTCTTTAATTTAAATTTTTCAACAACAAAAATTTATTTTGGTTAGAAAGGTTGCAGGTAGTATATAGTGGTGAAATGGTAAAGCCGTGAAGGTGAGACTATGAAGAAGACGAATCTGCTTTAATATTATATCATTATTATATATGTAACATGTGGCAGATAAATGAGCTGTATAAAAAAACATATCTTAACTAATTTTTATTTCAGCCCTTGAAGTTTCAAATTATTCATAATTTGATTATAAAGTATTACAACTTAGTTTTGAAGATAGATAAATTTATAATTTTTTTCCTTTTTGAAAAGTGCGGATCGAATATCACAACGGATGGTCTATACTATATTGTTTTAACTGGGATCGCGCTAGAGAGCTCATCGCCCAATACCTAGTAGGAGGAAAAATTATTTAATAATCTGTCCAAAAACACAAAAAACATATTAAGGGAAAACCTTGTCTCTTTATAATTGAACCCAAGTTTCCCCAAATCCAAACCCTCATAGAAGAACTTACTTACCAATAGACTATTAAATATGTTATAAATATAATGAAATTTTAATATCAGTGTTAGTGATAAAAATGATTTAGTGTAGTGAGTATAAGCTAATTCTTTTATAGTCCATCTTTCTCGATCTAACCGGGTCCCAACTTTTTTTTTTTTTTTTTTTTTTTTTTTTTTTTTTTTTTTTTTTTTTTTTTTTTTTTTTTTTTTTTTTTTTTTTTTTTTTTTTTTTTTTTTTTTTTTTTTTTTTTTTTTTTTTTTTTTTTTTTTTTTTTTTTTTTTTTTTTTTTTTTTTTTTTTTTTTTTTTTTTTTTTTTTTTTTTTTTTTTTTTTTTTTTTTTTTTTTTTTTTTTTTTTTTTTTTTTTTTTTTTTTTTTTTTTTTTTTTTTTTTTTTTTTTTTTTTTTTTTTTTTTTTTTTTTTTTTTTTTTTTTTTTTTTTTTTTTTTTTTTTTTTTTTTTTTTTTTTTTTTTTTTTTTTTTTTTTTTTTTTTTTTTTTTTTTTTTTTTTTTTTTTTTTTTTTTTTTTTTTTTTTTTTTTTTTTTTTTTTTTTTTTTTTTTTTTTTTTTTTTTTTTTTTTTTTTTTTTTTTTTTTTTTTTTTTTTTTTTTTTTTTTTTTTTTTTTTTTTTTTTTTTTTTTTTTTTTTTTTTTTTTTTTTTTTTTTTTTTTTTTTTTTTTTTTTTTTTTTTTTTTTTTTTTTTTTTTTTTTTTTTTTTTTTTTTTTTTTTTTTTTTTTTTTTTTTTTTTTTTTTTTTTTTTTTTTTTTTTTTTTTTTTTTTTTTTTTTTTTTTTTTTTTTTTTTTTTTTTTTTTTTTTTTTTTTTTTTTTTTTTTTTTTTTTTTTTTTTTTTTTTTTTTTTTTTTTTTTTTTTTTTTTTTTTTTTTTTTTTTTTTTTTTTTTTTTTTTTTTTTTTTTTTTTTTTTTTTTTTTTTTTTTTTTTTTTAAAAAAAAAAAAAAAAAAAAAAAAAAAAAAAAAAAAAAAAAAAAAAAAAAAAAAAAAAAAAAAAAAAAAAAAAAAAAAAAAAAAAAAAAAAAAAAAAAAAAAAAAAAAAAAAAAAAAAAAAAAAAAAAAAAAAAAAAAAAAAAAAAAAAAAAAAAAAAAAAAAAAAAAAAAAAAAAAAAAAAAAAAAAAAAAAAAAAAAAAAAAAAAAAAAAAAAAAAAAAAAAAAAAAAAAAAAAAAAAAAAAAAAAAAAAAAAAAAAAAAAAAAAAAAAAAAAAAAAAAAAAAAAAAAAAAAAAAAAAAAAAAAAAAAAAAAAAAAAAAAAAAAAAAAAAAAAAAAAAAAAAAAAAAAAAAAAAAAAAAAAAAAAAAAAAAAAAAAAAAAAAAAAAAAAAAAAAAAAAAAAAAAAAAAAAAAAAAAAAAAAAAAAAAAAAAAAAAAAAAAAAAAAAAAAAAAAAAAAAAAAAAAAAAAAAAAAAAAAAAAAAAAAAAAAAAAAAAAAAAAAAAAAAAAAAAAAAAAAAAAAAAAAAAAAAAAAAAAAAAAAAAAAAAAAAAAAAAAAAAAAAAAAAAAAAAAAAAAAAAAAAAAAAAAAAAAAAAAAAAAAAAAAAAAAAAAAAAAAAAAAAAAAAAAAAAAAAAAAAAAAAAAAAAAAAAAAAAAAAAAAAAAAAAAAAAAAAAAAAAAAAAAAAAAAAAAAAAAAAAAAAAAAAAAAAAAAAAAAAAAAAAAAAAAAAAAAAAAAAAAAAAAAAAAAAAAAAAAAAAAAAAAAAAAAAAAAAAAAAAAAAAAAAAAAAAAAAAAAAAAAAAAAAAAAAAAAAAAAAAAAAAAAAAAAAAAAAAAAAAAAAAAAAAAAAAAAAAAAAAAAAAAAAAAAAAAAAAAAAAAAAAAAAAAAAAAAAAAAAAAAAAAAAAAAAAAAAAAAAAAAAAAAAAAAAAAAAAAAAAAAAAAAAAAAAAAAAAAAAAAAAAAAAAAAAAAAAAAAAAAAAAAAAAAAAAAAAAAAAAAAAAAAAAAAAAAAAAAAAAAAAAAAAAAAAAAAAAAAAAAAAAAAAAAAAAAAAAAAAAAAAAAAAAAAAAAAAAAAAAAAAAAAAAAAAAAAAAAAAAAAAAAAAAAAAAAAAAAAAAAAAAAAAAAAAAAAAAAAAAAAAAAAAAAAAAAAAAAAAAAAAAAAAAAAAAAAAAAAAAAAAAAAAAAAAAAAAAAAAAAAAAAAAAAAAAAAAAAAAAAAAAAAAAAAAAAAAAAAAAAAAAAAAAAAAAAAAAAAAAAAAAAAAAAAAAAAAAAAAAAAAAATAAAGAAATTTACTTTGTTTATGATTTTTTTAGTAAAAAGATTAATCAAAAATGGGAAAAACATGTATCCGTGTTCCGTGAATCCGTGATCAACTCTATTTTTGTGCGACAATAATTACTTGGTTGCTATAGCCTATATAATAATGTTAATTGATCGATCTAGGCCATGTAATTAGTGATGGCACAGGGTATCCCCACCAGAAAACAGGGTACCCCCACCAGGGTATTAGCGGCGACGTCGCCGCTAATGGTGGGGCCCCGACCTAATTTGTTACCATGCCTTGCCGACGCTTGTTCCCGGGTGCCACGTGGCACTTATTAGCGGCGACGTCGCCGCTAATACGTGCACGTGGCCCTAGCCGAGGTGCCACGTGCTGGTGGCCACGTGTCACGTATTAGCGGCGACGTCGCCGCTAATACGTGCTACGTGGCCACGTGTCACGTATTAGCGGCGACGTCGCCGCTAATACGTGCTACGTGGCACCACACGTGGCACCTCGGCTAGGGCCACGTGTCACGTATTAGCGGCGACGTCGCCGCTAATACGTGACACGTGGCACTGGTGATTTTTGGAGGTTTGTGTATGATAATTCTATATATTTAGTACGAATGGTATGATTGTTGTTCTGAATATTCAAAACTTTCAACTTACTCTTAACATTTGAACTTATATTGGTACTAGAATTATCTATATTTTGTTTTCAAACTGCAGGCTACCATTCTTTCGCACAAGTATATAATAAGACAACTCGTTTTCAAAGCTGCTCGCACAGGTATATTTCGAACGATACATGCATAAGTATATTATGAATATAGATATATATATAGTATGTATATCATAAATAGTTAATGAAGTACATGTTTACTTGTTTACTTGAATTGTTTAAGATGGATAGTTTTGAGGATATTTGGGCAGACCCAGAAAACGTACGTATTGAAGTCCCCGATGATGAGTTTGAGTCACCTGATGCAGACGGTCAATTTGACTGCGAACCTGGAGACTTAGAAACCGAGGAGGTGTTCCCTTCCGTCGAAGAATTGACGGAGTGGGCTAAAAGAACAGCACTGGAGTTGGGTTATGTTCTAGTCACACGGCGGTCGAACAAAAACTCGTTAAAGGTGGTCAATAAGGTGACACTAATATGTCACCACGGTGGACCACGCGATAAAAGGTTAACTGGGCCACCCACGCGATAAAAGTCAGCATCTACCCTAATTTTATAATGACGTATTTAAATTGTAAAATAAAATGTTTTAAACCTGGAGCCAGGGAATAAGTCCATCCCTGATGTGTGGGGGCACCTGATCCCACGAGTCGTAAGTATGCAGGACGGTAGCGACATATGTCCCCAAATAGCTCTTGTACCATTTGGAGGTGTCACCGATAGTCTGCCACCTGCTTTCAGCGGTATCAAGTCTAAGAGTTATACGTCGTCCAGACTTCTGAAACTCCCGCTCTAGTTCCTTGTTAGCAGCGGCAGCTCTCCCTGAGCTATTCCCTGCAAAGCAAAATTATAGAATAAATATATATACATATATATATATATATATACATCTATATATACTTATATATATATATATATATATATATATATATATATATATATATATATATATATATATATATATATATATATATATATATATATATATATATATATATATATATATATATATATATATATATATATATATATATATATATATATATATATATATATATATATATATATATATATATATATATATATATATATATATATATATATATATATATATATATATATATATATATATATATATATATATATATATATATATATATATATATATATATATATATATATATATATATATATATATATATATATATATATATATATATATATATATATATATATATATATATATATATATATATATATATATATATATATATATATATATATATATATATATATATATATATATATATATATATATATATATATATATATATATATATATATATATATATATATATATATATATATATATATATATATATATATATATATATATATATATATATATATATATATATATATATATATATATATATATATATATATATATATATATATATATATATATATATATATATATATATATATATATATATATATATATATATATATATATATATATATATATATATATATATATATATATATATATATATATATATATATATATATATATATATATATATATATATATATATATATATATATATATATATATATATATATATATATATATATATATATATATATATATATATATATATATATATATATATATATATATATATATATATATATATATATATATATATATATATATATATATATATATATATATATATATATATATATATATATATATATATATATATATATATATATATATATATATATATATATATATATATATATATATATATATATATATATATATATATATATATATATATATATATATATATATATATATATATATATATATATATATATATATATATATATATATATATATATATATATATATATATATATATATATATATATATATATATATATATATATATATATATATATATATATATATATATATATATATATATATATATATATATATATATATATATATATATATATATATATATATATATATATATATATATATATATATATATATATATATATATATATATATATATATATATATATATATATATATATATATATATATATATATATATATATATATATATATATATATATATATATATATATATATATATATATATATATATATATATATATATATATATATATATATATATATATATATATATATATATATATATATATATATATATATATATATATATATATATATATATATATATATATATATATATATATATATATATATATATATATATATATATATATATATATATATATATATATATATATATATATATATATATATATATATATATATATATATATATATATATATATATATATATATATATATATATATATATATATATATATATATATATATATATATATATATATATATATATATATATATATATATATATATATATATATATATATATATATATATATATATATATATATATATATATATATATATATATATATATATATATATATATATATATATATATATATATATATATATATATATATCTACAAATTTCTTTAAATCAAACTAACAAACCTAAAATTTCTATAATATAAAATTATATAACATTTTTATAACTAATAATAACATATATTAAAAATAATAACAACAATACAAAAATAAATGAGTCTTAGTAAACATACAAAGAAAATGTCGGAAAAGTGGGTCGCCGGAAATGTCGCCGCTAATGCTAGTCGCCGCTAATAATTCGTCTGAAAATTGGCCGGATTTTCGCCTGAAAAGTCGCCGGATAAATAACCTCGCCGGATTTTCGTCGTGAGCAAAAGCGTGGGTGGCTGGATTGTTGATATTCAGAGGGTGAGGGGATTGAGGGCCAGAATATGGACAACAATGGTGGATTGCCGGAGGAATTTTTTTTTTTTGAGGAATGGTTCGTTTCGACTGGGAAGAAGATTGATGGGGAAGAAGATGGGTCTGGGGGAGCAGCCGCGTTTTAAAGGAAATATGGCACACTATTAGCGGCGACGTCGCCGCTAATAGTGTGGGGTCCAGGGCATTAAACTGGCTTTGTAGTCAACAACGTCAGTTGGGCCCCGCACTATTAGCGGCGACGTCGCCGCTAATAGTGTGGGGTCCAGGGCATTAAACTGGCTTTGTAGTCAACAACGTCAGTTGGGCCCCGCACTATTAGCGGCGACGTCGCCGCTAATAGTGTGGGGTCCAGGGCCTTAAACAGAATTTGTATTCTGCAAGATGTCAGTGGGCCCCCACTATTAGCGGCGACGTCGCCGCTAATAGTGATGGTGGGGATACCCTTTTTGCCCCGGTGGTGTTACGCGCCCCGTATATATAAAATATGTTATCATGGCAATGATTGGTGTCAGAATGGTTCCAAAATACTTTATCGTGCAATTGGATTACCCACTTAATCAAAATGTTAATTAAAATATATATATTTTTTTGTATACGATATACTTCATAATAATATGTAAATCTGTTACGTACGGACTTTTGTTACATGTGTTCCGTAATTTGTAATTACAATTCAACTCTCACTTGTATTATATTTAGCTTTGCCTAAAAGGTATGTACCTGCTAAACATCTTCATATACTAATGAGTTTATAGTCTGGCGGCCCAAATAAAAGATGGGAGAGCCTTGCATTTCTAAGAAGTCTCATCTTATAGTTACTATACTAGATTGACTTGATAAATTTTTTTTTTAGAAATGCCCAAACGTCTTCTTATGTGTTTATAATGTCATGGATTTAATTATTCCAATATTAAATGTAACAATGACACAAAGATACCTTCCTTGCCCAAGTTAAATTTTGGGTAACGGATTAAAAGAGAAAACGCGGTAAGAATTTATGTATATTTGATTTTTTTTTGAAAGAGGATAAAACAAGTCACAATGGTACATGATCAACCACTTGTTAGTCATGTGACCATTTGCAAACAAGTTTTCTCTTTTACTTTTTTTTTTTTTAAACATATGACTTACAAAATGAGGGTTTGAGTTATCAAATTTATCTTCAACTCATGTTGAAGAGACTCGTTAATGACTCATTTGACGACTTCATCAATGACAAGTCATCTCAGTGAATCATTGTCTTAACAATTGTTTTCAAACTCTGGTTATAAAATGGAAAATAAAAGTTGTTTTCATTTTCTTGAAAAACTTTTCTAAAAAACTTTGTTTTGATCACGTTTTTTGTTTCTATGTTTTCTATGAAATTTTTTTCTAGAAAACAAGGTATGTTTTTTACCACTAAACAAGGCTTAAAGGTTCAAAACATATTACGCTTATTTTCCATTCCTTTAAATGTGTATATTATCTCTTTTACATCAATTAAATACACTACCTATTGCCACCTCCACTACTTACTACTACCACTAGTCGCTATTCACCTCTCATATGGCCATATCTTGGCGCCACTACCATCACTATGAGTTTTGATTGCCCTTTGCATTGAACGAGTAACTTGTTAGTTTATTTAATTATGTTCTTAAATCAATCTCTCTCTTGGCATGATATTAATGCCTATAGGTGTAAATATAAGGTAATTATTACAAGAGATTCGTGAAAAAAAGAATCATTTGGATCCAAAACGAACAGATATGATAAAAGGAATTTCTGAGCTGAAAATTATTGAGAAAGTTTGCCATCACAAACGACTAGAAAAATAGTCTGCGGTACGTAGTTGATCTGTGGTGGTGTCGCCGCCGCCACGACCACCACTCTGCGCTGCTACCACCATCGTCGCCGTATTGTACGGGTATATGACTCGTATATCATAATTTAGTCTTGGATTTGAATTTAAATTGTGAAGGCTCATTGAACTCAAAGACGGCAACAAGGAAAACAAATAAGGATTACTTAATTAAAAGGGTCAATATAGATACGAACTAGATTTTAGACCCGTGTCCAACACTGGACACGGGGTTTACGATATTAACAATATTGGATTTTCATACATTTAAGTCATAAAAACTTATAATTTTAAATATATACGATTCCAAGTGTTATACTTTGCAAGTTGTAGTACAATAATCACATGTTCGTCACTGTCATTATTAGCTGAGACATATTGATTGAATTGTTTGTCGTAGTCATTCCACAAGGCACATGCTACAATAATTCCTCTACTATAAATTTTTTGAAACCAGTTGTACTCATAATGTGATATTATTTTGAAAGATAATTAAGAATTAAAATATATACATACTTGTGATCATGTACTTGACATTCAAGTATATGTATTTGATCATGATGCGGGCCCATAACACGAATAGGTTTTTCAATCACCTTTCCTATGATAAATAGATAACAATTAGGATTGTTTTCATATTCTTTGATAACAATTAGGACTCTTGATTTGAGTGACAATTGTAACTTTAAACATTAATACGCAAAACTAATATATAAAAAGGGAGAAAATTTTGTACATTTTTGATTGAGAGATAGAATGAATCTTGAATGGAGTTCATATTGATTTGGATTTAGTATTCAAGTAACCTTCTGTTGTAAATCGTGTTTTTAAAACAAAAAAGTGTAAATTAATGAGACTTTTTATACAAATATTAATATAAATACTAATATAATAATATATTTGGATAATGATTATTAGGATTTTTAATTTATAACTAAATTAAATGATGACATAAGCGGGAGTCAACTTGATGAAATTGAGCGATTTGATTGGTTAATAAGTCATTAGGTTTTGAAATAATTTTTTGTAAACAATATTTCATATGTTGAAAAATATTAATTAATTAAATGATTAAAATTTTAAAAAATTCTCTCAAGTTGATGGCTAAAAATAAATATAAATTAAGTATTCAGGGCTAAAAAGTGTAAATTATTGATGGAAAACAAAAAAGTGTAAATTAATGAGACTTTTTCTACAAATTAATATAAATACTAATATAATAATATATTTGGATAATGATTATTAGGATTTTTAATTTATAGTTAAATTAAATGATGACATAAGCGAGTCAATTTGATGAAATTGAGCGATTTGATTGGTTAATAAGTCATTAGTTCAACTTTCTTATAGTATATATTAAGATTAAGATATAATTTAGGACTACTATTTACGAGTTTGAATCCAATGAATTACTATACTTAAAACCATTTTTCAGATACACGTGAAATAACATTAATTGATGACTATATGTCTATATCTACTTAATAACATTTGATCATAATAATAGCAATGCGAAGAAAAGCCTATAGTATAGCAACATTTAGTCCAACGATCGTACAAAAAATTAGCTGAAAGCATTTAGTGACAACTTATGTCATCATCATGAACAATTGGAGAAGAAAGTATCTATAAAAGAGATATATAGTCGCTAACATGATATCAATGATCAAAGTATGAAAACACAAAAATGACAAGCTAGTGATGTACTGATGTACAATATTTTGCTCTCAGATAATCTTTTCCCCGATTTATGAGTATAAAAGAATCGGGAACATGAAAGGGAAGCGGTTCAGGATAGGGATCCTTTAAAGTTATACAAACTTTAGAGGTAAAGTTGAGAGAATCTCAACTTTTAAATTGAAATCAAGGGTTAAGATTCAAAAATCAAGTTTGAATATTGACCTTTGATTTTAATCCAAAGGTTGAAATTTTCTCAACTTTACCTATAAAGTTGACATAACTTTAGATGATACTAATCCAGCGGTTCATGTACGTAGTTACATGTCTAAGACATGCAAAAGAATGTCAACATCTATTGCAAGTTCCTCTATGAAAAACAACGATGGAAAGAAAAAAAAGTGTTGATATATTCCTAGAGCATTATTTTATGGTACATATTATATTGAGTTCGAGTCTTGGCAAAGACAAACTTGAGATAATCAGGGGATTATTAAGTGGTTGAGATTCACCTGGACACTAGCCTAGCTGGGGGATTAATGGGTACCAAATGGTCCATGAGATCAGGGGGTTCCCATCCAATTACCCTTTTTATATATGTTCTATAGGCTACTTATGAAGTGTACGTGTTCTTCATTGGAGATATATAACTATTAGTTTATTAAGTGCTTTAAACTATAGTGTAAAGACAAAGTACCCGTGCGTTGCGGCGGTGAGATGGTGAGGGTGATAGGTCATAGGAGGTGGTAGGTCTAGAGTGTGATAGCCAAATGCCTTAGCCGTCCGGGCTCCGCCATCGGATTTAAAAATTCGTCAAAAGTATATCGAATGACATCTCTAATGAAAAAGCATGAAATTTTAAGAACACCCATATAGTTTTTATAATTTATCGATGTACGGTTTTGAGATAAAAGATTTTGAATAATTAGAGGACTACCCAATGCCCACCACTCATCCCCCAAGGACTAGTCCCTGTCAGCGCCACATCAGCAAAAAACACTCCAAGGACTAATCCCCCCAAAATGCACCCAATGCACTCATCCCTCAAAGACTAGTCTTGGACCCACTAATTTTTTTGTCTTCTTCTTTGTATATAGGATTAAAAA
>CM067167.1:201768210-201898210 GCA_034093135.1 Erigeron breviscapus | reverse complement strand
GCCTAGTTTACTTTTGATTTCTTATATTGTCATTTTATTGTTTTTCACTAACCAAAATAACAAATCAGTGTTATTAATTGGGGTTATAGTTGCTTAATCAAGTGTCACTAATTGTGGTATAATTGTTTGATTGCCATATATACAGTGACACAAATTTTGTGCTACAAAATCTAAAATTGGCTATTGTGTCATAAATAAAAGTGCCACTAAAGTAATGAAATTCTATTGACAAAACTCAGAAGTGTCACTAAAGGGTTTTAGTGGCAGCGGTACTAGTGACACTTTTTTTTGTGCCACCCATTACGTGAGAGGATTTTAGTGGCACTTCTATGATTTTTAGTGACACTTTTTGTGTGCCATTAAAAAGCATTTTTTTTGTAGTGGAGGCAACCTTATAATATGAAAAACCACAAGGACCATTTGTGTTATTTTTCCTTATTTTTGTTTTGTTTGTTTTTTTGGTGGGAATAGATTATGAGTCCCAAACTGATGATGAGTTTGTAAGGGATTAGTTATTAAATGTGGTCGTGGGCGTTAACCATTATAACGGCTGTTAAATCCGTTATTTGCAACACTGAACAATCCCATACTTGGCCGATGTGGGATCATATCAACATATAATTAATGTTGAATAAATTAAGCTAAGGTAGAACGTACATATATATACTTCAATATTTAGCGAAAAACAAGGTAAATATAAAACAAAATGTAAATGTTGTTGCCATTTCTCCATCTCGCAAATGGTGTATGATAATCGCATGTCCATATTTGGTCACTTAGAAATTCATTGTATGGACTCCTGCATTGTATATGGATGTTCATAAAAGTTCATACTCATTGCATCAAGTTCATCCCCATGAACTTTTATAATCTTTGAAGTAGATAAATATGGGACCCACCCACGTACTGGACCTCTTAAGTCTTAGCTGTTGAGTCAAGGATTCGCTGACCAGACTTGGTTGCTGACGTGGGTCGTCAGCGAGTTATCAGCGAGTCATTGACTCTCGTCAGCGGGTGGTTTGCTTTCCAAATTGTTGGTCAAGGCGGGAAGATTTCAAACCAAAAGAAGACAAGAGTCATATGGTGGTTCATCCAACTGTATTTTACCCTAAAAGGAAAAGATGCAGGTGGACCAAAACACAAGGGTTTCTCTCTCACACCCGTTTTGGTAAAGAAGACAAAGGCTCCTGGATCCAAGTACTTAGAGCCAATGGAACGTCGACAACCACCATCACATCACTATCATTGTAAGGCTGTGTTGCCCTAATTCCTTTCTATATAAAGCAACACAGCCGCACCATTTACACTGTGTGTTTTATCACCACAAAGTGTGTGTCACTTTATTTGTAATTGTTTAAGTTTCTTTCTTTCTAGACTTAGCAATTACATAGTTCATTTGTAGTCTTGTAAGACAAGTTGTAATATCGACCATGTATTCATCGTTTAATCAATGATACAGATGATTAGACTTGCCTAGATATTTGCATTTGAACTTATTCTTGTTCATGTTCTTTACTTTCTGTTCTTATATTCTTGTCTAGATAAATTGTATTATAAGTGTGCAAATCTGGACTGTCAAGTGGTATCAGAGCCATCGTTTCTAAATCATTGAAACAAGATCCGTTTGCATACTTTTTCTTTCTTAATCCTTTTTAAACAAGAACATGACTGCTGTTCCCACCCTTGTTAACACACGTGACTTCGGTTACGTATCCGTCCCTCCAAGATTCGAGCCCGATGACTTTGGGTCTTGGAAGGAAAGGATGTTACTACATATAGTGGGTGTGGAACCCTATCTTATGTCTATTCTGACCGTCGGTCCTTATATCCCCACTCTGGTTCAAAGAACACCAGGAGCAACTGTTGATGCTCCTGAGATTGTGATTGACATCGTCAAACCAGAGGTTCAATGGACTGACGATGAAAGGAGACTTGTTAATCTTGATGCAAGGCTCAAAAACATGATTGTCAGCACTCTTCCCACTGACCTCATGAAAGTGGTTATTAGATATCCCTCTTCAAAAGAAGTTTTCGTTTCTAAATCATTGAAACAAGATCCGTTTGCATACTTTTTCTTTCTTTCAAAAAATTCTCTTTTCTTTTTCTTTCTTAATCCTTTTTAAACAAGAACATGACTGCTGTTCCCACCCTTGTTAACACACGTGACTTCGGTTACGTATCCGTCCCTCCAAGATTCGAGCCCGATGACTTTGGGTCTTGGAAGGAAAGGATGTTACTACATATAGTGGGTGTGGAACCCTATCTTATGTCTATTCTGACCGTCGGTCCTTATATCCCCACTCTGGTTCAAAGAACACCAGGAGCAACTGTTGATGCTCCTGAGATTGTGATTGACATCGTCAAACCAGAGGTTCAATGGACTGACGATGAAAGGAGACTTGTTAATCTTGATGCAAGGCTCAAAAACATGATTGTCAGCACTCTTCCCACTGACCTCATGAAAGTGGTTATTAGATATCCCTCTTCAAAGAAGTTTGGGATAGATTGGTTAGCATGCATGAAGGCTCTGCTGCTACCATTGCCACTAAAAAGATAGACTTAAAAAGAGCTTATGAAAATTTCTTTTCCCTCCCCAACGAAGGTCTAAACGGTTCATATACCCGATTTAAAGGGTTGTTGAACGACATGACCACTGTTGGTATCTCTCATGATGATTTTGAGGTATGCCACAAATTTCTTAATAGTTTACCTATCAAGTGGCAAGGTCTGAGACAAATCCTCAGAACCACTGAGCGACTCAATGGCCTTAACCTTGAGTCTCTCTTTGGCATGCTCCAGTTCGAAGAAAGAGCTCTTGCTCAAAATCTTAGAGCTGCCGCTGATGCACAGCATCGTGCGGGTCCTTCTTCTTCTTCTGTTTCCTCTTCTTCTCATTCTGCTCTCGACCCTTTGGCCCTTATCTCTGCTGAGCCCAGTAATCTTAATACTGGTGCCAGCTCTTCTATTCTTCCACAACCTATTCAATCTCTTGTTGATGATCTTGATGCTGAAGAGAAACAAGAGATGTTCAGCGACTTTATGGATTTTGCCTTAGTCGCTGGTAAGAGGTACTCCCGTAAATGGAACAACCGTAGGTCGGTTGCTCCATATAAGCCTCCTGTTGACAAAGCTCAAGAGGAGTGCTGGAGATGTGGTAGAAAAGGCCACTACCAAAAGGAGTGCAGAGTTGCCCTACCAACTCCTGCTGCTCCTAAAACTAACCCTTCCAAACCTGCTGATGAGTACAGGAATAAATACTATCAGCTGAAGGCCAAGGTTGCTGAAATGGAAGAGGCCAAAACACCAGCAAAAGGGCTGGTAGCTGAAGAGCACGACTGGGCTGAATCAGACGATTCAGACAGTGAAGAATATGTTGACGCCATGTGCCTTATGGCGCTCGCTGATGGAGATGCTTTGACAAGAGATCAAGTCTCCTCAAGTCAGTGGGTGAACGTCACCATTAAAAAGGTTTGTGCTCACTCCTCTGCTTCTGAAGAAGATAAACCAAAAATCTTTGAATCTCTTCTTTGTGACTTTCAGTTCGTTGAATCTACTTCCTTGGAGTTAAGTGAAAAATCTGAAAAACTCAATGAGCTGAGGAATGTTCATGTTGAACTCCAATCTCATGAGTTGTTGGCACAAAAGGTTCAACTTGAGAATGAAAAACTCAAGCTTGAAGTTGCCAACCTTAAGAAGATTGTGACCTCCTGGTCAAAAGCTTCCAGGTTTCATCACCAGTGCCTAAACGAACAAGTCCCTGCCCAAGTCCAGGCAGTAATAGGTGGTGACTTTAATGCCGCTGCCTCTCTCTCTGACTTGTTTAATGATGAGGTGAAGCCTGAAATTTCTATTCCTCCATCTGCTGTCATCTCTCCTGAAGAGATGAAGAAATGGTATTTTGTTAGGAGTCTTAACGATTACCACAATAAAATGGAAGCTGGTACTACTTCTTCTACTACCAGCGACCCATCTAATCCTGCTGAGGAAAATGGTGCTGGCTCCTCAGCAGCTCACCATCAGACCTTCTGAACCATTCAGAAGAAGTAAGGTTGCTGTCCCCTATGACTATAGCAAACCTCAGTTAGCTAATGTTGTCTGTCAGCAACCTCAACCTATTGTTCAACCCTCTTCATCTTCATCTTCTCAGCAGCTCACCATCAGACCTTCTGAACCATTCAGAAGAAGTAAGGTTGCTGTCCCCTATGACTATAGCAAACCTCAGTTAGCTAATGTTGTCTGTCAGCAACCTCAACCTATTGTTCAACCCTCTTCATCTTCATCTTCTCAGCAAGCTCCTGCCCATGCTGACAGTAAAACTGTTCAGGATGATCGTGTCATGAAAAGACGCGTCAGGTTCGGAGACGCTAGATATCAGCAAGTTGGACCTTCTAAGGACCGACCTACTGATAGACTTGTCCATCAGCAGGCACCTCAATCGATGCCTACCCCTATTTTGAGACATAAAACTCCCCAAAAGGAGAGAATGTCTCACACCCAAAATAGGCCTATTACTCCTCAAAAAGGACACTTGCCCCATCAGCAAGTTAGGCCTATCACTCCTCAAAGAGGACACTTGCCCCATCAGCAAGTGAGATCAATCACTCCTCAAAGAGGACACTTGCCCCATCAGCAAGTGAGATCAATCACTCCTCAAAGAGGACACTTGCCCCATCAGCAAGTGAGATCAATCACTCCTCAAAGAGGACACTTGCCCCATCAGCAAGTGAGATCAATCACTCCTCAAAGAGGACACTTGCCCCATCAGCAAGTGAGATCAATCACTCCTCAAAGAGGACACTTGCCCCATCAGCAAGTGAGATCAATCACTCCTCAAAGAGGACACTTGCCCCATCAGCAAGTGAGATCAATCACTCCTCAAAGAGGACACTTGCCCCATCAGCAAGTGAGATCAATCACTCCTCAAAGAGGACACTTGCCCCATCAGCAAGTGAGATCAATCACTCCTCAAAGAGGACACTTGCCCCATCAGCAAGTGAGATCAATCACTCCTCAAAGAGGACACTTGCCCCATCAGCAAGTGAGATCAATCACTCCTCAAAGAGGACACTTGCCCCATCAGCAAGTGAGATCAATCACTCCTCAAAGAGGACACTTGCCCCATCAGCAAGTGAGATCAATCACTCCTCAAAGAGGACACTTGCCCCATCAGCAAGTGAGATCAATCACTCCTCAAAGAGGACACTTGCCCCATCAGCAAGTGAGATCAATCACTCCTCAAAGAGGACACTTGCCCCATCAGCAAGTGAGATCAATCACTCCTCAAAGAGGACACTTGCCCCATCAGCAAGTGAGATCAATCACTCCTCAAAGAGGACACTTGCCCCATCAGCAAGTGAGATCAATCACTCCTCAAAGAGGACACTTGCCCCATCAGCAAGTGAGATCAATCACTCCTCAAAGAGGACACTTGCCCCATCAGCAAGTGAGATCAATCACTCCTCAAAGAGGACACTTGCCCCATCAGCAAGTGAGATCAATCACTCCTCAAAGAGGACACTTGCCCCATCAGCAAGTGAGATCAATCACTCCTCAAAGAGGACACTTGCCCCATCAGCAAGTGAGATCAATAACTCCAAATAGGCAGTACCTACCTCATCGGCAAATAAGGTCTGCTACTCCAAATCAGAAACCTAGATTGATCACTCCCAAAAGAGTGCATCCATCTCAGCAATGTCCTTCTTCTTCTTCTCACCCTGCTGTTAATCTAGCATGGAGTGTAGTTAAGGGATCGAAAATCCCCTCTACCTCTCAATCTGAGGATCCAAAAGGTAAGTCCATTTTGGGTCCTGCTCCTAAGATGCCTCAGCTTACACTTAAGCATAAGCAAAAGTCTAAGCAAAAGAAAAAGGCATCTTCCTCCGTTGACCCTAAAATTAACAAGCTAGCTCAGCAAGTTAATGACCTTTCCTCTCAACTGAAGGAATTTTTCCTTCAAAATCCAAAAGGCAGCACCTCTGTTAAAAAATGCTACATATGTGGCAGCAGAGGTCATGTTGCTTCTGATTGTGACAACTCCAGGGATGCTCCTGAAGTTGACATTCAACCTAATCCTTCTTCTTCAGCGGCTCCTTCCTCTTCCACTATAGTCAGCGAAAGTTCTGCTTCTGCTGATCACATAAATAGTGTAGGAGAGTCATCCGATCTCACTGAGGAGAACATTGCTGACTTCATTGCTGCTCAGCG
This sequence comes from Erigeron breviscapus, assembly GCA_034093135.1. Taxonomy (NCBI): domain Eukaryota; kingdom Viridiplantae; phylum Streptophyta; class Magnoliopsida; order Asterales; family Asteraceae; genus Erigeron; species Erigeron breviscapus. The sequence goes on along the minus strand of CM067167.1, from coordinate 201,892,006 downwards.
AATCTCCTTTCCTCTCTCTCAAGAGATCATTACTACTGGTCGAGGCAGCATTCTGGTTGAGTATGGGAACAACAATCAACTCAGCAACTTGACTGTTCTAGATACTGGAGCCACTGTCACCTCTGCTGATCAATATCACACCTATGTGATTGATCGTGACATGCCTCCTGCTCATCAACTTGTTGATAACTCTAGTGATGAGAATACTAACCCTAGTGCTCCTCTTTCTCTCTCTACTGATGACGTCGTCAGTAGAGAAGAATCCTCTGAGTCTCCCATCTTTAATCCTGCTGACATGTCTGTCAGTGAGTTCAACAGTGAACCCATCTAAATCCTTCTGTTAAATCCATGCAGGGCTCGCTGGGAAAAGGTGTGTGGTACTTGGACAGTGGCTGTTCAAAACACATGACTGGCTCAAAGACCCTGCTGGATAACTACGTAGAGGCTGCTGGCCCTACTGTAGTGTTTGGTGATAACTCCACTGGGCAAACTGAAGGTTATGGTCTTCTCTCCAATGGACTCATTAAGTTCAACAAGGTCGCTTATGTCAATGGATTAAAACATAATCTCATCAGCATAAGTCAACTTTGTGATGCTGACTACAAAGTGATTCTTGATAAACATCAAGGCACTGTAGTAAATGTAAACAAAGAAGTAGTCTTGGTTGCTCCAAGAAAACGAGATGTATATCTGGTTGACTTCACTCCTATCAAGACTGATAGTGAGACTTGTTTCTTTGCTAAGTCAGCTGCTGAACTAAATTGGTTATGGCACAAGCGTATGTCGCATGTGAATTTCAAAACCATTAACTCTCTGGCCAAAAAGAACCTTGTTCGTGGTCTCCCTCATCTTTCATTTGAAAAGGATAGACTTTGTGGTGCTTGTGAAAAAGGTAAAATCCACAGAGCAACTTTCAAAACTAAGCAGGCCAATTCTATCTCTGGCTGCTTTCATCTTCTTCACATGGACCTTTTTGGTCCAGTGAATGCCCAAAGTCTAAAGGGTAGCAAATACACATTAGTAATCGTGGATGAATACTCACGATACACTTGGACCATCTTTCTTCATTCCAAGAGTGATGCTGCTGAAGAGATTATAAAGTTCATCAAGAAAATGGAAAATCTCAACAGCATAAGGGTGAAAGAACTTAGAAGCGATCATGGTACTGAGTTCAGAAACCACACTCTTGAAGCTTTTTGTGCTGATCAAGGGATCTCACAAAATTTCTCTTCCACCAGAACTCCTGAGCAAAATGGTGTCGCTGAAAGGAGAAATAGAACTCTCATCGAAGCAGCACGCACCATGCTCAGTGAGTCTTCTTTGCCTAGTAAATTCTGGGCTGAAGCTGTCAACACTGCTTGTCATACTCAAAATAGATGTCTAATAGTTAAAAGACATGACAAGACAGCGTATGAGGTGCTGAAAGGTAAGAAACCTCAAATCAAATACTTCCACGTATTTGGATGTCCTGTCTTCATCTTAAACAAGGATCACCTAGGTAAATTTGATCCTAAAGCTGATGATGGATACTTTCTTGGGTATTCGTCCATCAGCAAGGCATTCAGAGTATTCAATACTCGCCTTCAGAAAGTTGATGAATCCATTCATGTTACTTTTGATGAAAGTTCATCAGTACTAAAGGACATTCAATCTTCTTCGTCTGAGGTCATTTTTAATGAGCAAGCTGACCCTCTTACTGAGGAAGCTGACTTATTTGTTGATGCTTCTTGCTCGCTGCCTGATACTATTCAGCATATCACAAAGGATAGTTCAGCTAATGCTGAACTAGAGCAAGTTGCTGCTCATATCTACTCGATTGAGCCAGTTGAGCCTATCTTAAGATCAATCCATGCAGCATCAGCCAAACCTAGATCACTGGCTGATGACGTGCATGCTGATGACCCTACTGAGGAGGAGTTTCATGATGCTTCAGCAAATGCTGAAGAAATGGAGTCTGCTGAAGACTCCGCCATCAATGATAACTCAAATCAGTCGAATGGCTCTGCTGATCATTCTCCTGAACCCATTCTTACCATTGACCTCTCTTCTTATAATGCTCCTGCTGATCCCATCGCTCCAATTTCCGCTGCCACTCAACTTGGTGTCTCAAGTGCTCCTGCACTTAAGTGGACATCTAGTCATCCAGCTCACCAAGTCATCGGTGACCCTCAGCAGGGGATTACCACTCGATCAGCGACAAGAAATACATGTCTATATGTAAACTTCTTGTCTATGATCACTCCCAAAAATATTGGAGAAGCAATGGTTGATCCCTCATGGGTTGCTGCCATGCAAGAGGAACTCACCCAATTCAAAAGACAGAATGTCTGGTTTTTGGTTCCTCTACCTCCTGGAAAAGAACCCATTGGAACTAAATGGGTTTATAGGAATAAAATGGACGAAGATGGTGTTGTTACTCGTAACAAGGCTAGGCTGGTTGCACAAGGATACCTTCAAGAAGAAGGTGTTGATTACGATGAAACCTTTGCACCAGTGGCCCGATTAGAAGCAATTCGTTTATTCTTGGCACATGCTGCTTACAGAAACTTCACAGTATATCAAATGGATGTAAAGAGTGCTTTCCTAAATGAAAAACTCGATGAGGAAGTTTATGTTGAGCAGCCACCTGGTTTTGAAGATCCAGCCAAGCCACACCATGTCTATCGCCTCTATAAGGCACTCTATGGTCTTAAACAAGCTCCCAGAGCTTGGTATGACACTCTCTCTGAATTTCTTCTTTCTAATAAGTTTCGGCGAGGATCCATTGACAGCACCCTCTTCATTTATAGAAAGGGTGCTGATGTCCTATATGTTCAGATATATGTAGATGACATCATTTTTGGGTCCTCCAGCAAGAAACTTTGTACTAAGTTCAGCTCACTAATGTCCTCTCATTTTGAGATGAGCATGATGGGCGAGCTGACCTTCTTTCTTGGTCTTCAAATTCGTCAACTTCCAAATGGGATTTTCCTTAATCAGGAAAAATACATTCGAGACATGCTGGCCAAATTTGACATGTCTAATGTCACTACCAAGGCCACTCCTATGTCTCCTCCCAATAACCTTCATGCTGATCCTGATGGCAAGCATGTGAATTCCACTCTCTATCGGGGAATGATTGGCTCGCTGATGTATCTCACAGCGAGTTGTCCTGATATCATGTTTGCTACATGCTTATGTGCAAGATATCAAGCCTCACCTAGAGAATCCCATCTTCTCGCTGTTAAGCGAATTTTCAAGTACCTAAAAGGTACTTCAACATTGGGTCTCTGGTATCCCAAAGACTCCAATTTTGACCTAGTTGCATATTCTGACTCTGACTATGCTGGCTGCATGTTAGACAGGAAAAGTACCAATGGTGGATGTCAACTGTTGGGGGGAAGCTGACTAGTTGGTTTAGTAAGAAACAGCATACATTATCCATCTCCACTGCTGAAGCAGAATATGTATCAGCAGCGAGTTGCTGTGCACAAGTCCTATGGATGAAAAACCAACTCGCTGACTATGACTTAGAATTCTCTAAGATTCCTATTATGTGTGACAATACAAGTGCTATTGCAATCACACATAATCCTGTTCAGCATTCTAAGACCAAACACATAGACATTAGGTACCATTTCATTCGTGACCATGTCATGAAAGGGGATGTTGAAATCTACTTCATCCCCACTGATGACCAACTTGCTGATATCTTCACTAAACCTTTAGATGAAACCAGATTTAAATATCTGGTCAGCAAGTTGGGAATGCTGAATGGTGTATCAGCAACATGACTTGTCATGTCTGCTGATGCTTCAACATACATCTCTCTTATATGTTGAAAAGTGACCTTATGGTCAAATTTTTTTTTTCCCAGCAAGCTCAAGAGTATCTTACTCGCTGAACATAAAAAGCAATAGAGAGCTAAAAGTCTCTATCTAGTCCAGCAGCAAACGGCTGCTGGTAAAGACTACTCAAAACCGTTGATCCCTGTTGCTTTGGGAAAAAGCAAAACAAAAGCAATAGAGAGCTAAAAGTCTCTATCTAGTCCAGCAGCAAACGGCTGCTGGTAAAGACTACTCAAAACCGTTGATCCCTGTTGCTTTGGGAAAAAGCAAATAAAAGTAATAGAGAGCTAAAAGTCTCTATCTAGTCCAGCAGCAAACGGCTGCTGGTAAAGACTACTCAAAACCGTTGATCCCTGTTGCTTTGGGAAAAAGCAAATAAAAGTAATAGAGAGCTAAAAGTCTCTATCTAGTCCAGCAGCAAACGGCTGCTGGTAAAGACTACTCAAAACCGTTGATCCCTGTTGCTTTGGGAAAAAGCAAATAAAAGTAATAGAGAGCTAAAAGTCTCTATCTAGTCCAGCAGCAAACGGCTGCTGGTAAAGACTACTCAAAACCGTTGATCCCTGTTGCTTTGGGAAAAAGCAAATAAAAGTAATAGAGAGCTAAAAGTCTCTATCTAGTCCAGCAGCAAACGGCTGCTGGTAAAGACTACTCAAAACCGTTGATCCCTGTTGCTTTGGGAAAAAGCAAATAAAAGTAATAGAGAGCTAAAAGTCTCTATCTAGTCCAGCAGCAAACGGCTGCTGGTAAAGACTACTCAAAACCGTTGATCCCTGTTGCTTTGGGAAAAAGCAAATAAAAGTAATAGAGAGCTAAAAGTCTCTATCTAGTCCAGCAGCAAACGGCTGCTGGTAAAGACTACTCAAAACCGTTGATCCCTGTTGCTTTGGGAAAAAGCAAATAAAAGTAATAGAGAGCTAAAAGTCTCTATCTAGTCCAGCAGCAAACGGCTGCTGGTAAAGACTACTCAAAACCGTTGATCCCTGTTGCTTTGGGAAAAAGCAAATAAAAGTAATAGAGAGCTAAAAGTCTCTATCTAGTCCAGCAGCAAACGGCTGCTGGTAAAGACTACTCAAAACCGTTGATCCCTGTTGCTTTGGGAAAAAGCAAATAAAAGTAATAGAGAGCTAAAAGTCTCTATCTAGTCCAGCAGCAAACGGCTGCTGGTAAAGACTACTCAAAACCGTTGATCCCTGTTGCTTTGGGAAAAAGCAAATAAAAGTAATAGAGAGCTAAAAGTCTCTATCTAGTCCAGCAGCAAACGGCTGCTGGTAAAGACTACTCAAAACCGTTGATCCCTGTTGCTTTGGGAAAAAGCAAATAAAAGTAATAGAGAGCTAAAAGTCTCTATCTAGTCCAGCAGCAAACGGCTGCTGGTAAAGACTACTCAAAACCGTTGATCCCTGTTGCTTTGGGAAAAAGCAAATAAAAGTAATAGAGAGCTAAAAGTCTCTATCTAGTCCAGCAGCAAACGGCTGCTGGTAAAGACTACTCAAAACCGTTGATCCCTGTTGCTTTGGGAAAAAGCAAATAAAAGTAATAGAGAGCTAAAAGTCTCTATCTAGTCCAGCAGCAAACGGCTGCTGGTAAAGACTACTCAAAACCGTTGATCCCTGTTGCTTTGGGAAAAAGCAAATAAAAGTAATAGAGAGCTAAAAGTCTCTATCTAGTCCAGCAGCAAACGGCTGCTGGTAAAGACTACTCAAAACCGTTGATCCCTGTTGCTTTGGGAAAAAGCAAATAAAAGTAATAGAGAGCTAAAAGTCTCTATCTAGTCCAGCAGCAAACGGCTGCTGGTAAAGACTACTCAAAACCGTTGATCCCTGTTGCTTTGGGAAAAAGCAAATAAAAGTAATAGAGAGCTAAAAGTCTCTATCTAGTCCAGCAGCAAACGGCTGCTGGTAAAGACTACTCAAAACCGTTGATCCCTGTTGCTTTGGGAAAAAGCAAATAAAAGTAATAGAGAGCTAAAAGTCTCTATCTAGTCCAGCAGCAAACGGCTGCTGGTAAAGACTACTCAAAACCGTTGATCCCTGTTGCTTTGGGAAAAAGCAAATAAAAGTAATAGAGAGCTAAAAGTCTCTATCTAGTCCAGCAGCAAACGGCTGCTGGTAAAGACTACTCAAAACCGTTGATCCCTGTTGCTTTGGGAAAAAGCAAATAAAAGTAATAGAGAGCTAAAAGTCTCTATCTAGTCCAGCAGCAAACGGCTGCTGGTAAAGACTACTCAAAACCGTTGATCCCTGTTGCTTTGGGAAAAAGCAAATAAAAGTAATAGAGAGCTAAAAGTCTCTATCTAGTCCAGCAGCAAACGGCTGCTGGTAAAGACTACTCAAAACCGTTGATCCCTGTTGCTTTGGGAAAAAGCAAATAAAAGTAATAGAGAGCTAAAAGTCTCTATCTAGTCCAGCAGCAAACGGCTGCTGGTAAAGACTACTCAAAACCGTTGATCCCTGTTGCTTTGGGAAAAAGCAAATAAAAGTAATAGAGAGCTAAAAGTCTCTATCTAGTCCAGCAGCAAACGGCTGCTGGTAAAGACTACTCAAAACCGTTGATCCCTGTTGCTTTGGGAAAAAGCAAATAAAAGTAATAGAGAGCTAAAAGTCTCTATCTAGTCCAGCAGCAAACGGCTGCTGGTAAAGACTACTCAAAACCGTTGATCCCTGTTGCTTTGGGAAAAAGCAAATAAAAGTAATAGAGAGCTAAAAGTCTCTATCTAGTCCAGCAGCAAACGGCTGCTGGTAAAGACTACTCAAAACCGTTGATCCCTGTTGCTTTGGGAAAAAGCAAATAAAAGTAATAGAGAGCTAAAAGTCTCTATCTAGTCCAGCAGCAAACGGCTGCTGGTAAAGACTACTCAAAACCGTTGATCCCTGTTGCTTTGGGAAAAAGCAAATAAAAGTAATAGAGAGCTAAAAGTCTCTATCTAGTCCAGCAGCAAACGGCTGCTGGTAAAGACTACTCAAAACCGTTGATCCCTGTTGCTTTGGGAAAAAGCAAATAAAAGTAATAGAGAGCTAAAAGTCTCTATCTAGTCCAGCAGCAAACGGCTGCTGGTAAAGACTACTCAAAACCGTTGATCCCTGTTGCTTTGGGAAAAAGCAAATAAAAGTAATAGAGAGCTAAAAGTCTCTATCTAGTCCAGCAGCAAACGGCTGCTGGTAAAGACTACTCAAAACCGTTGATCCCTGTTGCTTTGGGAAAAAGCAAATAAAAGTAATAGAGAGCTAAAAGTCTCTATCTAGTCCAGCAGCAAACGGCTGCTGGTAAAGACTACTCAAAACCGTTGATCCCTGTTGCTTTGGGAAAAAGCAAATAAAAGTAATAGAGAGCTAAAAGTCTCTATCTAGTCCAGCAGCAAACGGCTGCTGGTAAAGACTACTCAAAACCGTTGATCCCTGTTGCTTTGGGAAAAAGCAAATAAAAGTAATAGAGAGCTAAAAGTCTCTATCTAGTCCAGCAGCAAACGGCTGCTGGTAAAGACTACTCAAAACCGTTGATCCCTGTTGCTTTGGGAAAAAGCAAATAAAAGTAATAGAGAGCTAAAAGTCTCTATCTAGTCCAGCAGCAAACGGCTGCTGGTAAAGACTACTCAAAACCGTTGATCCCTGTTGCTTTGGGAAAAAGCAAATAAAAGTAATAGAGAGCTAAAAGTCTCTATCTAGTCCAGCAGCAAACGGCTGCTGGTAAAGACTACTCAAAACCGTTGATCCCTGTTGCTTTGGGAAAAAGCAAATAAAAGTAATAGAGAGCTAAAAGTCTCTATCTAGTCCAGCAGCAAACGGCTGCTGGTAAAGACTACTCAAAACCGTTGATCCCTGTTGCTTTGGGAAAAAGCAAATAAAAGTAATAGAGAGCTAAAAGTCTCTATCTAGTCCAGCAGCAAACGGCTGCTGGTAAAGACTACTCAAAACCGTTGATCCCTGTTGCTTTGGGAAAAAGCAAATAAAAGTAATAGAGAGCTAAAAGTCTCTATCTAGTCCAGCAGCAAACGGCTGCTGGTAAAGACTACTCAAAACCGTTGATCCCTGTTGCTTTGGGAAAAAGCAAATAAAAGTAATAGAGAGCTAAAAGTCTCTATCTAGTCCAGCAGCAAACGGCTGCTGGTAAAGACTACTCAAAACCGTTGATCCCTGTTGCTTTGGGAAAAAGCAAATAAAAGTAATAGAGAGCTAAAAGTCTCTATCTAGTCCAGCAGCAAACGGCTGCTGGTAAAGACTACTCAAAACCGTTGATCCCTGTTGCTTTGGGAAAAAGCAAATAAAAGTAATAGAGAGCTAAAAGTCTCTATCTAGTCCAGCAGCAAACGGCTGCTGGTAAAGACTACTCAAAACCGTTGATCCCTGTTGCTTTGGGAAAAAGCAAATAAAAGTAATAGAGAGCTAAAAGTCTCTATCTAGTCCAGCAGCAAACGGCTGCTGGTAAAGACTACTCAAAACCGTTGATCCCTGTTGCTTTGGGAAAAAGCAAATAAAAGTAATAGAGAGCTAAAAGTCTCTATCTAGTCCAGCAGCAAACGGCTGCTGGTAAAGACTACTCAAAACCGTTGATCCCTGTTGCTTTGGGAAAAAGCAATCTATAAAAATCCCCATGAGATGTGTCTTCATCTCTTGAGGGAATTCTGGTGGACTTGTGATTATGATGTGTCCAGTAGCACCATTAAAGGCACTGTCATGAAAGGGAAGCACACCATCACCATCTCTGCAGATTTATTAAGAGATGTTCTTAGGCTTCCTAAACAGTCCTCAGACAGGCCCTTTGTAGATTTGGTCCCTACCTCAGTATGGAAAGAATGGTTATTGACCATTGGGTATGGGACAAACATGGTACCAGCACTACCTGTGCACAGTAATCCTCAAAAGAAGTATATTCCTAGTGTATGGAGGTTGCTGTTCACACATGTTATTCAATGTCTAGGTGGGAACAGTTGATCCTTTGATCAAGCCACTGCTGCCCAGATGCAAATGATTTATGCACTGGCAAATGGTAGAAACACATTGACTTTGCAAATGTGATATTTGAAGATTTGAAGTCAAAGATCACTGTAAGAAATCGCTCAAGCTCTGTGCCCTTTACACGCTTTCTGACGTTGATATTCAGACATGAGCTGAAAGAAAAGTACATGCCAAATGGTGCTCAATTCATTCTCTCTCCAAGGGTTGCAAGCTCTGTCTATAAAATTCATGCTTGCGACCCTGAGCACTTCGATTCAAAGTATGTTGCGCTTACTCCAGCAATGAAGCAGGTACTTTTCACCATGTACCCTGATGTATATAAACAAAACCCTGCTGGAGCTGGTATGCTGATAACCCCTCCAGCATCCTCCAAAACTCCCAAAGTGGCCAAGAAAAGTCGAGTTATTCCTAAAAGGAAGAAAATATTAAGAAGGGTGGAACCCTCTCAACTCCCTCTCATCGATGAAGAAGAAACCCCTGCTGCTGCTGCTGAAAATGTAGTGCAGCAACAACCTGAATCGGACACTCGTTCATCCCCCAACCCAATCAACTTCTCTATTGCTGAAAGGCACGCAACTACTGCTAATGTTCCTGAAGTGCAGGTTGCTGGGGGAGAAAATTTGAATGTTGAAACTGGGCGTATTGATGATGTTGTTGCTGAAGAAGAGGTTGTTGGTGTTGATAATGTTGTTACTGATGATGAAAGTGATTATGAGTTAGGGGACTTTGTGGCAGAGGATTTTCAACTTGATCCTGATAGTCATGCTGAAGAAGTAGATGCAGTGACATGGAGGTGGATGAAAATGATGATGATGCTGCTGGTGAAAATGAGACAGCCACTGATCAATTTGTTGCTAATGATGCTGATCAGATTGCTGTGAACTTAGCAGCCACTGAAGGAAACGTTGATGCTGCTGCTGCTGGTGAAAACGCAGCAGCAAATGATGAAAATGTGGAAGATACTGAGGCAGTTACTCTCACTGCTAGACCCAACACTCCACCAGTACAACCAGTGGAGTCTCCTTCGGCTAAGGAGTCGGGTATTTCTTGTCGCTTGGAAAGAGTGGAACATCAATTGAATGATCTTACCAAGGCTGCCACACTCATGGTAGATCTCAAAGATAAAGAAGGTGACAGATTGGTAAAGACATTGGAAAGCTGGTATAACAAACAAAATGAAAACAGCAAGGTGTTAGACACGCTGAAAGGAGAACTTGTCTCACTGACTGACGATCAACACAAAATCAGTGAAGACACCAAAGCAATCAAGCGTGATCAGGAGATCCTTCGATCTAGTGCTTTGTCGCTGTTGAAATGTGCCAACTCCACCAGTTATTCAGCCAAAAAGGCAGCCTCCACCAGCAAGTCTGCAAATGTCAATGTCAAAAAGCTGAGTGGTCTCATTCCCTCACTGACCACTCAAGTCGAAAGCAACACCAAGGCTATTCAAGCCTTGGAAAAACAAGTGGCTGATCTTCCAATTCCTTCAGCATCCTTCACTGAGGAAGATCGCCAGAGGCATATTAAATTGGAAAAAGAGGTGGATGAAATCAAGACCCTGCTGTCACAGCTTGTTAAGCAGCAATCAAAAAAGCCGGCCACTGTGGAAGTTGTTATTAACAACACAACTTCCAAGGGGGAGAAGGTTGATGCTGCTATTTTAGAACTGGTAAATGAAGCAGTGTACAAGGCAGTTGCACAAATCTATGATGAATCTGCTGAACAGATTTTGGATGAGGATGATGCCACTAACACCACAAAGGAAAATGAAATGGCAATTGTGGCTGTTAGTGAGGAAAAAGAAAGTGAAGTTCCCCCTGCTGGTGCTGAGGGGGAGACTGAAGAGGATGCAAGTATGGAAGTTCCCCCCGCTGGTGTTGAGGGGGAGATTGAAAAAGAAACTAATGCTGAAGCTCCCCCAGCTGGTGTTGAGGGGGAGCAACAAATTGTAGCTATCAATGCTGAAGAGCGTTTGGACCCTGAAACGGTCAGAGCTTCATGGGAAGCTGGATTTGCTGAGAGAATGGCCAGGGATAGGTCAAGGGAAATGTTGCCAATCTTTCATAGCACATATCTGGCAAATGCTGAAATTACTCCTCTCTCCGATGCTCGCCGAAAACAGCTTATTGAGTCTGGTTTCTTCAAACCTCCCACTGCTGCTCAACTCTCCGTACGATCCTCAGCAGGCCATCAGCATCAATTGATTGATATATTGGCACTAACTGCTGATGGAAAAACTCAAGAAGATGCTATCAAAGAGTTAGATAGGATCAAGCAAAATGAAGAAAATGAAAAGAAAAATCTTGAGTTTATCAGGCAGCTACCTCTACTTGAAAAGGATCAGCTTGATGGTGAGCAAAGAATGCTGATGAAATCAGGTGGTGCTGAAGCCTTGTACAGGCAGAAACATAAGGAAGTTGAGAAGCAGCTCAGCGAGAAAAGAGCCAAATTTAAAGAAGAGAAAGCTAAGTGGCTGAAGCTGATGGATGATCGAGTCAGGCCTCAAAGAATTATTGCCGCTGAGGCCTTTAAAGCTGAAATGGGCCTAAAGACCAACCTGAGATCTTAAGAGAAGGCGCTGGCAAGCCAACCAAGTTGGAAGGGGTCAAAGTAACCAACTTAGGTGCTTCAGAATGGGTGGAAGTGTACATGCTGGTGAAAGATAAAAAGGCTGCCAGCTACCAGCAACTCCAAAGCATGCTGAAAGAATACTTCAAGAAAGCACTGGAAGTTTGAAACAAAGTTCAAGGTGGACTTGCCCATGCTGAGGCAAGTGTTCGGTACTCCAGCAGCCATCTCTACCTCAGCTGGAAGGCAAGTTCAAAGAAAGAGGAAGATGGAGCATCGAACATCGACTGTTGACCTTCCTCCTATCTCTGGTGATACTGCTTTAAACACCAGACTTCCTCCAAGAAGTGTCTTTAAGGAAGGGAGAGTGATAAAGAATCCAGCTGGTATTTTCTTCACAAATTTTCAAAATACCCAGCTGTTCTTTCGTCTATCTGAACTTGAAAAGGCGTCCACTGGGTTCATCCTGAGCATAAGAAGAAGGTGTGCTGAAACGACCAACAACCGATGGTTTATCAGCAAACTGGATGAGGAGCTGGTTAAGCCTCATAGATACAATGACCCAGCAGTTCAGATTGCCAAGCAAGAACATGCTTGGGAATTTGAAGCTGAAAATATGTAGATGTCTTACAAATATAAATGTTGTATGAGTCAGCTTGTAATGTTTAAAGTCAAATATATAAGACATCTTTTCATCCTTCTATATTTTTTCTAAAGTCTTCACTCAACAAGTCTTCTCAGCGAATAGGGGGAGATTGTTGAGTCAAGGATTCGCTGACCAGACTTGGTCGCTGACGTGGGTCGTCAGCGAGTTATCAGCGAGTCATTGACTCTCGTCAGCGGGTGGTTTGCTTTCCAAATTGTTGGTCAAGGCGGGAAGATTTCAAACCAAAAGAAGACAAGAGTCATATGGTGGTTCATTCAACTGTATTTTATCCTAAAAGGAAAAGATGCAGGTGGACCAAAACACAAGGGTTTCTCTCTCACACCCGTTTTGAACTTATTCTTGTTCATGTTCTTTACTTTCTGTTCTTATATTCTTGTCTAGATAAATTGTATTATAAGTGTGCAAATCTGGACTAATATATAATATATATATATTAACATAATTAATGTTGAATAAAGAAGCTAAGGTTAGCAAGGCCTAGGTAAAGATAAGATTAAGATATGATACGAACCCATCCCATAATAGGTTTGCCTTATGCCATAAGTAAGGTGTAGAACTCACCCAAAAGCTAGCTCAAAGGAGGAGGGGACACCTAGGCTTATAAACCACTAACCAATCCCATACTTGGCCGATGTGGGATCATATCAACATATAATTAATGTTGAATAAATTAAGCTAAGGTAGAACGTACATATATACACTTCAATATTTAGCGAAAAACAAGGTAAATATAAAACAAAATGTAAATGTTGTTGCCATTTCTCCATCTCGCAAATGGTGTATGATAATCGCATGTCCATATTTGGTCACTTAGAAATTCATTGTATGGACTCCTGCATTGTATATGGATGTTCATAAAAGTTCATACTCATTGCATCAAGTTCATCCCCATGAACTTTTATAATCTTTGAAGTAGATAAATATGGGACCCACCCACGTACTGGACCTCTTAAGTCTTAGCTGTTGAGTCAAGGATTCGCTGACCAGACTTGGTCGCTGACGTGGGTCGTCAGCGAGTTATCAGCGAGTCATTGACTCTCGTCAGCGGGTGGTTTGCTTTCCAAATTGTTGGTCAAGGCGGGAAGATTTCAAACCAAAAGAAGACAAGAGTCATATGGTGGTTCATTCAACTGTATTTTACCCTAAAAGGAAAAGATGCAGGTGGACCAAAACACAAGGGTTTCTCTCTCACACCCGTTTTGGTAAAGAAGACAAAGGCTCCTGGATCCAAGTACTTAGAGCCAATGGAACGTCGACAACCACCATCACATCACTATCATTGTAAGGCTGTGTTGCCCTAATTCCTTTCTATATAAAGCAACACAGCCGCACCATTTACACTGTGTGTTTTAGTCACCACAAAGTGTGTGTCACTTTCTTTGTAATTGTTTAAGTTTCCTCTTTCTAGACTTAGCAATTACATAGTTCATTTGTAGTCTTGTAAGACAAGTTGTAATATCGACCATGTATTCATCGTTTAATCAATGATACAGATGATTAGACTTGCCTAGATATTTGCATTTGAACTTATTCTTGTTCATGTTCTTTACTTTCTGTTCTTATATTCTTGTCTAGATAAATTGTATTATAAGTGTGCAAATCTGGACTGTCAAGTGGTATCAGAGCCATCGTTTCTAAATCATTGAAACAAGATCCGTTTGCATACTTTTTCTTTCTTTCAAAAAATTCTCTTTTCTTTTTCTTTCTTAATCCTTTTTAAACAAGAACATGACTGCTGTTCCCACCCTTGTTAACACACGTGACTTCGGTTACGTATCCGTCCCTCCAAGATTCGAGCCCGATGACTTTGGGTCTTGGAAGGAAAGGATGTTACTACATATAGTGGGTGTGGAACCCTATCTTATGTCTATTCTGACCGTCGGTCCTTATATTCCCACTCTGGTTCAAAGAACACCAGGAGCAACTGTTGATGCTCCTGAGATTGTGATTGACATCGTCAAACCAGAGGTTCAATGGACTGACGATGAAAGGAGACTTGTTAATCTTGATGCAAGGCTCAAAAACATGATTGTCAGCACTCTTCCCACTGACCTCATGAAAGTGGTTATTAGATATCCCTCTTCAAAAGAAGTTTGGGATAGATTGGTTAGCATGCATGAAGGCTCTGCTGCTACCATTGCCACTAAAAAGATAGACTTAAAAAGAGCCTATGAAAATTTCTTTTCCCTCCCCAACGAAGGTCTAAACGGTTCATATACCCGATTTAAAGGGTTGTTGAACGACATGACCACTGTTGGTATCTCTCATGATGATTTTGAGGTATGCCACAAATTTCTTGATAGTTTACCTATCAAGTGGCAAGGTCTGAGACAAATCCTCAGAACCACTGAGCGACTCAATGGCTTAACCTTGAGTCTCTCTTTGGCATGCTCCAGTTCGAAGAAAGAGCTCTTGCTCAAAATCTTAGAGCTGCCGCTGATGCACAGCATCGTGCGGGTCCTTCTTCTTCTTCTGTTTCCTCTTCTTCTCATTCTGCTCTCGACCCTTTGGCCCTTATCTCTGCTGAGCCCAGTAATCTTAATACTGGTGCCAGCTCTTCTATTCTTCCACAACCTATTCAATCTCTTGTTGATGATCTTGATGCTGAAGAGAAACAAGAGATGTTCAGCGACTTTATGGATTTTGCCTTAGTCGCTGGTAAGAGGTACTCCCGTAAATGGAACAACCGTAGGTCGGTTGCTCCATATAAGCCTCCTGTTGACAAAGCTCAAGAGGAGTGCTGGAGATGTGGTAGAAAAGGCCACTACCAAAAGGAGTGCAGAGTTGCCCTACCAACTCCTGCTGCTCCTAAAACTAACCCTTCCAAACCTGCTGATGAGTACAGGAATAAATACTATCAGCTGAAGGCCAAGGTTGCTGAAATGAAAGAGGCCAAAACACCAGCAAAAGGGCTGGTAGCTGAAGAGCACGACTGGGCTGAATCAGACGATTCAGACAGTGAAGAATATGTTGACGCCATGTGCCTTATGGCGCTCGCTGATGGAGATGCTTTGACAAGAGATCAAGTCTCCTCAAGTCAGTGGGTGAACGTCACCATTAAAAAGGTTTGTGCTCACTCCTCTGCTTCTGAAGAAGATAAACCAAAAATCTTTGAATCTCTTCTTTGTGACTTTCAGTTCGTTGAATCTACTTCCTTGGAGTTAAGTGAAAAATCTGAAAAACTCAATGAGCTGAGGAATGTTCATGTTGAACTCCAATCTCATGAGTTGTTGGCACAAAAGGTTCAACTTGAGAATGAAAAACTCAAGCTTGAAGTTGCCAACCTTAAGAAGATTGTGACCTCCTGGTCAAAAGCTTCCAGGTTTCATCACCAGTGCCTAAACGAACAAGTCCCTGCCCAAGTCCAGGCAGTAATAGGTGGTGACTTTAATGCCGCTGCCTCTCTCTCTGACTTGTTTAATGATGAGGTGAAGCCTGAAATTTCTATTCCTCCATCTGCTGTCATCTCTCCTGAAGAGATGAAGAAATGGTATTTTGTTAGGAGTCTTAACGATTACCACAATAAAATGGAAGCTGGTACTACTTCTTCTACTACCAGCGACCCATCTAATCCTGCTGAGGAAAATGGTGCTGGCTCCTCAGCAAGCACCAGCAACCCCTATCCTCATCTTCCCATTGTTGGCATGATGCCAAACGAAGGAAGAGTTCAATACTCTTCTGGGGAATCTTATGAAGAGGATATTGGTAGTGATGGTTTTAAACCCATCGCTCCTCAGCAGCTCACCATCAGACCTTCTGAACCATTCAGAAGAAGTAAGGTTGCTGTCCCCTATGACTATAGCAAACCTCAGTTAGCTAATGCTGTCAGTCAGCAACCTCAACCTATTGTTCAACCCTCTTCTTCTTCATCTTCTCAGCAAGCTCCTGCCCATGCTGACAGTAAAACTGTTCAGGATGATCGTGTCATGAAAAGACGCGTCAGGTTCGGAGACGCTAGATATCAGCAAGTTGGATCTTCTAAGGACCGACCTACTGATAGACTTGTCCATCAGCAGGCACCTCAATCGATGCCTACCCCTATTTTGAGACATAAAACTCCCCAAAAGGAGAGAATGTCTCACACCCAAAATAGGCCTATTACTCCTCAAAGAGGACACTTGCCCCATCAGCAAGTGAGATCAATCACTCCTCAAAGAGGACACTTGCCCCATCAGCAAGTGAGATCAATAACTCCAAATAGGCAGTACCTACCTCATCGGCAAATGAGGTCAGCTACTCCTAATCAGCAACCTAGATCGATCACTCCCAAAAGAGTGCATCCATCTCAGCAGGGTCCTTCTTCTTCTTCTCACCTTGCTGTTAATCTAGCATGGAGTGTAGTTAAGGGATCGAAAATCCCCTCTACCTCTCAATCTGAGGATCCAAAAGGTAAGTCCATTTTGGGTCCTGCTCCTAAGATGCCTCAGCTTACACTTAAGCATAAGCAAAAGTCTAAGCAAAAGAAAAAGGCATCTTCCTCCGTTGACCCTAAAATTAACAAGCTAGCTCAGCAAGTTAATGACCTTTCCTCTCAACTGAAGGAATTTTTCCTTCAAAATCCAAAAGGCAGCACCTCTGTTAAAAAATGCTACATATGTGGCAGCAGAGGTCATGTTGCTTCTGATTGTGACAACTCCAGGGATGCTCCTGAAGTTGACATTCAACCTAATCCTTCTTCTTCAGCGGCTCCTTCCTCTTCCACTATAGTCAGCGAAAGTTCTGCTTCTGCTGATCACATAAATAGTGTAGGAGAGTCATCCGATCTCACTGAGGAGAACATTGCTGACTTCATTGCTGCTCAGCGAATCTCCTTTCCTCTCTCTCAAGAGATCATTACTACTGGTCGAGGCAGCATTCTGGTTGAGTATGGGAACAACAATCAAGTCAGCAACTTGACTGTTCTAGATACTGGAGCCACTGTCACCTCTGCTGATCAATATCACACCTATGTGATTGATCGTGACATGCCTCCTGCTCATCAACTTGTTGATAACTCTAGTGATGAGAATACTAACCCTAGTGCTCCTCTTCCTCTCTCTACTGATGACGTCGTCAGTAGAGAAGAATCCTCTGAGTCTCCCATCTTTAATCCTGCTGACATGTCTGTCAGTGAGTTCAACAGTGAACCCATCTAAATCCTTCTGTTAAATCCATGCAGGGCTCGCTGGGAAAAGGTGTGTGGTACTTGGACAGTGGCTGTTCAAAACACATGACTGGCTCAAAGACCCTGCTGGATAACTACGTAGAGGCTGCTGGCCCTACTGTAGTGTTTGGTGATAACTCCATGGGCAAACTGAAGGTTATGGTCTTCTCTCCAATGGACTCATTAAGTTCAACAAGGTCGCTTATGTCAATGGATTAAAACATAATCTCATCAGCATAAGTCAACTTTGTGATGCTGGCTACAAAGTGATTCTTGATAAACATCAAGGCACTGTGGTAAATGTAAACAGGGAAGTAGTCTTGGTTGCTCCAAGAAAACGAGATGTATATCTGGTTGACTTCACTCCTATCAAGACTGATAGTGAGACTTGTTTCTTTGCTAAGTCAGCTGCTGAACTAAATTGGTTATGGCACAAGCGTATGTCGTATGTGAATTTCAAAACCATTAACTCTCTGGCCAAAAAGAACCTTGTTCGTGGTCTCCCTCATCTTTCATTTGAAAAGGATAGACTTTGTGGTGCTTGTGAAAAAGGTAAAATCCACAGAGCAACTTTCAAAACTAAGCAGGCCAATTCTATCTCTGGCTGCTTTCATCTTCTTCACATGGACCTTTTTGGTCCAGTGAATGCCCAAAGTCTAAAGGGTAGCAAATACACTTTAGTAATCGTGGATGAATACTCACGATACACTTGGACCATCTTTCTTCATTCCAAGAGTGATGCTGCTGAAGAGATTATAAATTTCATCAAGAAAATGGAAAATCTCAACAGCATAAGGGTGAAAGAACTTAGAAGCGATCATGGTACTGAGTTCATAAACCACACTCTTGAAGGTTTTTGTGCTGATCAAGGGATCTCACAAAATTTCTCTTCCACCAGAACTCCTGAGCAAAATGGTGTCGCTGAAAGGAGAAATAGAACTCTCATCAAAGCAGCACGCACCATGCTCAGTGAGTCTTCTTTGCCTAGTAAATTCTGGGCTGAAGCTGTCAACACTGCTTGTCATACTCAAAATAGATGTCTAATAGTTAAAAGACATGACAAGACAGCGTATGAGGTGCTGAAAGGTAAGAAACCTCAAATCAAATACTTCCACGTATTTGGATGTCCTGTCTTCATCTTAAACAAGGATCACCTAGGTAAATTTGATCCTAAAGCTGATGATGGATACTTTCTTGGGTATTCGTCCATCAGCAAGGCATTCAGAGTATTCAATACTCGCCTTCAGAAAGTTGATGAATCCATTCATGTTACTTTTGATGAAAGTTCATCAGTACTAAAGGACATTCAATCTTCTTCGTCTGTCATTTTTAATGAGCAAGCTGACCCTCTTACTGAGGAAGCTGACTTATTTGTTGATGCTTCTTGCTCGCTGCCTGATACTATTTAGCATATCACAAAGGATAGTTCAGCTAATGCTGAACTAGAGCAAGTTGCTGCTCATATCTACTCGATTGAGCCAGTTGAGCCTATCTTAAGATCAATCCATGCAGCATCAGCCAAACCTAGATCACTGGCTGATGACGTGCATGCTGATGACCCTACTGAGGAGGAGTTTCATGATGCTTCAGCAAATGCTAAAGAAATGGAGTCTGCTGAAGACTCCGCCATCAATGATAACTCAAATCAGTCGAATGGCTCTGCTGATCATTCTCCTGAACCCATTCTTACCATTGACCTCTCTTCTTATAATGCTCCTGCTGATCCCATCACTCCAATTTCCGCTGCCACTCAACTTGGTGTCTCAAGTGCTCCTGCACTTAAGTGGACATCTAGTCATCCAGCTCACCAAGTCATCGGTGACCCTCAGCAGGGGATTACCACTCGATCAGCGACAAGAAATACATGTCTATATGTAAACTTCTTGTCTATGATCACTCCCAAAAATATTGGAGAAGCAATGGTTGATCCCTCATGGGTTGCTGCCATGCAAGAGGAACTCACCCAATTCAAAAGACAGAATGTCTGGTTTTTGGTTCCTCTACCTCCTGGAAAGAACCCATTGGAACTAAATGGGTTATAGGAATAAAATGGACGAAGATGGTGTTGTTACTCGTAACAAGGCTAGGCTGGTTGCACAAGGATACCTTCAAGAAGAAGGTGTTGATTACGATGAAACCTTTGCACCAGTGGCCCGATTAGAAGCAATTCGTTTATTTTGGCACATGCTGCTTACAGAAACTTCATAGTATATCAAATGGATGTAAAGAGTGCTTTCCTAAATGGAAAACTCGATGAGGAAGTTTATGTTGAGCAGCCACCTGGTTTTGAAGATCCAGCCAAGCCACACCATGTCTATCGCCTCTATAAGGCACTCTATGGTCTTAAACAAGCTCCCAGAGCTTGGTATGACACTCTCTCTGAATTTCTTCTTTCTAATAAGTTTCAGCGAGGATCCATTGACAGCACCCTCTTCATTTATAGAAAGGGTGCTGATGTCCTATATGTTCAGATATATGTAGATGACATCATTTTTGGGTCCTCCAGCAAGAAACTTTGTACTAAGTTCAGCTCACTAATGTCCTCTCATTTTGAGATGAGCATGATGGGCGAGCTGACCTTCTTTCTTGGTCTTCAAATTCGTCAACTTCCAAATGGGATTTTCCTTAATCAGGAAAAATACATTCGAGACATGCTTGCCAAATTTGACATGTCTAATGTCACTATCAAGGCCACTCCTATGTCTCCTCCCAATAATCTTCATGCTGATCCTGATGGCAAGCATGTGAATCCCACTCTCTATCGGGGAATGATTGGCTCGCTGATGTATCTCACAGCGAGTCGTCCTGATATCATGTTTGCTACATGCTTATGTGCAAGATATCAAGCCTCACCTAGAGAATCCCATCTTCTCGCTGTTAAGCGAATTTTCAAGTACCTAAAAGGTACTTCAACATTGGGTCTCTGGTATCCCAAAGACTCCAATTTTGACTAAGGTGCATATTCTGACTCTGACTATGCTGGCTGCATGTTAGACAGGAAAAGTACCAATGGTGGATGTCAACTGTTGGGGGGAAGCTGACTAGTTGGTTTAGTAAGAAACAGCATACATTATCCATCTCCACTGCTGAAGCAGAATATGTATCAGCAGCGAGTTGCTGTGCACAAGTCCTATGGATGAAAAACCAACTCGCTGACTATGACTTAGAATTCTCTAAGATTCCTATTATGTGTGACAATACAAGTGCTATTGCAATCACACATAATCCTGTTCAGCATTCTAAGACCAAACACATAGACATTAGGTACCATTTCATTCGTGACCATGTCATGAAAGGAGATGTTGAAATCTACTTCATCCCCACTGATGACCAACTTGCTGATATCTTCACTAAACCTTTAGATGAAACCAGATTTAAATATCTGGTCAGCAAGTTGGGAATGCTGAATGGTGTATCAGCAACATGACTTGTCATGTCTGCTGATGCTTCAACATACATCTTTCTTATATGTTGAAAAGTGACCTTATGGTCAAATTTTTTTTTTCCCAGCAAGCTCAAGAGTATCTTACTCGCTGAACATAAAAAGCAATAGAGAGCTAAAAGTCTCTATCTAGTCCAGCAGCAAACGGCTGCTGGTAAAGACTACTCAAAACCGTTGATCCCTGTTGCTTTGGGAAAAAGCAAAACAAAAGCAATAGAGAGCTAAAAGTCTCTATCTAGTCCAGCAGCAAACGGCTGCTGGTAAAGACTACTCAAAACCGTTGATCCCTGTTGCTTTGGGAAAAAGCAAATAAAAGTAATAGAGAGCTAAAAGTCTCTATCTAGTCCAGCAGCAAACGGCTGCTGGTAAAGACTACTCAAAACCGTTGATCCCTGTTGCTTTGGGAAAAAGCAAATAAAAGTAATAGAGAGCTAAAAGTCTCTATCTAGTCCAGCAGCAAACGTCTACTGGTAAAGACATATCAAATCCGTTTATAGCTGACAATTTGCTAAAAATTGTAATTCTTATTCATCAGTGACCATCGATTGTCGAAATGTCGCTGATTGAAATTTGCCTTCCTAAAGGGGTAACTAGATTTTCTAACTTTGTCAGCGGATATACTTAGATCTCAACTTTTCTTTCATTTGAGCATATCCGCTTATAATAATATTTTAATAAGAATATCAAACGGTTACCTCGATTTTCTCCCTAATGGGCAACTTGTACACTGTACGCGCCGTAATTACTTGAGTACATTTGAACTTAGGGTACAAGTTGTCACATCAAAACTTTTTTTTATACGTTACTCACATACGTATAATTAAACGTATTTTCTTTATATATAACTATTTTTCTTGTACTATCATTGGTACAAAATAATTTTCTTTATATATATTACGTATGAAAGAGTCCATGACGATTCGTATGTACTGTTATGGGTCCCATATCCATACCATATATATGGAACCCTCTCCCATACCATTTTTCACGTTCATTTTCTTTCTCATTCACTCCTAAAATCTCTCTCAAATTTCCTCTCAATCTCTCTTCAGTATTTTTTTTCTTTTATTCCTCTCATCTTCTTTCTTATCATCTTGATATAAAATGGCTTCTCAATCTGAACAAATTCCTGAACAACAACAATCACCACAACAAATTCAAGAAAACCCTGAAAACATTCCCACTTATCTCACTTCTGAAGTCTTCGATAATGAAGGCATTCGTCCTTCTGACAAAGTTTCTTTTCAAGCCCAGAAACTAGTTGTCAAAGCAAATAACTACTTGGGATCTGAAGAAATCCCTTCCAAGGTTAAAGGATATTATTCTATGCTGGACTTCATCAAAGGATGTCCAGTTAGAAGAGCAATCTATAAAAATCCCCATGAGATGTGTCTTCATCTCTTGAGGGAATTCTGGTGGACTTGTGATTATGATGTGTCCAGTAGCACCATTAAAGGCACTGTCATGAAAGGGAAGCACACCATCACCATCTCTGCAGATTTATTAAGAGATGTTCTTAGGCTTCCTAAACAGTCCTCAGACAGGCCCTTTGTAGATTTGGTCCCTACCTCAGTATGGAAAGAATGGTTATTGACCATTGGTATGGGACAAACATGGTACCAGCACTACCTGTGCACAGTAATCCTCAAAAGAAGTATATTCCTGGTGTATGGAGGTTGCTGTTCACACATGTTATTCAATGTCTAGGTGGGAACAGTTGATCCTTTGATCAAGCCACTGCTGCCCAGATGCAAATGATTTATGCACTGGCAAATGGTAGAAACACTGACTTTGCAAATGTGATATTTGAAGATTTGAAGTCAAAGATCACTGTAAGAAATCGCTCAAGCTCTGTGCCCTTTACACACTTTCTGACGTTGATATTCAGACATGAGCTGAAAGAAAAGTACATGCCAAATGGTGCTCAATTCATTCTCTCTCCAAGGGTTGCAAGCTCTGTCTATAAAATTCATGCTTGCGACCCTGAGCACTTCGATTCAAAGTATGTTGCGCTTACTCCAGCAATGAAGCAGGTACTTTTCACCATGTACCCTGATGTATATAAACAAAACCCTGCTGGAGCTGGTATGCTGATAACCCCTCCAGCATCCTCCAAAACTCCCAAAGTGGCCAAGAAAAGTCGAGTTATTCCTAAAAGGAAGAAAATATTAAGAAGGGTGGAACCCTCTCAACTCCCTCTCATCGATGAAGAAGAAACCCCTGCTGCTGCTGAAAATGTAGTGCAGCAACAACCTGAATCGGACACTCGTTCATCCCCCAACCCAATCAACTTCTCTATTGCTGAAAGGCACGCAACTACTGCTAATGTTCCTGAAGTGCAGGTTGCTGGGGGAGAAAATTTGAATGTTGAAACTGGGCGTATTGATGATGTTGTTGCTGAAGAAGAGGTTGTTGGTGTTGATAATGTTGTTACTGATGATGAAAGTGATTATGAGTTAGGGGACTTTGTGGCAGAGGATTTTCAACTTGATCCTGATAGTCATGCTGAAGAAGTAGATGCCAGTGACATGGAGGTGGATGAAAATGATGATGATGCTGCTGGTGAAAATGAGACAGCCACTGATCAATTTGTTGCTAATGATGCTGATCAGATTGCTGTGAACTTAGCAGCCACTGAAGGAAACGTTGATGCTGCTGCTGCTGGTGAAAACGCAGCAGCAAATGATGAAAATGTGGAAGATACTGAGGCAGTTACTCTCACTGCTAGACCCAACACTCCACCAGTACAACCAGTGGAGTCTCCTTCGGCTAAGGAGTCGGGTATTTCTTGTCGCTTGGAAAGAGTGGAACATCAATTGAATGATCTTACCAAGGCTGCCACACTCATGGTAGATCTCAAAGATAAAGAAGGTGACAGATTGGTAAAGACATTGGAAAGCTGGTATAACAAACAAAATGAAAACAGCAAGGTGTTAGACACGCTGAAAGGAGAACTTGTCTCACTGACTGACGATCAACACAAAATCAGTGAAGACACCAAAGCAATCAAGCGTGATCAGGAGATCCTTCGATCTAGTGCTTTGTCGCTGTTGAAATGTGCCAACTCCACCAGTTATTCAGCCAAAAAGGCAGCCTTCACCAGCAAGTCTGCAAATGTCAATGTCAAAAAGCTGAGTGGTCTCATTCCCTCACTGACCACTCAAGTCGAAAGCAACACCAAGGCTATTCAAGCCTTGGAAAAACAAGTGGCTGATCTTCCAATTCCTTCAGCATCCTTCACTGAGGAAGATCGCCAGAGGCATATTAAATTGGAAAAAGAGGTGGATGAAATCAAGACCCTGCTGTCACAGCTTGTTAAGCAGCAATCAAAAAAGCCGGCCACTGTGGAAGTTGTTATTAACAACACAACTTCCAAGGGGGAGAAGGTTGATGCTGCTATTTTAGAACTGGTAAATGAAGCAGTGTACAAGGCAGTTGCACAAATCTATGATGAATCTGCTGAACAGATTTTGGATGAGGATGATGCCACTAACACCACAAAGGAAAATGAAATGGCAATTGTGGCTGTTAGTGAGGAAAAAGAAAGTGAAGTTCCCCCTGCTGGTGCTGAGGGGGAGACTGAAGAGGATGCAAGTATGGAAGTTCCCCCCGCTGGTGTTGAGGGGGAGATTGAAAAAGAAACTAATGCTGAAGCTCCCCCAGCTGGTGTTGAGGGGGAGCAACAAATTGTAGCTATCAATGCTGAAGAGCGTTTGGACCCTGAAACGGTCAGAGCTTCATGGGAAGCTGGATTTGCTGAGAGAATGGCCAGGGATAGGTCAAGGGAAATGTTGCCAATCTTTCATAGCACATATCTGGCAAATGCTGAAATTACTCCTCTCTCCGATGCTCGCCGAAAATAGCTTATTGAGTCTGGTTTCTTCAAACCTCCCATTGCTGCTCAACTCTCCGTACGATCCTCAGCAGGCCATCAGCATCAATTGATTGATATATTGGCACTAACTGCTGATGGAAAAACTCAAGAAGATGCTATCAAAGAGTTAGATAGGATCAAGCAAAATGAAGAAAATGAAAAGAAAAATCTTGAGTTTATCAGGCAACTACCTCTACTTGAAAAGGATCAGCTTGATGGTGAGCAAAGAATGCTGATGAAATCAGGTGGTGCTGAAGCCTTGTACAGGCAGAAACATAAGGAAGTTGAGAAGCAGCTCAGCGAGAAAAGAGCCAAATTTAAAGAAGAGAAAGCTAAGTGGCTGAAGCTGATGGATGATCGAGTCAGGCCTCAAAGAATTATTGCCGCTGAGGCCTTTAAAGCTGAAATGGGCCTAAAGACCAACCCGAAGATCTTAAGAGAAGGCGCTTGCAAGCCAACCAAGTTGGAAGGGGTCAAAGTAACCAACTTAGGTGCTTCAGAATGGGTGGAAGTGTACATGCTGGTGAAAGATAAAAAGGCTGCCAGCTACCAGCAGCTCCAAAGCATGCTGAAAGAATACTTCAAGAAAGCACTGGAGTTTGAAACAAAGTTCAAGGTGGACTTGCCCATGCTGAGGCAAGTGTTCGGTACTCCAGCAGCCATTTCTACCTCAGTTGGAAGGCAAGTTCAAAGAAAGAGGAAGATGGAGCATCGAACATCGACTGTTGACCTTCCTCCTATCTCTGGTGATACTGCTTTAAACACCAGACTTCCTCCAAGAAGTGTCTTTAAGGAAGGGAGAGTGATAAAGAATCCAGCTGGTATTTTCTTCACAAATTTTCAAAATACCCAGCTGTTCTTTCGTCTATCTGAACTTGAAAAGGCGTCCACTGGGTTCATCCTGAGCATAAGAAGAAGGTGTGCTGAAACGACCAACAACCGATGGTTTATCAGCAAACTGGATGAGGAGCTGGTTAAGCCTCATAGATACAATGACCCAGCAGTTCAGATTGCCAAGCAAGAACATGCTTGGGAATTTGAAGCTGAAAATATGTAGATGTCTTACAAATATAAATGTTGTATGAGTCAGCTTGTAATGTTTAAAGTCAAATATATAAGACATCTTTTCATCCTTCTATATTTTTTTTCTAAAGTCTTCACTCAACAAGTCTTCTCAGCGAATAGGGGGAGATTGTTGAGTCAAGGATTCGCTGACCAGACTTGGTCGCTGACGTGGGTCGTCAGCGAGTTATCAGCGAGTCATTGACTCTCGTCAGCGGGTGGTTTGCTTTCCAAATTGTTGGTCAAGGCGGGAAGATTTCAAACCAAAAGAAGACAAGAGTCATATGGTGGTTCATTCAACTGTATTTTATCCTAAAAGGAAAAGATGCAGGTGGACCAAAACACAAGGGTTTCTCTCTCACACCCGTTTTGAACTTATTCTTGTTCATGTTCTTTACTTTCTGTTCTTATATTCTTGTCTAGATAAATTGTATTATAAGTGTGCAAATCCTGGACTGTCACAACATTAATATATTAAGATAGTATATATCTCACACATACTATATCCTATATATATATTAATTTAGACTATATATTATGAATCCATATAGTCAAGAATTTACTAGGAACAATTTATAAACCCAAAATATTTATATATATATATATAAATCCTTGTCTCATTAGGGTTTCCTTACACCTTTTAGGGTTCATTTTGATCCTCCTCTTGTTGCTGCAATTTCTTTGGCCGTTTTCGCTTCTTCTCGTAACTAATCCCTCTTGACCTTGCTTGAAAATCACGAACTTCTCTCAAAAACCGCCTCACTTCAGGTGCACCAAATGGGTTTTTCTCCGGGTCTCCTCCATGTTCATCATAAGCTGCCCGAAGCCGACCAACCAGTGCATCAAGACTGCCCCAAGCTTGACGAAAAGGACACGGGCAAGCTGTAGGTGGATTTGGTACTCCAAAATAAAGACATGTTTGGATATGGATTTTAGTTTTTCCAAATTGATCAAGATAGTGTAAAAACTCAAGTACATGACTAGGGTTAAAATTAGGGAAAGAAAGTGGTGGTTTGTTGTTTCTTAAAAACTGCCCAAATGTATCCCAATCTCGTCGTTTTTGGCTTTCGTATCGGCTAGGTGAAGATGAAGAAGATGATGAGGTATTTGTTAAGTCCATAGATGGTAAATTCACATCACACAGATCTGGCGATATTTTTTTTAGTTGACTAGGGTTTTTAGTTTTTTTTTTTTTTTAATACTATATATATATTAATTTAGACTATATATTATGAATCCATATAGTCAAGAATTTACTAGGAACAATTTATAAACCCAAAATATTTATATATACTTGACCAAAAGGCCGGTTATAAAAGATGTTTATATGAATATATTTACAATTAATTTCAGACAAGTCCATCTCTCGTACATGATTATTATTAGAATATATAACTTACAAAACACACACACATATATATCCTATATATATATTAATTTAGACTATATATTATGAATCCATATAGTCAAGAATTTACTAGGAACAATTTATAAACCCAAAATATTTATATATACTTGACCAAAAGGCCGGTTATAAAAGATGTTTATATGAATATATTTACAATTAATTTCAGACAAGTCCATCTCTCGTACATGATTATTATTAGAATATATAACTTACAAAACACACACACATATATATAACACTAAAAAATCCATCTCATTTCCATGAAAACCAATAACATAAACAAGTTTAAACGTACATAGGAGAAAACAAATAATATTAACTATCAAGTCAATTTTTTCTCAACAAACTTGCATCTTTCTCACATTAATTAATACAGACTTGATCTTTATATATATATATAAATCCTTGTCTCATTAGGGTTTCCTTACACCTTTTAGGGTTCATTTTGATCCTCCTCTTGTTGCTGCAATTTCTTTGGCCGTTTTCGCTTCTTCTCGTAACTAATCCCTCTTGACCTTGCTTGAAAATCACGAACTTCTCTCAAAAACCGCCTCACTTCAGGTGCACCAAATGGGTTTTTCTCCGGGTCTCCTCCATGTTCATCATAAGCTGCCCGAAGCCGACCAACCAGTGCATCAAGACTGCCCCAAGCTTGACGAAAAGGACACGGGCAAGCTGTAGGTGGATTTGGTACTCCAAAATAAAGACATGTTTGGATATGGATTTTAGTTTTTCCAAATTGATCAAGATAGTGTAAAAACTCAAGTACATGACTAGGGTTAAAATTAGGGAAAGAAAGTGGTGGTTTGTTGTTTCTTAAAAACTGCCCAAATGTATCCCAATCTCGTCGTTTTTGGCTTTCGTATCGGCTAGGTGAAGATGAAGAAGATGATGAGGTATTTGTTAAGTCCATAGATGGTAAATTCACATCACACAGATCTGGCGATATTTTTTTTAGTTGACTAGGGTTTTTAGTTTTTTTTTTTTTTTTAATACTATATATATATACACACAATACTTACACACAATGAAAAAAGGTAGAGATTTAAGAGAAGAAAATATATATACCAGATTTAGCTAAAAAGATGATGGTATTTTATAAACACAAATGGATGATGAGAATGTTTATTATTGTGGGCATTTGAAGATTGTGATGAAAAAAGGGCATTTTGCAAGAAAGGGAAAGGTATTGATGGCAATTTGAGAAAGAGAGAGAGAGAGAGAGCTATAAGTAGAAGTGATAGAGATCTATCTATAAGTGGAGTGAAGAAAATGTTGAATTGAAGTTAATAGTAGTGTAGTTAACTAAAAATTTTACCCTGCCATCCGTACCTTATTACCTTGGGGTTCCTTTTACTTTCACTTGTCTTTTTGTTGCTAATGTTTAATCATTTTCAACATTTTAAATAGTTTTTTTGAATTTATTTTCTGTGGTCAAAGTGTCACATGGACAATAACAGTAGCAAAGATATTCAAATGCTTTAGATTACTGTTCAAGTAATGCCCTAAAGTAGCAACAACAACCAAGCTTTTAAGGCCTCTCCCTAAGCTAGAACACCCCACCCCTCTTCCACACCTCTTCCACACTGCCACGTCAGCTTTTTTCTCTCTTCATCCACCTCTTCCACAATCACTCCCTATAACCCCTCTTCCACACCTCTTCCACACCTCTTCCACACAAAAAAAAACAATAAAATAAGTGAAAGACCCACCTCCTCTCTCTCTTCTTCTTCGTCTATGCTCTTCGATGGAACGAAACCACCGGACGACACCCCATGTCGACGAGTTGCTAACAAAGGCTTCCTCATCGACAAGCCATGGATGAGGCGTCGATGAGGTCCTTAGGGAGAGGCCTAACTAGAATATGTTTATGTGGAAAATAAAAGAAGTAATTTACGTACTAGAAGTTTTTTTAAAAAAAAAAAAAAATTAAATTAAGGGCATATTTTGGCGTTTAATAGGAATGTTAAACCACTAAAACAATTATAAATGTGTTCTTAATACGCATAAAGAAATCTTACAATATCATTTTATTTTCTTCTAAAGAAATCCAAAGTGTAAGCGTTACATAGGAATGTTAAATCACTACTACAAAACTCGATTTTTAATTAGCCTTAGTAAAACAATGGACTAGCAAGCAGAACTTTGTCTTCACAAGGTTGCCATTCACAATGGAAGAATGATAACACTCTTTCAGGCTTGGATATTACTCCTTCCGTCTCATTTTAATTGTCCTATTTTGACGGGTTTTTTCTTTTTCTTCCGACTTTGACCGTATATATATTTGTTTGTGTTATATGTTAGTTAATGAAAGTTATATCAATAAAAAGTACACTTAAAACTCAATCAATTCATATATGTTATATCAAGTATTATATAACACAAACAAAAATATTTACGGTCAAAGTTGAAAGAAAAAGACT
Organism: Erigeron breviscapus; assembly: GCA_034093135.1. Taxonomy (NCBI): domain Eukaryota; kingdom Viridiplantae; phylum Streptophyta; class Magnoliopsida; order Asterales; family Asteraceae; genus Erigeron; species Erigeron breviscapus. The sequence continues at coordinate 201,862,637 of CM067167.1, read as the reverse complement.
CAAAAAGTCAAATTAGGACACTTAATATGGGATGGAGGGAGTAATATGAAGGTCGTGTCAACATTCCATTGGTGAAGTACTTTGACATTTAATGTTCCTGAATTGTATTTGTTGAGTCAAGGATTCGCTGACCAGACTTGGTCGCTGGCGTGAGTCACCAGCAAGTGATCACCGAGTCAATGACTCTTGTCAGCGGGTGGCTTACTTCCCAAGTTGTGGGTCAAGGCGGGAAGTTTTCAAATCACAAGAAGACAAGAAGTCACATGGTGGTTCCTCCAACTGAACATTACCTTATATGGCAAAGGTACAGTTGGGACCAAAACAAGGGTTTCTCTCTTTCATACCAGTTTTGGTAAAGAAGACAAAGGCTCCTAGATCAAAGTACAACGAGCCTATAAGAAGTCGACAACCACCATTCTATCACTATCGTTGTAAGGCTGTGTTGCCCTAATTCCTCCCCTATATAAAGCAACACAGCCGCATCATTTAATACTGTGTGTTTTATCACCACAAAGTGTGTGTCACTTTATTTTCTCTCTTATAATTGCTTAAGTTTATAGTGTCTAGACTTAGCAATTATTTAGTTCATTTGTATTCTTGTAAGACAAGTTGTAATATCGACCATGTATTCATCGTTTAATCAATGAAACATATGATTATACTTGCTTAGATATTTGCATTTGAACTTATTCTTGTTCATGTTCTTTTCTTTCTGTTCTTAACTTTCTTGTCTAAATAAAACTAATATAAGTGTGCAAATTGTGGACTGTCAAGTGGTATCAGAGCCAACGTTTCTAAATTATTGAAACAAAGATCCGTTTGCATACTTATTTTCTTAAATCTCTGTTCTTTCTTATCTTTCTTAATCTTTTCTTAAAACAAGAACATGACTGCTGTTCCCACCCTCGTTAACACACGTGACTTCGGTTATGTATCTGTCCCTCCAAGATTCGAGCTCGATGACTTTGGGTCTTGGAAGGAAAGGATGTTACTTCACATAGTGGGTGTGGAACCCTACCTTATGTCATTTCTGACCGTTGGTCCATATATTCCCACTCTGGTGCAAAGAACACCAGGAGCAACTGTTGATGCTCCTGAGATTGTGATTGACATTGTCAAACCAGAGATTCAATGAACTGACGATGAGAGGAGACTTGTAAATCTTGATGCAAGACTTAAGAACATGATTATCAGCACTCTTCCTTCTGATATCATGAAAGCCGTCATCAGATATCCTTCTTCTAAAGAAGTGTGGGATAGGCTATGTAGCATGTATGAAGGCTCTGCTGCTACCATTGCCACTAAAAGAATAGACCTTAAAAGAGCCTATGAAAAATTCTTTTCTCTTCCCAACGAAGGTCTTAACGGCACTTATACCCGATTTAAAGGGTTGCTGAACGACATGACCACTGTTGGTATCTCTCATGATGACTTTGAGGTATGCCACAAATTTCTTGATAGTTTACCTATCAAGTGGCAAGGTCTAAGACAAATCCTTAGGACCACAGAGCGTCTTAATGGGCTTGATCTTGAGTCTCTCTTTGGCATTCTTCAATTTGAAGAAAGAGCTCTTGCTCAAACTTTAAGAGCCGCTGCTGACGCACAACATCGTGCTGGTCCCTCCTCTTCCTCTTCTTCAACCTCTTCTGCTTACACCGCTATTGACCCCCTTGCCCTTGTCTCTGCTGAGCCCATTAATTTTAATAATGATGCCAGCTCTTCTCATCTCCCACCTCCTATTCAGTCTCTTGTTAATGATCTCGACGCTGATGAGAAACAAGAGATGTTCAGCGACTTTATGGACTTTGCCTTGTCTCTGCTGAGCCCATTAATTTTAATAATGATGCCAGCTCTTCTCATCTCCCACCTCCTATTCAGTCTCTTGTTAATGATCTCGACGCTGATGAGAAACAAGAGATGTTCACCGACTTTATGGACTTTGCCTTAGTCGCTGGTAAGAGGTACTCTCGAAAATGGAACAACCGTAAGTTGGTTGCTCCATACAAGCCTCCTGTTGACAAATCTCAAGAGGAGTGCTGGAGATGTGGTAGAAAGGGACACTACCAAAAGGAGTGCAGAGTTGCTTTACCAACTCCAGCTGCTCCTAAAACTAACCCTTCCAAACCTGCTGATGAGTACAGGAACAAATACTATCAGCTAAAAGCCAAGGTTGCTGAAATGGAAGATGCAAAAACTCCAGCAAAAGGGCTGGTAGCTGAAGAGCACGACTGGGCTGAATCAGATGATTCAGACAGTGAAGAATACGTCGATGCCATGTGCCTTATGGCTCTCGCTGATGGTGATGCTCTGACTAAAGACCAAGTTTCTTCCAGTCAGTGGGTAAACGTCACCATTAAAAAGGTATGTGCTCATTCTTCTGCCTCTGACGAAGATAAACCTAAAATCTTCGAATCTCTTCTTTGTGATATCCAGTTCGTTGAATCTATACGAGCTGATATCCAATCCAAACTCGACTCGGTCTGTTCAGTGTTGAGTGAAAAATCTGAAAAACTCAATGAGTTGAGAAATGTTCACGTTGAACTTCTATCTCATGAGTTGTTGGCACAAAAGGTTCAACTTGAGAATGAAAAACTCAAGCTTGAAGTTGCCAACCTTAAGAAGATTGTGACCTCCTGGTCAAAAGCTTCCAGGTTTCACCACCAGTGCCTAAACGAACAAGTCCCTGCCCAAGTACAGGCAGTAATAGGCGGTGACTTTAATGCCGCTGCCTCTCTCTCTGACTTGTTTAATGATGAGGTGAAGCCTGAAATTTCTATTCCTCCATCTGCTGTCATCTCTCCTGAAGAGATGAAGAAATGGTATTTTGTTAGGGGTCTTATCGATTACCACAATGAAATGGAAGCTGGTACTACCTCTTCTACTACCAGCGACCCATCTAATCCTGCTGAGGAAAATGGTGCTGGCTCCTCAGCAAGCACCTGCAACCCCTATCCTCATCTTCCCATTGTTGGCATGATGCCAAACGAAGGAAGAGTTCAATACTCTTCTGGGGAATCTTATGAAGGGGATACTGGTAGTGATGGTTTTAAACCCATCGCTCCTCAGCAGCTCACCATCAGACCTTCTGAACCATTCAGAAGAAGTAAGGTTGATGTCCCCTATGACTATAGCAAACCTCAGTTAGCTAATGCTGTCAGTCAGCAACCTCAACCTATTGTTCAACCCTCTTCTTCTTCATCTTCTCAGCAAGCTCCTGCCCATGCTGACAGTAAAACTGTTCAGGATGATCGTGTCATGAAAAGACGCGTCAGGTTCGGAGACGCTAGATATCAGCAAGTTGGACCTTCTAAGGTCCGACCTGCTGATAGACATGTCCACCAGCAGGCACCTCAATCGATGCCTACCCCTATTTTGAGACATAAAACTCCCCAAAAGGAGAGAATGTCTCACACCCAAAATAGGCCTATTACTCCTCAAAGAGGACACTTGCCCCATCAGCAAGTTAGGCCTATCACTCCTCAAAGAGGACACTTGCCCCATCAGCAAGTTAGGCCTATCACTCCTCAAAGAGGACACTTGCCCCTTCAGCAAGTGAGATCAATAACTTCTAATAGGCAGTACCTACCTCATCGGCAAATGAGGTCTGCTACTCCTAATCAGAAACCTAGATCGATCACTCCCAAAAGAGTGCATCCATCTCAGCAGGGTCCTTCTTCTTCTTCTCACCCTGCTGTTAATCTAGCATGGAGTGTAGTCAAGGGATCAAAAATCCCCTCTACCTCTCAAACTGAGGATCCAAAAGGAAAATCCATTTTGGTTCTTGCTCCTAAGATGCCTCAGCTTACACTTAAGCATAAGCAAAAGTCTAAGCAAAAGAAAAAGGCATCTTCCTCCGTTGACCCTAAAATCAACGAGCTAGCTCAGCAAGTTAATGATCTTTCCTCTCAACTGAAGGAATTCTTCCTTCAAAATTAAAAAGGCAGCACCTCTGTTAAAAAATGCTACATATGTGGCAGCAGAGGTCATGTTGCTTCTGATTGTGACAACTCCAGGGATGCTCCTGAAGTTGACATTCAACCTAATCCTTCTTCTTCTTCTCACCCTGCTGTTAATCTAGCATGGAGTGTAGTCAAGGGATCAAAAATCCCCTCTACCTCTCAAACTGAGGATCCAAAAGGAAAATCCATTTTGGTTCTTGCTCCTAAGATGCCTCAGCTTACACTTAAGCATAAGCAAAAGTCTAAGCAAAAGAAAAAGGCATCTTCCTCCGTTGACCCTAAAATCAACGAGCTAGCTCAGCAAGTTAATGATCTTTCCTCTCAACTGAAGGAATTCTTCCTTCAAAATTAAAAAGGCAGCACCTCTGTTAAAAAATGCTACATATGTGGCAGCAGAGGTCATGTTGCTTCTGATTGTGACAACTCCAGGGATGCTCCTGAAGTTGACATTCAACCTAATCCTTCTTCTTCTTCTGCTGATCATATAAATAGTGTAGGAGAGTCAACCGATCTCACTGAGGAGAACATCGCTGACTTCATTGCTGCTCAGCGAATCTCCTTTCCCCTCTCTCAAGAGATCATCACTAATGGTCGTGGTAGCATTCTGGTTGAGTATGGGAACAACAATCAAGTTAGCAACTTGACTGTTCTAGATACTGGAACCACTGTCACCTCTGCTGATCAATATTACACCTATGTGATTGACGGTGACATGTCTCCTGCTCATCATCTTGTTGATAACTCTCCAAGTGATGAGAATACTGACCATAATGCTCCTCTTCCTCTCTCTACTGATGACACTGTCAGCAGAGAAGAATCCTCTGAGTCTCCCATCTTTAATCCTGCTGACATGTCCATCAGTGAGTTCAACAGTGAACCCATCTAAATCCTTCTGTTAAATCCATGCAGGGCTCGCTGGGAAAAGGTGTGTGGTACTTGGACAGTGGTTGTTCAAAACACGTGACTGGCTCAAAGACCCTGCTGGATAACTACGTAGAGGCTGCTGGCCCTACTGTAGTGTTTGGTGATAACTCCACTGGGCAAACTGAAGGTTATGGTCTTCTCTCCAATGGACTCATTAAGTTCAACAAAGTCGCTTATGTCAATGGATTAAAACATAATCTCATCAGCATAAGTCAACTTTGTGATGCTGACTACAAAGTGATTCTTGATAAACATCAAGGCACTGTGGTAAATATAAACAAGGAAGTAGTCTTGGTTGCTCCAAGAAAACGAGATGTATATCTGGTTGACTTCACTCCTATCAAGACTGATAGTGAAACTTGTTTCTTTGCTAAGTCGGCTGCTGAACTAAACTGGTTATGGCACAAGCGTATGTCGCATGTGAATTTCAAAACCATCAACTCTCTGGCCAAAAAGAACCTTGTTCGTGGCCTCCCTCATCTTTCATTTGAAAAGGATAGACTCTGTGGTGCTTGTGAAAAAGGTAAAAGCCACAGAGCAACTTTCAAAACCAAGCAGGCCAATTCTATCTCTGGCTGCTTTCATCTTCTTCACATGGACCTTTTTGGTCCAGTGAATGTCCAAATTCTAAAGGGTAGCAGATACACTTTAGTAATCGTGGATGAATACTCACGATACACTTGGACTATCTTTCTTCATTCCAAGAGTGATGCTGCTGAAGAGATTATAAATTTCATCAAGAAAATGGAAAATCTCAACAGCATAAGGGTGAAAGAACTTAGGAGCGATCATGGTACTGAGTTCAGAAACCACACTCTTGAAGCGTTTTGTGCTGATCAAGGGATCTCACAAAATTTCTCTTCCACCAGAACTCCTGAGCAAAATGGTGTCGCTGAAAGGAGAAATAGAACTCTCATCGAAGCAGCACGCACCATGCTCAGTGAGTCTTCTTTGCCTAGTAAATTCTGGGCTGAAGCTGTCAACACTGCTTGTCATACTCAAAATAGATGTCTAATAGTTAAAAGACATGACAAGACAGCGTATGAGGTGTTGAAAGGTAAGAAACCTCAAATCAAATACTTTCATGTATTTGGATGTCCTGTCTTCATCTTAAACAACAAGGATCACCTAGGTAAATTTGATCCTAAAGCTGATGATGGATACTTTCTTGGGTATTCATCCATCAGCAAGGCATTTAGAGTATTCAATACTCGCCTTCAGAAGGTTGATGAATCCATTCATGTTACTTTTGATGAAAGTTCATCAGCACTAAAGGACATTCAATCTTCTTCATCTGAGGTCATTTTTAATGAGCTAGCTGACCCTCTCACTGAGGAAGCTGACTTATTTGTTGATGCTTCTTGCTCGCTGCCTGATACTACTCAGCATATATCAAAGGATAGTTCAGCTGATGCTGAACTAGAGCAAGTTGCTGCTCACATCTACACGATTGAGCCAATTGAGCCTATCTTAAGATCAATCCATGCAGCATCAGCCAAACCTAGATCACTGGCTGATGACGTGCATGCTTATGACTCTACTGATGAGGAGTTTCATGATGCTTCAGCAAATGCTGAAGAAATGGAGTCTGCTGAAGACTCCACCATCAATGATAACTCAAATCAGTCGAATGGCTCTGCTGATCATTCTCCTGAACCCATTCTTACCATTGACCTCTCTTCTTATAATGCTCCTGCTGATCCCATAGCTCCAATTTCCGCTGCCACTCAACTTGGTGTCTCAAGTGCTCCTGCGCTTAAGTGGACATCTAGTCATCCAGCTCACCAAGTCATCGGTGATCCTCAGCAGGGGATTATTACTCGATCAGCGACAAGAAATACATGTCTGTATGTAAACTTCTTGTCTATGATCACTCCCAAAAATATAGGAGAAGCAATGGTTGATCCCTCATGGGTTGCTGCCATGCAAGAGGAACTCACCCAATTCAAAAGACAGAATGTCTGGTTTTTGGTTCCTCTACCTCCTGGAAAAGAACCCATTGGAACTAAATGGGTTTATAGGAATAAAATGGACGAAGATGGTGTTGTTACTCGTAACAAGGCTAGGCTGGTTGCACAAGGATACCTTCAAGAAGAAGGTGTTGATTACGATGAAACCTTTGCACCAGTGGCCCGATTAGAAGCAATTCGCTTATTCTTGGCACATGCTGCTTACAGAAACTTCACAGTATATCAAATGGATGTAAAGAGTGCTTTCCTAAATGGAAAACTCGATGAGGAAGTTTATGTTGAGCAGCCACCTGGTTTTGAAGATCCAGCCAAGCCACACCATGTCTATCGCCTCTATAAGGCACTCTATGGTCTTAAACAAGCTCCCAGAGCTTGGTATGACACTCTCTCTGAATTTCTTCTTTCTAATAAGTTTCAGCGAGGATCCATTGACAGCACCCTCTTCATTTATAGAAAGGGTGCTGATGTCCTATATGTTCAGATATATGTAGATGACATCATTTTTGGGTCCTCCAGCAAGAAACTTTGTACCAAGTTCAGCTCACTGATGTCCTCTCATTTTGAGATGAGCATGATGGGTGAGCTGACCTTCTTTCTTGGTCTTCAAATTCGTCAACTTCCAAATGGGATTTTCCTTAATCAGGAAAAGTACATTCGAGACATGCTGGCCAAGTTTGACATGTCTAATGTCACTACTAAGGCCACTCCCATGTCTCCTCCCAATAATCTTCATGCTGATCCTGATGGCAAGCATGTGAACCCCACTCTCTATCGGGGAATGATTGGCTCGCTGATGTATCTCACAGCGAGTCGTCCTGATATCATGTTTGCTACTTGCTTATGTGCAAGATATCAAGCCTCTCCTAGGGAATCCCATCTTCACGCTGTAAAGCAAATTTTGAAGTATCTAAAAGGTACTTCAACATTGGGTCTCTGGTATCCCAAAGACTCCAATTTTGACCTAGTTGCATATTCTGACTCTGACTATGCTGGTTGCATGTTAGATAGGAAAAGTACCAGTGGTGGATGTCAACTGTTGGGGGGGAAGCTGACTAGTTGGTCTAGTAAGAAACAGCATACAGTATCCATCTCCACTGCTGAAGCAGAATATGTATCAGCAGCGAGTTGCTGTGCACAAGTCCTATGGATGAAAAACCAACTCGCTGACTATGACTTAGAATTCTCTAAGATTCCCATTATGTGTGACAATACAAGTGCTATTGCAATCACACATAATCCTGTTCAGCATTCTAAGACCAAACACATAGACATTAGGTACCATTTCATTCGTGACCATGTCATGAAAGGGGATGTTGAAATCTACTTCATCCCCACTGATGACCAACTTGCTGACATTTTCACAAAACCCTTAGATGAATCCAGATTCAAGTATCTGGTCAGTAAGTTGGGAATGCTGAATGGTGAATCAGCAACATGACTTGTCATGTCTGCTGATGCTTCAACATACATCTCTCTTATATGTTGAAAAGTGACCTTATAGTCAAAAATATCCTTCAGCGAGCTCAAGAGTATCTTACTTGCTGAACCTAAAAAGCAATGGAGAGCTAAAAAGTCTCCATCTAGTCCAGCAGCAAACGGCTGCTGGTAAAGACTTCTCAAAACCGTTGATCCCTGTTGCTTTGGGAAAAAGCAAAACAAAAGCAATAGAGAGCTAAAAGTCTCTATCTAGTCCAGCAGCAAACGGCTGCTGGTAAAGACTTCTCAAAACCGTTGATCCCTGTTGCTTTGGGAAAAAGCAAAACAAAAGCAATAGAGAGCTAAAAGTCTCTATCTAGTCCAGCAGCAAACGGCTGCTGGTAAAGACTTCTCAAAACCGTTGATCCCTGTTGCTTTGGGAAAAAGCAAATAAAAGTTATAGAGAGCTAAAAGTCTCTATCTAGTCCAGCAGCAAACGGCTGCTGGTAAAGACATATCAAATCCGTTGATAGCTGACAATTTGCTAAAAATTGTACTCCTTAACTCATCAGCGACCAACGCTGATGTGTAATTTCGAGTCTTAAATTTATAACACGAACTACCTAGCTACTGTATACTACACACTTGCGGGCAGTGTACCCGTTCGTATGCAATATAGTTACTTGGTAAGTACGAGGTCGAACACAAGGACTTTTATAAGCAATTGTCAAATTCAATGATACAAAAATAAGGGGGTTTTATGGCCGAATTGCCACGTTGCAAAAGTTAGTTAAGATTGTTAGTAATCCCGTAGGATTAATCGCAGGAGAATTTTGTTGTTTAAAACAAGAATTTAAAAGATCATCTACCTCGACTCCATGACACATCTCATTTTGGTTGCATTAAGGTTAAATCCAATTCAAATATGTTGATTCCGATAACTAAGTTAAGACAAGGAACTCACTAGTAGGCCTCCTAGCTCATTACCCTACCCGAACTCATTAACCAATTAATTCAATCATAAAGATCCGGCTACCACCTTCCCTATTAAGATCTCCCTATCTGATTAATTTGTTTTGTTATGATTAAACAATTGCACCTATCGATTCTACCAAACCGTTAACACATTGAACTCTCTTACCTATTGTTGTTTACCAACTCGCTACCACGAATTAACACCTATTGATTCTACCAAATCAACTAGAACAATGCACTCCGGGAATTAACTACCATTAAAACCATTTATACATTATCAACAAACAATAGAATAAATGATAAGAATTCAATACATTAAGATCTTGACAAAACGTTTAATAATCAACTTGAATTCAAATAATATGCAACCAATATTCATTGTGTCATTTCATCTCAGTAGATGATGAAGTGTTTAGCCTGACATAATCATAAATAAATCACAAATAGCAAAAGAAAGAATGAACATCTTGTACCAAAGTGTGAAAGACAATGAAAAGCTAAAGAAATCGATGACTGAATGCCTTGAAACTCTTGAGCAACCCTTAGATCTTGGAGAATGTAAAAGCTGCTGAATATTGCCTCAAGAAACCCAAAAATCGCCTGGAAGTCGAAGTCTCCAAAAATAGGGTTTTGGTCTTGTATTTATAGTGTTTCCAAAAAACCTTGCTGGGCCGACCTACAGGTGCGGCGCACCACTGGCCAGGTGCGTCGCACCTTACTTGTTTCCAAAAATTGCATCTACCCGATATGCGGCGCACCACATGTTTGGTGCGGCGCACCTTGCTTCTTTCTCAGAATTCCAACTTTTCTGATCAACTTATGCGGCGCACCATTGGATTGGTGCGTCGCACCTTTGCCTTCTTTCTTAACTTCAATTCTCCTGATCAATCCATGCGGCGCACCAAGGGTGTGGTGCGTCGCACCTCTTCACTTTTTCACCAAACCTTGTGATTTTCAACTCGTTACTTCACGTACTCGTCCACGAACCATCTTAATGCATCTTTAAACCATCCAAAAGCCATTTCTCATCATTTTACCTGTTCTAAGCCTGCAATCATTAACAATACCATCAAAGCATCGAATATACATATAATTTGCACATAATCAAGCTTAAAACGACTTAGAAATGATATGGAATATACATATAATTTGCACATAATCAAGCTTAAAACGACTTAGAAATGATATGGGAATATACATATAAATGGACATATCAAACGCTTAGACGAAAAGTCGCTGATTAAAATTTGCTTTCTTAAAGAGGTAACCAGATTTTCTAACTTTGTCAGCGGATATACTTAGATCTCAACTTTTCTTTCACTTGAGCATATCCGCTAAACCATTTATAATAATATTTTAATAAGAATATCAAACGGTTACCTCGATTTTCTCCCAAACAGACAACTTGTACATTGTATCCGCCGTAAAACTCGAGTACTTTTGAAATAAGGGTACAAGTTGTCACATCAACCCACTTTTATACGTTACTCAGATACGTATATGTAGATGTACATATTACGTATGAAAGAGAGTATTGGTGACAATCCACTATCATAGTTATGGGGCCCATATCCATGCTATATAAATTCAAATCTTTTTCTATCACCATTTTTCATACTCTCATAATTCTCCTTCTTTCTCTTACTCTCCAAATCTCTAAAACTTCTCAAAATTCTTCTATCTCTTCTCACTGTTCATCTTCCTCTTCCCATTTCTAAATCTCAAACTAAAATGGCTTCTTCATCAAAAAATCCACCTCAATCTCCAACACATGTTGAGTTGCCTGATGATCTGGCTACTCAAAAGGCTCTTAAAAATGTTCCCCTCTACATGCATTCGAAACTTTTGATCCTGAAAAAATTGCTCCCTCTTCCAAAGCTAAGTTTTAAGCCCATACAATCTCAATCAAACCTAATAATTATTTGGGGTCCATTGAAGTTCCATCTGGTATCACTGGAAATCAACAAATGCTGGACTTTATAAAGGCATGTCCTGCAAGCAGTGCTATTTATGCTGACCCATAAGATATGTATGTCTATCTTCTTAGAGAATTTTGGTGGACGTGTGATTATCACGTAAGTATCGGTGCTATTTCTGGCACCATTAAAAAGAAGCAGGTACGCATATCTATAACACCCAAGATTCTTCGAACTGCTCTTGGTCTACCTGACCAGTCAAAAGAAAAACCGTTTGTAACTCCGGCAACAGTTGAACAATGGAAAGAGTGGTTGCCAACCATTGGGTATGGTACGAACTTGGAAAAACCAGAAGTTGTTCCCAGCAACCCCACCAAGAAAAATCTCCCTGGTATATGGAGATTACTTTTTTCTCATGTTATACAATGCTTGGGAGGCAATTCTGGATCTCATGATCAAGCCACAGCTGCAAATATGCAAATTATTCATGCATTAGCCACGGGAAGGTTTATTGATTTTGCCTCGGTCATTTTTGAAGACATGAAGGCTAAAGTCCAAGCAAGCAATCGTTCCTATACAGTTCCATTCACAAGATTCTTTTCTCTAATATTCAAACAAGAGTTGAAAGAAAAGTACAATCAATTTGGTGCTACTATCTGCAGAGCACCAAGAATAGGTCCCTCAGTTTACAAACAGCCAGCCTGTGATAGCAATCTTTTTGATAGCAAGTTTGCCAATCTCACTCCTCAAATGAAAGAAGTTCTATTCTCTGCTTATCCCTTTATGTATAAAAAGGTTGGTGGCAGTGAGACTGCACCATCCTCCTTTGTGATCACTGACACTAGTGCAAACACACCAAAGAAGAAAAGAACCAAGCTCACCAAATCCGCTGCTCCATCCTCATCCGCTGCCGATGCTCCAAAAAGGAAGAAGAAAACAGCGAAAGGTGTGTTGATTAAGGGGTTGGAATCCTCTCATCTGTCTCTCATTGATGAGGAGGAAACCCCTGCTGCTATTGAAAACATAGAGCAGCAACAAACTGAAACAGAAGCTCTTCAATCCCCCAACCCAATCAGCTTCTCTATTGCTGAACGGGACGCAACTACTGCTGATATGTCTGAAGTGCAAGTTACTAGGGGTGAAAATGTAACGGAATTGGCTGAAAAGATGTTGGTGATGTTGAAATTGAATGTATTGAAGAAAGAAATGTGGAACGTGATGTTGGAGAAGAAGAAGCTGATGATGAAAGTGATCTTGACCTGGATGATTTTGTTGCTGACGATTTTCAGCTTGATTCTTACAATCATGCTGATGAAATTGAAGCAAGTGACATGGAGGCTGATGAAAAAGATGATGCTGCTGCTGGTGTCAAGAAGCTAAGTGGTATCATTCCTCTTCTGACCACTCAAGTAGAAAATAACACTAAGGCAATTCATGCCTTAGAAAAACAAGTGGCTGATCTTCCTATTCCTCAAGTTTCTTTCACTGAGGAGGATCGCCAGCGGCAAGTTAAGCTGGAGAAGGAGATTGATGAAATTAAGAAGTGAATGGCAGGCTGACTAGCAAGTCTGCTGCTGCTGGTGTCAAGAAGCTAAGTGGTATCATTCCTCTTCTGACCACTCAAGTAGAAAATAACACTAAGGCAATTCATGCCTTAGAAAAACAAGTGGCTGATCTTCCTATTCCTCAAGTTTCTTTCACTGAGGAGGATCGCCAGCGGCAAGTTAAGCTGGAGAAGGAGATTGATGAAATTAAGCAAGTGACATGGAGGCTGATGAAAAAGATGATGCTGCTGCTGGTGTCAAGAAGCTAAGTGGTATCATTCCTCTTCTGACCACTCAAGTAGAAAATAACACTAAGGCAATTCATGCCTTAGAAAAACAAGTGGCTGATCTTCCTATTCCTCAAGTTTCTTTCACTGAGGAGGATCGCCAGCGGCAAGTTAAGCTGGAGAAGGAGGTTGATGAAATTAAGAAGTGACATGGAGGCTGATGAAAAAGATGATGCTGCTGCTGGTGTCAAGAAGCTAAGTGGTATCATTCCTCTTCTGACCACTCAAGTAGAAAATAACACTAAGGCAATTCATGCCTTAGAAAAACAAGTGGCTGATCTTCCTATTCCTCAAGTTTCTTTCACTGAGGAGGATCGCCAGCGGCAAGTTAAGTTGGAGAAGGAGATTGATGAAATTAAGAAATTATTGGCGCAACTTGTGAACCAACAACCTAAACAGCCAGCAACTGTGGAAGTTGTTATTAACACTACAACTTCCAAGGGGGAGAAAGTTGATACTGTTGTTTTAGATCTGGTAACTGAAGCAGTTAACAAGGCAGTTGCCCAAATCTATGAAGACTCTGCTGAAGGAGTACTAGAAATGGATACTGCTGATGATGTTCCCCCTGCTGGTGTTGAGGGGGAGACTGAAAAAGAGGCGAATGTCGTAATTCCCCCTGCTGGTGTTGAGGGGAAGATTGAGAAAGATGGAAATAATGAAGCTCTCCCAGCTGGTATTGAGGGGGAGCAACAAATTGTTATATTTAATGCACCTCCTGCTGCTGTTAGGGAGGAGTTTGACCCTAAAGAACTTGAAACAGCATGGAAGGTCGGATTTGATGCTGAAATGGCCACTGATAGATCCAAGGAAATACTTCCTATTTTTCACAACCGCTTCATGGGAAATGCTGAAATCACTCCTCTCTCTGATGATCGTCGAAGACAGCTCACTGAGTCTGGATTCTTCAAGAGATCTACTGCTCTTCCAATAATTGCTACTCCATCCTCTCTTCCTGCTGCTCAACTCTCTATTCAATCATCAGCAGGCCATCAACATCAAGCAATAGATATACTTGCCTTGACTGCTGATGGAAAAACTCAAGAAGAAGCTATCAAGGAGTTGGATAGGATCAAGGCGAATCAAGAAAACGAAATAAAAAATCTTGAGTATATCAAGCAGCTACCTATCATTGAAAAAGATCAGCTAGATGGTGAGCAAAGGATGCTGCTGATAGCGGGTGGCGCTGAAGCTCTATACAGGCAAAAGCATAAAGAAGTTGAGAAGCAAATCAGCGAGAAGAGAGCCAAGTTTGAGGAAGAAAAGGCTAAGTGGTTGAAACTTATGAATGATAGAAAGAGGCCCCAAAAGATTATTGCTGCTGAAGCCTTTCGTGCTGAAATGGGTCTTAAGACAAACATGAAAATCTTAAGACAAGGTGCTGACAGTCCCATCAAACTGGAAGGTGTCAAGCCAACCTCCTTGGGTGCCTCTGAATGGGCTGAAGTTTACATGCTGGTGAAGGACAAAAAGGCTGCCAGCTATGAGCAACTGCTAAAAATGCTCAAGGATTATTTCAAAAAAGCCAGGGAGTATGAAACAAAGTTTAAAGCTGACTTGCCCATGCTGAGGCAAGTGTTTGGTACTCCAGCAGCTGTCTCCTCGTCAGCAGGAAGAAGGTTCAAAGAAAAAGGAAGGCAGAGCACCAAACCTTGACAATGAATCTTCCTCCTATCACTGGTGATGCCTCGCTGAACACCAGACTTCCTCCCAGAAGCTTATTTGAGGAAGGGAGAGTGATAGAAAGTCCTGCTGGCATCTTCTTCACAAACTTCCAGAACAATCAACTGTTCTTTCGCTTGGATGAACTTGAAAAAGCTACCACTGGGTTCATCTTAAGCATAAGAAGAAGGTGTGCTGAAACATCAAACAACAGATGGTTCATCAGCAAGTTGGATGAAGAATTGATAAAGCCTCATAGAAGGGATGACCCAGCGATCAGAATGGCCAAGCAAGAGGAAGCTTGGGAATTTGAAGCTGCCAACTTATAGATGTCTTAAAATGTAAATGCTGAATATGTCAGCTTGTAATATTTAAAGATGATATATATAAGACATCTTTTCATCATTCCTTATTCTTATCAAGTCTAGTCTACTCAGCAAGTCTTCTCAGCGAAGAGGGGGAGATTGTTGAGTCAAGGATTCGCTGACCAGACTTGGTCGCTGGCGTGAGTCACCAGCAAGTGATCAGCAAGTCAATGACTCTTGTCAGCGGGTGGCTTACTTCCCAAGTTGTGTGTCAAGGCGGGAAGTTTTCAAACCATAAGAAGACAAGAAGTCATATGGTGGTTCTTCCAACTGAATATTACCGTATATGGCAAAGGTACAGTTGGGACCAAAACAAGGGTTTCTCTCTTTCATACCCGTTTTGGTAAAGAAGACAAAGGCTCCTGGATCAAAGTACAACGAGCCTATGAGAAGTCGACAACCACAATTCTATCACTATCATTGTAAGGCTGTGTTGCCCTAATTCCTCCCCTATATAAAGCAACACAGCCGCATCATTTATACTTTGTGTTTTGTCACCACAAAGTGTGTGTCACTTTATTTTCTCTCTTGTAATTGCTTAAGTTTATAGTGTGTCTAGACTTAGCAATTATTTAGTTCATTTGTATTCTTGTAAGACAAGTTGTAATATCGACCATGTATTCATCGTTTAATCAATGAAACATATGATTATACTTGCTTAGATATTTGCATTTGAACTTATTCTTGTTCATGTTCTTTACTTTCTATTCTTAACTTTCTTGTCTAGATAAAACAAATATAAGTGTGCAAATTGTGGACTGACAGTATTCTTGTTTTTTTTTCGCTTTAGGTGAATGATCTACAATTGTTGGCGCAGTCTTACACGCTCCTGTCTTTCTCCATAAGTGGATAAAGTAGGTCGCATGACTGTTTGATGTTAATCATGTGACCGTTTGGCACCAAGTCATTTTTTCTCTTTCTCGCCTATATTTGACTTATAAAAATATGATAGGATAAAAAAAACTCATTGTTGTAATGACATTTAGATGCCTCAATAATGACATAATTCATCAGCGACCAAGTCATTTTCAGCTAATCATGGTCATAGCACTTAGAAAATCTTATAAACTCAAGTTTGGCTATACCAAGTAAATGGCCATTTCCAAATCCTTCTCATATATGTCACCCCAACACCAAGAATGTAACTAAGAGATTCAAATTTGGAAGATCGTATGCTGTTAATTAATTACTAGGTCACCTTTAAAGTTAAAAGTCCAAGTAGTTAACATCATGAGACATCTCTCATGATATTAAAGAAACTTTCAATGTAATATCTCTAGTTAAAGCTGATTTGCTCGTTCAAACCTTGCAAGTATCTCCCTTAATTCCAAACCTAGCTAGCTCTCATCCTTACTGCAGTTTCTCTTAAAAGCATTTAATTTGATTAAGATACTTCAGGTCGAATAAAATAGATGCACGTATTGCTAACGGATTGGTTTCAAGGGTTGTTTTAGTTTCATAACTGAGAGTTGGATCGATTAAGTTCATATATTTTACTACGTTTTGTTCGCAAATGTATGAACACGTACAATCGAAGCACCAATTTAATTTGTGCGAGTTTATATTGCTTGCTTGATATATACTAAAAATGACTAAATTTGTTAGCAATTTGAATGAGAAACAAATGGAATCAAATTAAAGATTTGCCAACAAGATCTTGAGAACATAAATGGGAACACATGGAATCTATAACAATTGTTTTTCAACATGTACTTCTACAAATCCTACTAAATCCAAAAGTGACACATCAAGACAATTGTAGATGTCAATGAATCCAAAAGAGGCCTTCTCTATATATCAGTGGTGTCATTCAGTAAGATGTGACAATTACGCATTGATGAGTTTATCGTACAAGCAGTAGCTATGGTAGAAAACCAAAGTACTTTGGAAGACGACTTAATATGTTTTTTCCCCCTAGATATAAACATAAACATATATATATATATATATATAATATATATATATATACTTACATATAGAGTGTGATATTCCGTATAAATTGGTCTGAACTTATTATTTATGAGCTCCATCAAATTTATTTTACCTACAACTATTTACACATGTTAATGGTTATAAATAAATTAAACGAATTTGTAAAGAAGTGTTTTGAAAAAGCGAACATTAGTTTAAATAAGATTTTCTATAGTCCCCGACACTAAACGTGGGCAATAATACGTAGTTGTAATCATTGCATAAACAGTTAATTATTGACAATATTACCTTAACTTTTGAATATACTTGCAGAAACCTAGTTGCATAGGAAACTATTAGGATTAACATAGTGACATTAAATATGTTATTTGTAATTGGAGTCTAAGTAAGTAGCATGTTTAAATCAAGTGATTAACATTTTTACTTTTAAAAACATATGTTAAACGTTTGATCTTTTCCCCATGTAAAGGTTGGAGAATTTTTTTTTATCATTTAAATAAAACTTATAAACGGTCTCTCTATCTAGATAAAGATATGAGGTTGTCTACATCTTAACTTACCCCATAACAAATTTCAGTATCAATATCAATTTCGAGTAAATATTGATACATCTATCAAGTTGTTGGCTAAAGAGGATGTCTAGTTTTCTTTTATTATTAACTTTACAAATAAAGTAAATCGTTTATATTCTCATGTAAAGGTCCATATATATTACGAGTACTATTTATTACCAGAGAGGTATCCCCACAATGCAACGACGATGCATGGCGCTGGGGTGGTGTGGTGGTGGCAGCGGGGACTAGTGATGGTGGTAACGACGACGGATGGTGGCGACGGTTACGCAGAACCGTGTAAGTTATTGATGTAAATTATAATGTAAAATAGTATAATGTAGTATTTTAGGTTTAGAAATAAATGTTGTAAATTATTTGATTAAAATTATTTTGGAATAGGAAGTCTCATATTCCTTGGTCGAGTTGGATTTGTAGCCCAAACTTTTTGGTGCAGGTAATTAATTGGATAAGAGATCCGGATATTTCCTTGGTATATAAGCAAATTTTGGAAGCAATTTGTTACGTTAATTTGGTGGTGGTCATTGTGAAAATACAGAAACACAGTGTTATTCTCTGAAGAGCATAGTACTAGTAATGACGTTTTTAATTCGATTGTCTCTGTATCTTTCCTTTGGATTTTTAGCAGAAATAGGAAGTCTCATATTCCTTGGTCGAGTTGGATTTGTAGCCCAAACTTTTTGATGTAATTCTCTTGTTTATTCTCTGACTACTTGTCGGAGATTTTATTTTAATAATACAATTGTTGTTAAAAAAAAAAATAACATACAACAGAGAAAATAAAAATATTTTTGGTACATAAATATTAAATAGGAGATGAAAATATACGATAAAAAATGAGAGATAAAATAGGTCGATTGAATCTTCATTTGAGAAAATAAGGGCTGGGCTTGTTAATTTGTTTTAACTAAGGGGAGTATAGACTAAATGCATTGGTATATACTAAAGTGGTGCGTGCGCGTTGCAGCGACGACGGTCTATAGCACGTCAGATGCCGTAACGGTTTATAGCGTTCAGGTTATTTTCATGAGATGCGTCAATACAACATCTAACCGTATCTATCATTCTAAAAATAAGTCGCGGATTAGGTGCAAAAAATAATGAAGTGCAAAAACTAACCATGAAAAATAACCACTTACAATTGTATGAAACATACAATTGTAGGGAAAGAGGCCAGGGCAATTAAAAAAATAAATAGTCAAAGATTAAAATTTAGTACGAATATAAAAAAAAACATAATTGGTTAGTAATTTCGTGAGTTATAAAAAGGTAATTATTGTTTAAACATTTCGTGATATAATCTATAGCAATTAAGATGTTTTTTCTTATCTATAGCAATACCTTCAACAATAATTTTACAGATGAATGTGGTTTTTATCACAATGAGGTTTTTAGGTAAATGTGGGGTTTTTTTAAGATAATTTCGGAATTTCAGGGATAAAGTTTGTGAAGGTAGGGTAAATTAGAAGGGTAAATTAGACAATTCAAAGGTAAAGAGTTGAATGGGGAGGGGGTAGTTTGCTTTAATATGGAGTATAGATATAGATATAGATAGATTGCAAATGTTATGATTTTTCAACATATATTTAAATGCCAGTGTCTATAAAAAATAAAGATGAATCTCATAAATTTATATTAACAGCTAATATCAATTTCCATTTCAAAGGATTAGTGATTCGCTCAATCTACCATAGTGTTGAATTTTCTTTTTGATTGAATGGTGATTTACCCGGTTAGTTAGGTTGGTGGTTAAGTAGGTGTCCTTTTTGTCTTTTTTTCATTCTTTGTTATTATTATCTTCACATATAAACTATATAGTATACTTTTGTGTATTCTCGGGTTAATTAGACCCATATGTATCAGTATTGTACCTGCGTGATGCGCAAAGATTAATAATTTCGTAAAAAATACTATAATTTTTAGTATCAATCAAATTTAAAATAAAACTCAAAAAATTAGATTATACAAATAGGAATGATGGTGGCCGCATCACGCTTCACCGACTATCGATTTTTTGTTGTCTAGCACACCGGTATATTTAACTTATTCTTTTATTAGTTGGTGATATAATTATGCTGAAAATAATTGCAAAAAACTCTTTTCATTTGTTACCAAATGTATAACATAAATATCACAATACATAAAAAAAAAAAAAAGTTTAATATTTAAGACTTCTTCAAATAACTTATAATTTTATCTTTTACCTCTTTATTTTTTTTAGAACGACAAGCGTTAGATGTTAATGATTTGAACTACAACACTGACATCCCAGGTATGTAATATACTGAAAGTTGGAACTTATGCACTTGCGAAACAAGAAATGAAGACGTATGCCCACACGCTAATTCATAATTTAGTAGATAATTTCAAGAACGCAAAACTGACTACCCTCTATTGACTAGCTTGATGCAAATTGCAGGCAAGATAATTAAATCCTCATTCTATTCGAAGGTGTAACACGACTACTGATCTTATGGCCAGAGGGTATTTCTTGGATTCGAAGGTTTGTAGATTATGTGATCAAGCTGATGAAATAGTGGAGCACTTAATATGCTTCTGTGAAGTAGCTATGGAGGTTTGGCAGCGCATTTCTTTGTGGTACAGGGTACCAGACATCTTTCTTTTTTCAGTCACAGATCTATTTGAGTTACAACCAGGCCTTGGAAGGAAAGTGAGAAAGGTATTCAAGGGGACCCTGTTCGTGGCTTGTTGTTGTATCTGAAAGGCTAGAAACAAGAGAATTTTCAAGGAGACTAACGTGTGTGCGGATAAGGTGTTTCAGGATATTAGAGCCACGGGAGTTTTATGGTATTCATGTAGAAATAGAAACGGTCTCTTAGGTTGTATTTCAATTTCTTGTAAAGCATTTATTCCTTTTTTTTAATAACCTTAAAACGTCATCTCTTTTGTTTTAAATTTATATATCTCCATCATATATACTTATAATATTCTTAATAAAATTATAATTACAACTCTTAAAATAACTACATTACCCATTTTACATCAATTATTTTTACATTCATAACCACACTGTTATTTCCGCCACCACCACCAGGGGCGGATTTACAGCTATAGGAGAGGGGGGTAATGCCCCCAATAGTTTTGAAATTGTTAATGTAGATGCCATGAGATTTAAGGTGAATATGGCCCAATCATTCATGATGCCCTCAATTCAATTTCTCAATGTCCTCCTCAAAACAATAAAATGTTGATAATGGCGACAAAATAACATACATGGCCCTATTTTATAATGCTTTGATTTTGTAGATTATGGCTCTTTAAAATTCTTTGCTTTTCTTTTTATATTTAGACTTAGATTAGATGAACTAATCAAACATACTAAATGTACACTGTAATTTAGCATACTCCTGTAATTGTTTAGAGTTATAACCTATAACTTATAAGTTTGTCCTTTAATTTTTAATATATTTATTCAATGTCCTAAATTCAATTATAAACATATAAATATGAAATATGTATTGTTTACTCCTTTTTCAAATGACAAAAACTATTATAGCTGTCGTATATAAGTCTCATTATATCACTTTGAAAAACATGTTAAAAGATTATCATATTTGATAAATATAAGTATTCTAGTTACAACTTTAACTATATTTCAAAGTGTTTCGTCCTGGGCATCAAATCTCTCATGGCCGGTTCTGTCCATAACTCATCGCATTCGTGTTATCACTTTTGTCATTGTGCCCCCCGTATACAAAAATCCTGGATCCGTATCTGACCACCACCCATTGTTGTTGCATCGCGCGGGCCTTGCTAGTTTACAAATAACTATTGATGCCTTTGAACTTCAACTTGACCTATGTTATAGAAGTACTGCTTGTAAATTTGATTGGCTTGAATGGATTACCTGTCCTTGTATCGGCAACCCCCCTTGACTTGTATACTTGTCTGCCCATTAAATTCGATAAATATTCAACCCGGTTAGGTGAATAAACTGTCACTTCATATCACTTCTTTTAGATGGCAGTTAGCAACAATTTGATCTCGTTTTCAAATCTAATATTTCTCATTTTTTGTTGTAATTTTAAAATCTAACCTTTTTTGAAGTTTGTGACTTTTAGATAATAAATAACATTCGCCATAGGCTTAAACCGATACCTACGTAATATAACAAGACTTGTAAATTTTTTTTCATTTTCACCAGTATTTGTTTTTTTTTAATGACAACATTGCGTTTATTGTACATTAAGGTGATTTTCACCAGTATTTGTTTCTTTTTTTTTTAATACAGAACGTGTGTTTTTGACCAACTGTATTGGCTTTTTATCTATAAAGTGAAATTAAATAATGAGAATAATAGGATTCAGTTTTTAATGTATTACTTGGAGATGCTAAAGCAGATTCAGTGTGATAGCAGCGATGCAACCATGACACTTTTTTAGCTTTTTTCCATCCAAGTGATGGATAGTGACCGTTGGAGCTTTGCTTGATTTACGATGGCCTCATGATGCATAACCCATATCATCGTGTCAAACTGATAATATCATAGTGAAAATTTCACAGACAAGAAGCAGCAACACCATACATGCTACCTACAACTAAATGAAAGCAATACCTTAGCAAGAAGGCGTATGAATGTCTCAGAGTCTTCAAAGTGAAACAGTTCATTGTCACATAACATATTATGTCACAGAATACAAAGTATGAAAACATTTAATACATCCTCTCAACAGTCGATGCCTCATAGAATAAAAAAATCACAGGCATATAACCAAAATCTTTTTAGGCACAACGAGAAAAGGGAGTGTTTCTGCATTCAGTAAACGAGGCAAAGAGATACAGATTCCATATTCATTGTTATCTTCCCTTTTTTCCCAACACGTAATGCAAGATCAGATACCCAATTAGCTTAACGGGATATCTTAGTTCTCATCTACCGTTGAGATTTCAGCTACAACTGTTTGATCTGCATCACCCACACAATTGCTTTCAGGCAAATCAACGGGACCTTGTAAGCTTACATCTACTTTGGGGATTTCAGCTACAACTGTTTGATTGGCATCACCCTCACTGTTTTCAGGAACGTCAATGGGAGCTTGTAAACCATCAGAAACGTTGATTTGTTGGCTTGAATCTCCACCATCATCAGCGGTATGTTGATCGTTTGTATTGTGTGGTGTTTCAGAAGGACCATCCGTCTCTTCATTTGAACATGCATTAAGCAAATTGGAATCAACTGTCAAATTTGCTTCCTCAACCTGCACAGGAATCTGAGACTCAGACTCGGTTTCTGCGACTTTTGCAGCTTCTATGTTTGCTGCAGCTGCTGCGATTTCTTCTTGTCTTTTTGCTTCTTGTCTGTACTCTCCAATCAAATTGTAGATCCTTTCTTGCTCTGCAAGCAGATCACCATAGCGACTCTGTAAAGTTTTCTCTAATTCTTTTTGCTTTTGTACATCTTCCCAGATGCTATTAATACGATTTGATGCGGCTAACTTCTCTTGTCTTTGTAATGCTTGGAAGCACTCATATTCCGTCCCAGCTGTATCCATCTGCTTGAATGTTGCCTCCACTTGTGACCAGATTTTTGCAGCTCGCATCTGTACATGTAGCAACCATTAGTAATAACACAGTAGTTAAAAGATTCCTGAACAATATCAGCAAGCAAACAAAAAACTAGAAACCATTAACAAATTTCATCCAGCTTGAACATTTGTATTTCAGATACGATTTGTTCAAAAAGCATGCTGAATTAGGGCATAAAAATGACAATGTGCTTTTAATTAATGAAGTTGGCTTTTCCAACTTTATTTTTAAATAAAATGGGTCTTCTATAATGCCAAATGAATTCTTACAAAAGAGAGGTACTGGATATAGCACAGGTCACTGTTAACTACTGTAGTAGGCAAAATAGGTAGAGGGCCGATAAACAACAATTTTAGAACTTATAAACGAACTCGCCGTTCAACCATTGAAACTCATTTGGCCCATTTAACCGGACCTATTGTCAGATCATTATTATATTATACTAAATTACTTTACAGACCCATTTGCATATAAAATACAGGTCAAATCAACCCATTTTTTAAAGCTAGCGGGTCACAATTGCCAACTCATTCATAACGTTTTTCAGAATAGTGAAAGACCAAGATAAATTAACAAACCATGCTTCATGATAAACCCAAATTCTAAGAAACACATATTTTAAGATTCCTATGTAACAGATATGTAAAGAAATAAAACTACAATTAAAGTACCTTGAATGTAAACATGTAAGGTTTCATTTCAAGTAAGGGAACAAGTTATGTCATCTAAGAGACAATCAGACAAAAACTGAAAATTTCTTGTTTTACCTGGTATCCATTAGTAAGAAGCTTTATCTTTTGCTCAAGGCGTTGCGCCTTCCTTGTATCATCTTCCATTTTCTTTTTAACATTCTCAAACTCATCTTGAAACGCTGAAAGCTTCTCCATGTTTCCAGCAACACTAGAGAGACCATAAGCATCGCGGGAAGGGAAGTACATGATGTCATTCAAGCAGGTGCGATGTGCTTCAACAAATTCATCAGTACCATCCTCCTCATGGCCCATTGCAACACGTAGGAATTTTGCCTCTTCTTTAATCATTTGATCAGCCTGCAAAGCAAACACTTCTTATTAGTAAGAATGTTCAGTAACAATAGAAGTAACAATGCACTTTATGGAAGACTAATGATGGCGCTTTGGATGATTTTACTGTGTCCTTGGTTTGGAATGATCTTCGAACCATATTTATTAAAAACGTGCACCTAGGCGCAAGCTGAAGCCCAGGCCCACCCCAGCGCCTGAAACCCTAGGCACAAGGCCCGTATACAATAAAGCGCTCTTTACAATTTCAATATAAACCTTTAGTATTCCTAGGAGCCTTTTATTACGTATTACAATTATGGGGATACACAACAAAATCTTTGTTCCAAAAATCACTATATATATCATCAATATCATCATTCAGACTATTCTTCATTCAACTAAAAGATAAGGTTTCTTATATTTTTATATTACTAAAAGTCTTCTTCTATTTTATATATCTTCTTTAACTGAAATTTTCTTCATTATCGTTTGTTAGAGACAACGAATCAAGATGCTGCTTTATACACATTTGACGATGACAGCATAGTCGATGGTTGTAATTAAATTTGGTCGATGGTTTTGAACAATTTGTTTTAAACAATTTGTGTTGAACTTATTGGTTGAATGCATTATGGGTTAGTTAAATGGTAATTAGTAATTTGGGTGGCATTTGGTTTGCTTTTTACTTAACTGGGCCTTATTATTTCCAGGCCCCCCTCTCGCCTAGGCACATTTGGGGTCATTGCGCTTTGAGTGTCTTTGACAACTATGCTTCAAACAAGAGCTCTTGAAATAGTACAGTACCATCTTGTATGGTACAAGCAATGTGTTACTAATCATTCATTCCTGTTATGGATTGTAATGAAAAGAAAGCTAAAGACATGGGAGCACGGGACATGTTGCATGGCTCGTCTTTGGCTTTACTATGTCCATTTTGTAATACACAACCTGATTCCCATTCCCATCTGTTTTTCGAGTGTACTTATTCAGCAAGGGTATGGCTTGGAGTTAATAGTGTGGCTGGTCTTAATCTGGCCTTGGTTCAGTGGGATGATATTATCCATGGTCTCATCCTTGTAGCAAAGAAAAGCTCTATCTTAAGTGTGGTATCCAAGTTAGTGCTGGTTACTACGGTTTTATTATCTATAATAACAAGAACGGAATGCTAGACTGTTTTGACAGTAGAAGCCATCAGAGGATCAGGTTATTGGGGCAGTTATTTCTACAATCTCAAGCTAATGACTTTTCGGTTAAGAAAGACTAGAAGAGTGGAAGACGCATTGGTACAACGGAAGCTACCTTCATCTCTACTTGTTCCAACTTAATATGAATTCAGCCTATCTAGTTTATGTTTTGTATCGTTTTCTTGTATTTCGAATCAATGACTAGATAAGCTAGTTTCGGAATGTTTTGTCACTCGCCATTGTAGGAGTTGGTTGCTGCTTCATAGCATGTACATGTATAAGTCGGTATGGCACACAGTCATATCACCTGAACTATTATTGTATTTTTTTGGGATTAATAAACACTAACCGGGGTAATTTTTACACATTTACCCCAAAAAAATATGCATAGATTATATGTGTGTGTGTGTGTGTGTGCGCGCGAGTGCGAGTATATGTATGATTTGAGAGACCATTGGAGCATCAGATGCATGCACACAATCGACTGTCTGATAACAATATGAAATGTCAAAATTTCAGAGAAGCTGAAATTACTTCATATTATCAAAGTTAAAAATTATACTTATGTGCTTTTAGATAAAAAAAATATGTTTATTCCAATAAAATTCAGTTCTTTACGACAAAGATTGTATGTGTATGCTTTTTCTTTACACCACACTGTACTAATTTTTCCTTTTCCTAGTATTTTCATTTAGCTAGCATGGGGCGTTCTCTAATTTATGTGCATCTACATGCAAAATAAAAGTATATGAAACAAACTGACAACAAAACTACCAACATTTAAGCATGAACTATTCAAGAAATTACCTCATTCAGTTCATCCGGATCAAATTCTTCTATTACAGGAACAGAAACCGATTTCCCGCCAGCCCCTTTTTTTCCTTTCTTTTTCTCCTTCTCCATCTTCTCGTCAAGAGGATATTTTGCATTATCATGTTCCAGAAGCAACAAAAGCTCCTTCCTAATCATCTCATCAGCCTGTTCGATCGGAGTAGGTGGAACAAATGAGCTCTTATCTTCATCACCTCTCATCAAAGATTTTCTTATCAAATCCAATGAGCCAACTGGCGGTCTAGGGAGCTCCCGTTGCAACACTTTGGACCTTTTTTTAAGTAATGCCAGCTGTCTTGCTTCCTCCTCGGCCTTCTCCCGGGCTATCCTGTCAGACATATCCTCTTCCATTTTTTCCTCGGGTTCCTCAATATCTTCAGGAACAGGTTGGACCACAATCTGATACTCGTTTTTGGGCTGTGGAAGACCAGTCAAACCAGATCGTATATTCCGTCTCATATCTGCTTGCCTTCTGAGCTCAAGTTTAGCACTATCATGCATTTCCATTTCTTCATTGATATGAAGCTCATCTCTTATGGGTGTTCCTTTAGGAGTGACACCAAAAGACTGACCATCTCTTGGTGTCATTCCAATCCTAGGTGTCAGGCCAGTGGGTCCTGGAGTCAACATTGGTGTTAAAATTGGGTTTGGTGTTTGAATTTCTTTTCTCTTTGGGGTGACACCGGAAAAATCAGAAGGGTGCAGATCAGGATTTTCACCGCCAAGTAACGGTGTTTGAGATAGTCTTAAACGGGCCTGATTCTCAGCCTCCATCATGATAGCATCTTGTTTCCCGGCTGGTGTTCTTTGTGGGGTCCTAAGTGGGGTCATTCCTTGACGTGGGGTTTGAGTGTAATCAGCTAAAAGTGCTTGTGTGGCGCCACTTCCTTCTGAGAAATCTTCACTTAAGGCCGGGAGGCCAGACTTTGCAATTAGTTCTAATTCATAATCAGGAATTTGTGGTGTCGGGAGATTCATTTTTGGCCTTTTTCTGACAGTTTCTGGATCATTCATTTTGTTTGCTTGGAGTATAGCTGACGGAGCATCCTGTCTCTGTGCGATTTTGTTCCTTGCAACATCCTGTTTTCTCAAACGGGCCTCCTTATCAGCACGTCTCTCACCCTCTAGTTCTTCAATGGTGGTAGGGAATTTTGGTTGTTCAACTATCGAACTTTCATCAGTCACATCATAAAAACCTGGAGGGGGCCTTTTTTCAAAAGGGATTTCAGCATTGTAATCAATACCCTTTCGCTTCCTCTTCCTGTGCCTATTATCAATTCCAGCCGCCTTCAACTCTCTCCTCTTCTGTAAAGAAGCAAGTCTTCTAGCCTCTTCAAGTTGCTTCTCCCGGGCCTTCCTTTTCGCCTTTTTTCCCCGAGTATTGGCCAAACGGGCCCGGGCTTCTGAAAGCATTTCTTTTTCATCTTCATCCATATCAACAGGGTCTGGCCGAGCAGGTTTTGATTCTGGGTTTGGATCAATTTCTCCGGGTCGCAATTTTCTAGGATCATCCCCAGGTTCATAATTTTCATCCTTTGCGCATGCTGCATCGAGGAGTTTTTCGTAACGCTCAAGGCACTGAGATGGTGTCCGACCAACAATAGGAGCAATTGTTCTCCATTGAGTGGGCATGAGCTTAGCAAGATGAAGCAGCTTCTCATCCTCTTCTCTTGTCCACTCAGTCTGCGAAAATTAAGAAAGAGCAGAGTCAGATTATGTCATGTGAAACATTTTAAAATTGCGAAATGATCAAAGTTGGGCAAACTCTAAAAAACACAAATGCTTTTATCTCCAAGAAACTGCTTTAAGGAACATATTTAGTGCTTAACAAACAATTCCACTGAAATGGTTAACGAAGCACAGCACTCACAGAAACAAAAACAGAACTTAATGCTTAAAAGATAATAAAATAAAAAACTTGATCCAATACTTTTACATGAACAGATTGAGTTGGTATTTGGTAGTTTACTAACTATCTTAGGTATGAAAAACATGCCATATGTCTAGAGAGGTCAAACTTTAGTAGGAATGGTCAGGTTGGGACAACCCCACACTCTTTTTTGTGAAATTTAGAAATAAGATTTAAAAAATATTATGTGTTACCTATTTTCAAAAAAGCAAAATTATTGCAATTATAAACCATATCTTTACAAAAAAAAAAAAAAAGATTTAGAAAGTTGTATGCCGTAGAATGAAGTTTAGACGACTTTCATTCCATTTGACCCATTCGATCTGCCCGAGATATAACATAAGTAGTTTGATATTTTCATGTAAGTACTATTTCAAATTAGTTGTACAGCATGCAATTAGACTGGACTATACATCAATTTAATGTTGTCTTCTGGTATGCAGATCTAAAAGTTGGGAAAGAATTTAGGATAACCATACTATCCATATTTGTTTGTACCTATAGACCATTTCCAAATTGAGTAATCGCCAAAATCTTTTTTAGACACAATGAGAATCGTGACTCTCAAACACAATAATACATCTTTCAACCACATATGAAGAAACAAGTAAACATGTATCGTCAAATGCGAATAATACCTAAGTTGATAAAAAGTTGCAGTAGAAATTCATTTTAATTATGAACCGTTGTGGTTCAGGTCTACAGATATTATCGTATGTAAACTATGAGAGCAATATTTTATTCCATAACTATATAACTTACTGAATCAACACATTCTCCATATGTGAATATGAAAGGCCCTAAAGAAGTGTTTTAATCACATAACAAAAATGTATTGTTGGAAATTTATTATGTAAAAGGAGGTATCAGTGTAACATTTAAAAATTTCGCACAATACTGTAATCAATGCACATATTTACCACGAACACAACCAAAAAATAAAATACATGACCTTAAATCCAATAATGCAACTCTCTAAACTGATATTAAGCACAACGGCCTTTTACATACTTGTTCTAATTTGTAAACTCATCTATTGACACGAAATAAAACACATACGAAGCCAATACCTCTACGTATCCAAATAAAAATCTCCTACGCCTTTCAAGCAAAAGTACAAACATAAACCAATTTTATACGCAATCAATCCCATAATGCAACGTGAGTTTGCCTATAGTCATTTTCCATACACGCTTTAATTTTCTAATTCATCTATTAATATCCATAGCAAACCAACTCTGCCTCAACTTATCCTGATAAAAGTATAACAATTTCTTAACCTACACACACAATATATATATACATATGTATATATATACTGTATATTTATTAAATGAAACTAAAAATCAAACAATTTTTCTAGGGTTACATGGGATTTAAAGCTTAATAACTTCGTAAATCAAATGAAAAAGGGAATTTACATCGATATATATAATAATTATATATATATAAGAGTACCTTTTTAATGGAAGGATCAAGCCATTCATACCAACGAGCTTTACATTGTTTGGCAGATTTACGAACAAGCAAAGAAGAGATACGGGCCCACTGATTTTTGCCATATTTCATAACAGCCGCTTTTAATATCTCATCTTCTGTGTTCTTCCACACGCCTCCCTTTATCATTATCCTCATCTTTCCCGATTTATTATCAAAATCTCACACTCACACACAGATGTCTTTGAGGGATTTCAATTGATTGAAATTATAAACCCTAATTTTATTTTTTTACATATATATATATATATATATATATATGATATATGATATGATGGCCTTCGGCCTTCAAAATGAGAAAATCCCTGATGTGATTGGGATGGGATTATTATTATTGATTTCGGTGGGGGAAAACGAAAACTGAGAAAAAAAAATAAAGGCAGAGTCTTGTTATGTATCGCTTTTGAATATTTTGGGTTTTTGGTTTTGAGTTTTTTGTTAAGGGTTGGGCTTCAGATGGTTTCAAAGGGCCCAAACTAGGATATATTAATATACCATAAATAAATAAAAATTAAAAAAAAATGGTAAGTAGGGGGATTATTTTTTTATTTTTATTTTTTTTTGAACGACATTCTATTCTACTCTTACTCCTAAATTACACGTATGTCTGGAAACCAGGACACTCAAAAAACCCCAAGGTCAAAGACCTTACCAATGGGTCACCATCCCCATTGGCAAGGAGGGGGATTATTGTTATTAAATTTATGATAAATAATGGATTATTATTAATTTTTGAGGGTTAATATGTGGAATAACTGTTAAGCAAAAAGTTGATATATCAGAGTTAATATTATGTGTAAATTTGAAAGATTTTTTTTTGATAAATGTTGAGCTATGTTTGCACTTTTTGTAAAGAGCTTAGAACTTAGAAGGCAAGTTATATCTCTTTTAGTGTGAACCGAAGAAAAGAGGGGTCTAAGATGAAGGGAGAAAAAAAAATGTTTGTTTAGGAGGGTTATTAAAATAAATATTTAAATGCTAAATGGTTAAGGATGGCTGGTGAGATGGAACCATCCAGCACCTCTTTTTGCTCGTTCAGTGTTCAGTTATCCAAATCAAACACACTGAATGCTGACCGATTCAGCATTTAGTGCTGAACCATTCCATTCAGATGCAAACAAACACAACCATAGTTTCATAGTTTATGTATGGTGCATCAATATTATACCGAACTTCATATTCATATAGATCTTCAAAGTGAAGACCAAAAGGGATTACATACTTACATCAAATGTTAAAACAGCGTAATCAAATGGCCTTGTCAATTTGTCATTGTAAACTTGGTCGGCAATCCGAATCCAAACTGCAAGTTCCCAAGGTTCATATGTTCGGACCCTTGGTGCTGGCAGGTTTATTATATTATCAAAATATTTGGGTTATTTTCTTAATACAGGATGATTCCATGTATAATATTAGCTGGTAAATAGAAAATACAAGAACATGAGGCTAAATTCATAGTCAGCGATACTGGTTTTCTACAACTTCTCAGGTTTTTTATGGGGTGTCTTTACTTTCTAGTTTATATGATTTGGCAGCCATTTCCAGCATAAGTCATTAGTGAATTTTTCGATATTTAGATCGCTAATGTTGGTGATCAGTCGAGGACTAATGGACAGCTAGTCTAATATAAAGAAAATGCAAGTTCTTATTTTAAAAATAAGAAAATGTGTCTTGAATGTTTCAGATGATAACTGAAGGCATCCAGGCAGCCTCTCAGTTAGATGCATCATTAGTACGACTCAAGGTCAAGGATAATAATTTCAAGTGGCCAGGTCAATGGATAAGGCTGCAAGCAACTATAAGAACATTGTTAAAATATAATACAAGGTCCAGGAATAGCTGCTTAACTGAATCAGATTGAAACCGATAACAATGGCAAATAAAAAATAAGAATATCCTGCGAAGAGTACAAAGGACTACAAACAACGGGGTGCATACTACATAGTTCTTATAACCAATTGCATTGTTGGATTCACTGGCTATCCTAATTTTGATAGGGTCCTCCATAAAGCTTGAGCCGTAAACAAACTACACATGACATGTGTAAGACAGCAATATCACTTTAATGAAAAAATCGAGAATAGCTTCAGAGGCCTGTAAATCCGTAGCATAAACGGATCTAAAAGCATTGGTGCAATTCAAACAATTTGAAAAATCTGAAAAAACCTGAGAAATGTAGTGTAAATAAAATTATCCACTTGATTCACGCATCATGGTGCTACAACGCAAATGTTGTTGATTCTACTCGGATTATGAACGTAAAATCTTAGGCTACAAAAATCATGGGGTGATCTCTTTCACATCATCTTACAAAGTTACATCACACGAAGATCTTACCTAACAAACAAACAAGTTGGTACCAAAAGATCATCCCAACTGCTGCTGCTCATATATCTGCATGTATGTCTCAGAAAGTGCAACCATCTGTGGAAGTGTTTCTGCAACATGGAGATCTTGCATCTCATACCTAAGAAAAATGACGCAAGAAACTTCAGATGACACTGGTAAAAAACCAATATGATGAGAGCGAATCCGTAAATGTAGCTAAAAGAGGAGGGCCTACCAGAGCTCTTCTGACTTGCGCTGAACAAACACCCTATATGATCCTTCACCTGGTTTGCCATCATGAACAATATTTGCAATCAAATCATACTTGGAACGCACTCTTTCTTCCTCTTTAGCTGGTGTAGGTAGTGGTATGTAATCCTTCAGCTCCAGATTCTTCACAGGAAAGTTAACTAAAAGAGTAATGAAAGTGATATAAGCATAGAGAAACGGGCAACTTGGTAATCAAACATAGACAATAATGAAGCAAATGCTGTATAAGTTACAAATCAGAAGGATATTATTTTGCCACAGCAAAAGCTAGAGGAAGGCCAGAGCATGTCAAAGTCAGTAAAAGTTGATTTAAAAGCCCAAAGGATGAAATTATGTAACAAGTGTGGACCAAACACTAATAAGTAAACTTATCTTTCTTCATCAGTCATAAAAATGAAATAAACAACTGTATAACAGCTCACCAAGGGTTGGATTTTTCTCCACGAAGAAATTATTCTTTGTGAAGCGGCGCATGTGAAGAATAAGATACTGTGGAAGTCTTGTAACACGATATTTCATCC
This sequence comes from Erigeron breviscapus, assembly GCA_034093135.1. Classification (NCBI taxonomy): domain Eukaryota; kingdom Viridiplantae; phylum Streptophyta; class Magnoliopsida; order Asterales; family Asteraceae; genus Erigeron; species Erigeron breviscapus. Next base: position 201,830,009 of record CM067167.1, on the reverse strand, counting down.
TGGCTATATGAGGGCGCACAACTTCAGTGACTAAATCCCCATCAAACTTCTTCAGTATGTTAAAAAGTGGAACCTAAAACCATTATTTAAAGTCGGGCCAGCAAATGAATTCAATGTTGATTATTGAACCATTTTGCAACAGAAACTTGAAATAAAACTCAAAGCACAAACCTGGGGAATTATGTTTTTCTCCATCACGTCTTTAAAAAGTGGTGGCGGCGGTAAATCTAGTCCAAGCATCAAGAATGGCATCCTACTGGTCTCAGCACCGTCTTTTGCATTAGTCTCTTTCACAACTTCTAATTCCCCCTAAAAATAGTAAACTCCCGTTCAATATAAATAAGTAACCAAATGAAGCTAGGAAAGGACTGCAATAAAAAAATGTGATACCTGAAAACACTGATGAATAATGCTGCTCTTAGTCTTCGAACTTTTAAGGTCTGCATGCAGGGTATTTAGAAGCCATGATATGAATTCAACTGGATCAGACTGTGCACCTATGCGGAATCGTTTTTTACTAGCTTTCATAACCGCTTGTAAAAATTCATGAGGACTCACCTAAAGTTCAATGAAGTAATATTACTAGGTATGCAAAAGCCATAGATGTAGAGATAAATTATACTCTAGAATTTGATGTGATCAAACCTGTCCTTTGAAGTTCCTTGCATGCCATATCTTCCTTGTGAGCTCACCAAAGCGTTGCACAAGAACAGACTTACTGTGCATGTAATTTTCAGGAATGAGAAAGAAGTTTCTCAAAGGAGTCACCCGCATTAAAGATTGAATGGTGACATTAACAAAATCAGTCTCCTTAATGTTATTAAGCCCGACCTGGAGAATCACCAAAAATGAATATTACCATCAGTACTGTAACAAAAAGGACATGCATTCTGCCACCCTGTCAAATTGATCATAATGTTTAATCAAAATGAGGGCAGCAAACTACATTAACGACAAATGAGAGATAGATGACTGAAATAATGAAATACCATTCCAGGAAGATAATCGGACCCATCAAGCGCCCTTGACCATTGTCTATTTTTATCAAGTTGCAAAACTTGGTCTCTGCTAAACCTACGAGATGACACCAGAAAGATTTAAACATCATAGGTATCATAATTAAATCAAAAGAGAATACGTATATAACAAAAAAGAAATCTAACTTTTAAAAAACACACTATCACCAGTTAGTAATGCATATCCAGACAAAAGAAACGACAAAGGATACTATTAGAAGCAAATATTCGTAAGTTCCAGAGTCCAGGCAAAAACCAACTAGCAAACGGCAGCAGGAGGTCAAAAAGAGATAATAATGAACCACATTATCACTAGTTAGTAATGCATTTCCAGAGAAACCAACGAAAAGGAACTATTAACAGTAAATATTTATAAGTTTCAGACCAAAAGAAAATTACTCAACAATCACAAACGATCTCACTTAAAAAGCAAAAAGAGGTCAAAATACACAATCATGAACCTCCAAACAATCACAAAACTTAGAATCACTTCATGTCCACTAAATGAGACATATAGAGAAAGAAAGCACATGTAATGATGTTGATCAACAGCTAACCTTGGATTCAAAACATGTCGAATATCATCGAGTGAAGGATCATTGATTTCATAACCATCAGGCAGGCAATAAACTCTTTCTGTTCTAAGATTGATGTAGACATGGTGTCCTGCTTCAAGGCTGTGAGTATATGCATGTGACTTCTGCCCTCTTCCTTGGAAATACTTGCCACATACCAAACATGCATACACATTTAAATTTGATAGAGAGACCGAACAAAACTTTTCAAAGTCAAAATCCAAAACCTGTAAAAGGTAAATGTCTAATTAAATTATAAACTGAAAGCCTCTATACCACAATATGTGTCAATATACAATTAAAGCATAACTAATACGTGATAATAACCTGAGTACATGCAATTCATATTGAAGTTACCGACATTATCATTTTTAATTTTCCTTATTCCCCAATACGGCAATACTGGTAACCATATTTTAGTCCAAGATTTCACATTAAAAAATCTTCTAACTTCTCAAGTATCAGAAAATCCTAAAAATCTCAACTGTCATCCTGTGCTACTTTCACTTGCTGCAGATCAAAATGCCATTCAAAGTTATAAAACTATGTTACAGCGCTCTGTGAAAGTCACAGCTTCGTAAAGAAAGCATTTCATAAATCAAAAGGGTTCAAGTTATCATTTCATCTGAATAGGTAATGTTGTGTTTTGGTTTGTTTCAGCAGCATCAATTGAAAAAAAAAGTCAGTTTCACACCGACAATTAAAAAAAAAAAATTCCCATATTGTTAAGGCGTGGATCCTGGTCTTAAATACAACTAGATGTACTGATAAAGAAGTAATATCCACCTAAGAAACTAGTGGTAGCAGCCATGACAGTTACCAACTTTCAGTGCACAGATGCTCCAACAATTTCTATCTGTGTAGAATCACACTTGCAACAAAACTATCCCAGAAATAACTATATAATGACTTGCATATAACATGCAAAGTTACTTCCAGAATTACTTTCCATTTGATCATCTAATAGTTAACTAGTTTTTGCAACTACTGTTAAAAATCTATGCATCTAACCCTATAATCTTTTCCCTAGGATGAGAACCCAGTGGATGATAAGTTACGATACCAAGGCGAGAACAAATTCTACCAAATCAATGTATAAGACGATTAACATACCTATTGTCAAAGACTATGTTCTGTCCAAGATCTAATGTTAAACAACCTGAGCCTTCTAAAATTCTCAATATCAATGAGTGTAAAATATGGCTAAATAGATGAAGTAATCATTGAGTTCCATCGTTTTTAGAGATGATTTCATTGATAATACGACAAACTAACTACATCGTCCAGTATAGCATGAATTGATTTAGGAAGCTATTTGACTTGTAGCACACAATCACTTAATAAGTTGATAGTAAATCCAGCAAATGCATAACCAGACAGACAATCGATCTGCTCATCTTAATAATCATCTAATTACATCCTTCTACAGTTCTGAACTTCTGATACTATATCAATGGTTCAGATATTTTTCTTTAGAAGTCTAATTACTCATTACTCATTGGTCATAAACCATTGTACAAATTACCACCTCATTAAAAAAGGCCAGTTGATCATAAGCGTATTTAAAAACAATGGGGGTTGCTAAGAGCATAGGAAGCCAAGAAAGTGAGTATAACCAAATAACGACCCATGGCATACTTATACTATCAGAAATAAAATGTTCTCACCAAATCAACTATCATAAAGCATCAATAGGGGTTTGAATTTCAATCTCTCATATTTTGTCACAATCTGAACACTTGTAAATGCTAGTTAATAAAACTAACAATGATCAAAAAGGTAACGCTGTTACTAAAATCTTTTGTGACATATACAGCTGAAAAGCCAGGAAAGTCCAGTAATCACTTTATCTGATTTCCACAAACACATAAATTATTTTATGATTGCTTATTTTAACAGCTTATGCTTATAAGCTAAGCAGAAACAGATAATTAAGTTATTCATCCTAAGGGTATTTCATCATACGAAAACAACGTATTTCACATATATCCGTGTCTATATCTATAGCTATCCCCAAATTTCACTAACTGCAAGCATTAAAATTAGCAGTCTCTAGCTAACATTACATCTTCCTAAATCTTAAAAATCCAAAGCCAAATCTAACTTCTAGTAATCAATAGCTATCACATGTCACATATACATATACATACATCAATATATATATACATCAATAAACATTTTTTTACCTGTCGATTAACGGTATCAAGATACGGACAATCTCGACGAATTTCAATCATCCTATTACCCCTTCCTCTATTGTAATTAAATTCCTCTTCTTCTTCATCATCATCATCTTCTTCCTGGTGACCATTATTCTCTAGATTTTGGCCATTATTATTTTTATTATGATTATGATTAACAGCGGCATCTTCGTCATCTTCATCGTCATCATCGTATGTCGAAAGAGGAAGCAGAGCGTTTTCGAAAGCAAGCTGAGACGATGGTGTTGTTTCGATTAATTTCTGTTTCTTGATTAAGTGTTGTTGTTGTTCATTGTCTTCTTCTTCGCCTTCCCTTTTCATTTTCATCGTACGGACAGAGAGATTTTGGGGGTTTTAATTTGTCGACTGAGTGTGTCCTGCTGGTCTATGACTGAATAAAATATGAAGTTTCTAGGGCTTTGTTTCTTTTCCGATTTATTTACATAAATACATAGTATCATGAACGATTAGAAAAATATTTAATGCCTTTAATTAAATATGTTAAAAGTTGTTCTAAATGTTAAAAATCAAGATTAATGAATAAAATAGAAAATGTATCTTTTTATATAGTCATGATGTCCGTACGATGTACGGTATATATAGATTGTATCATAAAGAAATTCGAATATGCCTCATACATGATTCGTGAGTATGAAATAAATTGTGGTTAAAGTAAACCAATTATCGAAGCTAAATTATAATAAACAGTAATGATAAATATAATATATGTTTAGTTAAGTTTTTGATTTACCTTAAATTTTTACAATCACATCAAAATCGGAACTTGTAAACATAGTAGATGACGCCAAATAGCCTTTTGAGATGATCTAATAACTTATCGACTAATATAACTCTTGATTTTCTCAAGTTGATTTTTGTTTTCAATTTTAACTTTTAATTTAACCTTTTTTTCCATCATTTAATTACAAAAATGGTACCTGAACTATCTACCATATTGCACAAATCATACCCAGGGTTTATTAATTACGTCCGTCATACCCAAACTTACCATTTTTCCACTCGGACCATACCTGGACCAAACGTCCGTTAGTTGTGCTGTTAAGTGCCCCATGTACAGGTATGAAATCTGTAATTTTCATTATACTTCAGGTACCATTTTAATATTTTAGTTTATAACACTATATTTTATAGTATTATTTAATAAAAATTATTATTGTTAATGACTATTATTTAGTAATAAATTATAATTTTATAAAAATTTATTAATATTTTATAAATATTTATTTTTTAAAAAATATTTACTTTTATAAAAATTATTTTTTATATAAAAGTTATTAATTTTTATAAAAGATTATTTCTATTCTATAAAAGTTATTAATTTTTATAAAAAAATGTATTTTATTGAAAACTATAAATATATTGAATTATAGATCTATAATTATTTTGATAAATGCGTATTTTCATATTTATTTATTAAAAAAAATATTGCATGGTGGTTGTGTAGGTACTAATGCGATACAAGAGATACATATTTATCAAGATCATTATAGATATATAATTCAATATGTAATAGTTTTTAATAAAATAAAAATATTAGAAAAATAATATCTTTTATAGACTAATAATAATTTTTTTTATAAAAATAAAATGTTATATTTTAAAACAATATAAATATTTATAAAATTATATTAAAATAAATTTTTATAAAAATTATAATTTATTACTACATAATAATCATCAGCCATAATATTTTTAATTAATTATTACAATACTTATTGATAAAATATAATTATATAAAGTAAAGTATTAATAATAAGGGCAGATTACAAAGATGGTACCTGAAGTATAGTAAAAATTACAGATTTCATACCTGTACATCAAATAGAGCGTGCAAAATGACGAAAATACCCCTCACGTGCACGGCACATGGGGACACTTAACAGCACAACTAACGGACGTTTGGTCCAGGTATGGTCCGAGTTGAAAAATGGTAAGTTTGGGTATGACGGGCGTAATTAATAAACCCTGGGTATGATTTGTGCAATATGGTAGATAGTCCAGGTACCATTTTTGTAATTAACCCTTACAAATTTACATTTTTTTAACAATAACTAGATTTTAGACCCGTGTCCAACACTGGACACGGGGTTTACGATATTATCAATATGAGGTCTTCATACATTTAAGTCATAAAAACTTATAATTTTGAAGATATACGGTTCAAAGTGTTATACTTTGCAAGTTGTAGTACAATAATCACAGGTTCATCACTGTCATTATTAGCTGAAACATATTAATAGAATTGTTTGTCGTAGTCATTCCACAAGGCACATGCTACAATAATTCCTCTATTATAAAGTTTTTTGAAACCAGTTGTATTCATAATGTTATATTATTATGAAAGATAATTAAGAATTAAAATATAAACATACTTGTGATCATATACTTGACATTCAAGTATATGTATTTGATCATGATGCGAGCTCATAACACGAATAAGTTTATTTTCAATCACCTGTCTTATGATAATTAGATAACAATTAGGATTGTTTTCATATTCTTTGATAACAATTAGGACTCTTGATTTGAGTGACAATTGTAACTTTAAACATTAATACGCAAAACTAATATATAAAATAAGAATTTGGTCCAGGTATGGTCCGAGTGGAAAAATGGTAAGTTTGGGTATGACGGGCGTAATTAATAAACCCTGGGTATGATTTGTGCAATATGGTGGATAGTTCAGGTACCATTTTTGTAATTAACCCTTACAAATTTACATTTTTTTAACAATAATTCAAATAAATAATAAAATAATAACTAATATATATTCAATAAAATAATAGCTAATATATATCATATCTTCTATCTTATAAATACAAATTAATTAATTAAATTAAATTAAATTCAATGTAAGTATATTAAGATTTTAAATAGGGTTAAGTAAGGTACTTTTAGAAGCGTGCTCGTGTGATGCAACGGTGTGTCGGCGACGGGTGGTGACGGCGGCGCTATGTGGTTATTAATATAAAACTAATTGATGCAAAAGAGATAATGTAGTTATTTTAATGGTTAATGTATATTATAAATAATTTCATTAATGCTATTATAGATATATTAGATGAAAATATTTAAATTAATGAAAATAAGAAGAGTCAAAAATTTTGGAATTGAAAAAAAAATCTATAATGTAATATTGATTAAAAAATAAAGTAAAAATTATAACCGTGAACGATGATGGACCTTTGAAATAATGGGCCAATTTTAGCATATAGAGAGATCCCGGGCCTGTTGAGTTATGGCCAAGGTCTTATGAACTTGTAACTTGGTAATGCCCATTATGATGACAAACATAAAAAATTTATACATTACTCAGTTTTTCTTTTATAAAAGTTGCAATAACCAAATCTTAGAGGGGCGTGATATTGCTTGGAGGGCATATATATATGGGTTATGTTAGTTGAAGATCTCTATTTGGTTAGTTTATTGTTTCTTTGTTAAGCCATTACTTTAATGCTTAATATTATTTGATTTTGTAATGATGGTTACATTTTTTGCATGCCACAATAATATTTTAGATATGGATTCAATTGAAAGGGGTATGTATCGGAAATTGTTACATAGTAAATTTGTATAATCATCTCTCTCTGAAGATTTGCCAATTTGCTTGGTGTAGGTACTCTGTACAATAAGCTCAAACAGGGTAAAAGTTTTTGGGCTTTTTTCCTTTTGTTTGGTGTAAGTTATAGATTTGCATAATAGCTTTCAAGTTTCAACGTTGCCATAAAAAAAATGTAGATAAATAATATGTTTGTATGAAATGTTTAGGTTATGGTAGAGCTCAAGTAAGCTTATGGGTTGCTGTACTACTTCACTTGTATATGCTGTAATATGTAAACTTTGTAATATGGTCAAAATATTGAGACAAGATTATACTATTTTTCTAAAATTTGTCTATGAAATATGTGCAATTTACTGTTGCAGAAATAACAAAACAAGATTGTTAAAATACGACTGCGACTTTCCATGATAATAAATCATCGCCTTTCCATTTCCACCTACTACTGTGACCTAATTAACTATCTATAGAACCACGAGTCCTTCGCCAAAAACACAAAAACAACTATCAAATTTGAAGTGATCACAAAATGAAGCCTGCTACTTTCTTGCATGCTCTCATCCTCGTCATCCTCCTTTCCACCAAACATTTACTATCTTCCGAGGCCATGGTTGACGATACCCTCGTATACGATAGGGAAGGAAATCAACTCCAGAAAGACGCCTCGTACTTCATAAGCCCTCCAATACGGGGGCCTCTTGGCGATTCAGTGAACTTAGCCCGACCTTTTGGTGAAAACGAAACGTGTACTGAAGCAGACGTTGTTCAAATATTTTTAAATTACGCTCCTTCCACCCCTTTCACCTTCACACCTGTCGCACTTAACGAGGATGTTGTCAAATTAGGCTATCCGCTCGCCATTCAATCCAGAGAAAGCCCATGTAAAGGGAGTACAGTATGGAAGGTGTCAAGTCGTACAAGGGTGATATCCGGTAACATTATCACCACAGGTGGGGTCATAAATACACCAAGCAGCTGCCTTAGAATCACAAAACCGCAGGAACCTAGGTTCCAAAACAGCTACATGTTTGAATATTGTCCCAATTTATGTGGTGCAGCTCCTAAAATTTGCCTACCAATTGGTAACAGTATGGGACATCTTTCGCCTAATGGTGAGCCGTTTGAATTTGTTTTAAACAAGGCATCTGAGTCGGCTGCCATGATTTAACTAGTTTCTTTAAGTACCCAATGAATGTAAAATAAAATGGTAAGCATGGGTGAGAGCTCTTGCTTTACTGCCATTCCATGCTCGTTAGGGACTAAAATATATTATGGAACAAAAAGTTTGCTTATATGCAAAAGTTGCGTTTGTAAGACAACAGATTTCAAAAGTTATTAATAGACAGCAGGAAATGATACACGAGTATATATATCAATTATCAAACACAAATGAGAATACCAAACTAAAAAACAAACCGGTTAATTAAGCAATTGGTAAATTATAGCTTAACCAAATTTTTGTTGAAAGTTTGCAAGGCCGGCTCTATATAGTTTGTGGGTTAAGGGCCCCAAATAGTAACGCCTCATCTATATCCTAGTCTTCAGTTCCGTCCGTTGTACGAGTAGATTCAAAATATATAACAGATTTGTTTCAAAAGATTAAATAAATGCACAGTGAAAAAGCTTAATAATAATAAAAACAATTAAATTCGATATATAAATAAAACAAAAATCAATTCAAGATAGTAAAATTTGAAATGAAATAATTCTAAATAAAATAATCGCCTATCATACATATGTTATGTTGCTATTTCAAATTAAGGGTTGTATTCACATGGATCCTTAAAAAATGGTGGAAACCAAGGGACTAATCTAAGCCCTTGGATCAACAATCATCAAAATCCAATCAAACTTGATAGGTTACTCCGGTGAATTACTCCGGCGACATTATCCAATCATATTTGATTGGTTAAGCCAATCAAGCTTGATTGGTTACTCCGGCGAATTACTCCGGTGAATTACTCCGGCGACATTTTCTAATCATATTTGATTGGTCAAGCCAAATCAAGCTTGATTGGTAATCACTAAGACACTAACGCCGTCGAATCTTCTCCGACGACTTCTCCGGCTAATCAATTTCGTTTTCGGGTGGATACGGAACGGGCCAGTGGCCCTCATCCGTTCTAAACTGGTTGTCAAGGGACGCATATGGGAATGGTATGGATTTGATGGGTGGCGATCCAAGAGATGGTGGTTGTTACCGTTGCCGGCGCCGGCGCCGTGGCTAGGAGAGAGAGAGAAAGATAGATCGAGCGATCGTGTGTGTTTCTATGACTTTCAGGGGTGATCGGAGATGACGGTGGTGGCGGCGGTTGTATCGCCGGAGAAGAAGGAGGAGGAGGTGGTGACGGCAGTTGTATCGCCGGCCGGAAAAACAGGAGGGAGAGAGAGACGGGATGAATCCCATTGAAATATTCGCCGGAAGAGGAGAGAGTCACCGGTGGTGGTGGTGGTTGCCGTCGCCGGAAGAGGAGAGAGTTGCCGGAGAGTCACCGGAGAGTGTGTTGATGGTGGTGGTCAGAAAGTGTGTGTTATGTGTGGGTGTGTGTGTCTGGGAAGAAATGATGGGATGTGGGAGAGAGGGAATTAATTTGATGTGAGATCTAAGCCATTGGATGAAAGAAAATCAAGGGCTAGAATTTGTTCCTTGGTTTCCATGGAAAAAATTAGACTCAAATGAACATTCTCCTTCAAATTAAAGAATACTTTACATGGATTTAGTTTATTCAAGCCAAAAGAACAACTATTTCTATAACAAAAATTATAAAGTGGATTTGGTTGTCGCACACAACTTGCAAAGCAGGTCTTCCTTCAGCCACCTGTTCATCTATCAACATAGTACAAATATTAGAACATTTTGAGCTGTCAATAAAAAGCTATGGATTAGTAGAGATTTATATATGTGATACTCACCATATCATCTTTGTTGGTATTGCTGTTACTTTTTATTGTTAAGGCTTTGAGCTGCTTCTTTAGCTGCCTCAAACTTAAGTCAGTTATTTCTCATCGTCAGCCTTTTCATTAACACTTTTATTACCTTCAAGTATAGCACCTTGCAGCTCAGTCACATTGTTCTCGTCATTGTCTACCTTAGTTATCCTGTTTCACGATGTTGGCCCATCTCTCTTATGGTTTGCTGGCTTGCTACTTCATTGCTGACGAATGAATTGGGTGGTCGATAGCACCATTTGCATTATCAGCTGATGAATCTTGTGTTACTTTATTAGCATCCATATAAAGAGCAGGGGGCTCTTTTTCTTCTTCAGCGGGAGCTTCAAAATTCATACTCGACTCTTTGGGATTTAGAAAATCAACACAAACGCATTAGCTGTAATAGCAAGACAAATTTCAGGAATTAGTTACGGTCCAAGGAGTTTAAAGCTTAATTCTTTTAGCAGCAAGTTGACAACCACGTTTCCTCCAATTTAGTGAATGTTTTTTTTTGTGTTTATATCCTAAAGCTTTATGAAAAAGAATAAAAAACATAATCATAATCAGTAGCTGGATGAAGACTATCCATGTTTGGTTAATGAAAAAAAAGTTAGCTAAAACATCTTCAATAAAAGCTTTTGGATAATTTGTACATTCTTTTCTCCCCGGCCAACTGAACATGTGGCAACCAATCTCCTCTCCATTTAGCTCTGAACTTTTTTAAAGTGCATGCTCCTCATTTCCAATGGTCTTCCCTTAACTGAATTTGACGGATGACCTTCAACCCATTTTGATCTCTCTTCTCTAGAGATAATTAAGGCCAGTTTACCAATTTGATCCATAATCAGTAAAACCCAGCCCATATAGACCTATACTCTTTGATGACTACTACATCAGTATTGTACTATGAATCATGTAAATCATTGACATTAGGGAAACAAACACATTATTTTTAAGCTAAATATACTCTGATCAATAATTCATGAGAAATCAAACACACTATTTTTAATAGTAACCTGGGCTGTGATTCCTAAAATGTCTTGGCTAGCTAGAGATGGTAACCTGGGCCGGTAGCATTGTTTGAGAAGTGGGTCAAATCAAATGGATAAATTTTGATAGTATTTATTTAGAACAATAATCACCTCAAGTTAAGATTAAATGGCTACACATTTGAGCTCCTTCAAAAGAGGGGTTGTATTCCCCAGCTTGGGCCTCTACGTCACATGAATATATGATGTTAGGCTTACTTGTCAAAAATAAATAAAAAATATATGATGTTAGGAGTACAATATGTTGTTGGAGCAATCAAATTCTATTATTGGCGACTAAACGTGGCCAAAATCCGGTTCTTGCAGGAACTGGTTCGGAACCGGACCGGTTCCAGTCAACGTTAACTGGAACCGGTTCTTGGTCAATGTTTGACCAATTTTTTTCGGTTTTTTCGACCAAGAACCGGATCCGAACCGCTTTGGAACCGATTTTTGGATCCAAAAGTGGAACCGGTTCCAAACCGATCGGTTCTTGAGGAACCGGAACCGATTATTTAGGAACCGGTTTTTTTCGGGTCCAGATTTCGGTTTATCCGGACCGGTTTGTTTGAAACCAGTTTTTTTGCCCATGTCTAGTGGCGACGGCAGAAAGCATAGATGATACAAATGAAAAGAGATGATCCTAAACATACATTTGACATATTGGGTTATTGAAATTAACCAAAAAGGGCCCGAGTAATAAATCAAATAGGAATCATTAAGGGCCCGAGTAATGATTCAATTCACGAAATTTTTCAATACACATAACTTGAATCCAAAATCAGCCATAACCATCCAAAGCAATGACATTAAACAGAAAATTGCATCTCAAACATATCAATAAAGCTTCGGAATGGATTTATGTATTAGTTTATAGTACCTTGTAGCATAAACTATAAAGTTAAACTATATAAGAATGAAGGTCACTGAATATGATCGATTATGTATATAATAGTTTTGGCACAAAATAGGTGAACATCCTATATGGTAAACAATGAAGCGTAAATTAAAAATCGAAAATATATGTAACAGGTAAAAAAAAAACCTGCTGATGAACTCAGCCTTCTCATTCAGGTATTATAACAAACAGTTTGTGGGCAGTCAATCCTTTAGCATAAAATTCAACCATATAGCAAATGAATTCAACCAAATATTGTTCACATAAGTGTTTCCTCGAACAACATCTCGCCAGCATCATCTCCATCAACAACCACGAATTAGGGTTTTTTGTGGTTTAGAGATTACTGTATTCATAATCAATCGTATACAAAATTGAATGGAGAACAAAGAATAATCTATTCTGAATGTTCAAAGAGAATTTCAAAAAAATATTAGGTTGAACTGTGAGAAGAGGTTGAGGAAAAAATGTGAGTGAGGGTTTTTTTTTCTATTCGAATTTTTTTCTATTGAGTCCAGAGAAGGGCCTCAAATTTATTTATTTATTTTATTAAAAAAACAGGAAAAAGAAAATAAAAGGAGAGATGGGCGAGAATTTGGTCTCAATAAAGGTCCCGGTGGTTTCAAATGCTTCTTCAGAAACCTCTTTTAGTATAGTATTAGATATCATAAGTACTAACAAAAGTTACTGTAAGAAATCACAAATCTCACCAGAAACAGTTTCAACTAAGAAGTTATTACAACCAGATCGAAGAGATACACAGATTATACGAAGTTATTATTACACAAACTTAAACAATAATCATCCAAGGATGATTTGTTACAGAAAAAAATATGTATATATATCGATATGATATATATACAGATTATTATTAATCGAGAGAGAAAAAATATAAAATAGGGTTTTTCAAGTCTGGAACCCTAATCCATCATAAGATGGTATTTATATGAGGGTAAAAGCCATTTTCCATAAACCACCTTCAGCATCCTTTTATTAGCTCTTCTAGTCCTTCATCTTTCATTCCTTCATCTTTCTATCCTTTAGTCTTCTAAACAAGCAGCTTTGGTCCCTCATAAATACATGAAATAACAACAGAAGACCAATAAGATATCAAGGTAATATTGATATATGTATTTTAACATCCCCCCTCAATATTAACCTTGAATAAATCTATAAGACCAAGTTGATTGCTCAAGAATAAATGTTGCTTTGAACCTAGGCTTTTAGTGAACAAATCTGCAATGTTCAATTCAGACTTAACCTTAACAGTTTTAATAACACCTGCACCAATTTTTCTCTTGTAAAATGCAAATCTATGTCAAAGTGCTTAGTTCTTTCATGAAAAACTGGATTTGCTGCAATTTGGATTGCAGATTTGCTATCACTATGAACAGAAACAGGTAACAAATTATGATTTAAGCCTAAATCTTTTAACAAGTTCAAAAGCCAAATGATCTCACAAGTAACAGTTGCTAAGGCCCTATATTCTGCTTCTGCAGAGGATTTAGCAACTGTTGGTTGTTTTTTACTTTTCCAAGAAATGAGATTATCACCCAGAAAAACAGTATAACCAGTGACAGATCTTCTAGTATATAAACATCTGGCCCAATCTGAATCAACAAAAGCTTTAAGAAAAAGAGACTTACTTGATTGAATATGCAAACCTTTTCCAGGAGAATTCTTGAGATATCTTAGAATTCTAAGTCCAAGTTGGAAATGTTCAATCAAAGGAGCATGCATGAACTGACTAAGACACTGGACTGCATAGCTTATGTCAGGTCTGGTTAATGTAAGATAGATTAACTTCCCAATAAGTTTTTGATAAACATAAATGTTCTCAAGAGGTTTACTCTTAGAACCATTAGGTTTAATAGTCATATTGATCTCTAAAGGTGTTGCAATAGGCTTGCAACCAAGTAAACCAAAATCATTAAGTAACTCTAAACAATACTTTCTTTGAGACAAACACAAACCCTGCTTAGTTTCAAGAACTTCAATACCAAGAAAATACTTGAGTTTACCCAAGTCTTTTATCATAAACTTTGTATTTAGAAACTGTTTAACCTTGTTAACCTCATCAATATTATCACCAGTCACCACAATGTCATCAACATACACTAAAAGAGCAGTGAAAGAACCATTATCAGTTTTAACATATAAAGAGTAATCACATTTGCTTTGAATGAACCCATATTCAAGCAAGGCACTAGACAACTTAGCATTCCATTGTCTGGGGGCCTGCTTTAAACCATACAAAGACTTAACCAATTTACACACTTTACCATCATTTTTATCAAAATACCCTTGGGGTAACTTCATATAAACATCTTCATGAAGATCACCATAAAGAAAAGCATTGTTAACATCTAATTGAAACAAAGGCTAAAGTTCTAATAGTGACCATTTTAACAACAGGAGAGAAAGTCTCCTCAAAATCTATACCAGCTTTCTGACTAAAGCCTTTAGCCACTAATCTAGCTTTATACCTTTCTATTTCTCCAGAAGCTTTATATTTGATTTTGTAAATCCATTTACAACCAATAGGTTCTCTACCAGGAGGTAGATCAGTTAAAACCCAAGTACCATTCCTATTTAAAGCTTCCATTTCTAAATTCATTGCATTTACCCAGTTTTGATCTTTAACTGCTTCAAAATATGAAGTTGGTTCAATACTTTTATTAAGATTAGAAACAAAAGCATAAGCATTCATACTCAAATTAGCATAATTAACCACTTTATTCAAAGGATACTTGACTTTGCCAGTTAATTCATAATCATGTAACCTTTTAGGAAGATTTCTATTTCTGTCAGACCTATTAAGATCTTCATTAACATCAAAGTAAGTACTACTACTGCCCTCAGGAGGATTATTAATCATTTCTTCTTCATTGGTAGCATGCTCAACAACATCATCACTGGTAGAGCTAGGTCTTCCAAGTGAAAGATCACTGGTAGACTTAGTTATACTGCCAAGTGAAGGTTGGAGCTCACTGCCAAATGAAGGATCACTTCTATAGCCTTCCTCTTCATCATTGGGACTTTTATAAAAGACAGTTTCCTTATTTGAAATGATATCATCAAATTTGTCAAAGAAATTTAAGTGATTAACAGAATCTTGAACAGATTTTAAAACTTCTTCTTGATTCATAGTAAAAGGAAAAATATTTTCATAAAACTTGACATCTCTAGAGAAAATATAAGTTTTAGAATCAAGACAAAACAACTTATAACCTTTCTTAGAATTAGCATATCCAACAAGCACACATTTATCAGCTTTTGATTCAAACTTATCAGAAACATTCAACTTAGTAGCAAAGCACAAACAACCAAAAACTCTTAGATGTTTTAAATTAGGTTTAAAACCATAAATCATTTCAAAAGGAGTTTTGCCTTTTAGAACAGAGGAAGGAGTTCTATTGATTAAATAGGTAGCAGTTAACACACAATCAGCCCAAAGATATAAAGGAATTCCCCCCTGAAACATAAGAGACCTAGCCACATTAAGAAGGTGTCTATGTTTCCTTTCAGCCACCCCATTCTGTTGAGGTGTATAAGCAATAGTAGTTTGATGTATGATTCCCTTTGAGTGACATAAGTTTTGAAACAAATTATTAACAAATTCTGTACCATTATCACTCCTAATAATCTTAACTTTAACAGAAAACTGAGTTAAAAGCATGTTTACAAAAAAATCTACATGATGAAAGACTTCAGTTTTTGATTTCATCATAAAAGTCCAAACAACTCTAGTAAAATCATCCACAATTGTTAAGAAATATTTAAAGCCTTCTTTACTGGTAACCTTATAAGGTCCCCAGACATCTAAATGTAACAATTCACCAATTAAAACAGTTTTATGATCACTCAAAGAAAATGGTTCTCTAACTTGTTTAGCCTTGTGACAAATATCACAAGGTCCTAAAGAACTAGAAGTAGTTAAATTTAAAGTGTCATGAAAGACAGATAAAGCTTGGTCTGCAGGATGACCAAGTCTTAAATGCCAAAGAAATTTAGAATCAGAAGGAAGACTAGCAGAATTACACACCATATTTGAACACATTGGCACATCATCATAAACATATAATCCACCTTGTTGACTACCAGTCCCCAGAAGATTCTTTTGAGGTAAATCCTGAAGATAACATTTATCCTCATCAAATCCTATAAACAGTTTATTATCTCTAGCCAATTTATGAACAGACATCAAGCTGACAGAATATTCAGGCACAACTAAAACATCAAACAATACTATTCCATTTTTTAAATGTAAGTTACCAATTTTAGTGACAGTAGCACAAGTGCCATTAGGGTGACCAATTTTCAAATTTAAATCAGAAATATCAACTACTTGAGAAAGACCTTTATCAGAATTAGTCATATGCTGATTTGCACCAGAATCCATAATCCAAGCAATTAAAGCTTTCACAAGATAAGCATTACAACTAAAGAACCAAGAATTACTAAATAAAGGCATACCTGCCATATTAGCATGCAAGCCTGAAGAAGAAGATGGAGAGAGAAGAAGAAGAAGAAGAAGAAGGTTTTGTATCTATCAAGCTTAACAACCTAGAAACTTGATCAGCAGTTAAAGAAGCAAGAACAGAATCATTCACAGAAGATGACTTAGTAGATGAAGATGCAGAAACCTTTTGATCAACATTCACATGATTATTAGCAAACTTAGAACTATTTTGAAAAGTAGGCCTTTTATACCCTAATTGAAAACATCTTTCTATAGTATGTCCAATTCTATGACAATTAGTACATTGAAGATTAGGATTAGAAGGTCTAAAAGTTCTAGCATTAGTATCAAAAGTTCTCTTTGATTCAAAATTATTGTCAAAAGTTCTTTTATTGTCAAAAGTTCTTTTAGTGTCAAAGGGAGGTTTGTAAGGAGCAGGTTTAGATGAGGAAGTATTATTCCTCTGAAAATTACTTTTAGCAGAAAAAACACCAGCAGAACTGGGCTTATTAGTTAACCCAACCCTATGTGACTCATCTTTAGAAATTATAGCATAAGCAGTTCTTACATTAGGCAGAGATTCTGTTGTTAATATATTAGACCTAACACTCATATAAACATCATCTAGACCCATCAGAAATTGCATTAATCTAAGCAAATCATTATGACTTTTCACAGTAGTAGCAGCAGCACATGTACAAATAGGTAAAGTAACCATAGAGTCATACTGTTTCCAAAGAGAAGTAAGATTGTGATAATATTCAGACAAAGAAGCACCATTTTGAGTTAATGAATTGATTTTATGATGAATGTTAAAAATTACAGAACCATCTATCTTATCATAAGTATCTTTGAGTTCTTGCCAAACAGTAGCAGCATTTTTAGAAAAAATTTGACCAAGATAAAGCTCTTGTGAAATACAACCCAAAATCCAGTTAAGAACAACAGCATTACATCTATCCCATTGACTAGCAAGCACAGGATTAACCATAGATTTCAAGCAAGTACCATCAATAAAACCTGTTTTATTCTTAGTTTGTAAAGCAAGTTCCATAGCACAAGACCACACCTTGTAATTATCAGTACCAAGCAACTTAAAGCCAATCAGAGGAGTACTAACTGTATCACTAGCATGCAAATACAGAGGATCACCAAAATCCAATTTGCTAATTTTAGTTTCAGGTTCATTAAAGAAATCAGAATGTTCTGAATGAGCATCTTCATTATTATTATTATTATTATTATCATTATTATCATCATTAGCATCCATTGCAATTAAACAAAACAACTACCAGAAATAACCAATAACAAATAGAATCAGCAGACACCAAATAACAAAGTACTTAAACTCAGAAAATAACAATAATCAATTAATCAATATCAGAAAGATCACAAGTAATAACAGATAACAAAGCAATAATCACCAGAAAAAGAAAAATTATATATATATATTTAAAATTGGTTGAAAAATACTCTTAATCCTCACAAAAGTGTCAGGGACAGGATTCCTAACCTCTCACGGAGGCAGGTCAAGTTTAACACAGTTGTTTTTATGAGAACAAGAGAGATAAAATTTTGTAATTAAAAATAAAAGACGGTTAAAAGAGATAAGAGATAGGAATAACAATACAGTGCTATAGGCAGAAGGAGGAACCCTAATTCACTCTTGATTCACTTAGTCAAGAGATAAATCAGGATCTGAAGAAGAAAACCCTAATTTTAAAGGATTAAACACCAGAAATTTCAGCGGAATGACCAGAACAGGTTTGATCTAACAAACCCTAACCCAATCGAACAAAATACCAAAGAAATCAAATCTAGGGTTCCAGATGGAATACGCCCTAGATCTAATTAATTAAATCAAGAATCGAACCAAATATCACCGATTAATCCAACCTGGCTCTGATACCATGTAAGAAATCACAAATCTCACCAGAAACAGTTTCAACTAAGAAGTTATTACAACCAGATCGAAGAGATACACAAATTATACGAAGTTATTATTACACAAACTTAAACAATAATCATCCAAGGATGATTTGTTACAGAAAAAAATATGTATATATATCGATATGATATATATACAGATTATTATTAATCGAGAGAGAAAAAATATAAAATAGGGTTTTTCAAGTCTGGAACCCTAATCCATCATAAGATGGTATTTATATGAGGGTAAAAGCCATTTTCCATAAACCACCTTCAGCATCCTTTTATTAGCTCTTCTAGTCCTTCATCTTTCATTCCTTCATCTTTCTATCCTTTAGTCTTCTAAACAAGCAGCTTTGGTCCCTCATAAATACATGAAATAACAACAGAAGACCAATAAGATATCAAGGTAATATTGATATATGTATTTTAACAGTTACAACCGCTCCTCGCCTCTTATCTAATAAAACAAATCACCCTTTTTTCCCTTAAACTTTCTATCTTTGAAAAACCAAAAATACTCTTCTCCTTTATTCACTAATTTAAACATGTCCATCTAATATGCCTATAATACCCTTAATAAAATAATTTACAATATAGATCCCTCAACACTTAAAATGACTACACTACCACCTTTAACATCAATTACTTTTACATTCACCACCACCACCGCCCCCACCGTCGTCCCCACTGCCGCCCCCACCACCGTCACCACCACCACCTCTGCCATCACTACACTCACCGCCGCTGCATTGCGCGGACATAAGTCTAGTATATTTTTAAACTGGAGTTTAGATTGGAGGCTCACCGAGTTTACGAGGTTCACCTTCTACTTATTATATTAATTGATTATTAATTATTATTATGATTTATGTTAGTTAATCTTTATTGTGATTTCTATGCTTAATGGTTTAACGGCCAATGTCACACCGAATTCGTAACTACAAGTGCCGTCATTCAAAATTATATAAAATGGATTTTTTAAATCGCCATTTATAAATTGTAAGTCCACATTAACAACTATCGTTATCCTTAAGTTGAAGAGAAAAAAAGGATTTAAATTAGTTTAATTATATTAATATTGATTAAACATTGAATACGTGATCGATTTATACTTGATAAACAAGAACATAAAAGAAACAATTGTTAAGTTTTTGACAAACATAAAATTTAACAATTTTACAACTTATTTAAACACAAACACACTTATAGTGATTTTCTCAGTGGGCACACACACAATGAGTTGAATTGTGTTGCTTTTTATAGGAGAAGAGATAAGGTAACACAATCAAGATTTGGACGTTGACATGGTGGTTGTTGTCGATCTCTCATTGGCTCTGACATTCTGCACCTGATGCTTCTTATCTTCTTTTTCATTTTCCGGCATGAAATAGAATGTCTTCCTTTTTCATAACTGCAACTTTTGTCTTAGATGGGTAGAATGAGTCACATAACAGTTGCAACACTATCATGACCGCTTTGACCTCCTAGTACTCTCCGCATAAGCCCGAGTACTCTCAACTCCCTAATCGACCGACCAGGGAGCGTTTAGCGACTTCTGCAACTGACCTTGTTCCCGCCTTTGACTTACATAAGGATACGAATAAAATTCCATGTCTCAAGTTGACTCGCTGATTGGTAGTTGATGACCAACTTCAGAGATTGAGTCTTCTCAACAAATCCAGACCCTAACATAAACCTTTTATATTCTTTAAGCCGCCATTTGAAAATAACTCCGAATTTGGTTATTTGAAAGTATATTAGAACTTTTTTTATTTTATTAAAGACTTTGAAAAAGCCTCAAAATTAGATTCGTCTAAAGTCATCAAAATTGTTGAGCCAACCCTTAAAATTTGCATACATTTATAAATATTTCTAAAATAGATTTTAGAAGTCCTTGATTACATAAGAGAATTAGGACATATATTACACATGGAATAATAGAATTTTATCAATCTCATTTATAATCTATGTAGATTAGAGAAGTACAAGCTAGTGCATCATATATTCATTTAAGTTAAGTTATATATGAGAGGAGGGCCATGGCAACCTATGTGCCCCACACATATCGACCATCCCCCCCCCCCCCACCACACACACACACATATCGACCATCACCATAAAAGAATTATGCGTTTCTTGTTTTGAGCTCCTCTTGTAACTTGTAAAGGGAGAATATGAGAAAAAATTTAGATTTTTCATAATTATGGAGGAAGAACCGTTGGGTTAATAGGAAGTCCTTTCAATGAAAGCTTGGATTCAAGGACACCTAAGTTCAAGTCCTGAGTGCATAAGGTTTACCCCTATTAATTGTAATGTCTTCTGATAAATTAATAAGGGGTTTTTCCTCCTAATGAGTATTGGGTGAGAGAGCTCTTTAGCGTGAATCTCGTTACAACAATACATTTTGATCCCCGTTATAATATTCGATCTGCAGCCCTAAAAAAAATTACTTCATAGAAAGCAAGAGATTCATATTCAAAATGAACAACTCAATTTTTTTTTTTTTTAATGGAAGTATTTTTTCTCTTCTACAAAAAACTGGAGTTCAAATACATACGGTAAAACCCGTGTCACTACCGTATGAATCGGTATCCATAACGTCATTTATAGTAAAATCGACGTGGATAGACTAATAAGGCAAACTCGAGCTAGATATTTTTAAACTAAGAAGATTGCAAAATGTACATAGTTACATACGTTTCCAATATAAAAATACTTGGTTATCCATAACTTATGTAACTATTTAGAGCCATTCCAAGTCTACAATAGGTAGCTAAATATCACATTACTTAGGGGCTCCCCAATGGGACTCGTCCCTCACTAGTCTGGCATGGAGGGACTAGTCTACACCATTGGGTAGGACTAGTCCTCCACTCGTCCTTGGTGCTCGTCCGGGTGGTTAGTCCCTGCAGGGACGAATGGTTTTTTTTTTTTTAGTATTTTTTCTCTTCTACAAAAAACTGAGTTCAAATACATACGGTAAAACCCGTGTCACTACCGTATGAATCGGTATCCATAACGTCATTTATAGTAAAATCGACGTGGATAGACTAATAAGGCAAACTCGAGCTAGATATTTTTAAACTAAGAAGATTGCAAAATGTACATAGTTACATACGTTTCCAATATAAAAATACTTGGTTATCCATAACTTATGTAACTATTTAGAGCCATTCCAAGTCTACAATAGGTAGCTAAATATCACATTACTTAGGGGCTCCCCAATGGGACTCGTCCCTCACTAGTCTGGCATGGAGGGACTAGTCTACACCATTGGGTAGGACTAGTCCTCCACTCGTCCTTGGTGCTCGTCCGGGTGGTTAGTCCCTGCAGGGACGAATGGTTTTTTTTTTTTTGTTTTGTTTTAATGCTATATACAAAGAAGAAGACAAAAAAATTAGTGGGTCCAAGACTAGTCCTTGAGGGATGAGTCCATTGGGTGCATTTTGGGGGATTAGTCCTCACCATTGGGTACCCTCTTAGATATCCATCTTTCTTGTTGTTTTCAAAGAAACCAAGTAATACGTGTCCGTAGAAAATTTTCTTGAATATCAACACATAAATAAATCAAAGATCAAGCATAATATCACATGTTTTAAGCATTGTATATGCCTATGCGAGCTAGGACCACAAACATTTTTGTAACCATCTAATAATTGTACGTAGGAAATATTATAAGATATATATACTTACGACAAATTCATATATCTCCCTATATAACTATTTTTTCTTATGTGACACTTATCTTCTCTTGCTAACTAAGATTTTAGCTTACGTGTTATTTTATGGTTTTTAAGCATTGTATATGCCTATGCGAGCTAGGACCACAAACATTTTTGTAACCATCTAATAATTGTACGTAGGAAATATTATAAGATATATATACTTACGACAAATTCATATATCTCCCTATATAACTATTTTTTCTTATGTGACACTTATCTTCTCTTGCTAACTAAGATTTTAGCTTACGTGTTATTTTATGGTTTTTAAGCAATTTGTTGTTGCCAACTCATACTGACTTACAGTTTTAAACAATTAAAAATATATGATATTCACTACTAGAAAACTGGATATACCCACGGATTTTCCCACGACGAAAAATCCGTGGAAAAATTTCACACGGATTACCCACGATTTGGGGATAAATTAAAGAGTCAAGACATCTTCATTTTTTTTTGCCACAGATTTCCCACGGAATACTCACAAAATTATATCCGTGGAAAAATTTCACACGGATTACCCACGATTTGGGGATAAATTAAAGAGTCAAGACATCTTCATTTTTTTTTGCCACAGATTTCCCACGGAATACTCACAAAATTATATCCGTGAGAAAACCATGGAAAATTCAAAGAAGATAAATAACAATTTCCCACGTTTTTAGCTTTGTAAATTTTCTAACATACCACAAACATTGTTGCTATACCAATTCAATAATTGTAGGGAAAACTTTTTAAGATATGGGAAGTGATTTTTATACGGAAGTTTTTTATACATACACAATTAATTATTTTAATAGACAATAATACCCTTGTTATTATCTTGATCATCACCACATTCTTCGACACAACTGCGATAGGTCTGTGTCAGTCCATCCTTACTTGTAGAATTCTAATCAACCAACTCCAAACATCAATTTCCACCGCCACTTTTGTCATCCAATCTCCCATTTGACACTCTCAACAAACATCATCGTGTTATCATTTGATAATCTCCTTCAGATTCTCAATCGCCAATCACGCTCCCTTATATCGGTGTCAAGTTAGTTACCGTTCATCCCGATAATTTTTTAACTTAAAAAAGAAACTAAAAGGCTAAAAAACATCAAAATTAATGAAAAAGAAAACCAAACGTGGATTGGAAATCAATTAAAAAAAAGCTAAACTCAAAAGATTTAAAATTTAAACATTATGTAGATCGACAAATCATTCACCAAAATCAAATCAAAATTCGTATATAAATCAAAAAATAAGAAATAATAAAAGAAATCTGTAGTAAAAAAAGAAAAGAAAGAAGAGCAAAGGTATATTATCGATGGGTATGAGACTATGAGCATTAAACTATTAATTGAAAACGAAATTTGTTCTCAAAACTTATCATCAGTGTGTAGCACATGTGTTGATGATATGGAATTAAAGGAGCTCTAATAATCTTGTGGAGTTAACTAATTTGAGGAGAAGAAGAGACTGTTCATTGACAGTCATAGAGATTAAAAGGAAAAGAAAGATTAAAAAAGATATATGAGGGTAGTTTTGTCTATAAAATAAAGTTTCCGTGTATTGATCAATTATTTTAGTGTAAAATCCGGAGCCTTAAGATATATACGAACAGTATGGGAAAGTTGTTCACCCGTCAACAACGTATGAGAAAGATCCAAACAAGGCGGCAGATGGAATAGGAATTTTGGTGGGCAGCGGAGAAGAGGTGAAAGGAATGGTTACCCTTAAGTGGAAGGATAAGAAGTACCGGGTTTGGGTGATCGAGAAATCTATAAACTGGAGTTCAAATTGTTGTCTTGAATTCAAGAGTCCATCGGATTCCTCTAGTTCAGGCAATAATAACGTCGACAGTTTGGCAAAGAATGTAAGTCCCTCACTTGATGGTTTAACCCACTAGTGTAAAATACAACAAGTCAAGTATGTACTAGAATGAACTAGTATTACTTAAATATAAATGCAAGTATATAAATAAAGTAATACAAGACTTAAAGCAATAAATAATGTAAAGGTGGAACACAATGTAATTTTCAAGTGTATTTTATTTATGATGTCTAAATAAAATACAAGGTTGTTGCGGAACCAAGATAATACACGAATGTAAATATCCTAACAACCTATGAATTACAATTGATCTACACTCGGAATTTCTCAAGACAATCGAAACACTTAAAGTTGTGAAGTATTCCCTTTTACGATCGAGAGTATTTTGACAAATTCACCAAATTGCAAAAAGTAATTTGTACAAGGAAATGACTTGGTATTTATAGGCAAAGTTAACATTGGGATGTTAACTTTAGCCGTACAAATGTGGTTGGGAGCATTTAAGGAATAGCATTTAATTCCTTAAAAAGCAGTGTAAAGTCGCATGTTAAAGTGACTTTACATAACCACCTTTATGTACCTTTTAATACTTAAATAATAAGATAAGGCTTATTATCCGGGTAAAGGTACATAAAGCATATAAGTCAATTCCTCGTAATCAGTGTAAAGCTTTGTAAGGGCTTTTCACTGATGGTCTCCAGTTTGTAACTGACTAGAATGCCAACTGGGCTTCGCTGCCATTGCCATTCTCTATCTTCCATTTGTTGTCTTCGACTTCAACTGGAATGCTTCTTCAACTTGGTCAGTTCTCAACTGGAGGAAGTCTTCAGTTGCGTTAACTGTACGGTGCAACTGGACTTCAATATATTTCTCGACAAATCATCTTGGTCACCAGTTTCACTAGTCTCCAGATGCAACTGGTGACTGGCAAGTGTGAACTGGTGACTGGCCAGTTCCAGGTGAACTGGTCCTAACAGATCGAAATACTTAAAGTTGTGAAGTATTCCCTTTTACGATCGAGAGTATTTTGACAAATTCACCAAATTGCAAAAAGTAATTTGTACAAGGAAATGACTTGGTATTTATAGGCAAAGTTAACATTGGGATGTTAACTTTAGCCGTACAAATGTGGTTGGGAGCATTTAAGGAATAGCATTTAATTCCTTAAAAAGCAGTGTAAAGTCGCATGTTAAAGTGACTTTACATAACCACCTTTATGTACCTTTTAATACTTAAATAATAAGATAAGGCTTATTATCCGGGTAAAGGTACATAAAGCATATAAGTCAATTCCTCGTAATCAGTGTAAAGCTTTGTAAGGGCTTTTCACTGATGGTCTCCAGTTTGTAACTGACTAGAATGCCAACTGGGCTTCGCTGCCATTGCCATTCTCTATCTTCCATTTGTTGTCTTCGACTTCAACTGGAATGCTTCTTCAACTTGGTCAGTTCTCAACTGGAGGAAGTCTTCAGTTGCGTTAACTGTACGGTGCAACTGGACTTCAATATATTTCTCGACAAATCATCTTGGTCACCAGTTTCACTAGTCTCCAGATGCAACTGGTGACTGGCCAGTTCCAGGTGAACTGGTCCTAACAGATCGAAATACTTAAAGTTGTGAAGTATTCCCTTTTACGATCGAGAGTATTTTGACAAATTCACCAAATTGCAAAAAGTAATTTGTACAAGGAAATGACTTGGTATTTATAGGCAAAGTTAACATTGGGATGTTAACTTTAGCCGTACAAATGTGGTTGGGAGCATTTAAGGAATAGCATTTAATTCCTTAAAAAGCAGTGTAAAGTCGCATGTTAAAGTGACTTTACATAACCACCTTTATGTACCTTTTAATACTTAAATAATAAGATAAGGCTTATTATCCGGGTAAAGGTACATAAAGCATATAAGTCAATTCCTCGTAATCAGTGTAAAGCTTTGTAAGGGCTTTTCACTGATGGTCTCCAGTTTGTAACTGACTAGAATGCCAACTGGGCTTCGCTGCCATTGCCATTCTCTATCTTCCATTTGTTGTCTTCGACTTCAACTGGAATGCTTCTTCAACTTGGTCAGTTCTCAACTGGAGGAAGTCTTCAGTTGCGTTAACTGTACGGTGCAACTGGACTTCAATATATTTCTCGACAAATCATCTTGGTCACCAGTTTCACTAGTCTCCAGATGCAACTGGTGACTGGCAAGTGTGAACTGGTGACTGGCCAGTTCCAGGTGAACTGGTCCTAACAGATCGAAATACTTAAAGTTGTGAAGTATTCCCTTTTACGATCGAGAGTATTTTGACAAATTCACCAAATTGCAAAAAGTAATTTGTACAAGGAAATGACTTGGTATTTATAGGCAAATATATTCAACAATGAATTTATTATGCTGTACAAATATGGTTGCATGCATTTAAGGAAACAACTTTAGTTCCTTAAATGCATTGGTTAAGGTACAAGGATAAAGTCACATTGATGTGACTTGTCATCCTTTTAACCAACCACCTTTACACGCGTGTTGTACTTTTAACAATAGACAAATAGATTGTCCGGATAAAAGCGTGTAAAGGCAAAAAGTAATTTGTACAAGGAAATGACTTGGTATTTATAGGCAAATATATTCAACAATGAATTTATTATGCCGTACAAATGTGGTTGGGAGCATTTAAGGAATAGCATTTAATTCCTTAAAAAGCAGTGTAAAGTCGCATGTTAAAGTGACTTTACATAACCACCTTTATGTACCTTTTAATACTTAAATAATAAGATAAGGCTTATTATCCGGGTAAAGGTACATAAAGCATATAAGTCAATTCCTCGTAATCAGTGTAAAGCTTTGTAAGGGCTTTTCACTGATGGTCTCCAGTTTGTAACTGACTAGAATGCCAACTGGGCTTCGCTGCCATTGCCATTCTCTATCTTCCATTTGTTGTCTTCGACTTCAACTGGAATGCTTCTTCAACTTGGTCAGTTCTCAACTGGAGGAAGTCTTCAGTTGCGTTAACTGTACGGTGCAACTGGACTTCAATATATTTCTCGACAAATCATCTTGGTCACCAGTTTCACTAGTCTCCAGATGCAACTGGTGACTGGCCAGTTCCAGGTGAACTGGTCCTAACAGATCGAAATACTTAAAGTTGTGAAGTATTCCCTTTTACGATCGAGAGTATTTTGACAAATTCACCAAATTGCAAAAAGTAATTTGTACAAGGAAATGACTTGGTATTTATAGGCAAATATATTCAACAATGAATTTATTATGCCGTACAAATATGGTTGCATGCATTTAAGGAAACAACTTTAGTTCCTTAAATGCATTGGTTAAGGTACAAGGATAAAGTCACATTGATGTGACTTGTCATCCTTTTAACCAACCACCTTTACACGCGTGTTGTACTTTTAACAATAGACAAATAGATTGTCCGGATAAAAGCGTGTAAAGGCAAAAAGTAATTTGTACAAGGAAATGACTTGGTATTTATAGGCAAATATATTCAACAATGAATTTATTATGCCGTACAAATATGGTTGGGAGCATTTAAGGAATAGCATTTAATTCCTTAAAAAGCAGTGTAAAGTCGCATGTTAAAGTGACTTTACATAACCACCTTTATGTACCTTTTAATACTTAAATAATAAGATAAGGCTTATTATCCGGGTAAAGGTACATAAAGCATATAAGTCAATTCCTCGTAATCAGTGTAAAGCTTTGTAAGGGCTTTTCACTGATGGTCTCCAGTTTGTAACTGACTAGAATGCCAACTGGGCTTCGCTGCCATTGCCATTCTCTATCTTCCATTTGTTGTCTTCGACTTCAACTGGAATGCTTCTTCAACTTGGTCAGTTCTCAACTGGAGGAAGTCTTCAGTTGCGTTAACTGTACGGTGCAACTGGACTTCAATATATTTCTCGACAAATCATCTTGGTCACCAGTTTCACTAGTCTCCAGATGCAACTGGTGACTGGCCAGTTCCAGGTGAACTGGTCCTAACAGATCGAAATACTTAAAGTTGTGAAGTATTCCCTTTTACGATCGAGAGTATTTTGACAAATTCACCAAATTGCAAAAAGTAATTTGTACAAGGAAATGACTTGGTATTTATAGGCAAATATATTCAACAATGAATTTATTATGCTGTACAAATATGGTTGCATGCATTTAAGGAAACAACTTTAGTTCCTTAAATGCATTGGTTAAGGTACAAGGATAAAGTCACATTGATGTGACTTGTCATCCTTTTAACCAACCACCTTTACACGCGTGTTGTACTTTTAACAATAGACAAATAGATTGTCCGGATAAAAGCGTGTAAAGGCAAAAAGTAAATTCCTCGTAATCAGTGTTCAGACTTGTAAGGTCTAGAACACTGACAAAGCTCCAGTCGTCGATCAGTTAAGACTGCCAGTGGGCCCCGCCATTTGTCAGTCTTCTTTCTTCAGACTTCAGTCTTTGACTTCAGTGAGAATGTCTTCAGTGGAGTTGATCTGGACTGGAGTGAAGTCCAGTGAGCTGAAATCTAGTGCCTTCCAGATTTCCTGTACAAGTAAGGCGCTCACTGGTCTTCTATTATTTATGGACAAATCTTCAGTGAGGCTTCAGTCTTCAAGTCTGGAGTGGGTCCAGTGAAGCTGGACCTAACAAATTCCCCCTATTTTTTCAGAAATAATGCAAGGTTTTTCAAGCTTCTATCTATACAACTTGTATGCTTGAAAAACACTTGTTTTTAACTAAGTCTAAAAAAAAAAAATTGAATTACTGGGAAACACTTTATAGATCATCAGTGTTCCAGTTTTATCTTTTAGTTGTAACTTAGACTTAATCTGATCACTTACTTGTGAATCAAAACTTGCAACTTTATTTACAGACATCAACAGATAAAAAGTTACAAATTTGATTGAAAATAAATACAATACAAGTAAATGATAAAGAGTCAGGCTCTTTTCTTTTGAATATGCCCAGATGCATCTTCAGAAGCCTTTCTCTTGGGTGAAAAAGAAGTATCTCCAGAGCGAATACCCAGTGCAATTTCCATGTCTGCCTTTTTCTGCCATACCCACTGAATTCTTTTCAGAAAGGCTTTCACAACTGGAGTCACATCTGTTTGCCCTTTGTAAACCAAACCAATTTCCTTCAGTTCAGATAACCCAAAGGCCTGAACTGAAGTACTTTTCCTCTCATCAACAAACCCACCTTTTCTGGTCAGCTTCACTTCAAACTTGGTATATTTTTCATGATTTTCTGCAAGTTTGATTTCGGCACCAATGATCCGTCTGGAATTTGCCCTGAACTTCATCAGTTCATCATATTTTGCTCTAGTTCTGGCAACTTGGATCATTTCCTCAGTTTCCTTGGACACCCTTATTTGTTCCATGGCTCTTTGAACTTCAGCTTGATTGATCTTTCTGGTGGTGTCCAGTGGAATAAAAGTACTGAGGTCTGCATCTCTGGTAGCCTTGGTCTGTCTGGCTGGAAGTTTGGGCAATCCCTTTAACTTCTTTCTATACTCGTTCTCCAGAGCTGCAGTATTTTGTCTGACCTTTTTCTGGAGGTTCACCAGTTCCTCCTTTCTTTGCCTAATCAGTTCCACCACACTAACACCATAAGTTTCAGCATCAAATTTTTGTTCTTCTTGAGAGTATCTGGAGCGAACATAAACATCATCCATGGCATCCAGACATTGATGAACTCTGGGGTCTTCCTTCATTCTTTTATACACATCAACATGAATGCCCAACCTGCCAGCATTATAAGAATCAAGAGTCCCCATTTTTTCCATCTCCCTTTTGTGGGCCAACAGTTCATCATTTTGCATTCTTTTAAAGATATCAATCATTATGCCCTCTTGCTCCATTCTCTTGGAAGTTTCATCACCAGCTGACACTCTTACTTGAGAACCTTCAGTGGTTTCCAATTCAATTTCACCTCCAGATACCACATGCTTCTTTCTTTTCAGTGATTTCAAAGTGGTTGTGATATCTGGGAATTCCTCAAATTGTGGCTCACTGGCATAAGTACCAACATCTACTTCTTCTTGCACAATGGCTTCAGTACCAAGGGCTTTTTGTGCTTCTTGTGCACTGGCATCAGTACCAGTCACTTTCTTCAACACTTCTTCCTTTTTCTTTTCCAACACCTTCTCAGTAGCAACTTTCTCAGTAATAACAGATTTCCCCCCCTTGGAATGATCACCAGTTCTTGACTTGAGATCATTCCATAACTGTTCAAGCATATGTCGGTCAGAAGACCCAAATGTGCGACCTGCTACTGGAGAAGTTATGTTCACAGTGTGCTTGAGCCCTTGAACATCCTTTTTCAAAATTTGAACTTCAGGAGACAAGTTCTTGGGCATTTCATTTTCAATCATTTTCACAACCTGAGGCAGCAACCCATCTTGGATATTTCTGAGTACAGATGCAGAGACCTCATCAATAAGATCTTTCAACATCATGACTTTGAACTTTCTGGCACATTCATCACTTATGTTGCTGATGATGGTACTCTGATCGAGGGCTGGCCTACTTTCCAGATTTGTCACTGATCTGGTCAACTTCTGGACCTCTTCTTTCAGAACTGCAAGTGGTTGAACAATATCGGCTTTGACTCCAGTCTGAACAGAAGACACTAACTTCTCCTCCAAGCCCTGGACTGCCACTCTAATAATTTCTGAATGTTTATTAGTGGCCAGTACCAATTCATCCACCTTATCAAAGACCATCTTCTCATTACCTGCAAATACGTTCATCTCTGACTGGGGATTGTTAGAAAGGAGTGATTTAAAGTCAGAGATAACCTGAGAAGATGACTGAAGTGATCTCTCCAGGTCCGCCACTGTAACACCCCAACCACGGCGGAATGATGAGATGTACAGAAAGTCGAGTATTCAAATCAAAGGATAATAGATAACATTCATCATAGCTTTAGTTGACAAGAATAATTTTACAATGCACAAGCATGTGAACCAATTCCCGAGTACAATACGTCTACCATACTTGGATATTGAGTCCACGAAACAAATAACAAATACATGAGATGATATACTACAATGATCAAGGCGGATTCCATTGCCCGTCACAAGGTTTGATCTTTGACTCCAAAGTGCAATGCAAACAATCATGATGCATATAATTCCTCAAGAAAAAGGCTAATTCCTGAAAAGCATGAAGAAAAAGTGTCAACTACGAAAACGTAGTTGGTGAGTGCATAGGTTTGCAAGTAAACCTCGTTACATATCCATTTCAAAATAGTTGAGAAATCCAAGGTAAATTATAAAGTTCTCATTTGTCACATTTATCGTGACAGAAAAATATATCAATCGATTAATCATTCATTTTACCAAAACCATTTGGTCATCAATACTTCAATGTTGCCAATTTCAACAACTTTCAAGATTCCATATAAGGTCCAATACCCAAACCGTATGTTCAATCCACAATTTCCATCCAATATAATATCAATACCTCTTGGTCAATGGTAAGACTACCATGACGTAATTTGATGAGATTGTTCTTGAGCCACTACTAAGACCGGTTATGTCCCAATAATCAACATATATAGTCCCAAATGATAAGATAATGATAAGCACATGCTGTCAATCACGTGCATAAAGATAACCAAGGGTCGTGCCATGGAGACGCCCATAAATATATAGTAGTTAGAGCACCGCGAGGCCAGACTGGCGATGAAGGTGGCCACAAAGACAGACCAAACATCCCACCGTTACCTATAATAGTGGATGAGGGGACAAATCCTAGTTGCGCAACCCTCTAACTACAGGCCTCAAATGAGTTAATAGTAGTGTACAGGGGACCACCGTTTGACAGTACTCAAGCTCATCATATAATATATAACATGTTGAACATACAATATAATTCCCATATCGTTATCATTATTTCAAAGAATCATTTCATAAGAGAAAGTCATTTTAATTAATCATGCTTTTCACCCCGCAAGTAAAACATATAAAAGAGTTTGAAAGGGGGCTATGACTCACCTTGATATGCCGCATATTATATTCACTTATCCAAAATGGGTACTTCCCATCTATCGCTTCCTTGATCATATATCCGTCATATTCCTCAATCACATTTCGAGCCAAGACTATCCCTACGATAGGACTAATATACGTAAGTTCCTATCTTAAGCCATCACTAAGAAATGCCACTTTCATTATGTTGTCATAAATTTTGGGATCCAAGTATATTGTTAATATTTGCATCTTTTTGGTTGTAGAGAGTGTTGGTGTAAAAGGGTCACTTTCATTATACATTTTTGTACGTTTATTGGAATTTCGGTAATTTGGATTTGGTTTATATGATTTCCATTGTATACTTTGCTTAGTAATAATATTTGACATTAGTGGTCTTATAATATTAATATTTTATGTATATTTTCTGATTTGTAATTATATATTTAATTTAATATTATTTAATTAATTATTTATTCATTTTATTGATTTATTAATTAAATAATTCCTTAAAAATACTTTTAAGTGTCATAATTGCCTTTATAAATTATGGATAATTTCATTTGAATTATCTTCTGATATATATGCCCCTAAATTTATAATTTCATGATTTATACTTTTATTTGTGTATTTTCCATTTATTTTAATGAAAATTTTTAATTAATTATTTATTCATTTTATTGATTTATTAATTAAATAATTCCTTAAAAATACTTTTAAGTGTCATAATTGCCTTTATAAATTATGGATAATTTCATTTGAATTATCTTCTGATATATATGCCCCTAAATTTATAATTTCATGATTTATACTTTTATTTGTGTATTTTCCATTTATTTTAATGAAAATTTTTAATTAATTATTTATTCATTTTATTGATTTATTAATTAAATAATTCCTTAAAAATACTTTTAAGTGTCATAATTGCCTTTATAAATTATGGATAATTTCATTTGAATTATCTTCTGATATATATGCCCCTAAATTTATAATTTCATGATTTATACTTTTATTTGTGTATTTTCCATTTATTTTAATGAAAATTTTTAATTAATTATTTTTACTCAATTATTTATCTTTAAATTATGTAACACATGTCTCTTGCCTTTTAACTATTTTTCTCCAGTAGGTTTTAGTTATTTTTATCAATGGTTAAGATGATTTAACTTCATTCTTGATTTACATAATTTATTTATGGATTTTTATGTCTTTTAATTACTATTTAAATTCAATAATTCATGGAAATTCTTAGAAATCATCACTAAACATTTTGGTCAAAAATCTCAGGCCTTTTAGGCAACTTTTATCCATACAAAATCATATCAATTCAACCACTCTTGTGTCTTGCTTATTTTGAGGGTTTTATGATTAAAAATCGTTTACCGAAATGGTAATTTTAGCCTCATTTTCCAAGCAATTCAAATGCGTCAATATGGATTTCCATCCTTATTTCCTTATTTCCAGAATGTTCATTATATTTTGATGTCTTAAGTCGTGATAGTGGTGGTGGTGTGATAAGTGCAAATTAAAGCTTTCGGTTAGTGCTTATATGAACCGAATTAGTGATTTGTAGGCTTGTCTTTGCCATTTAATAACCAAGTTAAGTTTTATAACTTTTATTTGACATATTCTCAGTAGGTTTATAATACTTTTTGTTACGAGATTGTTGGAGTTGGTTAGAGTTGCAATCTAGTGACTTTTAGCTTACTTTGTTGTGAAGAACTTTTACTTGGAATTTTCTGTTTTAACGCTTATTTTCATAACATGTTGAGTAGTCATTCTTGGTTGAGTTGAATTATTTGGACATGGGTGATTTTTATACAGAGACATATATGTGTCCTATATTTATGTGAATTTTTGCTAAATTTTCAGACATTGTTTACTACCTCTAAAAATTACAAAACCAAAGTTGGTCAGAAAGCTTGCTGCTGTGCGACTCAATATATTTTATAAAAGATTTCTATGATGAACATTTAAGAAAAATCTCCCAATTTTATTTTAAGTTAGGGACACTTTGAACTCAGTTCACACCAAGTTTAAACTTCTGAAACCTATTAGTTACGAAATTAAAAATCGTCAAAGTTGACTCAACATTAAGACAAAAATCCAGTTTTGACCACTTTTGGTAGAAACATCATATCTTTGGTTTGGTTTAGTGTTTTTGAGTGATTCCAGTTGGAGGTTAATCTTAACTCTTTTATCTACAACTTTTATTTTGAAAGTTTTGCTTGAAACGGCCCTCACATGCCCAGTTTATCCGTCCAAAGACAGAAGAATAATTCTGTCAGAAGCATTTGGGTCCAAACAACACACCAATGACCATTCTTGCTTTATTAACACTTGAGTTCATCATTTACAAGATTAATACTTTATTTCTATACCTCTTAACATCAAATTTCCAGATTATTATACCTCTTTTAACATATTTTTCACTTAATACAAGTCCATCCATCTCATAATCCAACAACAAGATTCAACTTTCTTAGATCTAACATGTATTCATCCAAATCAACACTTTTCAATACAAATCTTTATAGATCTAACTTTCAACAACATAAAAACATCTTTTTAATGAAAAATCTCAGAAATATATTCTTCAAAATATACAAAAACATATAGATCTATGAAAAGGAAAATCACTTTAAAAGCTACTAATCTATAACAACACTTTTGGGTCTTAAACTTGTTGAATCCTTGGATCTTTCTCATAGATTTCGACATGCATATGCATGAGGAGAAAGATCCTATCAACTTGCCTTCATCAAGTGTATATTACAAAGAAATCAAGAAGAAATAAACTTTTGATAAAACCTTTGAATATAAACAAAAACAATATAGATCTATGAAAAGGAAAATCACTTTAAAAGCTACTAATCTATAACAACACTTTTGGGTCTTAAACTTGTTGAATCCTTGGATCTTTCTCATAGATTTCGACATGCATATGCATGAGGAGAAAGATCCTATCAACTTGCCTTCATCAAGTGTATATTACAAAGAAATCAAGAAGAAATAAACTTTTGATAAAACCTTTGAATATAAACAAGAACAATATAGATCTAGTAAAGAGATGAAGATTTATACCCTTGAAGAACTTGGTTTTGAAGATGATTTTGGGCAGATTTTTCGGACCTATTTAGGCTCCTAATAACCCTTAATCCAAGCTTGAAACAACCCTTAATATTATCTTGAAACAACCCTTGCTTAACCCTTATTATTAATATAGTTTAGATTGATTTTTGTTCTTGTTTTTCTTGATTATTTGAAACAACCCTTAATATTATCTTGAAACAACCTTTTTAGGTTTGAAAAACTAGAATTTTCGGACCTATTTAGGCTCCTAATAACCCTTAATCCAAGCTTGAAACAACCCTTAATATTATCTTGAAACAACCCTTGCTTAACCCTTATTATTAATATAGTTTAGATTGATTTTTTTGTTCTTGTTTTTCTTGATTATTTGAGCCAAAAAAAATGGAAGAGGAGAAGAGAGAGTTTTTGGATGAGAGAAGATGTGTGTGTGAAAAATGTGTTGGATGTGTGTGTGTGGGGGGGTGGGGGGGACGGCCAAAGGGGGGGGGGGGGGGGGGGGGGGGGGGGGGGGGGGGGGGGGGGGGGGGGGGGGGGGGGGGGGGGGGGGGGGGGGGGGGGGGGGGGGGGGGGGGGGGGGGGGGGGGGGGGGGGGGGGGGGGGGGGGGGGGGGGGGGGGGGGGGGGGGGGGGGGGGGGGGGGGGGGGGGGGGGGGGGGGGGGGGGGGGGGGGGGGGGGGGGGGGGGGGGGGGGGGGGGGGGGGGGGGGGGGGGGGGGGGGGGGGGGGGGGGGGGGGGGGGGGGGGGGGGGGGGGGGGGGGGGGGGGGGGGGGGGGGGGGGGGGGGGGGGGGGGGGGGGGGGGGGGGGGGGGGGGGGGGGGGGGGGGGGGGGGGGGGGGGGGGTGTTGAATGATTATAGTTATTATTCATGGCATTTATAAGATAGCTAGTCACCTACAATACTTCGTTGAACTAGAGGGCAATTATCACCATGCCGAAATGTCTAGAAGGCCAATTCTCTTAATAAACCTCTAAGGATAAATACCTAGATAAGTCTAAGTAAATTGTCCTAGTTGGAAATTGAGGGTTGTTACAGCCACCTTATTCAAAAGGCCTTGGACCTCGGTAGAAGAGGAAGTGGAGAGACCACCTAGAGGAGGACCAGTAACATTTCTGGTCACCAAAGAGACTTGTGCCTCGACTCTTTCAATGGGCCTTTCAGATGATAGAACAGTAGAGTCGAGCGCACTGGAGACTGGAATATTTACAATATTGAGTCTTGTCTCAATTGGTATTTCTGGTGGTGGTGGCATGTCTGATGAAGGAGGTGGAATGTAGAAAGGATCAACTTGACTGGAAGCAGGCGGTGGAACTGAAGATTGTTCGTCTTCCAATATCAAGTCATCACCAAAAATGCTTATGTCAGTGTCAAAATTGGCACCAGACATGGGTGACTCAACTTCATTCCAGACTGGAGGTTGCCCAACAGTCTGGTCAGTTATGTCCTGGTTCAGATCAAGCTGACCAGTTCCTGGCTCAACCGAAGTAATATTGCCAGTTTGAAGCTCAGTCGAAACCTCGCCTCCGATCGTAGTCACTGGAAATGCATCAGTGATGGTTGTACCATCTGCAGCCATCACATCTCCTGCCGTAGAATTTTGAACATTAATTACTAGTGGTGACGCACCAGTAACATCGTTTGTTCGTGCAAGTAAAGAAGTGTCAGAAATTTGGCCAAGTTCAAGAGATTGTGCTGACACGGACTCTACTGAAGGATGGGTTGTCCTTCTAATATCTTCACCACTATCCCCTAAAAGAAGATTGGAAGTGGTTGCTTGTGGGTTTTCTCATATGACATCTCCAGATCCCTGTTGGGAGGAATCTGGATGGCGAGTTTCGGTTCTACTGGGAGCGACCAGTTCTCCTCCCTTCCTAAGACGTCTGGTGATATTTCTTGGTCGTCTGGGGGGTTTTGTGGTAAGACATTAACATTTTGCTGTGGGTCAGAGGCCACCTCGGTTTCTGGTGACCCCACTTCAGCAATGAGGATTCTAGTGGGTCCTTCACTATTTTGAAGCCCGCCTGGAGCCTCTGACGACTCATCTGGTGATGATGCATCGTTTAATTCCCTTCTAAAATGGAGAAGCATGTTCTGAGGGATATCTATTTCATCAGGTTTTGAAGTTAAATTATTCAAATCCCTCAGATACTCAGATACTGAAAAGTATCGTGAGTTATAATCATAATCCACCCCAAGTGCCCTTTTAAAAACAAGGGAAAGAAATCGAATAAAAGGTACATGTGCTTTTCTACCTTTTACTTTCAGACGTTCAACTAAGTCATCAAAGAAGATCTGGGCAAAATCCACTCTGTGGCCGAACCATAGACAGTATGCAATCTGGAGTTGCGTCTGATTGATCTGGTCAAGTCCTCCAGAACTGCCTCCCAAACACTCAACAATATGAGTGAAGAAAAATCTCCATGAGTCTGTCAGTTTACTCATGTAGATCGTGCCCTTTCTTTTTAGCACCACATGCTCATCAACAATATCTGCATGCCTCATCTGCCTACACACTTCCCTGTAATTGAGGCCAGTAGGAAGTGTAATGGCTAGCTCATTTTCAGCAAAACAATTCAACCGAATAGCATCTCTAAGAGAGTCGACGGTCAGAGTGAAGGCCCTGGTGCCTTGTTTGAGAGTATAATGGATGGTGTTTTCATCACCCTCCACAAAATGAGTAGTGTACCAGAATTCGCAAAGGTATTCATGGTACAGATTCCCTGGGTTTAGAGTCAGGGCACCATACAATGGACAACTGAGGAAAAATGCATTCAGTCGCCCAATGATGGATTGGGGATCATGAGTGCTAGAGAGTTTGGCCATCCAATTATTCATATTAATTCGGATGGCCGCCGCTTCTAATGTGATAATTGGTGCTTTCTTTACGGCGGCACCTGGATTGTATGATGAAGAAAAATCTCCATGAGTCTGTCAGTTTACTCATGTAGATCGTGCCCTTTCTTTTTAGCACCACATGCTCATCAACAATATCTGCATGCCTCATCTGCCTACACACTTCCCTGTAATTGAGGCCAGTAGGAAGTGTAATGGCTAGCTCATTTTCAGCAAAACAATTCAACCGAATAGCATCTCTAAGAGAGTCGACGGTCAGAGTGAAGGCCCTGGTGCCTTGTTTGAGAGTATAATGGATGGTGTTTTCATCACCCTCCACAAAATGAGTAGTGTACCAGAATTCGCAAAGGTATTCATGGTACAGATTCCCTGGGTTTAGAGTCAGGGCACCATACAATGGACAACTGAGGAAAAATGCATTCAGTCGCCCAATGATGGATTGGGGATCATGAGTGCTAGAGAGTTTGGCCATCCAATTATTCATATTAATTCGGATGGCCGCCGCTTCTAATGTGATAATTGGTGCTTTCTTTACGGCGGCACCTGGATTGTATGATGAAGAAAAATCTCCATGAGTCTGTCAGTTTACTCATGTAGATCGTGCCCTTTCTTTTTAGCACCACATGCTCATCAACAATATCTGCATGCCTCATCTGCCTACACACTTCCCTGTAATTGAGGCCAGTAGGAAGTGTAATGGCTAGCTCATTTTCAGCAAAACAATTCAACCGAATAGCATCTCTAAGAGAGTCGACGGTCAGAGTGAAGGCCCTGGTGCCTTGTTTGAGAGTATAATGGATGGTGTTTTCATCACCCTCCACAAAATGAGTAGTGTACCAGAATTCGCAAAGGTATTCATGGTACAGATTCCCTGGGTTTAGAGTCAGGGCACCATACAATGGACAACTGAGGAAAAATGCATTCAGTCGCCCAATGATGGATTGGGGATCATGAGTGCTAGAGAGTTTGGCCATCCAATTATTCATATTAATTCGGATGGCCGCCGCTTCTAATGTGATAATTGGTGCTTTCTTTACGGCGGCACCTGGATTGTATGATGAAGAAAAATCTCCATGAGTCTGTCAGTTTACTCATGTAGATCGTGCCCTTTCTTTTTAGCACCACATGCTCATCAACAATATCTGCATGCCTCATCTGCCTACACACTTCCCTGTAATTGAGGCCAGTAGGAAGTGTAATGGCTAGCTCATTTTCAGCAAAACAATTCAACCGAATAGCATCTCTAAGAGAGTCGACGGTCAGAGTGAAGGCCCTGGTGCCTTGTTTGAGAGTATAATGGATGGTGTTTTCATCACCCTCCACAAAATGAGTAGTGTACCAGAATTCGCAAAGGTATTCATGGTACAGATTCCCTGGGTTTAGAGTCAGGGCACCATACAATGGACAACTGAGGAAAAATGCATTCAGTCGCCCAATGATGGATTGGGGATCATGAGTGCTAGAGAGTTTGGCCATCCAATTATTCATATTAATTCGGATGGCCGCCGCTTCTAATGTGATAATTGGTGCTTTCTTTACGGCGGCACCTGGATTGTATGATGAAGAAAGAAGATTCTTTTCAGAGTTAGATTGTCTAGGAGCCATTATATACAAATAATAACTCAGAAAATGAAAGAAAGAATGGTGATTTAAAGCTTTTTAGGGTTAATTTATGATGAAAGAGAGTGATGATTGGAATTGAATGAAAAAGAGAGTAAATGAAGGAATTTGGGAGTAAATGATTTTCGAGATGAAAGTGAAAGTGAAAATAAATTTGGGTATTTATAGAGGTGAGAGAAAGTGGAATTTCAAACGGTTATTTTGAATTTTATTCAATATAATTTTGATCAGGTTTGAAATCCGCATTAAATTCACCCCATCACACATAAATGCACGACGTTTGACAGCCCAGAAAAACTACCCACTTGCACTTTTTGTCTTCCCAAGGTAAAATTTCCATCATTTAGTTTGAAAAATATCTTTGCCACGTAGGATAAAAAGTAACTATCCATTCAAAAGTTTGCTTACGTGGCACGCACAAAGACCAATTATTAAAATATTATGACTGATAACCCATGACTCATTTCAGTGCATCTGGAGGTTGACTGGACACTCTAGTGTCACTGGTGGATTAGGCCAGTGAAGGTATGCAGTGATGGTACACTGGAGGACTTCCAGTAAAGTACCAGTAATATTTTCCAGTGGGAAAATAAATTCCCCCTGAAATTAAAAACATTTTAAGGACAAAAATATGGTTTGAGTCTTCCCCCTGGAATGGTGATCCATAAATCTATATAATGCAAAGATAGTAACACAAAGGCGTTCATAACAAAGTTCCAGATTTAAGGGTTCAACATTCCCAACTCACCAACAAGATATTCAAAGGTTTTTACATCCAGTGGTTTGGTAAAAGTGTCAGCGAGTTGTTTGTCAGTGGGAATAAAATGGAGTTCTATGTTATTTTTCATAATATGATCACGTATAAAATGATACCTGAGATCGATGTGCTTTGTCTTTGAGTGCATGACTGGATTGTTTGAGATAGCAATGGCACTGGTATTATCACAAAAGATGGGAGTCTTTGAATATTTAATACCATAATCAAGCAACTGGTTCTTCATCCAGAGTATCTGAGCACAACAACTGGCTGCAGACACGTATTCAGCTTCAGCAGTAGACAATGAAACTGAAGTTTGCTTCTTACTGGTCCAGCTGACCAGTTTGCTACCAAGGAAATGACATCCACCAGTAGTGGATTTCCTGTCTATCTTACAACCTGCATGATCTGAATCTGAATAACCCATTAGATCCATGCCTGAGCCTTTGGGATACCAAAGGCCCAAACTGGGGACACCTTTAAGGTATTTCAGTATGCGCTTTACAGCAAGCATATGAGACTCTTTTGGATTAGACTGATATCTGGCACATACACATGTTGAGAACATAATATCTGGTCTACTGGCAGTTAAATACATTAGTGAACCTACCATGCCTCTATAGAC
Source organism: Erigeron breviscapus (assembly GCA_034093135.1). Classification (NCBI taxonomy): domain Eukaryota; kingdom Viridiplantae; phylum Streptophyta; class Magnoliopsida; order Asterales; family Asteraceae; genus Erigeron; species Erigeron breviscapus. The sequence goes on along the minus strand of CM067167.1, from coordinate 201,788,942 downwards.
ATTGGTGTTCACTGGTTTCCCATCTGGAACCGAGTCCAGAGTAAGTGGTACAGAAATTGAAGTGGGTTTAGATGGTGAAGAGTTCATATCATATTTCTTTAAAAGATCTCTAACATATTTCTCCTGATTAATAAAAATACCATCTCTGGTTTGTTTAATCTGAAGTCCTAGAAAATATGTTAATTCACCCATTAAACTCATCTCATATTCAGATGCCATAATTTTTGAAAATTTCTTGCACATATTTTCATTAGTAGAGCCAAAAATAATATCATCAACATAAATTTGGGTATTTATAGAGGTGAGAGAAAGTGGAATTTCAAACGGTTATTTTGAATTTTATTCAATATAATTTTGATCAGGTTTGAAATCCGCATTAAATTCACCCCATCACACATAAATGCACGACGTTTGACAGCCCAGAAAAACTACCCACTTGCACTTTTTGTCTTCCCAAGGTAAAATTTCCATCATTTAGTTTGAAAAATATCTTTGCCACGTAGGATAAAAAGTAACTATCCATTCAAAAGTTTGCTTACGTGGCACGCACAAAGACCAATTATTAAAATATTATGACTGATAACCCATGACTCATTTCAGTGCATCTGGAGGTTGACTGGACACTCTAGTGTCACTGGTGGATTAGGCCAGTGAAGGTATGCAGTGATGGTACACTGGAGGACTTCCAGTAAAGTACCAGTAATATTTTCCAGTGGGAAAATAAATTCCCCCTGAAATTAAAAACATTTTAAGGACAAAAATATGGTTTGAGTCTTCCCCCTGGAATGGTGATCCATAAATCTATATAATGCAAAGATAGTACACAAAGGCGTTCATAACAAAGTTCCAGATTTAAGGGTTCAACATTCCCAACTCACCAACAAGATATTCAAAGGTTTTTACATCCAGTGGTTTGGTAAAAGTGTCAGCGAGTTGTTTGTCAGTGGGAATAAAATGGAGTTCTATGTTATTTTTCATAATATGATCACGTATAAAATGATACCTGAGATCGATGTGCTTTGTCTTTGAGTGCATGACTGGATTGTTTGAGATAGCAATGGCACTGGTATTATCACAAAAGATGGGAGTCTTTGAATATTTAATACCATAATCAAGCAACTGGTTCTTCATCCAGAGTATCTGAGCACAACAACTGGCTGCAGACACGTATTCAGCTTCAGCAGTAGACAATGAAACTGAAGTTTGCTTCTTACTGGTCCAGCTGACCAGTTTGCTACCAAGGAAATGACATCCACCAGTAGTGGATTTCCTGTCTATCTTACAACCTGCATGATCTGAATCTGAATAACCCATTAGATCCATGCCTGAGCCTTTGGGATACCAAAGGCCCAAACTGGGGACACCTTTAAGGTATTTCAGTATGCGCTTTACAGCAAGCATATGAGACTCTTTTGGATTAGACTGATATCTGGCACATACACATGTTGAGAACATAATATCTGGTCTACTGGCAGTTAAATACATTAGTGAACCTACCATGCCTCTATAGACATTGGTGTTCACTGGTTTCCCATCTGGAACCGAGTCCAGAGTAAGTGGTACAGAAATTGAAGTGGGTTTAGATGGTGAAGAGTTCATATCATATTTCTTTAAAAGATCTCTAACATATTTCTCCTGATTAATAAAAATACCATCTCTGGTTTGTTTAATCTGAAGTCCTAGAAAATATGTTAATTCACCCATTAAACTCATCTCATATTCAGATGCCATAATTTTTGAAAATTTCTTGCACATATTTTCATTAGTAGAGCCAAAAATAATATCATCAACATAAATTTGTACCAGTAAAAGATTACCTTTTTCACGAAGAATGAATAAGGTACTGTCAATTGCACCTCTTTTAAAACCATTTTTCAACAAATGTTTAGTCAAAGTATCATACCAGGCTCGTGGGGCTTGTCTGAGACCATAAAGTGCTTTGTCTAGACGATATACCCAGTGGGGATGCTTTTCATCAACGAAGCCTGGTGGTTGCTTGACATAAACTTCTTCTTCCAATTTTCCATTTAAAAATGCATTCTTTACATCCATCTGGTAGACATTGAACTGATGATGAGCAGCAAATGCTAAGAAAATTCTGATCGCTTCAAGTCTAGCCACTGGAGCAAATGATTCATCAAAATCAACATCTGATTGACAATACCCCTGGGCAACTAATCTGGCCTTGTTTCTGACAACATGGCCATCTTCATCCACCTTATTTCTGAAGACCCATCTTGTTCCAATTGGTTCCTTCTTGCCAACTGGGAAAGGAACCAGATTCCAAACCTTGTTCCTTTCAAACTGGTGAAGCTCTTCTTGCATAGCAATCACCCAGCTTGGATCTTCCATAGCCTCGTCAATCTTCTTTGGTTCTATCAGTGATAAGAAGCTGACGTATAAACATTGTTTACTGGAGGCTCTTCTGGTCTGAACCCCTCTACTGGAGTCACCTATGATCTGATCAATAGGATGTGCTCTTGTCCACCTAGAGTATTGACCAGGATTGTTATGAACAACAATATCAGTGCAAGAATTCAGTTGGGGTGCATCAGTTGAAACATTATCAGCTGGCACCCATGGTTCTTCATAAACTATCTCCATATCTTCATCAGAGTCATTAAGATCACGATTTGCATCATGAAATTCTTCATTTGAAGGCATTTCTTGGAGAACTGGTTCAGTTTCAACTGGAACTGATACTGGGGAAGTAGTACGAAGATATGATCCAATAACAAGTTCAGAGGGTAGTTTGAAACTTATTGATGGATAGAAAGGAGTACTACTGGGAGATTTCTTAATCTGAACAGGTTCCAGATCAGGATGACTGGAAACTTCTTCTTCCAATTTTCCATTTAAAAATGCATTCTTTACATCCATCTGGTAGACATTGAACTGATGATGAGCAGCAAATGCTAAGAAAATTCTGATCGCTTCAAGTCTAGCCACTGGAGCAAATGATTCATCAAAATCAACATCTGATTGACAATACCCCTGGGCAACTAATCTGGCCTTGTTTCTGACAACATGGCCATCTTCATCCACCTTATTTCTGAAGACCCATCTTGTTCCAATTGGTTCCTTCTTGCCAACTGGGAAAGGAACCAGATTCCAAACCTTGTTCCTTTCAAACTGGTGAAGCTCTTCTTGCATAGCAATCACCCAGCTTGGATCTTCCATAGCCTCGTCAATCTTCTTTGGTTCTATCAGTGATAAGAAGCTGACGTATAAACATTGTTTACTGGAGGCTCTTCTGGTCTGAACCCCTCTACTGGAGTCACCTATGATCTGATCAATAGGATGTGCTCTTGTCCACCTAGAGTATTGACCAGGATTGTTATGAACAACAATATCAGTGCAAGAATTCAGTTGGGGTGCATCAGTTGAAACATTATCAGCTGGCACCCATGGTTCTTCATAAACTATCTCCATATCTTCATCAGAGTCATTAAGATCACGATTTGCATCATGAAATTCTTCATTTGAAGGCATTTCTTGGAGAACTGGTTCAGTTTCAACTGGAACTGATACTGGGGGTAGTTTGAAACTTATTGATGGATAGAAAGGAGTACTACTGGGAGATTTCTTAATCTGAACAGGTTCCAGATCAGGATGACTGGAAACTTCTTCTGGAGAATCTTTATTGTAGTTGATAGGATCAGATTCACAGAAGACAATTGGAGTTACTGGGGGAGTATCAAGGGTTGGCTTTTTATTAATTGCAACATTTGTCTCATCAAATGTGACATGTCTGGACTCATGGACCTTCTCCAGTCTTTTGTTATAGACTCTGAAGGCCTTGCGAATTGCTGAATAACCTAAGAAATATCCTTCATCAGCTTTGGCATCAAATTTGCCTAACTGACTGGAGTCGTTCAGGATGTAAACTAGACATCCAAAAATGTGAAAATAACCAATATTTGGTTTTCTATTTCTTAATACTTCATAGGCTGTCTTCTTGTGCCTCTTGATATAAACTGACCGATTCTGAGTGTGACAAGCAGTATTAATTGCTTCAGCCCAGAAACTGGTAGGAAGACCAAATTCAGCAAGCATACTCCTGGCAGCTTCTATCAGCGTTCGATTCTTTCTTTCTCCAACTCCATTTTGCTCTGGAGTTCGTGCTGAAGAGAAGTTCTGGGAGATGCCAGTGTCAGTACAGAATGACTCCAGTGTAGCATTCTGGAATTCTGTTCCATTGTCACTTCTTAACTGACACACTTTTCGCTTATATTTGAGCTCAATTTGCTTGATAAGAGCAATGATTTCAGCAGCAGCTTCATTTTTAGACATGAGAAAGATAACCCAACAATATCTGGAATATTCATCGACAATCACCAGGGTGTATCTTTTACCAGCACGAGTCTGAACATTCACTGGACCAAAAAGATCCATATGAAGTGGTTTAGATATGCTGAAATTCTGCTTGGTCTTGAAACTGGCACGTTTTTGCTTTTCCATTTCACATCCTGGACATGGCCTTTCCTTTTTGAAGGAAACTAAAGGTATCCCATCTGCCAGTTGTTTTCTAGACAACTTATTAATATTTTTGAAAATTTCTTGCACATATTTTCATTAGTAGAGCCAAAAATAATATCATCAACATAAATTTGTACCAGTAAAAGATTACCTTTTTCACGAAGAATGAATAAGGTACTGTCAATTGCACCTCTTTTAAAACCATTTTTCAACAAATGTGACATGTCTGGACTCATGGACCTTCTCCAGTCTTTTGTTATAGACTCTGAAGGCCTTGCGAATTGCTGAATAACCTAAGAAATATCCTTCATCAGCTTGATATAGAAACATTGCTCTGAAGGAGAGCTTTCCATATCCATTACATATACATTCCCTCTTCTGGGAGCAATCAATACTACCTTCAAGTCCTTGTTAAATACGATGCCCTGAGCAATATTGAACAGAACTTGATAGCCATCATCACACAGTTGACTTACACTGATCAGGTTATATTTCAAACCATTCACATATGCAACTCGTCTGAATTTGACTTGTCCATTGTTCAGGATACCATACCCCTCAGTTTTTCCATAACCATCATTTTCAAAAGTAATGGAGGGTCCATCAGAAATTATGAACTCCTTCAGCAGGGTCTTACATCCGGTCATTGCCCTGCCAGCTGCACTGTCAAGATACCAAATATATTTCTTTCGATCGCCCTGCACACCCACCAGATTGATTAGTTAGTTTTGGGAACCCATCGACTGATGGGTTCACTGGACTCTCCCTTATAAGTCCCTGGAGGTATCCGGTTGAGTTCACTTTTTCTACTGAGGATTTCTCAGAGAATTTAATTGGAATTGACAGTTTTGAAACCTTTTTCTTCTTTTCAACTGAAGAAGCATTTTTATCTTTCTTCGAAAAATGTTTTGTATTTTGTTTAGTGCCAGATGAAGTACCCTCAAAATTGTTTAATCTTGCATTGCAACTTTGAACTTGACGAGCCAGTAGTTGAAACTGGCTCTCTAGCCTTAACAAAATATTTTCTTCAGATGACAGCCTTTCCAGTTGACAGGACTTTAGGCTTAGGTAGAGAGACATTCTTTTTCTTTGGAACTGAAGGTTCCTTAGAAGCAGACTGAGGCAAAGGTTTCTTTTGATTGACCTTTTTAACTAGAGCAGTCACCTGTGGTGCTCCAGTTTTGACCTCTGGGGATTGAACTGGAAAAATGTTGGCCTTGGAAGTAACAGGCTCATCATAAATGGTACTGGGCCTGACCTCCTCTGGTAAACGGTCAATAACTGGTATTAATGATGCAACATGAGTATTTCCATCCATATATGCACGTTTTCGTGTGGGAAATTGATTTACTCCAGCATCATATGGCTTTCTGGTTTCAAGCCATGATTTAATGACCTGTTTTTCTTTTTCTAAAATAATTTCCAGGTCTTGTTTTTCTTGTACCAGTTGTTCAGTTACCAAAACTTGTGCTTGAAAAGCCAGTTCAATGTCTTGAAGTTCTTTTAATTTTGATTTCAAAGATGAAAGTTCAGAAAAATCTGTTTTGTATTTTGTTTAGTGCCAGATGAAGTACCCTCAAAATTGTTTAATCTTGCATTGCAACTTTGAACTTGACGAGCCAGTAGTTGAAACTGGCTCTCTAGCCTTAACAAAATATTTTCTTCAGATGACAGCCTTTCCAGTTGACAGGACTTTAGGCTTAGGTAGAGAGACATTCTTTTTCTTTGGAACTGAAGGTTCCTTAGAAGCAGACTGAGGCAAAGGTTTCTTTTGATTGACCTTTTTAACTAGAGCAGTCACCTGTGGTGCTCCAGTTTTGACCTCTGGGGATTGAACTGGAAAAATGTTGGCCTTGGAAGTAACAGGCTCATCATAAATGGTACTGGGCCTGACCTCCTCTGGTAAACGGTCAATAACTGGTATTAATGATGCAACATGAGTATTTCCATCCATATATGCACGTTTTCGTGTGGGAAATTGATTTACTCCAGCATCATATGGCTTTCTGGTTTCAAGCCATGATTTAATGACCTGTTTTTCTTTTTCTAAAATAATTTCCAGGTCTTGTTTTTCTTGTACCAGTTGTTCAGTTACCAAAACTTGTGCTTGAAAAGCCAGTTCAATGTCTTGAAGTTCTTTTAATTTTGATTTCAAAGATGAAAGTTCAGAAAAATCTGTTTCTAGACCATTGACACTGTCAGATCTAACAGTTTCAACAAAAATTAAATCAGAATTAAGAGCTTCAGCTATGTCCAATTTTAGTTCTGGTCAGTTTCAGTATCATAATCACTGACCTTTTTGATCACTATGTCCACCCATCTTCCAGATGTGACATCTTCCATCACCAGATGCTCTTGGTCTGCCAGAGCCATGTAACAGCAGTCTCTTTCCTCTTCTTCATCAACTGATGAATCATCAGAGGGTACCCATTTTTCTTTAGTAGTTGCAATCATGCATTTATTATTATCCTTTTCCTGTGACATGAGTGCAATTTGAGCCTTAAGCTTTTTGTACTTGGACTTGTAGCTATCATCAGGCTTTTGGTAAGAAGTGGATGGACCAGACTGGGATAAAAACTGACTGAACTTGCATTCCTTCATGAAGTGACCTCTTCTGCCACACTTAAAGCATGTCAGATTAGTCTTATCAGTAGAAGTACTGGATGCATGTTGTCCACTGGGCCTATTTGCTCCTGCTTTGAAACGGTTAAACGTTTTAGCAATCATTGCAACCAGGTCATCATTGTCAGATTCATCACAGTGTGGAGAGATATTATTTGTTACTCCAGATTCCATTAGTTCAGACATCATCTTCTTCATAGAAAATACATTCTCGGAAGACATTAATGCAGCACAAGGTGGTTCAGTATGACTGACCACTGTGGAACTACTGGAAGCATGATTTAAAGCATCTGTTTCAGCCTCAACTCTTTGAGCTTGATTTTCTTCAGTAAATCTGAAGGCTCCATATAAGGTTGATAGAGTGTGAGAGTGCAGAGTTTTACCTTGTCTTAAGACCAGGATCATATGAGACCATTTGGTGGGTAAAATATCACAAAATTTCTCCAGAAGTATATCCTTGTCTTTCTCAACCCCCAGTCCTCTCAACTGGTTAATAATACTCATAAATCTGGTGTAAGTACCAGTGAGAGACTCATTGGGGAGAGCAAAAAATGACTCATACTTCTTGTTTAAGGAGACCTTTTTGGTGACAATGGTGTCACACCTCCTTCATACTGGTTCACCAGTTCATCCCACATGGATTTAGCAATAGGAAAAAGAACTAGTGTGGGAATTAGGGTTTCTGGAACAGCCCCGAGGATCATGTTTTTGAGAATGGTATCTAAATTTACCAATCTCCTCTCCTCTTCAGACCAATGTTCCTCCCTCTTTTCCCTTCCTCTTCTAGATCCAGTTGGATCAAGTAGAGGATTGAGAGGAGATGTGGGTATATATGGTCCTTCATTTAAGAATTTCATCATATTCCTCTCAATTCCAGTACCATGGAGTATCATCCTAACTTTCCACGTTCCAAAGTCATCACTGTTCCCACTGAATTTAGGAACAAAATTGTTTGAGTAGTGCACATGCACATGTGGAGAAGCAGGAGTAGGAGGAGGTGGGGGATTATTGTTAATAACATGTGGTGGTTCATTTTGGTCATTTAGATTAGGGTTAGGACCAAGACTAAAGCCTCCTTGTGTATTTTCTGGGTTGGTCATCAACAAGCAGATCTAGGCAAGCTTGTTAGCCTTCTGCTCTGAAAAAGAATGTAAGTCCCTCACTTGATGGTTTAACCCACTAGTGTAAAATACAACAAGTCAAGTATGCACTAGAATGGACTAGTATTACTTAAATATAAATGCAAGTATATAAATAAAGTAATACAAGACTTAAAGCAATAAATAATGTAAAGGTGGAACACAATGTAATTTTCAAGTGTATTTTATTTATGATGTTTAAATAAAATACAAGGTTGTTGCGGAACCAAGATATTACAACAATGTAAATATCCTAACAACCTATGAATTACAAATGATCTATATTTGCTAAATAATCTTCTTAGATCGAAATACTTAAAGTTGTGAAGTATTCCCTTTTACAATCGAGAGTATTTGGACAAATTCACCAAATTGCAAAAAGTAATTTGTATAAGGAAATGACTTGGTATTTATAGGCAAATAAATTTAACAGTGAATTTATTATGCCGTACAAATATGGTTGCATGCATTTAAGGAAACAACTTTAGTTCCTTAAATGCATTGGTTAAGGTACAAGGATAAAGTCACATTGATGTGACTTGTCATCCTTTTAACCAACCACCTTTACACGCGTGTTGTACTTTTAACAATAGACAAATAGATTGTCCGGATAAAAGCGTGTAAAGGAAAAAAGTCAATTCCTCGTAATCAGTGTTCAGTTAAGACTGCCAGTGGGCCCCACCATTTTTCAGTCTTCTTTCTTCAGACTTCAGTGAGAATGTATTCAGTGGAGTTGATCTAGACTGGAGTGAAGTCCAGTGAGATGAAATCTGGTGCCTTCCAGATTTCCTGTACAAGTAAGGCGCTCACTGATCTTCTATTATTTCTGGACAAATTTTCAGTGAGGCTCCAGTCTTCAAGTCTGGAGTGGGTCCAGTGAAACTGGACCTAACAAAGAACGGTGACCAGACGGAGTTGGAAAACGGAGAGGTAGAAAGACCTAAGGAGGTAAACCAAGAGACCATACATGGGAAAGGGGAATTCTCGTTCATGCAGGGTTTCGAGACAAGGGGGCCCATAGAGGATTTTAATTTCTCCTCAAAAAATGCTGATGCAATTAAAAGTAAAAAATCAAGGCATAGGTCACAACCTTCTCACGTGAACCAACATAATAAGTTATTTGAAGAAAATTGGACCAACAAGGTTAGTGGGCTTTCACCTAGGCCCAGGAAAAGGCCCAGGGATACAAACACTTTTTATGACGATGAACTTGTGGGTATGAACTCCAATAATGCTGAAAATATTAAAGAGGGAGGTCATAATGACAAGGCGAATAAAGACACAAGTATTTACCTCAACAATGACCCTAAAAATAGTGGGAGAACTGAAGATGAAAAAGATTCAGTCATGTCAGAAGCTGAAGGGGGCGATCCGTTTGGGGAAGCTGATGGTAATGACTTGGAGGCTGAGATTCAAGATATCATGGAGATGGCAAAGATTTTGAGGGTGGATCTATCAAAAGAGGAAGAGGAGATCAGAAACGCAATCTTGGAAGAAGGTAACAATGTGGTTCATCAATGAATTGTCTTTCTATAAATATTCGAGGGGTTGGGGGGGATAAGAAACCCGGGTGGATTAAAGGCATAAAAATAGTGAACAGGTGTCGTTTATAGCTTTCCAAGAAAAACAAAGTGGGGGTATAGATGAGGCTGTGATAAAAAAATATTGGGGTAGAAATAATTTGGAATTCGAAGTTGTTGAACCAATGGGTAGATCGGGTGGGTGATGGGTATGTTTTTCGTTGTATTTAAAATTTATAAAAGTTGTACAAGTAATTACCTCAAACTAAACACACACTAACAGGCAGAGAACCCGATTAGATGTAGTATAGTAAGTGATAAGTACAGGATCGTTCGCAGGGACGCGTTGCTTTATCTAATCTAGTTATATGTGTAATTCTAGCGGTTGGGGGTTGTCACAATTTCCTATTAAACTAAATAAAATAACTTAAAAGTAAATAGAAGCCGCAACTGCTTATTCAGCGAGAGGCTTAATCTGAAAATAGTTTGAAAAAGTAAATAACAGTAACTAAGTTAAAATACTTGTTTGGCATCTCAGATCTCATGGTACGACCAGATATCATTCTACCTACTTGCTAGACTGTTGGAAACTTAACCACGGTTCAGATTCTCGTTAGATTCACTTTGCCTAAGTAACTAGTGCTGTCCCTAGACTCACACTACTCTTTAAACAAATTCTCGTTAGATTCATTGTTTAAGCATTAATGACCTAAAGTTTGTGTTACTAATTCATCTTTAAGTAACCCGGCTCTTAAGCCATGACCAGATAATAATTCTCTCCGGTGACCAGAGTGCACGTTTCCATGTCACTGGATCGCGTTTGACATTGTTATGCATCATGTTCTATTCATCCTAACTACTATGGTTCTGGATCCCTCAGTTATAAGTGAATCACCTTTTACATCTAGTTAAAGACCGACTAGTGTTTTCCATCCTTATGTATTAATCCTAGTGTATAATTATAGACCGATCATCAGAATTAAATCAATACATGCAAATATAGAACCGATAATAATATGAAGAACTAGTAAAACATGAATCCACGACAAGCAATAAAACACACTCCAACAGATCTAACAAATAAAGTAAAATAGATAAACGTCTACATGATCACATCGATCCAAACAAGTATTCAGCCTACTAGCCTACCATTATTAAAGGAATAACAAAGTCTGAAAAGATGAAAGACATTGTTTACCAACTGAAAGTAAAATAAAAGAGTAGATCTAGGTTGAGGATGAAGATCGGAAGGTGTTAGAAGCTCCAAAACCTCGGAATCTGCAAAGTCGACCTAGGATTTGATGTGGGCGGCAACGGCTGCTGAATCGGCTCTCTGATGAGCGAGATTTGTTAACTTAAATTCCTAACAAGTTTTAAATTTAATTATTACAAGGTTAACTTCTCTACTACACTCACTCACGGGCAGTGGACCCGATCGTTTATAGTATAGCAAATAGGTAAGACCAGGATCGTTCTCAGGGACTATGTCTAATAATGCAGCTAGGTGTAATTCTAAGATAGTTGGGGGTTTGTGACCGAGTTGTCACGATGCTTAAACTAATAATAATAAAAGACAATTGAATCCGGTATTACCGGGGTAGGCTGTTTCAGAAGAAACAACGAAAAGATTTTGAAAAGTAAATGCAAGACAATAATAATGAAAACAATACATCTACTTGGAAACAGTTCACATGCCACCTAAATCATCTACCAAATTACTTATAGCTGTTGAACGACTAATCACGACCAAGCTTCCTGTTAAGTCCCCCGGTGTAAATGGTCAAGATTAATGTTAAGTCACCTAACCCTTTGATTAAGCTTCCTGTTAAGTCCCCTAATCAAGATTATAATCTAAGTTTGTTTTTATGACCTAACCTTTATTGTTTCAACGGGATTCCTGTTAAGTCACTCAAGCAGTTTGGCTTCCTGTTAAGTCACTCAAGCAGTTTGGCTTCCTGTTAAGTCCCCAACCTACTTTAACTATAATATCATATTCATTCAAGCATTACACCTAGATAATTATGGGTCGACGGTCAAGCATAAAAGCGGTTCAACAACTATAAATAAATAGTATCACTGTACAGGCATGATCACAATATCCAAGCAGATGCATATTAATTTAGCTACTCATTGCAAAATAAATATTACTAACAACTATTAAGATAAATAAATCCATAATAATAATTGTACGATGAGTAATATAGTCTTGCAATAAAGTAACTGTTAACAATAATAATAATAAAAGTATGGAATAATAAAAGAGAGAGATCAAACTAAAGAGATAAAATACGGTTGATGTGGAATTACTGCTCGTCACTTTTGCCGCTGTGACTTACGCACACGCCACCACCTCACACGAACACACTCCTCGTAATTGACCTGCTTGTAAATTAATTCCACCTAGTAATTAATGAACCCTAGGAATTATTAATTGCGGCTGCGTTGAATTGTTTGTTATGCGGCTAAAATTGTTGTTGAATAATAATTGTTGGCTTCGAATCTTCGAATAATAATGCAAGCTGCTCTCGTATAAAAGTCACCTAGTAATTAATGTCGGCTAGGCTCATTAATTTTGAGCTGCTTGATGAATATATATAGTTGTTGTTCTGCCGCTCGACCGCCTTCACACAACAAAAGGGTTTCGGCCTTTGGGCTCACGACACTCAAGGCCAAAAGTGGGCTACGACCCATTCTTCTTTCTTGGGCTACTTCTCACGAGATCATGGGCTGAGGCCCATCTGCTTTCTTCTTGCTGGGCTCACGAGACAAGGCTAGAGCCCCTTTTTTGGTTCTTCCTTTTTGCTCGACCACACTCACACGTGCACATCAACTTTAATATTTCAGACTTTGTTCTTTGACTTTTCTTGACCACAGGCCACATGCATCATCTAGTCGAGTCCAATATGCGGCATTATCTGTGAACCCGTGTAAATAGTAAATCTCATTAAATACCGAAAGTTCACATATATAAACTCAGTTAGGCATTAAAATGCGGCCTAATGATAGGGGAAATAATCACAAAATGGACGCTCATCATATACCCCCACACTTAAGTCTTTGCTTGTCCTCAAGCAAATAGTCCAAAAATAAAAACATTGATGAGCGGACAACTTAAGTGTACAAGTTATTCTACTTTTTAAAACATTCAAAGAAAAGTCATGCAAAATGTTTTGAGAAAACTTAAGACAAAATCAGAAAGCTATAGCTTAGAGGTAAAGATAACCAGTCAATCAAAACTAAAAGCTAACCTTATATTCGTGTTAATACCTCTAAAATCGTTCTATAATTCCACATGTCCTACAGCTCAATCTTACTTATTTCTGCTGACTAGTTAAGAACTTAATTAAAGTTCGTATAGCAATTAGATCTACTAGCTACTAGCAAGGCATTTTATCTTATTATTAGTCGTACTTGTGATTCACTACTTAGACATACTCTCACACTAAAGTCATGCTCGCTAGCTAAATACTAAAGCAGTTATATGATATTATTATCTTTAATAGTTGAGACAACGGTGACAGGTCGGTGGTTCCCCACGCGCAAAGCGACATAACTCAACTAATGGTTAGAGTTTATACCTTACATCAAGACAGCGGTGACAGGTCGGTGGTTCCCCACTCGCAGAGCGACATAACTCAACTAATGGTTAGAGTTTATACCTTACATCAAGACAGCGGTGACAGGTCGGTGGTTCCCCACGCGCAAAGCGACATAACTTGATGCGTAAAGATTTTACTCGTTATTAGTTCTTTGAACTCTTTAATTAATCTACTGATTGCCTTTCTTAATATTACTACATTAGTCATGCAATAGATATTATCAGAGACCCCAGATGACTCATACACTTACTCCGCATGCAACTAGTTCACAATCAATAGTGTAAGAATTAAGATGAACCATACGTCTAACCTAGTTCCTACACAAGCACGTATAATTAAGTCCAATTAATACAACTACACTAATAACTAAATAGTTCTAATTGCTAGGCGTATTAAAGTCCGAATAAGCGTGCTATGGCAAACATAATCGCATTCAATTTCAGTCTAAGCTCTAATCCATTTGGAAAAATGAACAGCCACAAATCTATAGTCAAACTAACAGTCCTAACTAACCGTTCATCTACCAAAGCTAATATTTGCTTAGTTATCGTCATCTTTTGTCTACTTGCAAAGCTTATTTCTCAAAATGATTTTCAGACAGAAGAAAAATTTTAAATTTGCATGAATTAAGTAGTAGAAAACTTATGATTTATCAAGCAATAAAACCACGGGTTTTTCCTATTCCATCCCCCCACACTTAAGTTTTTGCTTGTCCTCAAGCAAATAGTCCAAAAATAAAAACATTGATGAGCGGACAACTTAAGTGTACAAGTTATTCTACTTTTTAAAACATTCAAAGAAAAGTCATGCAAAATGTTTTGAGAAAACTTAAGACAAAATCAGAAAGCTATAGCTTAGAGGTAAAGATAACCAGTCAATCAAAACTAAAAGCTAACCTTATATTCGTGTTAATACCTCTAAAATCGTTCTATAATTCCACATGTCCTACAGCTCAATCTTACTTATTTCTGCTGACTAGTTAAGAACTTAATTAAAGTTCGTATAGCAATTAGATCTACTAGCTACTAGCAAGGCATTTTATCTTATTATTAGTCGTACTTGTGATTCACTACTTAGACATACTCTCACACTAAAGTCATGCTCGCTAGCTAAATACTAAAGCAGTTATATGATATTATTATCTTTAATAGTTGAGACAACGGTGACAGGTCGGTGGTTCCCCACTCGCAGAGCGACATAACTCAACTAATGGTTAGAGTTTATACCTTACATCAAGACAGCGGTGACAGGTCGGTGGTTCCCCACGCGCAAAGCGACATAACTTGATGCGTAAAGATTTTACTCGTTATTAGTTCTTTGAACTCTTTAATTAATCTACTGATTGCCTTTCTTAATATTACTACATTAGTCATGCAATAGATATTATCAGAGACCCCAGATGACTCATACACTTACTCCGCATGCAACTAGTTCACAATCAATAGTGTAAGAATTAAGATGAACCATACGTCTAACCTAGTTCCTACACAAGCACGTATAATTAAGTCCAATTAATACAACTACACTAATAACTAAATAGTTCTAATTGCTAGGCGTATTAAAGTCCGAATAAGCGTGCTATGGCAAACATAATCGCATTCAATTTCAGTCTAAGCTCTAATCCATTTGGAAAAATGAACAGCCACAAATCTATAGTCAAACTAACAGTCCTAACTAACCGTTCATCTACCAAAGCTAATATTTGCTTAGTTATCGTCATCTTTTGTCTACTTGCAAAGCTTATTTCTCAAAATGATTTTCAGACAGAAGAAAAATTTTAAATTTGCATGAATTAAGTAGTAGAAAACTTATGATTTATCAAGCAATAAAACCACGGGTTTTTCCTATTCCATCCCCCCACACTTAAATTGTACAACGTCCTCATTGTACTAGACATGACATAACACAAAGGGCAATAGGAAAAACACGAAAAGTTAAAGGATTAACGAAACTTCCCGGGCTTATATTGCGTGAATGTTGTTGAAGATGGCATTTGTGGAGAGACTTGAATGATAAAGATCTTCAAAGTCTTGAGTTGTCTCCATTTGATGGCGATCCATTGATGCTTCTCCATCTTCTTTTCTTTTTGGTATTTTTTGATTTTTAGATTTTTTTTGGATTTTTGGGTTTTTCTGATTTTTTTGGATTTTTGGGTTTTTCTAATTTTTTTGGATTTTTGGGTTTTTCTGATTTTTTTGGATTTTTGGGTTTTTCTGATTTTTTTGGATTTTTGGGTTTTTCTGATTTTTTTGGATTTTTGGGTTTTTCTGATTTTTTTGGATTTTTGGGTTTTTCTGATTTTTTTGGATTTTTGGGTTTTTCTGATTTTTTTGGATTTTTGGGTTTTTCTGATTTTTTTGGATTTTTGGGTTTTTCTGATTTTTTTGGATTTTTGGGTTTTTCTGATTTTTTTGGATTTTTGGGTTTTTCTGATTTTTTTGGATTTTTGGGTTTTTCTGATTTTTTTGGATTTTTGGGTTTTTCTGATTTTTTTGGATTTTTGGGTTTTTCTGATTTTTTTGGATTTTTGGGTTTTTCTGATTTTTTTGGATTTTTGGGTTTTTCTGATTTTTTTGGATTTTTGGGTTTTTCTGATTTTTTTGGATTTTTGGGTTTTTCTGATTTTTTTGGATTTTTGGGTTTTTCTGATTTTTTTGGATTTTTGGGTTTTTCTGATTTTTTTGGATTTTTGGGTTTTTCTGATTTTTTTGGATTTTTGGGTTTTTCTGATTTTTTTGGATTTTTGGGTTTTTCTGATTTTTTTGGATTTTTGGGTTTTTCTGATTTTTTTGGATTTTTGGGTTTTTCTGATTTTTTTGGATTTTTGGGTTTTTCTGATTTTTTTGGATTTTTGGGTTTTTCTGATTTTTTTGGATTTTTGGGTTTTTCTGATTTTTTTGGATTTTTGGGTTTTTCTGATTTTTTTGGATTTTTGGGTTTTTCTGATTTTTTTGGATTTTTGGGTTTTTCTGATTTTTTTGGATTTTTGGGTTTTTCTGATTTTTTTGGATTTTTGGGTTTTTCTGATTTTTTTGGATTTTTGGGTTTTTCTGATTTTTTTGGATTTTTGGGTTTTTCTGATTTTTTTGGATTTTTGGGTTTTTCTGATTTTTTTGGATTTTTGGGTTTTTCTGATTTTTTTGGATTTTTGGGTTTTTCTGATTTTTTTGGATTTTTGGGTTTTTCTGATTTTTTTGGATTTTTGGGTTTTTCTGATTTTTTTGGATTTTTGGGTTTTTCTGATTTTTTTGGATTTTTGGGTTTTTCTGATTTTTTTGGATTTTTGGGTTTTTCTGATTTTTTTGGATTTTTGGGTTTTTCTGATTTTTTTGGATTTTTGGGTTTTTCTGATTTTTTTGGATTTTTGGGTTTTTCTGATTTTTTTGGATTTTTGGGTTTTTCTGATTTTTTTGGATTTTTGGGTTTTTCTGATTTTTTTGGATTTTTGGGTTTTTCTGATTTTTTTGGATTTTTGGGTTTTTCTGATTTTTTTGGTGTGGCGCTGGGGAGCCCAGGTGGCTTTCCCAGCGGCGCTGGAGGTCCTCTAGCGGCGCTTTTGGCTCCTGTACGTGTTTCGACGTCTGATTTTCTTCAACGATTTGATGCTTGAACTCCCCCACACTTAGATTTTGACCAAGTGCCTGGTTTCCTTCACACTACAAGACAAAATACTCCTGCATACTTCAATCAAAATATCAAAATGGAAATAACAAGCTAAAACATAAAAATAAAATAAAAACGAAATACGATTGCAATAAGTTACTTGTTTCCTTGATTCATTGAAAGCTTGCATCTGTGATTCTAAAGACATACTCATAAAATAGATCACAAATGATAAAATTTAAAACAATTCACTAAATTGCAATTAGTCACATATTCCTAAAAATAAAAATAAAAATAAAAATAAAAATAAAAATACGGCTTGGGTTGCCTCCCAAGAAGCGCTAAATTTACCGAGTCTTCAGCCGGACTCATTCCCCAAATTTACCATGGTGGGGTCTTAAACGCCCCCACACTTAATGTGTCAGGCGGTTTACGCGAATAAGGTGAATAGAATGTAAATCTAATCTTAACCATTACCCAACCAACATATTTTACCATATCAGAGTTCACTTTTAAAACGTTGAAATGATTTGTTTCCTTTACAAAGCTCATCTTAAAAATGTATCCTTTCATACGAACATACAAAACTTTGAAATTACTGTTATGACACACATTTTTCAAAGAACATTCCACTTGTCTTTACAAAAGTACTTACGTGTGTAAAGGTGGTTGGTTAAAAGGATAATAAATCATATTGATGTGACTTTATCCTTGTACTTTAACCAATGCATTTAATGACCTTGTCGGTTCATTAAATACATGCAACCATATTTGTACGGCACAAATTCACTGGTGAATTTGTTTGCCTATAAATACAAAGTCATTTCCTTGTTAAAATTACTTTTTTAGCAATTAGGTGAATTTGTCTAAATACTCTCGATCGTAACAGGGATACTTCACAACTTTAAGTATTTCGATCTAAAGAGTTTATTTAGCAAATATAGATCATTTGTAATTTATAGGTTGTTAGGATACTTACATATTTGTATTATCTTCATTCCGCACAACCTTGTATTTTATTTAACATCATAAATAAAATACACTTGAAAAAATTACATTGTGTTCCACCTTTACTTTATTTATTGCTTTAAGTCTTGTATTACTTTGTTTATATACTTGCATTTATATTCAAGTAATACTAGTCCAAATCTAGTGCATATTAGACTTGTTGTATTTTACACTATTGGGTTAAACCATCAAGTGAGGGACTCTACAGAGCTCCCTGGATAACCCGACTTGGGTTGCAAATCATCTTGACTCCTATCCTCGCATTCCTCCACTTCGAGAGCCAATATTTTCCCAGTTCAATTCCCAGAGGTAAAAACTGGAGCACCTCAGGTGACTGCTCTAGTTAAATAGGTCAATCTGAAGAAACCTTTGCCTCAGTCCTCCTCCAAGGAACCTTCTGTTCCAAAGAAGAAGAATGTCTCCATACCTAAGCCTAGAGTCCAGTCAACTGGAAAGGCTCGGGTGTCATCTGATGAAAGTATTTTGTTAAGGTTAGAGAGCCAGTTTCAATTACTGACTTGTCAATTTCAAAGTTGTAATGCAAGATTAAACAATTTTGAGGGTACTTCATCTGGCCATAGACAAAATACCAAACCTTTTTCAAAGAAAGATAAATATATTTCTCCAGTTGAGAAAAAGAAAAAGGTTTCAAAACTATCTATTCCAATTACATTTGCAGAAAAATCTGTTTTGGAAGAAAGTGAACTCAACCAGATACCTCCAGGGACCTATAAGGGAGGGTCCAGTGAACCCATCAGTCGATGGGTTCCCAAATCTAACTGATATATCTAGTGGATGTGCAGGGCGATCGAAAGAAACATACCTGGTATCTTGACAGTGCAGCTGGCAGGACAATGACCGGACGTAAGACCCTGCTGGAGGAGTTCATAATTTCTGATGGACCCTCCATTACTTTTGGAAATGATGGTTGTGGAAAGACTGAGGGGTATGGTGTTCTGAGCAATGGACAAGTCAAATTCAAACGAGTTGCATATGTGAATGGTTTGAAATATAACCTAATCAGTGTCAGTCAACTGTGTGATGATGGCTATCAAGTTCTGTTCAATATTGTTCATGGCATCGTATTCAACAAGGACTGGAAGGTAGTATTGATTGCTCCCAGAAGAGGGAATGTGTATGTGATGGATATGGAAAGCTCTCCTTCAGAGCAGTGTTTCTATTCTCAAGCTGATTAAGACACAAACTGGTTATGGCTATCAAGTTCTGTTCAATATTGTTCATGGCATCGTATTCAACAAGGACTGGAAGGTAGTATTGATTGCTCCCAGAAGAGGGAATGTGTATGTGATGGATATGGAAAGCTCTCCTTCAGAGCAGTGTTTCTATTCTCAAGCTGATTAAGACACAAACTGGTTATGGCTATCAAGTTCTGTTCAATATTGTTCATGGCATCGTATTCAACAAGGACTGGAAGGTAGTATTGATTGCTCCCAGAAGAGGGAATGTGTATGTGATGGATATGGAAAGCTCTCCTTCAGAGCAGTGTTTCTATTCTCAAGCTGATTAAGACACAAACTGGTTATGGCTATCAAGTTCTGTTCAATATTGTTCATGGCATCGTATTCAACAAGGACTGGAAGGTAGTATTGATTGCTCCCAGAAGAGGGAATGTGTATGTGATGGATATGGAAAGCTCTCCTTCAGAGCAGTGTTTCTATTCTCAAGCTGATTAAGACACAAACTGGTTATGGCTATCAAGTTCTGTTCAATATTGTTCATGGCATCGTATTCAACAAGGACTGGAAGGTAGTATTGATTGCTCCCAGAAGAGGGAATGTGTATGTGATGGATATGGAAAGCTCTCCTTCAGAGCAGTGTTTCTATTCTCAAGCTGATTAAGACACAAACTGGTTATGGCTATCAAGTTCTGTTCAATATTGTTCATGGCATCGTATTCAACAAGGACTGGAAGGTAGTATTGATTGCTCCCAGAAGAGGGAATGTGTATGTGATGGATATGGAAAGCTCTCCTTCAGAGCAGTGTTTCTATTCTCAAGCTGATTAAGACACAAACTGGTTATGGCTATCAAGTTCTGTTCAATATTGTTCATGGCATCGTATTCAACAAGGACTGGAAGGTAGTATTGATTGCTCCCAGAAGAGGGAATGTGTATGTGATGGATATGGAAAGCTCTCCTTCAGAGCAGTGTTTCTATTCTCAAGCTGATTAAGACACAAACTGGTTATGGCTATCAAGTTCTGTTCAATATTGTTCATGGCATCGTATTCAACAAGGACTGGAAGGTAGTATTGATTGCTCCCAGAAGAGGGAATGTGTATGTGATGGATATGGAAAGCTCTCCTTCAGAGCAGTGTTTCTATTCTCAAGCTGATTAAGACACAAACTGGTTATGGCTATCAAGTTCTGTTCAATATTGTTCATGGCATCGTATTCAACAAGGACTGGAAGGTAGTATTGATTGCTCCCAGAAGAGGGAATGTGTATGTGATGGATATGGAAAGCTCTCCTTCAGAGCAGTGTTTCTATTCTCAAGCTGATTAAGACACAAACTGGTTATGGCTATCAAGTTCTGTTCAATATTGTTCATGGCATCGTATTCAACAAGGACTGGAAGGTAGTATTGATTGCTCCCAGAAGAGGGAATGTGTATGTGATGGATATGGAAAGCTCTCCTTCAGAGCAGTGTTTCTATTCTCAAGCTGATTAAGACACAAACTGGTTATGGCTATCAAGTTCTGTTCAATATTGTTCATGGCATCGTATTCAACAAGGACTGGAA
>CM067167.1:201646927-201767210 GCA_034093135.1 Erigeron breviscapus | reverse complement strand
TATTTAAACTCAAATGAATTTGGTCTTAGCGATGCGCAATCACATTTGAAGTCGAGTGAATTCAAGGTGGATGACTTTTATCTATATTGTTTGAAATCTTTCTTTACTTTTATGCAATTTGTTCTTTCAAATTTATTCTCATTTAATTGTCAAAAAGGATTTTCGAAGCAACACCTGTTTTCCAAACTATTTTACTAAACAACTAGCTCGATCCAATCCCCGAGAACGAACACGGTCTTGCTTTTTAACTATATTGCAAACGGTCGGGTACACTGCCCGATAGTGTGTAATAGCGAGTTCTTAGGTGATTCTTGTTTATATTTTTAAAGCTCAATTTTCACATAGTTCCCCAACCTGAAAAATCATAAGAAGGGTAAGGGTCAGGTTGCTCCATCTGGGGTGGCGGCTCCACCCTCTGTCTCTGAGCCGGCGGCCCTTGCTCATCCTCAGTATCATCACCCAAATCACTCGGTGCTGTCATCAACCGTGCCTTCTTCAACTCTGTGGCATCAATGATAATGGTAGGCTCAATGTCTGACACTCTCCTCCCCTCACTGGTGTTTGCCATTCCCAACCTCTCCATGATCGAGGTCACGAAATGACCACATAATAATCTATGCTCCCGGTGCTTCTGCATGTGGCGAGCAAGGATATAAGGAGCACAACCATATCGGGTTGGGGTGAAGTCTTGGAACTGCCTCAGTAACCACAGATCATCGCTACACACTTTGTCGTTGGCATTTCCCCTATGGATGAAAGAGTATGTAATAAGTTTATGCAAAAGCCTAACTTTCTTGGACCAGATGTCCGACACCTTGCTCACCCCCGAGCTAAACGTAGGCTTCCCCGAAATCCTACTCCAATACTCATGAAAAGTAACCCCATCATCAAAGTGAGAGGTATCCAGAATGCTATCTTCCAAAAACGACTGAACCACACCATCATTGAACTCGTTCTTCTCAAACATGCCACAAAGATAACCAAACTCGGGTATAGTGCAATGGCGCTGCTTGCCACCTAATCGGAAGTGGATCACCCGATCCTCACTGATATCATCGATAGGTAAGAATCCTACTCTAAGAGAGGAGTAGAATTCTAGGCACCATTCTAACTTAGCCGGTCTATTCAGCTCAAAAACTCTGCTCCACATTTTGATGTTTGCAACCCAACCCGTTTCCTCATCGGTATATGTTGTCCTAAATCTGTCCTCAAAGTAATTATCCAAAAGTGCATCACGAATAATCTGCCAGTCCATTGTACGAGGGGGACACAACTCATAATCCTGGATTTCCGCCAACCTATTCAAGAACACTTGGCGTTCCGCCTTAGGAACATCCTTGAATTGCAGCCAAGGATGTGTTTGTGTTCTGATGTGCCTAAATAGTTTGCTCGCTGGAGCAGTAGGGGGTGTAGCTATCGTCGACATAGTCGAATTGATAGTTGTTTGGCCACACCGATCCTTCATACTTTTGTCCAATGGGTTGTTTCTGCAAAAACATTCAAAATATGCTAAATAAGGCAAAGGTAACGAATGGAGGCATTCACGAACGGTTAAAACAGACAAATGGCAAAAACGGGCAAACAGGGACAATTCTCGCGACGCGAGGCTCCCCACTCGCGCCGCGAGTCTGCCGAAATTTATTTATTATTATTATTATTATTTTTTTTTTTTATTTTTTTTTATTTTTTTTTATTTTTTTTTATTTTTTTGAATGGGTTTTGAGTATGATTAATAATGCTTAAGCTAATTTGAGTTAAAATGAAATAAGGATAATTAAATCTTAAAAATCCCCAAATTAAGATATAAGAACCCTAATTAGGTTTTTCTAAGATTCAAGCAAAATTAATCAATCCTAGGTACAATAAACAATAATATTAACTAATAGAAGTAATTAACAAGCATTAATTGAAAGAAAATCAAAGAAAATAAATAAATCCTAATTAAATTGAATTAAAATTGAAAAGAGAAGAGAAAGAGTTGAGAATCACATACCCCTCTTGACATGATGATGAAAATGGAATGGAGAAGAAGATGAAGGCTTGAAGAGAAGAAGAAGAACAACAACAAAAAAAAAAAAAAAAAAAAAAAACTAGTGTGTGTGTGTGCTTGATGTGTGTGTTTTTATTTAGATCCCCCCCTTTTTTTTTTTTAAAAGAAAAAGAAACTTACCTGTTCGCGACTAATCGCGCCGCGACCAAACACCATCGCGCCGCGATGCAGTTGTTTTTGACCATCGCGTCGCGAGAAGCCAATATCGCGCCGCGATAAAAACCTCTGACCAAACTCCAAATCTCGCGCCGCGACCAAACACCATCGCGCCGCGACCAAACACCATCGCGCCGCGACCAAACACCATCGCGCCGCGACCAAACACCATCGCGCCGCGACCAAACACCATCGCGCCGCGACCAAACACCATCGCGCCGCGACCAAACACCATCGCGCCGCGACCAAACACCATCGCGCCGCGACCAAACACCATCGCGCCGCGACCAAACACCATCGCGCCGCGACCAAACACCATCGCGCCGCGACCAAACACCATCGCGCCGCGACCAAACACCATCGCGCCGCGACCAAACACCATCGCGCCGCGACCAAACACCATCGCGCCGCGACCAAACACCATCGCGCCGCGACCAAACACCATCGCGCCGCGACCAAACACCATCGCGCCGCGACCAAACACCATCGCGCCGCGACCAAACACCATCGCGCCGCGACCAAACACCATCGCGCCGCGACCAAACACCATCGCGCCGCGACCAAACACCATCGCGCCGCGACCAAACACCATCGCGCCGCGACCAAACACCATCGCGCCGCGACCAAACACCATCGCGCCGCGACCAAACACCATCGCGCCGCGACCAAACACCATCGCGCCGCGACCAAACACCATCGCGCCGCGACCAAACACCATCGCGCCGCGACCAAACACCATCGCGCCGCGACCAAACACCATCGCGCCGCGACCAAACACCATCGCGCCGCGACCAAACACCATCGCGCCGCGACCAAACACCATCGCGCCGCGACCAAACACCATCGCGCCGCGACCAAACACCATCGCGCCGCGACCAAACACCATCGCGCCGCGACCAAACACCATCGCGCCGCGACCAAACACCATCGCGCCGCGACCAAACACCATCGCGCCGCGACCAAACACCATCGCGCCGCGACCAAACACCATCGCGCCGCGACCAAACACCATCGCGCCGCGACCAAACACCATCGCGCCGCGACCAAACACCATCGCGCCGCGACCAAACACCATCGCGCCGCGACCAAACACCATCGCGCCGCGACCAAACACCATCGCGCCGCGACCAAACACCATCGCGCCGCGACCAAACACCATCGCGCCGCGACCAAACACCATCGCGCCGCGACCAAACACCATCGCGCCGCGACCAAACACCATCGCGCCGCGACCAAACACCATCGCGCCGCGACCAAACACCATCGCGCCGCGACCAAACACCATCGCGCCGCGACCAAACACCATCGCGCCGCGACCAAACACCATCGCGCCGCGACCAAACACCATCGCGCCGCGACCAAACACCATCGCGCCGCGACCAAACACCATCGCGCCGCGACCAAACACCATCGCGCCGCGACCAAACACCATCGCGCCGCGACCAAACACCATCGCGCCGCGACCAAACACCATCGCGCCGCGACCAAACACCATCGCGCCGCGACCAAACACCATCGCGCCGCGACCAAACACCATCGCGCCGCGACCAAACACCATCGCGCCGCGACCAAACACCATCGCGCCGCGACCAAACACCATCGCGCCGCGACCAAACACCATCGCGCCGCGACCAAACACCATCGCGCCGCGACCAAACACCATCGCGCCGCGACCAAACACCATCGCGCCGCGACCAAACACCATCGCGCCGCGACCAAACACCATCGCGCCGCGACCAAACACCATCGCGCCGCGACCAAACACCATCGCGCCGCGACCAAACACCATCGCGCCGCGACCAAACACCATCGCGCCGCGACCAAACACCATCGCGCCGCGACCAAACACCATCGCGCCACGAAGAGTTTGAGTTGTAAACAAATAATTAAAAAGTCATCTATGTCGAATCCGCTACACAAAAAGTCTAGGTTGCATATGGGTTAAGCTCAAAATTCATATAAGTTGGTGATAATAATCGTGATAAGACAAGAACACATCCGGCGTGCACTCCGTTTGTAAAATCGACTCAATCACCTAATCAATCCAATTTCTTGCAACAAGTGGTACCACCAACCCTATTGCAATTCCTTGAACTAGCTAGTTTGTTTGACTATTTACGTAACAATTCTATCTTTGTGAAAGAAACGTGGTACCACCATCCGTTAAATCCACTTAACAAAGTAATTTCTATTAAACTTGTATCTTTACTATCATACCATGACCTAGCAAGAGTCGTTCATAGACAAACCACTAAAATAATACTTGTATTCAACTAGTACCACTATCGAAAAACACAAATATCACCAAGCACACAAGATTAAGTGTAAGAAATCACTTCATTAAGATCTTGACAAAATGTTAAGTAAAACCAACTTGAATTCAAAATATTACGCAACCATAACTAATTGTTTCACTTCATCTTCATAGATGTATAGAGATTTAGCTACTCATAATGAAAAGAACTAAATATCCAATTAGAGAAGAGAACATAGTGTACCAAATATGAAGTAGAAATCCAATTCGAGGGTACAATCGGGCTACAATAAGTAACAATAGCCAAAACTAATCTCCAAGTCTTCAAAATAGTTGGAATGATGAAAAACCTTTTGAAATCCCTTCAAAAATGGCTAGGAGTTAAGTATGGAGGCTCCAGTGTCCAACATTAGGTTTAGGGTAAAGTGGGGGTTTGTATTTATACCCCAGGAGAGAGAAATCTGACAGTTCAGCGTCTGGTCGCGCCGCGAATGGCCTTCTCGCGTCGCGAGTCGTGCCAACATTGAAGCCTTTCAAAACAGGGACTTTTGTCGCGTCGCGATTTTTCATGGTCGCGCCGCGAGGCCATTTTTGTTAAGGCTCGCGCCGCGAATGGTTCTGGTCGCGCCGCGAGTCTGTCCTCTTTTGGGCATTTCAGCTTCGTTCTTCATCCGTTAATGCATATGCACCATTTCTGAGCCGCTTTCTACCATTATGAGCGATGTACCTGCTGTAGTCCTGAAACCACTAGCAAATACCATAACGCACCACAAAACAAGTATAAACGGCTATAATTCGTATACAAAACGTCCAAATAAGATGTGGAAGATATGTATAAATTGAGCCACATCACCATGAACTAGTGCTAATTGTTTATAGACAAACAATTAAAATCACATATGCATACAACTGGTACCACCAACGAAGCACACATATATCACCAACAATAATAATAACAAATGACAAGGAATTAATTCATCAAGATCACGGCAAAACATTAAGTGTACCAACTAAACATCGCAACCATCACATAATTATTTCACGTCATCTAGTAGACGACAAAACTTAGCACATAAATGGACTAATATTAATCAAACCAATAAAAGAAAATGTGAATCCTAAAGATAACATAGCCGCATAATCGAACAAGAAAATAAAGAAAACAAACAGAGTGAAGATGGAATTGGATAAAATCTGACTTCGGTGGTGTCTTGCCAATTGAAGAAAGCCAATGATCACTAACACCAAAAATCTTATTCTTTTTCTCCTAGTCCTCTTGCGGCTGCTCTCTCTCTTTTGCAAAGAACAAAAACCCCCAGTAAGGGTTTTCCTTTTTTGGCGGCTGCCCTCACGAGACACCCCCACTATTTTGTGATTGATAATATATATATGCAATTCTCTTTGTTGACTTTATCCTCCCGTGAAACAAAATGGGCTGCACTTTTATTATGGTTTTCTTTCTTTGCAAAGCCCACATAAGACATTATTAGTCTAAGCCCACCATTAATTCATTGCAAGTCAAAATGCTAATATCAATCTGAACTCATTTTCGTTTAACTTGAACAGTATGATCACTAACTTTAGTTTCTTTTTTTCTTCATGCTAGAAAGAACACATTTTACCTTTTTATCATACTCCATCAAATTAACCTACAATACAATAAAAACCATTTATTAAGTATCAAAAGTCCATCAAAATAAGCATGATTTGAACACAAAATAGATGATATCGCATAAGATAAATATGTATAATATAGGCGATATCAAGATGTTTGGGAGCATTGATTGTATACATTGGCCGTGGAAAAAGTGTCCAAAGGCATGGCAAGGCCAGTTCACTCGAGGTGATAAAGGGCAACCAACCATCATGCTTGAAGTTGTTGCGTCGTACGATTATGGATTTGGCATGCATTTTTTGGAATGGCAGGTTCGAACAACGACATAAATATCCTTAATCAATCAAGTTTGTTTAGGGAAATCGTTGAGGATATGGCTCCGGATACTTCATTTACGGTTAACAGAACCAATTACCAGAAGGGGTACTATTTAGCCGACGGTATTTATCCTGAGTGGGCAGCGTTTGTAAAGGTGTTTTCATGCCCACAAGACGCGAAAAAGAAAAAAATTCAAGAAGTATCAAGAAAGTGCGCGAAAAGATGTGGAACGAGCATTCGGAGTTCTCCAAGGTCGTTGGGCGATACTTACACACCCCTCAAGGTCGTTTAGTGTCAACCGGATTCATCGAACCATGTATGCTTGTGTGATATTGCATAACATGATTGTGGAGGATTCGGGTCATGCAATAACCTCCTATGATCTAGAAATCCTAGCTCAACCACCCCGTGTACTGTTCGTACTTTCCGAGAGAGGATGGCGGTCCACGAACGGACCAATAAGGAGCTTCGAGACTGAGGGGTTCACCATGGTCTTCGTCACGATCTTGTCGAGCATATCTGGCGCCTCCCGTGATCCATTGTTCTTTGTTTAATAATAAAATGTGGAACTATGTTTTTTTTAGTCCTGGTATTGTACTTTTCAATTAGTAATGTGTTGTTTTTTTTATTAGTATTGTATTGTATGTTTTTTTATTTAATGAAATATTTAAGTGTGTTTCTTATTAATAAATGGAAGTTGTATAAGTTAGAGGGTTAAAAGTGTATAATTAAATAGATGGTAGAATATTGGGTTAAAAGTGTAAAACTAAATAAATAGTGGGACCTAGACTAGTCCATTGTGGGTGTTTTGGGGGATTAGTCATTGGTTAGTCTTTGGGCTGATGTGGTGCTGATAGAGACTAGTCCTTGGAGGATGAGTGAATGGCACTGTGAGTGTTCTAAGGGCAATTTTTGTTCCATGATGTTTTGGTGTTCAATCCGATTTGTACCATTTTGTGTTTATAACCGGTTTTGTTATTTTGTTTAGAACCGTGTATTCTTTACAAAGTCAAATTCATTGTCGATTTGTCGTCTTGATACTCGTAAGGTATAGCAACTAGCAAGACGTACGATTCATATCCACCGTCATTTTATGTCGATCATAAAATGTTTGACGTCATTGCATTGCACAGGTACATGCTTAATGTTATTATATAGTACATTTTTTATTAAACAACGTACAACGGTATAAAACATATTTTTTGTGTATGAGTAAAAGGTGTTGAAGGGATATTATTTAACATGCTACTATACTTGGTCTCGTTTTCTCTTTTCAAGACATTTTTTCTTTCTTATATTTCTCCGAACAATACCTTTTTCACTTGCTTCATCAATTGTGTCAATTTAGCGTCAAAATTGCACTTTTAGACTGACATACCAACTAACACACCAATGTCAAAAACACCTCTTCATATACTTCACCGTGTTTTTAGTTTTCACAATTAAACGTAATAATTAAAAAACATAGATTTATAAAATAAAAATATTACAATAATTAAAAAACCATTACTATTATAAAATATAAAGAGGTAAAATATTCTCCATCTTCATCGTTGTCTTCTTCTTCTGATGTCGCACCAAACACATCATCATATTCTAGCCAAATCTTTTCGCATGCCTTTTCAAGCAAATTTTATTTTTATTCGTTTTACCTAAACCCTCGGGAATTGGTGTTTTGAGAAACTTGAACGTTTTGAACCCTTTTTTTTCCTCTATCGTTTTTGGGGGATTAGTCATTGGTTAGTCTTTGGGCTGATGTGGTGCTGATAGAGACTAGTCCTTGGAGGATGAGTGAATGGCACTGTGAGTGTTCTAAGGGCAATTTTTGTTCCATGATGTTTTGGTGTTCAATCCGATTTGTACCATTTTGTGTTTATAACCGGTTTTGTTATTTTGTTTAGAACCGTGTATTCTTTACAAAGTCAAATTCATTGTCGATTTGTCGTCTTGATACTCGTAAGGTATAGCAACTAGCAAGACGTACGATTCATATCCACCGTCATTTTATGTCGATCATAAAATGTTTGACGTCATTGCATTGCACAGGTACATGCTTAATCTTTTCAAGACATTTTTTCTTTCTTATATTTCTCCGAACAATACCTTTTTCACTTGCTTCATCAATTGTGTCAATTTAGCGTCAAAATTGCACTTTTAGACTGACATACCAACTAACACACCAATGTCAAAAACACCTCTTCATATACTTCACCGTGTTTTTAGTTTTCACAATTAAACGTAATAATTAAAAAACATAGATTTATAAAATAAAAATATCTAATAATCACTAGAATGGACTAGTATTATTAAATATAAATGCAAGTATATAAATAAAGTAATACACGACTAAAAGCAATAAATTAAAGGTGGAACACAATGTAATATTTTCAAGTGTATTTTATTTATGATGTTAAATAAAATACAAGGTTGTGCGGAATCAAGATAATACAAATAAGTATGTATCCTAACAACCTATGAATTACAAATGATCTATATTTGCCAAATAAACTCTTTGGATCGAGATACTTAAAGTTGTGAAGTATCCCTGTTTAGATCGAGAGTATTTAGACAAATTCACCTTTATGCTAAAAGTAATTTTCTCAAAGAAATGACTTTGTATTTATAGGCAAACAATTTCACCAGTGAAATTGTGTCGTACAAATATGGTTGCATGCATTTAATGAACCGACAAGATCATTAAATGCATTGGTTAAGGTACAAGGATAAAGTCACATCAATATGACTTTATTCTTTTAACCAACTACCTTTACACACGTATAAACTTTGGTAAAGAACAAGTGGAATGTCCTTTGGAAAGTGTGTAAAGGCAAAAGTCAATTCCTCGATATTAGTGTTCAGACTTGTAAGGTCTAGAACACTGACAATCCTCCAGTGTACAGATCTAGTAAGACTTCCAGTGGACTCCGCCATTTGTCAGTCTTCTTTATTCTGACTTCAGTCTTTGACTTCAGTGAGAACGTCTTCAGTAGAGTAGATCTGGACTGGGGTGAAGTCCAGTGAGCTAATCTGGAGAATACTCCAGATTTCCTATACAAGTATTTGCTCACTGGTCTTCCATTATTTCTGAACAAATCCTTAGAGGGACTCCAGATTCCAAGTCTGGAGTAGGTCCAGTAATATACCATTTCTGAACAGATCTTCAGTAAGGCTCCAGTAGTCGAGTCTGGAGCGAGTCCAGTAAATCTGGACCTAACAAATTCCCCCTATTTGTTTAGAAATAATTCAAGTGTTTTCAAGCTTATATCTATACAACTTTGTATGCTTGAAAAACACAAGTTTTGACTTAGTCTAAAAATTTAAGTTACTGGAAAACACTTTATAGATCATCAGTGTTTTCAGTTTCATCTTTTAATACTAACTTAGACTAAATCTGATCATTTACTTTATGAATCAAAATATGCAACTATATTTACAGCCATCAACATAAAATAAGTTACTTTAAGTCCCAACTCGATAGATGGTACTACTGAAGACACCTCTATGTCGATGGTGGAGTTACTTTGCAATATATGCACTGAACTGGAGACGACCAGTTGCAGTGTGTATATACCAAGTTCTAGATAGATTACTTATATAAAAGACAATAAGTAAAGAACAATGCAATAATACAAATAACTTGTAAGATAACTTGATGAGACAATATGTATTTTTCAATGTGTAATTTATTTATTGATTTTAAACAAATTACAAGGTTGATGCGGAACCAAGATAATACACGAATGTAAATATCCTAACAACCTATGAAATACAATTGATCTATACTCGGAATTTCTCAAGACAATCGAAACACTTAAAGTTGTGAAATGTTCCTTTTAGCGATTGAGAGAAGATTGCACAAGTTCACCAAGAATATTGCAGGTTTGCAAAGTGTGAAGTGTTTGTATGTTTTTCACTTTGTGAGTTGAACACTTGAATTCTTGGTTGTGCAATGACTTGTATTTATAGGCAAAGTTAACATTGGGATGTTAACTTTAGCCGTACAAATGTGGGTGAGAGCATTTAAGGAATAGCATTTAATTCCTTAAAAAGCAGTGTAAAGTCGCATGATAAAGCAACTTTACACAACCACCTTTATGTACCTTTTATTACTTAAATAATAAGACAAGGCTTATTATCCGGGTAAAGGTACATAAAGTATACAAGTCAATTCCTCGTAATCAGTATAAAGCTTTGTAAGGGCTTTCCACTGATGGTCTCCAGTTTGTAACTGACTAGAATGCCAACTGGGCTTCGCTGCCATTGCCATTCTCTATCTTCCATTTGTTGTCTTCGACTTCAACTGGAATGATTCTTCAACTGGTCAGTTCTCAACTGGAGGAAGTCTTCAGTTGCGTTGACTGTACGGTGCAACTGGACTTCAATATATTTCTGGACAAATCTTCTTGGTCACCAGTTTTACTGGGTCACCAGATGCAACTGGTGACTGGTCAGTGTGAACTGGTGACTGGCCAGTTACAGGTGAACTGGTCCTAACAGTTACAATTTTGAGAAATTAAATACAACCAACAAGTAAATGATATAAGAGTTAGGCCCTTCTCTTCGATGTCTGTCCTGGAGCATCTTCAGAAGCCTTTCTCTTTGGTGATGGAGAGGATGGAACAGACACTGGTGGTCTCATACCTAGAACAGCTTCCATCTGTTGAATTCTTATCCAAACCTTTTCAATCCTCTTCATAAATGCCTTTACATCAGGAGACAAATCAGTTTTACCTTTGAAAGTTAATCCTATCTCCTTCAGTTCAGTCCATCCAAAAGCTTGGACTGATGCATTTTTCCTTTCATCTGTAAAGTTACCCTCTCTGGTCAACTTTATATTAAATCTGGTCATGCCTTGATGATTTTCAGCGAGTTTGATTTCAGCACTTGTGATCCTTCTGGTATCAGCCCTGAATTTCAACATTTTATCATACTTGGCTTTCTGCTTAGCCATCTGGACCATATGTTCAGTTTCCTTTGATACTCTCTGCTGTTCCATGGCAGACTGGAGTTGTACACGATTAATTTTGAGAGAAGTATCCAGAGGAATGAACGTGCTTATATCTGCATCTTTTATTGCTTTGATCTGTTTGGCAGTAAGTTTAGGCAAGCCTTTGATCTTTTTCCTGTACTCTATCTCCAGAGCACCAGCATTTTTCCTTATTTTCCTCTGGAGGTTCACCAGTTCCTCCTTCCTTGGTCTTATCAGTTCAGGTACACTGACACTATAAATCATTGAATCATAAATTTGTTCTTCTTCAGCATACCTGGAACGAATATGAACATCATCCAGTGCATTCAGACATTGATGAACTCTGGGGTCTTCCTTCATCTTTTTGTAAACATCAATATTTATGCCCAACCTGCCAGCATTATATGAATCCAGAGTCCCCATGATTGCCATCTCCCTATGATGGGCCAGCAGTTCATCTTTTTGATTTCTCTTGAAGATTTCTATCATTATGCATTCTTGTTCAAGTCTTTTCGAGGTGTCTTCATCAGGAGTGGGAAATTCTGATGACCTTCCAGCAGTATCACTTTCTTCTCCAGATACCATTTGTTCTTTTCCTTTTACAGACTTCAGAGTTGTTGGTATATCTGGCAAGGATTCAAACTGGGGCTCACTGGTATCAGTACCAGCAGCCTCTTTGTTGGAGCACATTAAGTGCACAAATTGTTGTCCGATGCAATAATTCTAAAAGGCTGAGAAATTCGTACATATATGCCTTACGAACTTTAAGTTCGTAAGAACTAATAAGTTCGTACATATATGCCTTACGAACTTTAAGTTCGTAAGAACTAATAAGTTCGTACATATATGCCTTACGAACTTTAAGTTCGTAAGAACTAATAAGTTCGTACATATATGCCTTACGAACTTTAAGTTCGTAAGAACTAATAAGTTCGTAAGGCCAAGCCCATTTTGTACGAATTTGACAGCCCAGCCCATTTGTACCTATAAATATAGAACTTAGGTTTCAGATTTCAGTGATGATTGAATAGCTATGTAATTCGTCCATGGCCGGCTGAGGGATCGCGCAAACCCTCAGTCATAAGTCCACCATATTCATTATTGTTAGTCGTCTTGTTGATTGTGATTCGTAGTCTTCAAGATGTAATCATACGAATTCGTTTTGTATTGTAATCATATGACTAATGATAATGTTTATTATTTCTCCCATTGTTATTGTTTTCTTATCTTTGTATTGTACAAGAACCCTAATAACTAATCTAGATGGATTTCGCACTTCTAGTTTAGGATAGATCACGATTTACGATCAACACACGTTCCTAACGTGTTTTCACACTCTTCACTCTGCACAATGGCTTCAGTGCCAAGTGTCCTTTGTGCTAATTGTGCACTGGTATCAGTACCAGCAGCCTCTTCACTCTGCACAATGGCTTCAGTGCCAAGTGCCCTTTGTGCTAATTGTGCACTGGTATCAGTACCAGCAGCCTCTTCACTCTGCACAATGGCTTCAGTGCCAAGTGTCCTTTGTGCTAATTGTGCACTGGTATCAGTACCAGTCACTTGTTTTCGTTGCACGATGCTTTCAGTAGCAAAGGCTTTTTCAATAGCACTGGTAACCACTTCTTTCTTCTTCCTAACCAAACCTTCTTGAACATCAGACGACTTTTCCCCTTTGGAATGATCACCAGTTCTTGACTTGAGATCATTCCATAACTGTTCGAGCATATGTCTGTCCAGTTCACCAAACGTTCTTCCAGCCAATGGAGTTGTATCATTCACAATTTTTCTGAGTGCCTGCACTTCCTTTTTGACAATTTCGAGTTCTTGAGGCAAGTGTTTTGGCAATTCTTTTTCTATCATCTTTTCCACTTGGGGTAACAACCCATCTTGAATAGTTCGAAGAACAGACCCAGAAATTTCTTCAGATATTTCTTTCAACATACTAAGTCTGAACTTCTTAGCAACCTCATCACTGATGGTGCTAACAACTGCATTCTGATCAAGTGATGGCCTACTCTCCAATGAACTCACCCTGGTAACCATTTTCTTAACCTCATCTGTCATACCTGCCAGTGGTTGTACAATTTTACTTTCCACTGCAGTCTGAACAGAACTGACTAGCCTTTCTTCTAATCCCTGGACTGCCACTTTTATATTTTCAGAATTGTTATTGGTGGCCAGTACCAGTTCATCCAGCTTCTCAAAAACAAGCTTCTCATTCCCAGCAAAAACATTCATTTCTGAAGCTAGATTATTTGATAATAAAGACTTGAAGTCAGAAATAACCTGGGATGAAGATTGCAGTGATCTCTCCAGGTCCGCCACCTTACTTAAAAGGCCTTGGACCTCGGCAGAAGATGAAGTGGAGAGACCACTGGGAGGTTCAAGATTGGAAGGCAATCTGGTCATAAGAGGTACTTGTGCCCAGTCCTCTTCAGTTGCAGCTACAGATGTTACAACTGTTGAGTCTAGCGCACGAGGTTCAGATATGTTGACTGGAGTTTGAAGTGGTGGAGGTTGAGATTGTGAAGTTTGAGTGGTTGCAGGAGTGAAGTATTGAGTATTTCTTGGAATTGAAGGTGGTGGTGGTGGTGGCATGTTTGATTCTGGTGGAGGTGGTTCATTTGATTCTGGTGGTGGTGGTGGTGGCATTTCAGCAGATATAATTGGTTGGGTGACTGAAGCAATAGCAGATGTGTCAATATTTTCTTCTTCATCACCCAGGAAATTCATGTTTACATCAAAACCTTCAGACATTGGGGAATCTACATTGGAAGTCATTCTAGTCATGAAAGGTATTTGTGTCCAGACCTCTTCAGAAGTAGTTTCATCAGTTACTACAGTAGAGTCCAGCACACGTGGTTCAGATAAGTCAACTGGAGTTTCAAGTGGTGGGGGTTGAGATTATGAAATTTGAATTGTTGGTGGAGAGAAGTATGGAGTGGTTTGTGGAATTGAAGGTGGTGGTGGTGGTGGCATGTTGGATTCTGGTGGAGGAATATTTGTTTCTGGTGGAGGTGGTGGCATTTCTGGTAGACTCTCTATTTCTACAACATCTTCACCAAGAAAGTTCATATTTACATCAAAATTCTGACCTTCTGATATGGGAGAATCAGCCTCATCCCAAAAAGTTTCACCAACAGTTTGATCACCAGCTTGTTCACCAGCTTCTACATTCAGATCAATCTGAGCATCTTGCTCACTAGTTACTTGTTCATCAGCCTGAACAACTTGTTCTACCTGCTCATCAGTCTGTACATTCTCTATCTGCTCAACAGCCTGTACAACATCCTCTGTCTGTTCAACAACTTGTACATTTTCAACTTGTTCAACATTCTCTTCTGGTTCAAAAATTGGAGACCCATCTAAATTCATAACATCACCAGGATGTCTTTCTGGATTCACCTGAACTCCATCTCTCATAAGACGCCTATTTGATCTTGGTCGTCTGGAAGGTTCAACATTTGGTTGTTGACCTTCAGGAGCCACTTGTCTTATGGGTTGTACAGCTTCTATAATTTCAACATCTTGGTCACCAGAGGGTCCTTCACCAACTTGACCTCTACCTAGAGCCACTTCTACTTCCTCCCTTTGAAAAGAGAGCATGGTCTGAGGAATATCTACCTCATTCAGTGGAGATCTTAGGTTGGTCAGATCCCTCATATACTCACTCACAGAAAAGTGAGTAGTTTCATAATCGTACTGGTCTCCAAGAGCTCTTTTAAACATCAGTGAAAGAAAACGTATATATGGAACAAAAGCTTTTCTTCCTTTCACCTTAAGACGCTCTACCAGATCATCAAATAGGATCTGAGCGAAATCCACTCTGAGTCCAAACCAGAGGCAGTAGGCAATCTGGAGATGAGTTTGATTTATCTGGTCCAACCCTCCAGAACTGCCTCCCAAACATTCAACAATATGCGTGAAGAAAAATCTCCATGAGTCTGACAGTCTGCTCATGTAGACTGTTCCCTTTCTGGATAGCTGGCCATGCTCATCCACAATATCTGTGTGCCCCATCAGTCTGCACACTTCCCTTGTATTGATACCAGAGGGAAGTTCAATGGGCAACTCATTTTGTTCAAAATAATTCAACTGTAGAACAGACCTGAGTAAACTAACAGAGAAACCCAAGGATCTGGTACCTCCCTTGAGAGTATAAGTAATTGATGAAGTTTCATCATTATAAATTGCAGAGTACCAGAATTCACATAGATAATCGTGGTACATCCTCCCTGGATTTAGGGTTAATGCACCATACAGAGGGCATGAGAGAAAAAATGTATTTAATCTCCCAATAATGGAACGGGCATTATGAACACTGGAAAGTGAGAGTTTTGCCATCCAGTTATTCATATTGATCCTTATAGCTTTTGCCTCTAATGAGATATGAGGTGCTTTTATAACATTTGGAACAGGAGCATATTCAGCGGCGAGCAGATTTTTAGGTGAATTGGATTGTCTTGGTGCCATTGAATATGATGGATAAATGAAGATGAAATTGAAGAATTTAGGGTTTATGATGAAGATTTAATGAATTGAAGTAAATATGAGAGATATATGATTGGAAATTGAATGGGAGTTAATGAAGAATGAAGAAATAAATGAAGGAATTTTGAAGGATTTGGGAGTAAATATGTTCGAAGTAAATGCAAATGAAATTGAAAGTGGGTATATATAGGAGAGAGAATGTGGAACTCAAACGGTTAATTTGAAATAATCAAATATAATTTTTGATCGGGTTCTGAGATCCGCATTAATTACATCACATCACACATAAATGTGTGACGGTTTACAGCCCACAAACAGTCACAAGTTGCACTTTTTGTCTTCCCAAAGTAAAATTACCATTATTTCTTTGAAAAATTTACATGCCACGTAGGATAATAAGATAAATATCAAGATAAATATCTTTTCAAAAGATTTTACACACGTGGCACGCATAATGACCAAGTATTTTAAAAAAAATATTATGACTCATTTTAGTGCATCTGGAGGTTAACTGGACACTCTAGTATCACTGGTGGATTAGTCCAGTGAAGCATGCACTGATGGTACACTGGAGGGACACTCCAGTAAAGCACCAGTGAAAACCATTTGAAAGAGACTGGTAACCTCAAACATGCACGTCAACTAATACAGACAAATGAGAGGGACACATTTACAAGGAGACAAAAAGTCACCTCAAACATGCACGTCAACTAATACAGACAAATGAGAGGGACACATTTACAAGGAGACAAAAAGTCACCTCAAACATGCACGTCAACTAATACAGACAAATGAGAGGGACACATTTACAAGGAGACAAAAAGTCACCTCAAACATGCACTTCAACCTATCTAACCAGTGAGAGGGACACATTTACAAAGTACCAGTAATATTTTCTGAAGAATTTGTCCAGTGAGAAAATAAATTAATAAATTCCCCTTGAAAAATAAAACATTTTTAAGAACAAAAATATCTTTCAAGTCTTCCCCCTGGAATGTTGATCCAGAAATCTATTAATGCAAAGATAGTACACAATGGCGTTCAATACCAAGGTTCCAGATTTAAGGGTTTAACATTCCCAACTCACCAACAAGATATTCAAAAGTTTTGACATCCAGAGGTTTAGTAAAAATGTCAGCGAGTTGTTTGTCCGTGGGAATAAAATGGAGTTCAATGTTGTTTTTCATAAAATGATCACGAATGAAGTGATACCTGAGATCAATGTGCTTCGTCTTGGAGTGCATGACTGGATTGTTCGAGATAGCAATGGCACTGGTATTATCACAAAAGATTGGGGTCTTTGAATACTTAATACCATAATCAAGCAACTGGTTCTTCATCCAGAGTATCTGAGCACAACAACTGGCTGCAGATACGTATTCAGCTTCAGCAGTGGACAATGAAACTGAAGTTTGCTTCTTACTGGTCCAGCTGACCAGTTTGCCACCAAGGAAATGACATCCACCAGTAGTGGATTTCCTGTCTATCTTACAACCTGCATGATCTGAATCTAAATAACCCATTAGATCCATTCCTGAGCCTTTGGGATACCAAAGACCCAAACTGGGGACACCCTTAAAGTACTTCAGTATGCGCTTTACAGCAAGCATATGAGATTCCTTTGGATTAGACTGATATCTGGCACATAAACATGTTGAAAACATAATATCTGGTCTACTGGCAGTTAAATACATCAGTGAACCAACCATGCCTCTGTAGACAGTGGTGTTCACTGGTTTACCATCTGGATCAGAGTCCAGTGTCAGTGGTGCAGAAATTGGAGTTGGTTTAGATGGTGAAGAGTTCATATCAATTTCTTTAAAAGATCTCTAACATATTTTTCTTGATTAATAAAAATACCATCTCTGGTCTGTTTAATCTGGAGTCCTAGAAAAAATGTTAATTCACCCATCAAACTCATTTCATATTCAGTTGACATTATTTTTGAAAATTTCTTGCACATGTTTTCATCAGTAGACCCAAAAATAATATCATCAACATAAATTTGTACCATTAACAGATTACCTTTTTCATGAAGAATAAATAAGGTATTGTCAATTTCACCTCTTTTGAAACCATTTTTCAATAAATGTTTAGTTAGAGTGTCATACCAGGCACGTGGGGCTTGTCTGAGGCCATAAAGCGCTTTGTCCAGACGATATACCCAATGTGGATGCTTTTCATCAACGAAACCTGGTGGTTGTCTGACATAAAATTCTTCTTCAAGCTTTCCATTCAAGAAAGCACTCTTTACATCCATCTGGTAGACCTTGAACTGATGATAAGCAGTGAATGCTAAAAATATTCTGATCGCTTCAAGTCTAGCCACTAGAGCAAATGATTCATCAAAATCAACATCTGACTGGCAGTAGCCTTGTGCTACCAGTCTGGCCTTGTTTCTGATTACGTGGCCATCTTCATCTACCTTGTTCCTGAAGACCCATCTTGTTCCAATTGGTTCTTTCTTTCCAACTGGGAAAGGAACCAGATACCAGACCTTGTTCCTTTCAAACTGGTGAAGCTCTTCTTGCATAGCAGTCACCCAGCTTGGATCTTCCATAGCCTCGTCAATCTTCTTTGGTTCATTCAGTGATAAGAAACTGACATATAAGCATTGATCACTGGAGACTCTTCTGGTCTGAACTCCTCTACTGGAGTCACCTATGATCTGATCAATAGGATGAGCTTTTGTCCATCTGGAGTACTGACCAGGATTGTTACTGACAACAATATCAGTGCAAGAATTCAGTTGAGTCTCCTCTGGTGTTGCTTCAGGAGGAGGATCTTCCCAGACTACTTCAGCATCTTCATCTGATTCATTTAAATCACGATTTGCATCATGAAATTCCTCATTTGAAGGTATTTCTTGAAGTACTGGTTCAGTATAGAATTCTTCATATGAAGACATTTCTGATATATTTTCAACTGATACTGATACTGGGGGAGTAGTACGAACATCTGATCCAATATTAATTTCAGAGGGTAGTTTGAAAATAATGGAAGGATAGAATGGAGTACCACTGGAGCGTTTCTTTTTCTGAACAGGTTCCAGATCAGGATGACTGGAAACTGTGTCTTCTGAATCTTCTTTATTGTAGTTGATAGGATCAGATTCACAGAAGACAATTGGAGTTACTGGGGGAGTGTCAAGGGCTGGCTTCTTGTTGATTGCAGCATTTGATTCATCAAATGTGACATGAATTGACTCATGGACCTTCTCCAGTCTCTTGTTGTAGACTTTGAAGGCCTTGCGAATGGCTGAATAGCCTAAGAAATACCCTTCATCAGCTTTGGCATCAAATTTGCCTAACTGACTGGAGTCGTTCAGGATGTAAACTGGACATCCAAAAACGTGAAAATAACCAATATTTGGTTTTCTATTTCTTAAGACTTCGTAGGCTGTCTTTTTGTGTCGCTTCACACACACTGACCGGTTCTGGGTATGGCAAGCAGTAGCAATTGCTTCAGCCCAGAAACTGGTAGACAGACCAGATTCAGCAAGCATACTCCTGGCAGCTTCTATCAGCGTTCGATTCTTCCTTTCCACCACTCCATTCTGTTATGGAGAGCGGGCTGATGAGAAATTCTGGGAGATTCCAGTGTCAGTACAGAATGACTCCAGAGTTGCATTCTGGAATTCTGTTCCATTGTCACTTCTTAACTGACACACCTTTCGACTGTACTTGAGCTCAATTTGCTTGATAAGACTGATGATTTCAGCAGCAGCTTCACTTTTAGACCTGAGAAAGATAACCCAACAATATCTGGAAAATTCATCTACTATAACCAGGGTGTATCTTTTACCAGCACGAGTCTGAACATTCACTGGACCAAAGAGGTCCATATGAAGCATATGAAGAGGTTCAGATATGCTGAAATTCTGTCTGGTCTTGAAACTGGTACGTTTTTGCTTTCCCATCTCACATCCTAGACATGGCCTTTCCTTTTTGAAGGAAACTGAAGGTATCCCATCTGCAAGTTGTTTTCTGGACAACTTATTAATATTCTTGAAATTTAAATGGGATAACCTTTTATGCCATAACCAGTTTGTGTCTTCATCAGCTTGAGTATAGAAACACTGCTCAGAAGGAGAGCTTTCCATATCCATCACATACACATTCCCTTTTCTGGGAGCAATCAACACTACCTTCCAGTCCTTGTTGAATACGATACCCTGAGCAATATTGAATAGAACTTGATAGCCATCATCACACAGTTGGCTTACACTGATCAGGTTATATTTCAAACCATTCACAAATGCAATACGTCTGAACTTGACTTGTCCATTGTTCAGAACACCGTATCCCTCAGTCTTTCCACAACCATCATTTCCAAAAGTAATGGAGGGTCCATCAGAAATGGTGAACTCCTCCAGCAGGGTCTTACATCCGGTCATCGTCCTGCCAGCTGCACTGTCAAGATACCAGATATATTTCTTACGATCGCCCTGCACATCCACCATATATTATCAGTTAGATTTGGGAACCCATCGACTGATGGGTTCACTGGACCCTCCCTTATAGGTCCCTGGGACAATCTGGTTTAGTTCACTTTCTTCAACAGTGGTCTTAGTTGAAAAGACCACTGGGGTTGATAGTTTTGAAACCTTTTTCTTTTTCTCAACTGGAGAAATAGATTTATCTTTCTTTGCAAAAGGTTTTGTATTTTGTCTAGGGGCAGATGAAGTACCCTCAATAAAGTTTAATCTTGCATTAAAACTTTGAAATTGACGAGTCAGTAGTTTAATCTAGCTCTCTAACCTTGACAAAACATTTTCATCAGATGATACCTTAGCCTTTCCAGTTCTAGGCTTAGGTAGGGGATTGGTCTGAGGCAAAGGTTTCTTCAGATTGACCTTTTGAACTGGAGTAGTCATCTGGAATGCTCCAGTCTTAACCTCTGGGGATTGAACTGGGAAAATATTGGCCTTGGGAGTTACAGGCTCATCATAAACAGTGGTGGGCCTGAACCCCTCTGGTAAACGATCAAGTACTGGTATTAATGATGCTACATGAGTATTTCCATCTAAATATGCACGTTTTTGTGTGGGAAATTGATTTACTCCAGCATCATATGGCTTTCTGGTTTCAAGCCATGATTTAATCACCAGTTTTTCTTTCTCTAAAATGACTTCAAGATCTTGTTTTTCTTGAATCAATTGTTCAGTTACCAGAACCTGGGCTTGAAATGCTAGTTCAATGTCTTGAAGTTCTTTTAATTTTGATTTTAAAACAGTTATTTCAGAAAAATCTGTTTCTATACCATTTACACAGTCAGATCTAACAGTTTCAACAAATATTAAATCAGAATTAAGAGCTTCAGCGATGTCCAGTTTTAATTCTTGGTCAGTTGTAGTATCATAATCACTAACCTTTTTGATAACAATGTCCACCCATCGTCCAGATGTGACATCTTCCTTCACTAGGTGCTCTTCGTCTGCCAGAGCCATGTAACAACAATCTCTTTCTTCTTCTTCATCAGCAGATGAATCATCAGAAGGAACCCACTTCTCTTCAGTTGTTGCAATCATGCACTTATTATTATTTTCCATATTTTGTGCCATGAGAGCAATTTGAGCCTTAAGCTTTTTGTATTTAGATTTATAGCTATCATCAGGCTTATTATTTGAAGAAAATGGGCCAGGCTTGGATACAAACTGGTTGGACTTGCACTCTTTCATGAAATGACCTTTTCTGCCACACTTAAAGCATGTCAGATTGGTCTTATCAGTTGAAGAACTGGATGCAAATTGTCCAGATGGCCTATTTGCTTTTGCTTTGAAACGGTTAAACGTTTTAGCAATCATTGCAACAAGGTCATCATCATCAATTTCATCACAACAGTCTGGAGAGATTTGACTGGATTCTCCAGAATCCATGAGTTCAGACACCATCTTCTTCATAGAAAATACATTCTCGGAAGATATCAGTGATGTACTTTGTGGTTCAGTATGACTAACCACAATAGGACTACTGGAGGCATGGTTATAAGCATCTTGTTCTGCCACAACTCTTTGAGCCTGATTTTCTTCAGTGTACCTGAAGGCTCCATATAAAGTTGAAAGAGTATGTGTGTGCAGAGTTTTACCTTGTCGTAAGACCAGGATCATGTGAGACCATTTGGTGGGCAGAATATCACAAAATTTCTCCAGAAGTATGTCCTTGTCTTTTTCAACCCCGAGACCTCTCAACTGGTTTATGATACTCATAAATCTGGTGTAAGTACCAGTGAGAGACTCATTAGGTTGAGCAAAAAATGACTCATACCTCTTGTTTAAGGAGACCTTTCTGGTGACAATGGTGTCATCTCCTTCTTCATGCTGGTTTAAAAGTTCATCCCACATGGTTTTAGCACTAAGAAAAAGAACTAGTGTGGGAATTAGGGTTTCTGGAACGGCCCCGAGGATCATGTTTTTGAGAAGGGTATCTAGATTTACCAATCTCCTCTCCTCTTCAGACCAGTGTTCCTCCCTCTTTTCCCTGCCCCTTCTAGATCCAGTAGGATCAAGAAGAGCATTGAGAGGTGATGTGGGCACATAAGGTCCTTCGTTTAAAATTTTCATCATGTTCCTCTCAATACCAGTGATATGTAATATCATCCTAGCCTTCCACGTACCAAATTCATCACTGTTCCCACTGAATTTAGGAACAGGATTATTTGAGTAGTGCACATGCACATGTGGAGAAGCAGAAGTAGGAGGAGGAGGTGGTGGATTAGTGTTATTAACAATAGGTGGTTCATTATTTTGATCATTAACATTAACATTAGGATCGGGACCAAAATTAAAACTTGCTTGTGTATTTTCTGGGGTGGCCATCAAAGAAGCATATCTAGGCAATGTTTAGACTTCTGCTGTGATACCAATTGGCGCCCACCGTGGGGCCATTCCAGAAAATGGACTAGTATTACTTAAATATAAATGCAAGTATATAAATAAAGTAATACACGACTAAAAGCAATAAACTAAAGGTGGAACACAATGTAATATTTTCAAGTGTATTTTATTTATGATGTTAAATAAAATACAAGGTTGTGCGGAAATCAAGATAATACAAATAAGTATGTATCCTAACAACCTATGAATTACAAATGATCTATATTTGCCAAATAAACTCTTTGGATCGAGATACTTAAAGTTGTGAAGTATCCCTGTTTAGATCGAGAGTATTTAGACAAATTCACCTTTATGCTAAAAGTAATTTTCTCAAAGAAATGACTTTGTATTTATAGGCAAACAATTTCACCAGTGAAATTGTGCCGTACAAATATGGTTGCATGCATTTAATGAACTGACAAGATCATTAAATGCATTGGTTAAGGTACAAGGATAAAGTCACATCAATATGACTTTATTCTTTTAACCAACCACCTTTACACACGTATAAACTTTGGTAAAGAATAAGTGGAATGTCCTTTGGAAAGTGTGTAAAGGCAAAAGTCAATTCCTCAATATCAGTGTTCAGACTTGTAAGGTCTAGAACACTGACAATCCTCCAGTGTACAGATCTGGTAAGACTTCCAGTGGACTCCGCCATTTGTCAGTCTTCTTTAATCTGACTTCAGTCTTTGACTTCAGTGAGAACGTCTTCAGTAGAGTAGATTTGGACTGGAGTGAAGTCCAGTGAGCTAATCTGGAGAATACTCCAGATTTCCTATACAAGTATTTGCTCACTGGTCTTCCATTATTTCTGAACAAATCCTTAGAGGAACTCCAGATTCCAAGTCTGGAGTAGGTCCAGTAATATACCATTTCTGGACAGATCTTCAGTAAGGCTCCAGTAGTCGAGTCTGGAGCGAGTCCAGTAAATCTGGACCTAACATTATCTATACTCTTACAATAATAATTTAAAAAATTGCAATTAAAAATGTTTGTATCAAATTTTTAGTAAATGATTTTTTAACAACCGCGCATCGCGCAGGTAACAAACCTATTTAAGTGTTTAACAACACATTAAT
The DNA here is from genome assembly GCA_034093135.1 of Erigeron breviscapus. Taxonomy (NCBI): domain Eukaryota; kingdom Viridiplantae; phylum Streptophyta; class Magnoliopsida; order Asterales; family Asteraceae; genus Erigeron; species Erigeron breviscapus. The sequence continues at coordinate 201,743,401 of CM067167.1, read as the reverse complement.
CTGTCAAAATCGAAAAAATCATGTTTTTTGTTTTGTGCATCCATCTTGGATGCATATTCATCAAAATGGATGCATCCAACAAAAAATGTGATTTTTTCAATTTTAACGGATCAATGTGCTGTTAAACACTTAAATATATTTGTTTAAACATTGTTTATCTTATTTTATATACATAATTATATAAAAAAATTAATAAAAATGATAAGCATTTTAAAAAAGAATAAAATAAAAATATGATTCCTTAATCTTCTAATTATTATTCCTAAAAATAATGAAATCTGGACAACATCTTTTCAAAACTTAAATTTTTAAATCTCCGTCATTTTATAAAAGATTTGCTCTTATTTATTCACAAGTATTTATCTATATACTCATTTAAAATTGTTTTTTACATATATAATTTAAGACTATTTTATTTATTTCCATGTATTTAAAAAAACAAGAAATTAAAATACAATAATAATTAAAAAAAATTGCTATTAAAAATGTTTGTATCATATTTTTAATAAATGATTTTTTAACAATCGCGCATCGCGCGGGTAACAAACCTAGTTTATATATATAAATATATATTAAAACAATAGTTATCCTAATTTTCTAAAGTCATCCACCTTAACTCAAAGTTCTCTTTAATCAATATAATATAATGTATATATTACCATGCTAGGCATAATCTAGTTGAATATATAGTTTTTTGATAATCAAACAACAACCACTTTTGTACAAAGATTAGCATATCAAAAGTTTTTTGACATGTAAAGAAAAAATAAGAAAAAGTTTGAAAATATTATAAAATTAACTTATATTCTGGTTACAAAAAATAATAAAGATTTTTTTCCCTCATATGTAGCCAACTGGCCATAACCCATGCGGCTTTTTAATTAAGAAAATAACATTTTTTATTTTATAAATTTTATATATAATTTTTGTTTAATATAAATTTAAATAATAAGAATGGTTTGGAAGGAAATAGAGGTTTGGGAGATGGTTTAAAGAGGTTCAGTATCTACTCTTTTAGTTAATATATAAATATAAATATGTAAGTAATTAACTAATATAATGTTTTGTACTCTTATATTTGTTTTATTAGATATTAATGTCTTTATTTATTTATAATCACTTTTTGAAAATTTTCATTTATAATTTTGGGTGTTTTTTTATATTAAAGATTAGTATTGAAATGGACTTAACAAAAAAAAATCATGATTACATAATCATTACTTATATAAGTATTTTAGTTATTTTTAAAATGAAAAGGAAAAAAACATCATCATTACTATATTATTAATGTTTGACTTAATCACTTTTGGTAGCTCTAATGAAAAAAAAATAGTATGAATAATGAATCCCTTTTTAAAAGTCTTGAACATTTCTAGTTAAATCTTTAAAAATAGCATAAGTTGCTCATAGATTCCACGCTCGAATATCCGGACGAGTTTGCATTCGATGAATTTGCCCTTTTTTAGGTTCCGTTGGTTTAGAACTTAATGGATTTAATTAAAAAGTATTTAACCCATTAAGTTAATTAAAATTGCTTATTTTTTACTTAATAAATAAAAAACAATTGTATTGACTTAATATGTACTGACATTATTTAACCATTTTGTTACTTTTCATTAAGTCATTAGTCTTTCTTTTGTTTTAAAACGAGTCATATGCCCGCACAATGCGGCGGTGATAGTGGTAGTGGCGCGGGGTGGTGGGGTGGCGACAGGTGGTGGCGGTGGCGGCGGTGGTGGCGGTGGCGACAGGTGGTGGCGGTGACGGGTGGTGGGGGCGGCAATGGTGGTAAATGTAAAAGTAATTGATGTTAAAGGAGGTTATGTACTTATGTTAGGTCGAAAATCGACCAAGTGTAATTTGTTCAGAAATAGCTGAAGCTCAGTGAAGAATACTTGTATAGAATTCTGAGGTCGCTCAGAATTAATTCACTGAAGCTTCACTTCAGTTCAGATCAACGTATCAGAATACCGTTCAGAATGAAGTCAAAGACTGAAGTCTGAAGAATGAGAATCAGTTCAGATGTGGAGCTCAGAAACTGATTCTACCTGATCGAAGACTGAAGCATCTCAGTGTAAAAGCACTTACACACTTTTACACTGATTACGAGGAAGACTTTTTACTTTACATATCTTTACCCGGTTAATAGATTTAACTATTAATTAAAGTACAAGGTAAAGTAAAGATTGGGAATAAGGTTTGATAAGTCACATCAATTGACTTATATATCTAAACCTTAAAAGTACACATGTAAGGAATTAGCTTTAATTTCTTAAATACTCCCAACCATATTTGTACGATCTGGTCCACGTCATCATGGACTTGGTCTATAAATATAAGTCTTCTCACAACTTGCAAACGGCTTGAAACCTTTGCATTGCAACTTGTGAGATATACTCTAAGTAATCCTTACGAGTATTTCCAAGTCATTAGATCACTTGTATTTCTAGGTTGTTTAGATATTTACACTTGGGTGTTTATCTTTGTTCCGCAACAACCTTTGTATTTGTTTATATATCAATAAATCAAATACCTTGAAAAATACATCGTGTCTCAATGCTACATACTTGATCTATACATATTATTTATATAGTTTCAGCCCTTATTGTTTCTTGCATTTACTTTCAGTACCTTTATCGTATTGTTCATCCATATCTGGATCGTATTCTGAACTGGTCATCTTCCAGTTAGAATTACTTGCCAGTCGGGTATTAAACCATCTATATTTGGGACTCACAACTTATTTTATGGATTGAAAGTTTATGTTGTAAATTATTTCATTAAGGGTATTATATGTATATTAGGTAAGGATGTTAAATTAATGAATAATAGAGGGGTATTTTAGGTATTTTAGTTTTGTAATTTGAGATTTGGGGAGGGGGTTCCTCTTTTATATAGAAGTATAGATAGATTTAATAATTAAGAACTTAATTTATTCAGTTAAAATTTATGTTCTTTTTTTTACTTTATAAACAAAAATAACCGTCGATTACCTATTTTTATTTAATGCATATAGACATTATTTATACATTTAACCACTTAATACATTTAGCAATTAATGAGTAAAAAAAAAGAACGGAACCTTAATGGTTAAAAATAACTAAACTGTTATGGATAAATATGGAATGAATGTCCATACCCTATTTATTAGATATATAGAGATCTTATCATCTATTAGGAGATTGCTTTCTTGGAAGAAACTCTATTGTTGTAATCTATATATACATATATTCATGAGATTAATAAGATAAGTATTCATTCTCCTCTATCTTTTGTTCTTGTTTATTGTTCTTTATTTTACAGTTTTACAACACGTTATCAGCACGAGTCTCTACCATTGATACACATGTTTGGAGTTCGGATAGACAAAATTGATTCTGCTTATGATAAAATCACAAGTTCGAAAGTCGGTAAATCTTAAACTCGATCTTTCTATTATATATTAATTAATTAATTATTTAATTCATGATATATGTAACTTTTCATAATGTGTACGAGGTATGACATTAAACTTGTATTGAATTGAAGTGTAATTCGTGATGACCACATCATGCATAATCTATAGTTGCATTATATACGTTCCTTCATATATTATTTTTTTATTATTTTTTTTTTCACAGCAAGACATATATATTATGTATTGAATCATATACAAATTATACATTCTAGTTATCTGAAAGGTAAAATCATATAGATTTGTTAGTCGCATCATGATAAAACCTATGTATATGAATATATATGATAAGGGTATATAGTATGACATATATAATGTAATATGCTATATATGTAATACATATATTGTACCATTAATCAAGGGATTTTAGTTATTATTATTTTTGCTACATATGTCTAATACTATCTTATAAAGCATTTTGTCTTTTTTTCAAATCTCAATTAAGTTGAACTACCTAAATTACCCCTCTTTTTTATTCACTAATATAAACATCTCTACCTAATATACCTATAATACCCTTAAATCTCAACCATTCATTTTTCTCTCTCCTCAAATCTCAACCACTCATTTTTCTCTCTCCTCCATAAATCATTTTATTCCTCTAATTCATTCAAAATCTTTTATCTCAAAAACCGTATATCGATAAATTATAAAAATTGTATGGGTGTTCTTAAAATTTCATGCTCTTTCATTAGAGATGTCATTCGATATACTTTCGACGAATTTTTAAATCCGGGGGCGGAGCCCGTACGGCTAAGGATTTGGCTATCATACTCTATGACTTGACCTATCACCCCACCATCTCACCGCCGCAACGCGCAGACACTATCTCTCGTAATAGAAATAGCAGAGTTGATTAATATAAGTTATTTGGATTTTCAAGGTTAAATTACTGTTTTAACTCCATGATTTAAGGTACAACAAAAGTTTGGGTTTTTACAATTTTGAGTTAGGTTGACAATTAAAGAGGATTCAGTAACTTAGATAGCCGTCTCTAGAAGCATTGGAATTATCTGGCATTGCCGTTGATTAAGGTTAAGTTATATGTCGCTCAATTCGTCGATTAAGGTATAACTTTAAGTTTTTCTTATGTGCTTCCGATATTTTAGAATTGAAGTGTAATTCGTGATGACCACATCATGCATAATCTATAGTTGCATTATATACGTTCCTTCATATATTATTTATTATTATTCATTTTCTCTCTCTCCTCAAATCTCAACCACTCATTTTTTCTCTCTCCTCCATGAATCATTTTATTCCTCTAATTCATTCAAAATCTTTTATCTCAAAAACCGTATATCGATAAATTATAAAAATTGTATGGGTGTTCTTAAAATTTCATGCTCTTTCATTAGAGATGTCATTCGATATACTTTCGACGAATTTTTAAATCCGGGGGCGGAGCCCGTACGGCTAAGGATTTGGCTATCATACTCTATGACTTGACCTATCACCCCACCATCTCACCGCCGCAACGCGCAGACACTATCTCTCGTAATAGAAATAGCAGAGTTGATTAATATAAGTTATTTGGATTTTCAAGGTTAAATTACTGTTTTAACTCCATGATTTAAGGTACAACAAAAGTTTGGGTTTTTACAATTTTGAGTTAGGTTGACAATTAAAGAGGATTCAGTAACTTAGATAGCCGTCTCTAGAAGCATTGGAATTATCTGGCATTGCCGTTGATTAAGGTTAAGTTATATGTCGCTCAATTCGTCGATTAAGGTATAACTTTAAGTTTTTCTTATGTGCTTCCGATATTTTAGAATTGAAGTGTATGTATTTTATATGTTTAGGCTGGTCATTATTATTTTTTCTCTCAAACTCACGTACTGATATGTGATTGCTTTTCAATCTTAAACCGTAGAACAACTATCATCAATTTAATGAATATGTTGATACATGAAAGGTTTTATATTGTTGTTATACATGTATAATTTTGATCGACAATATGCCGTGATTTTGTTATAGATATAAAATAGAAATTAACATCATTCAAGAATTCTAGATCTTGATCAAATTATTTATCATGGGCGACGCTATAAACACACAGTTATGTTGATGGAATTTTTATTTTTTATATTTTTTTATATTTTAACTAATGATTTTCTTATTAAGAGGAAAAATATTCATTTATTAATGTTGAGATTCGGACATTGATTTTGTTCAGATTTTATTTTCAAAACTAGTAAGTTAATTTGGATCATAAATTACGGAGTAATATTTTCCCATATTCGATAACTGGTTCAATTGATGATAAATATATTTAAAGAAAGATATAGATGAGATGGCTAAGATTTTTGTGATGTAATAGCACAATTTTCTATTTTTATGTTTCTTAAATCATGATAATTTAACCAAGCAGAATATATGATGTTGGATAATATATGTAGACGTGTATATGAGCTTTTATGCATGTGTTTGTGCCAAATTAATGAATAGCTCATCATAAGTTCCATCCTTATTAGATTAATAACGTTGGCGTATGCTATTTAATGTGAATAATATTTGAAAGATATTTGAACGGGCTTACGGAATTGAAAGTTTTTTTTTTTTTATAACTTATATTTGATGTTGTTTATTTTAGATAAACACAACATATGACACCAAAATATTAAGTTTTCAAAGATCCCATTGATTAATTCGTTCGAGATCGCACTTGTTATTGCTGATGGTTTAACAATATAGCTTATTTGAATATATGATTAATGTGCATGTTTGTGGCCGAAAACTTTAGGATTTTTGTGGCTAAATCAATATCAATAGATTTAGATAATTACTAATATATGATAGATGCCGTAAGAAAGCTACGTAAATTGAAGCTTTAATGTTTGGAGATGATTTACTATCTGATTGTGACAGAGGAAATGTTTTGCTTAAAATCCATGAAACCCGTCAAATTGGTTACCAACCAATAAAGTTTATTTGGCAATATGATGACTTGTGTTTTCCCACTGATAAATAATTGAAAGTGTGTTGTTACAGTAATATCTCATGTATTATGTGATTTGTATTAAAGCACGTATGGTCATAAATAATAATTTATGGACTTTGATTATATGATTGATTGGCATAACCGGATCGACCATTCTGGGTCAATGATAATGCAGAATATATGATGTTGGATAATATATGTAGACGTGTATATGAGCTTTTATGCATGTGTTTGTGCCAAATTAATGAATAGCTCATCATAAGTTCCATCCTTATTAGATTAATAACGTTGGCGTATGCTATTTAATGTGAATAATATTTGAAAGATATTTGAACGGGCTTACGGAATTGAAAGTTTTTTTTTTTTTATAACTTATATTTGATGTTGTTTATTTTAGATAAACACAACATATGACACCAAAATATTAAGTTTTCAAAGATCCCATTGATTAATTCGTTCGAGATCGCACTTGTTATTGCTGATGGTTTAACAATATAGCTTATTTGAATATATGATTAATGTGCATGTTTGTGGCCGAAAACTTTAGGATTTTTGTGGCTAAATCAATATCAATAGATTTAGATAATTACTAATATATGATAGATGCCGTAAGAAAGCTACGTAAATTGAAGCTTTAATGTTTGGAGATGATTTACTATCTGATTGTGACAGAGGAAATGTTTTGCTTAAAATCCATGAAACCCGTCAAATTGGTTACCAACCAATAAAGTTTATTTGGCAATATGATGACTTGTGTTTTCCCAACATTAGGGGGAGATATTCCCAACATTAGGGGGAGATATTCCCAACATTAGGGGGAGATATTCCCAACATTAGGGGGAGATATTCCCAACATTAGGGGGAGATATTCCCAACATTAGGGGGAGATATTCCCAACATTAGGGGGAGATATTCCCAACATTAGGGGGAGATATTCCCAACATTAGGGGGAGATATTCCCAACATTAGGGGGAGATATTCCCAACATTAGGGGGAGATATTCCCAACATTAGGGGGAGATATTCCCAACATTAGGGGGAGATATTCCCAACATTAGGGGGAGATATTCCCAACATTAGGGGGAGATATTCCCAACATTAGGGGGAGATATTCCCAACATTAGGGGGAGATATTCCCAACATTAGGGGGAGATATTCCCAACATTAGGGGGAGATATTCCCAACATTAGGGGGAGATATTCCCAACATTAGGGGGAGATATTCCCAACATTAGGGGGAGATATTCCCAACATTAGGGGGAGATATTCCCAACATTAGGGGGAGATATTCCCAACATTAGGGGGAGATATTCCCAACATTAGGGGGAGATATTCCCAACATTAGGGGGAGATATTCCCAACATTAGGGGGAGATATTCCCAACATTAGGGGGAGATATTCCCAACATTAGGGGGAGATATTCCCAACATTAGGGGGAGATATTCCCAACATTAGGGGGAGATATTCCCAACATTAGGGGGAGATATTCCCAACATTAGGGGGAGATATTCCCAACATTAGGGGGAGATATTCCCAACATTAGGGGGAGATATTCCCAACATTAGGGGGAGATATTCCCAACATTAGGGGGAGATATTCCCAACATTAGGGGGAGATATTCCCAACATTAGGGGGAGATATTCCCAACATTAGGGGGAGATATTCCCAACATTAGGGGGAGATATTCCCAACATTAGGGGGAGATATTCCCAACATTAGGGGGAGATATTCCCAACATTAGGGGGAGATATTCCCAACATTAGGGGGAGATATTCCCAACATTAGGGGGAGATATTCCCAACATTAGGGGGAGATATTCCCAACATTAGGGGGAGATATTCCCAACATTAGGGGGAGATATTCCCAACATTAGGGGGAGATATTCCCAACATTAGGGGGAGATATTCCCAACATTAGGGGGAGATATTCCCAACATTAGGGGGAGATATTCCCAACATTAGGGGGAGATATTCCCAACATTAGGGGGAGATATTCCCAACATTAGGGGGAGATATTCCCAACATTAGGGGGAGATATTCCCAACATTAGGGGGAGATATTCCCAACATTAGGGGGAGATATTCCCAACATTAGGGGGAGATATTCCCAACATTAGGGGGAGATATTCCCAACATTAGGGGGAGATATTCCCAACATTAGGGGGAGATATTCCCAACATTAGGGGGAGATATTCCCAACATTAGGGGGAGATATTCCCAACATTAGGGGGAGATATTCCCAACATTAGGGGGAGATATTCCCAACATTAGGGGGAGATATTCCCAACATTAGGGGGAGATATTCCCAACATTAGGGGGAGATATTCCCAACATTAGGGGGAGATATTCCCAACATTAGGGGGAGATATTCCCAACATTAGGGGGAGATATTCCCAACATTAGGGGGAGATATTCCCAACATTAGGGGGAGATATTCCCAACATTAGGGGGAGATATTCCCAACATTAGGGGGAGATATTCCCAACATTAGGGGGAGATATTCCCAACATTAGGGGGAGATATTCCCAACATTAGGGGGAGATATTCCCAACATTAGGGGGAGATATTCCCAACATTAGGGGGAGATATTCCCAACATTAGGGGGAGATATTCCCAACATTAGGGGGAGATATTCCCAACATTAGGGGGAGATATTCCCAACATTAGGGGGAGATATTCCCAACATTAGGGGGAGATATTCCCAACATTAGGGGGAGATATTCCCAACATTAGGGGGAGATATTCCCAACATTAGGGGGAGATATTCCCAACATTAGGGGGAGATATTCCCAACATTAGGGGGAGATATTCCCAACATTAGGGGGAGATATTCCCAACATTAGGGGGAGATATTCCCAACATTAGGGGGAGATATTCCCAACATTAGGGGGAGATATTCCCAACATTAGGGGGAGATATTCCCAACATTAGGGGGAGATATTCCCAACATTAGATTTTCCCAACATTAGGGGGAGATATTCCCAACATTAGGGAAAGATGGAAAGCAGCTGAAATGAGTAAAAATGAATTATCTAAGATCCTCACACCAATAAATATAAGCTTAAAGTTTGTGGGATAATTCATTCAGAATATTTAGTAATTGCCAGCAATGTTAACTGACCAAGAAAGCTGCTTATGCTCCGACTGTTAATGAGTCTACGCACATTTGAAAGTGGTAGAAAGGTCGATTCCAAATAAAAAGGCTCGAAAGAAAAGGAGCATAAAATTAAGATGGTCAAATTCGAGGTAGAAAGACCCCAAGAGTTTAATGATGAGAAACTAGACATGGAGGTTTTGAGAAACCCCGGGTACCTGGAAATAATGAGATCTCAATGAGTTATGACATGTCTAGAGAATTTTGGAATCGAAGATAAATAAAAACGACGTCGAAATTGATTAAATATGATAGCGCTAAGAGTTTGAATAACGTGAGGATCTTGAAAGCATGCATGCACATAAATTGATATGATATGGATGATTGGCCAAAATGAAAAGACGCTAGTAGTTTTGAGACATGAAGTCCAAGCACTTGAAAGTGCAGAAATTATATGGTGGAAGCAACTTAAATTAAAAGTCTGGCAAAAAATGAGAAAGTCTTGATTCGCGTCTAAAGAATATGAAAAGAGCTCATTTAATGTTGGATTCCATGAGGGATATAAAATGCATGAAGCATGTCTCGTGATTTAAAAGTTTAAAATATATGTGAAAAGTTCTCGAGAACGGATCTAAATATGATATTAATGAGTGTCCAATGGTGATTGAATTAATGAACGAGAGATAAAAGACAAATGTGTCTTAGTCTACGAATTTAACATCTTGAAAATGAATCAAAGTGCATCATGAAAGCTAAAAGAGAAAGATGTTAAATATATTTGGTATTGATAAGTGATGTTCATGCTTATGGGTCACATGATGCTAACAATTCCCCTTTTGACTTCCAAAGATAATGATCACGATGTTGGGTTTTGAAGTGCCATCGAAATATTAATAGTTCTCGCAGTCTAAACATGGGAGAATACATCATTTACTTTGAGTTTATTGGAAATATAGAACTTGTGAAGTACGATGATGTACTTAAATGGGATACATGATGTATTACTAATCCTCAAACATGGTATGTGAATATATGGGAATAGAATAATATTTGAGGATTTCATTTGTGCGAGAAGCAATGAAATTTATATTGTTAAGACACTTAATATGTTAGACATTGAAAGCAATTGGTAATAATGAGAATTTTTTAGTGATGTGATCATGAGGGAGAGAGGATACGCGTTGCACTCTTTTTTCCTTAGCCATGGTTTTGTCCCGATGGGTTTTACTGGTAAGGTTTTTAATGAGGCAACATCTCCAAGCGTATAAAAGAATTATGTACTCTTTTCCCTTGACTAGATTTTTGTCCCATTGGGTTTTTATCTAGTAAAGTTTTAACGAGGCATAATATCTTCAATATATGGACATCCAAGGGGGAGTGTTATGGATAAATATGGAATGAATGTCCATACCCTATTTACTAGATATATAGAGATCTTATCATCTATTAGGAGATTGCTTTCTTGGAAGAAATGTTGGATATTTTAGCGATATCAATGTTCCGTAGTGATATTGGATTAACTTATCGAATGGTTGATCTTAATATTCAGTTAATCGAGTTAGGTGATGCGGGAGTGCGGACTCGATAATGTATATTGAGATGGTTGCGTATTAACGGTTTGACGGTTTGATAAAATATTACAAGTTAATATTATGAGTTTAATTTTAATATTATGTAATTAATATTAATATTAAATCTATATATGTTGGAGTGGTTATTCCACATGTACATATATATATAAGAGGAGCCGTCTTTTCTTTGTAAAAAGAGGTACACTACAAATTTCATGGTGTAGAAAACCGTCTTTCTCATTTTTTTAGTCGAAAAGGCAGAAAAGAATAACTATATGTTTCATTCTTTTGTCATACGCAAGATACGAAAACCATCAAATATTTTGGTACATGATTTTCAATGAATCAAAATCTAGTTCTTGAATGGGAAACCAGTCTTATCCGTTCAAACATTTGGGTGTACCTCCAAATAGTTTGTTCTGAAAGTGATTACACGATTCTGGTTCCAATCCAAGTTATTTATTTTTTGTTGATCGGGTTACGGGATTCACAAGAACAGGTTTGAATACTATGATTACAGGATCAAATCGGTACGTATTTCTAACATATCTCCGACAAAGAACAAACTATTTTGTTTATGATTTGATTACCGTAAATATGGTGTTGTTCGATGCATGGTTTTCTTTTGTGTATGTGTTGCATACGGAATACAAACTGAAGAAAATCAACTTGTTTCTGTCTTCGAAACAAAGATTAACGTGTGAACAAGAATATCATTTAAGATATTAGATCCATGTGACATCCATGAACAATGTTCCATACGTTGACTTGATATTGAAAAGTTACAATATTGTTGGATATTTGTTGCGTGAAAACAAAAATAAATACTAACGCAATCTGTTTTGTTCATAACTATCATCAAATGGTTTAAAATTTAAATGGATGATGTCCATGGATTGTGTCGGTTCCATTATCAGATAGATGAAGGATGATGTCCATGAATTATCACCCTCAATGGAATTGATCTTAAAGGTTCAGTATGTCCTTGCACATGTTGTCAAGATGAAAATAATTTAGATACTATTTTGAATGTACAATTCATATTCATTTATGAGTAATATATTAATATTAAAACTTATTTAATACTAATGGTTTTTCAAATCATTTGGAAAATTGTTTACGGTTTTTCTTAAACATTTGCATACGGTTTTCGTGTGGAATTTTGGAATTCAAATAAATACTATTATATTCTTATTTTTTGTGGGCTTTATTTCTGGGCTTTTTGGTTTGGCGAGACTAGAGAGCAGTAGCCGGAAAATTGTATTTTGGGCTCACTTCTAAAATTGTTCGAAAATGTTTTAACAAAGTGTTTGATACATTTTGTGGTTTAATTCGAATAGTTGATTATATGGCCTCATGCATATTTGGATTTAATTATTTGAGTTCACTAATGGTTTAAATTTGTTCAAATGACTACGAGGTAATCATTTCGTTGTTTATCAAATCATTTGAGGGGCAAGATTTCAAACACTGAAACAGGGAGTTGTAATTCTCTTAATGACTCTGAAGTGGCTTACGTTATGGCTAAGTCATGTACATATCAGAAGATGTTTCATGAATTTAAGCATACCCTAAGAACTAAAAAGAGGATTTGTCTTTGATTCAATTGGGTGGTCATATCTAAATTGAAGAGTTACTTCGGGCACAAGAAGTAGACAAAATAAAGGCAAGAGTCAATCATTGTCCTCTTTGAATGTTGTTGAACATGATGGAAAACCTGATGGGTTTATGGAATTGAAGGGTATTGGGTTTGACAAGTTTATCTTGTCTAGACATGAGCTTTTGTTGGTTTGGATACTTATCCAATGGTATGTTAAAGTTAATTGTCCATATTCCAATTGCAAATGAGTTATTGTGCATGGCTTGTTGTAGCAATACAATCTTTTGCATGCAAGATTAGGACAAGTTACTTATTTTATGATGAAAGACATGTTTATTATGAATCTAATGTTCGAATTAGATGTTATTCCTATTGAATGTTTTACTTGTAAGCTGATTAAAATCACAAGAAAATTTAAGAATGTTAATTGAGATTCTAAGGTATTAGAACTCAATGATTATGATGTGTGTGATTTTAACGGTACATCTTTCCTTTTACAATGAAAGTGTGTTGTTACTTTCATTGATGATGCTTGTAGGTTTTGTTATGTTTTTTCTAGTTCATATTAGGACGTTACTCTTGATAAATTTCTAATTTATGAACAAGAGGTAGTGTTTCATCAAGGTAGTTTGATTAAAAACCTTCTTATGAATAAAGGTAAGGAGTATTATGATCTAGTCTACTTTCTGTAAACTAGTATAGTACACAAGACCTTGATAGAAATGGGTAATCCCATGTGAGGCTTATTAAACCTAATGTGAAAACTTTAGGTAAAAGAAACATATATTGCATATCCATTGGATATGTTGAGCATTCTTTTGTTTATATGTTCTATGTTTTAGAACTGATAATGTGTATTTTATCATACAGATTGAGTGAAGGATGCTAATTTTGGCATTAGGGACATATAATTTATGTACCTAGACTCAAACATGTGCCTCATAGCTTGAAAGTCTCGACTGTAACTAACACTTTTGATGTTGTCTCTATTGTTGTCAATGATGAGCCTTCTACTAGTACTAAAGCTAGAAAGAGTAATGAGACAAAGAAACCCAAGTCTTTGGTGATGACTTTCAACTTTATATAGTTGAAGAATCAAAGGATGGAATTGCATATAAATGTCAATATGGTTATAATATTGATGATAAATCTAAGTTTTTTAGTGAATCTATTGCTTCTAAAAATGCTTGTTTCTGGAAAGAAGATGTACTAAATGAGATTAATTCCATCAAAACAACCTAAAGACTTTGTTTTGCATACTCAATAAAATAAGATGGTTTTAATCTTATTGGGGTTGATAAATGTGTATATAGAAAATTTAATACATCTCATCAAGAGTTGTAATTTGTCTATATGTGGTGACATGTTGATCTTTTGTAATAGTAAAGATCAAGTTGATATAAACAAAGGATTTTATCATCTATGTTTGATATAAAGGACATGGGGAGGTAGAAGTAATTTTGAAAATAAGAATTGCTCGTGAGAACAATGATATCTTAATAATGTAATTATCTGTCAATTGTTCATCGGTTGGAACTCCTTTGATCCTGACATTAGGCTTATGCCTCACTAAAATGATCCTATATTTCAGCTTGAATATCCTAAGGTTGTAGGATGTTTAATGCATGTTCTGACTAGCAATAGGCTTAATATGGCCTATGATGTGGAAAAACTAGTGGATATACTAGTGATTCAAGTACACATCGATCTTCTGTTATTAAATGATTTAATGATGTAAGCTGAATGGGAAATTAAAGGATCATTCGTCTACAAGTAGATGGATGTTTCTACTTGGTGGTAGTACTATTGCTGGTGCTTCAAGAAATAGACTTGCATTACCAGTTTTACAATGGAATCTGAATTTATATTACTAACATGAGTTGGTAAGCAAGCTAAGTAGCTAAGTATCTTGATCTTTGAGATTCCATTATGTCTAAACAAATATCACTAATATCTATCAGTTTTGGTAGTGCTGGCTAAGGATAGTCAGGTGTATAATGGAAAGTCGACGGTTATATATATACTATACATAGCATGATCCATGAGCGCTCATCATGCACGGTGTGATATTGTGAATTTATAAGATCTGAATGACTGATGATCTAACTTAAGGGTTAGAAAGAAATCTCGTGAATATATCAGTCATAGGGATGGGTTTAAAGTCCACTCTTAAATGTCCTTGTGACAAGATACCCAATTCCCACCTAGTATGACGCTAGGTGCTGAATTCAATGTGGAACTCTTGCATGAGGATATTGGAACACATATTATTATCATCCCAAGGCATGTGTTCAGACTGCAAGATAAAGGAGGTTGAAGTGAAACTTCTTAATAGTTCTTTGAAAAATTGCAGTGCAGGTGCAAGATCTAAAGAACTACCTATTTTTTTTTTTTTTTTTTTTTTTTTTTTTTTTTTTTTTTTTTTTTTTTTTTTTTTTTTTTTTTTTTTTTTTTTTTTTTTTTTTTTTTTTTTTTTTTTTTTTTTTTTTTTTTTTTTTTTTTTTTTTTTTTTTTTTTTTTTTTTTTTTTTTTTTTTTTTTTTTTTTTTTTTTTTTTTTTTTTTTTTTTTTTTTTTTTTTTTTTTTTTTTTTTTTTTTTTTTTTTTTTTTTTTTTTTTTTTTTTTTTTTTTTTTTTTTTTTTTTTTTTTTTTTTTTTTTTTTTTTTTTTTTTTTTTTTTTTTTTTTTTTTTTTTTTTTTTTTTTTTTTTTTTTTTTTTTTTTTTTTTTTTTTTTTTTTTTTTTTTTTTTTTTTTTTTTTTTTTTTTTTTTTTTTTTTTTTTTTTTTTTTTTTTTTTTTTTTTTTTTTTTTTTTTTTTTTTTTTTTTTTTTTTTTTTTTTTTTTTTTTTTTTTTTTTTTTTTTTTTTTTTTTTTTTTTTTTTTTTTTTTTTTTTTTTTTTTTTTTTTTTTTTTTTTTTTTTTTTTTTTTTTTTTTTTTTTTTTTTTTTTTTTTTTTTTTTTTTTTTTTTTTTTTTTTTTTTTTTTTTTTTTTTTTTTTTTTTTTTTTTTTTTTTTTTTTTTTTTTTTTTTTTTTTTTTTTTTTTTTTTTTTTTTTTTTTTTTTTTTTTTTTTTTTTTTTTTTTTTTTTTTTTTTTTTTTTTTTTTTTTTTTTTTTTTTTTTTTTTTTTTTTTTTTTTTTTTTTTTTTTTTTTTTTTTTTTTTTTTTTTTTTTTTTTTTTTTTTTTTTTTTTTTTTTTTTTTTTTTTTTTTTTTTTTTTTTTTTTTTTTTTTTTTTTTTTTTTTTTTTTTTTTTTTTTTTTTTTTTTTTTTTTTTTTTTTTTTTTTTTTTTTTTTTTTTTTTTTTTTTTTTTTTTTTTTTTTTTTTTTTTTTTTTTTTTTTTTTTTTTTTTTTTTTTTTTTTTTTTTTTTTTTTTTTTTTTTTTTTTTTTTTTTTTTTTTTTTTTTTTTTTTTTTTTTTTTTTTTTTTTTTTTTTTTTTTTTTTTTTTTTTTTTTTTTTTTTTTTTTTTTTTTTTTTTTTTTTTTTTTTTTTTTTTTTTTTTTTTTTTTTTTTTTTTTTTTTTTTTTTTTTTTTTTTTTTTTTTTTTTTTTTTTTTTTTTTTTTTTTTTTTTTTTTTTTTTTTTTTTTTTTTTTTTTTTTTTTTTTTTTTTTTTTTTTTTTTTTTTTTTTTTTTTTTTTTTTTTTTTTTTTTTTTTTTTTTTTTTTTTTTTTTTTTTTTTTTTTTTTTTTTTTTTTTTTTTTTTTTTTTTTTTTTTTTTTTTTTTTTTTTTTTTTTTTTTTTTTTTTTTTTTTTTTTTTTTTTTTTTTTTTTTTTTTTTTTTTTTTTTTTTTTTTTTTTTTTTTTTTTTTTTTTTTTTTTTTTTTTTTTTTTTTTTTTTTTTTTTTTTTTTTTTTTTTTTTTTTTTTTTTTTTTTTTTTTTTTTTTTTTTTTTTTTTTTTTTTTTTTTTTTTTTTTTTTTTTTTTTTTTTTTTTTTTTTTTTTTTTTTTTTTTTTTTTTTTTTTTTTTTTTTTTTTTTTTTTTTTTTTTTTTTTTTTTTTTTTTTTTTTTTTTTTTTTTTTTTTTTTTTTTTTTTTTTTTTTTTTTTTTTTTTTTTTTTTTTTTTTTTTTTTTTTTTTTTTTTTTTTTTTTTTTTTTTTTTTTTTTTTTTTTTTTTTTTTTTTTTTTTTTTTTTTTTTTTTTTTTTTTTTTTTTTTTTTTTTTTTTTTTTTTTTTTTTTTTTTTTTTTTTTTTTTTTTTTTTTTTTTTTTTTTTTTTTTTTTTTTTTGTTCCGAAAGTGATTACACGATTCTGGTTCCAATCCAAGTTATTTATTTTTTTTGACCGGGTTACGGGATTCACAAGAACAGGTTTGAATACTATGATTACAGGATCAAATCGGTACGTATTTCTAACATATCCCCAACAAGAAACTCTATTGTTGTAATCTATATATACATATATTCATGAGATTAATAAGATAACTCTTCATTCTCCTCTATCTTTTGTTCTTGTTTATTGTTCTTTAATTTACAGTTTTACAACATAAACCTTACTCTACCAAGTCTCAACTTTTTTTAACGGCCTACCAAGTCTCAACTAATGCCGACCCGGTTTTCAACAAATGCAGTCGTCGCAAAATAGCACTTGAATACCCGGGTTCAAGTTCGGGGTCAAAAATAAAATAAAATAAAATTAAAAATTGAGGTATTTTAGACAAGAAGGAAACTATGGCAAAGATGGTGGAAAACGGGGGGCAATCTGTATCTATAAAATCAATGAAAGAAGATAACAAAACAGAGAATGTTTGTAAGAGATGCAAACAAACATACAATCCATCTTCAAACAACCCCTCAGCTTGTCAATTCCATCCTTCTTTCTTTGTTTGCCGACGTCACGACGATCAAAAAAGGTAATGAGTTATATTATATTAAACTATATATAACAATTGAAATTTTAATAAATATATGTTCTCGAATTGTTATGTTCTTGAAATTTTAATTATTTAGGTTTCTAGTTCTTGCTTCATTATCTAAAAATAATTATAATAATTTGATAGGGTTTATAGATTAGGACATAACTTTGAGATGTAAACAGTCTTACCCTTATCCTAAAGTAGAGGACCTCCGGGCTCCGGCCATTTTGTAAGGAGTGAGGATCGAACCGCGGGGCCAACTGATCTAATCCTACTTGTTATTGGGGCAGAGTGAAATGAGGGATGAAAATAGTGTATTTCCTTTCTATTTCTATTTTTAAAATTTACTAAAGCAAACTGCACTTATATATGTTATAGATATGGTAATATGGATTGGTTGAGTAATGAACGGGTCAAAACTGGTAAATCTTAATCTATGTCAAATCAGGTGTTATTAAGTTCTCGAGTTACGCCTATAACAATAGGATTACTTATCATTTTGTTTCCAATAATCTGCTAAAGTTAATAGATTGGAAGTTTTGGGCAGCCATTTTTTTATTTCAAGACTAGCATGTGTTCTATATCTGTTTTTTAACAGAAAGTTGAAACCTTGTTGTGTTGGTCTCTGTTATTCACCTACACTACATGTCTCTGTTAACCAAGATGATTTGATGAGTTAAAAATCACTTTGAAGTATTATTACTAATACTGCCGACTGGAGTGTTGCCTTCATTGTGTGGGATCATGTGCTCTTGTTGGTTATATGTCACAAAGAGTGTGTTTCGGACTTTCTTCATAAGCTTTCTTAGTTCTCGCGCTCCTTTTGCTGGTCATTCAGAGAACGGAAGATCCCTTGAATATAAAGTATAAACACCCAGTCTTGAGAGAAATAAAGCGTTGTAGTTTTCAAAATAGTCATAAAATTACAAGTACTAATTTAAGCCCTACAATAATACGGCCTCCAAAAATACAATTGTCTTTATGACACGGCCTTGTTTTTTGTTTGTATGTAGTCTGTTGATACTCGTGGCAGTACTGCTTTTAATAGTTTTATAATGGTTTTACACTAGCTTCTCCCCCTTAGCCAGCCTCATAGCTTCAATGGAGGGACTTCCCCCATCATTTCACCAGAAGATTGATCTCCTATCCTAATACTGTTACACAGGTTTCTACCTCAGTTTTTCTTTGAAACTTTGTCTAAACCACTGGAAACACATATTGAATTGTCTCAACTCTCAAATTCTCAACTTTTTTTAGTAGTCTCTTGAAATGGGTATCTGCCTTACTGATGTAGGCCCAAGTGTGGATGAAAAAGCTATTTTGTATTTAGAGGGTCAAGATAGGGTTATAAAGGGGGCCTCACTAAAATGGCCATTACTTTTGCTACAAGGTTCCGTTTTCGACGTGTGACCAGTCAAAACGATCGTTGGAACGAGGAGCATCAAGCTGCAAACCGCCGAAGGGTCAGTCTTCGGGCCCAAAAACGCCATTTTTCTATGAGTTATGGCCTTTTTATAGTTTTTTGGGTTTTTTTGGATTTTGTTTTTGTAATAGCTTTCGGCCCACTTATGTTTTAGGGTCCGTTCGAATTTTACTGTTCTATTTATATGATTGTAAGCATGGGAAAATGATCAGACTTCAATAAAATTCATTTTCCCCTATACACATGAGTGTGTTTTAGTGTGAATTTTCCTAATTTTCGGTATTCTCTTTGAATCAACGAATTTTAGAAGAATTGTTCCTGGTATTCTCTTGGTTTGAAATAGCATGCAACAGGCGTGGTGTTGCGTGTTGCGACCCTAGGGCGCAACGCTAGGGGTGTGGCGACCAGGTTACATGTTGCGAGCGCTACCGTGGCGAGCGTTGCGAGTTGCGTCTGTGGCGTTGCTACATTGTTTTGTTGTTATTTGGAAGCCCAATTTTTGTAAAGCCCATTTTCTTTTTCCAGGGTTCAAAACAAAATAAAAAACCTAAGTTATGTCTATGATCCTATTCTTTTACAAGAAATCGATGAAAGTAACGAATGGTTGATGGGGAGGATGGACAAAGAAATTGATGAGGATGACTTGACTTATATTGTTCATGATGATCTAACATGGGGAGATGTTAATAGGTATTCTGGGGCATCTGAGCCTGTTTATGCCACTAGGTCTAGACCAGGTCCATCAAGAACCGATAAAGGTAAGGCTGTTTCTACCTCTAGTTCTAGAGTACCATCTCGGTTGGTTGATGATGAAGATAAGGAGATGGAGGATGATATTGGAGTGGCTGATGGTGGGAATGCTGAAGAAAATGTTATCTTTTGGTATTTAATTGTTACATGTAGAGTATTAGCATATTTGTAGAAACTCTAGCCACGAATACGTGTTGCGCTCGCCACGCCACGCTTGTTGCCTCACGAACCTTATCGCCACGGGTTGCCACACGCTATTTCAAACCAAGGGTATTCTTTGAATCAACAGGTTCAATTATTTATCTCTCATTTTCGTCTGCGTCACTTACATTCTTAGTTGCATGGTGGACTGCTTCCTGATCTGGGTTGATTCTACATGACATGTTTTTCCGATGAACTCATGCCAAAGATTCATGCAACACCTGCATGATAAATTTGTTAATCAATTGTTCCTCGGTCATATAGCACTCTTTGCATATCACTATAGTTCGCGTTGCGACAGAAAAGAATTAATATAGTGAAATGACGCATGAAAATTGGTTATGTTTAAATGCTGTTTATGTGACCCGCTCGACCCATTTCCTTGATGGCTAAGTTTTAAAGTCCGAGTATCTGCCCGACACCCAATTGAACTTCTTAGAGATAACTTGTAACCTAGATCGACCCATTCTCCAAGTAAATGAGTTGAACTTGCCACATCTTAGGTATAGCTATCCTGCTCTTATAAGTCCTCAGGACCTTAGTAAAAGGTGTGTTAGATGCACGTGGTTCCAAATTAATGCCAGGTAAAAAGGATTTCGGTTATAGTTTTTCGTGCGATGGGCCAGGACGAGGCGGTACTTGTGATATTTCGGCTTGGGACGCATTTTATTTGGCAGTTTTTTGGATGTTAAATACCATTGGATGGGTTACTTTTTATTGGCATTGGATGCACATTACATTATGGCAGGGTAATGTTGCCTAATTGGGTATTAGGAAGTTGTTGAATCAACCATTGTAGAAAGGTTAAATAGATAGATTAATTGCATGCTCTGGCTTCCTTTGACACCATTTTAGTTGTTTTTGTGTTTTGATATCCTGGAAAAGGATTGGTGTAAATAGGCATCCATTTTGTAATGGTCAAAAGCTGTCATTTTTCCTTTCATTTTGTTTCTTTGTTTTTGGCAGAGATTGTACGTACATCATTATTCAGGTCAGCATTGTTGATATTTGCATTTTGTTATCACTCACATTCCACCGCAGTACTAGATGAAATTTGGAGTTTAAATGTCATTTTTTAGTTTCAAATTGTGCTACTTCTATTGCTTTGGTATCTATGTGTGTGTTTCTGGATACATTTCATGACTTTGTATAGTTGTTTAACTGTTTAGTCAATATTCAAGAACAGATTGTTGTATAAAATCTCTAATGTGTTTCCACTTTTTGAAGGTACTATGAATTGGGACCAGATGATCCACCGTATGCTGCCAAGTTCTATGATTGTTGTGGAGCAGAAGAACCAAATGCATCTGGCTGCACGACCAGCTTCCATATCTCTTATGATGACGCTTGAGTTGCTTAAAGCATAATGTTAATTAGCATATTCTGTATATAAACTTTGAAAGAATAAATGGATCTATAAAAATGTCCCCATTTGCTATGCCGTTTACATAGATTGATTGCTCTTTGAGCCTTCTACTTTAGTTCATCATTTTCTTTGCAACTCTCTTGATCAATCTTTTTTTATTCGTCGGGTATGCCGGCTAAGAGAATCGCTTCTCGCCTTGCTTGCAAGAAAGACCGGGATGGGAAACAAAACGGAATGTACCGGATTTTTAGCACGTACAACCATCAAACCAGAGACCAAAGCAAGGCTCGACAAAACAGAAAGTATCATAGTACGTCGTCCTTCCCTGAAATGGAACTTTCATGCTGGAGCAAGAATTAGCATGAAAGTCGATCTATTACATCCTACTTGGTTTTTCTATTAATCTAATGTTTCCTTCTACAAATATATGTTCACTGTATTTTCAGTTGTTAGGTAATGTGGAATGTGGGCAGATTAAGCCCACATATTGTTGTTGATAGGATTACTACAATCATAGTCATTACATCAGTATCATTAGGAAAAAAAATATAAATCCTTGATGTGCTAAATCGAGTTTTATATTTTTAAAACTAGAATCACCTAAAAACTCACTACTACGCACTCACGGGCAGTGGACCCGATCGTTTGTAATATAGTTAACAGGTAAGACCGTGTTCGTTCGCAGGGATTGGTTGAACTAGTTGTTTCATAAAATGGTTTGGAAAAAAGGTGTTACTTCAATCTCTTTTTAACAGGAAATTAAAAACATAAAATGAAATGAAACTTCAGACAATAATATTAAAATTCATCCACCTTGACTTCCCTCGACTTCAAATGTGATTGCTTTAAATTAAGATCAGATTCATTAAGTTGAATAGATAATCGTGTAAGGATAAAGATGCTTACGTGGTACCACCAACCGCTTGCAAATTGCCCAAACACCTAATTTGCTAGTTCCATTACCCAAGCCGGTACCACCAATGCTTAAGAAAATATCCCTAGTAATTAGTTTGTTTGATTAACAATTATCAATCATATTTATGTGAATAAATACGTGGTACCACCAACCGTATCTAAACACGTTTACAAATTAATACCTATTATTCTAATGACATTCACCGTGGTACCACCAACCGGAGACAATCAATCATAGACAATTAATTGAAATAAAATACCTATTCACCTAGTACCACTAACGATGAACAAATAAATTATTAATATCACAAAGAATAAAGAATAAGGAATTAATCAATAAAGATCTCAATATAACGATAATAGAATCAACTCTTAAATTAAAACATAGCAATCACATTATCCGTCTAGTTTCATCAAGGTGGATGATAATAGATCTAGCCACTCATGATGAATGGTAAATAATAATCAAAAGAAAAGGTAAACATGATTGTACCAATCGTTTGATGAAAGTAAATTGTAAGACAAGAAAAGTAGATACGATCTAGATGGGTGCACGTAGATCTCCAATGATTTTGAGGAAGAAAACTCGCCTTTGAACCTTGAAGAAATCCCTTATAGTGCAGCTCCTAGAAAGATGATTTGATGCTTTGGGAATTAGGTTTTTGTTATCTATTTATACCCCATGGAATTTGAGGCAACGAGGCTGCCAAAATCCTACAGGCCCGTCGAGCCACTGCGGCGCAGTGGGAAAATAAGGACTCCACTGCGGCGCAGTGGCTCTCTTTTGACTTTGACTTCGCCTGACTGCGGCGCAGTGATATATGTTGCCTTCACTGCGTCGCAGTGCATTACCACTGGAATTTATCCTCCTTTTGGCACTTGATGACTGCGGCGCAGTGGGTTTAGGTCACCACCACTGCGGCGCAGTGCATTACCACTGGAATTTATCCTCCTTTTGGCACTTGATGACTGCGGCGCAGTGGGTTTAGGTCACCACCACTGCGGCGCAGTCCAATCATGCTGGACTTTTCTATCTTCACAACCCTGAACAACTCTCAGGCTCACAAATCAACATCTTGGCCTATGAAATCATCCGAACTTACACCAAATGGACACGTATCCCGTTTAGAGCCTGACAACACTAACAAACACATAAACGCGCCAAATGCCAACAAAATCGACTAAAAACACTTAATAACAAGGCCAATAATGATGTGGGCGATGGGTATAAATTGGTCACATCAAATCCCCCCACACTTGAACTTTGCTTGTCCTCAAGCAAATCAAACTTTATCAATCTTAATAACCCAATTCAAAATGTCACAAAACGATACATGGTTATATGGGAAGATTCCAACCAAGCGGTGTTGAATACCAAAAGCAAATGCATTTAAAAACTAATGAGCAAAGTTTTAGACGAAATCAGAAAATTCTACTAATCTATAACAAAACCATCTTTCAGTTACAATTAGAATCCTCCCTATACTTGTGTTCACCTCTTTAACATTTCTATCATTCTAATTGACCTTAAGCTCGTTCTTACTAAGCTATAATCTACTAGCAAGCTTCACAATTATTATTGGCAACATAAGCAATATTCCACAATGATTATTGGTATATTTGTCCACCTAAACACTCACGCCATTGGTTTTCCATTAGGTTTTCATTACGGTATACTTGTGAGTCCCTTGACAAAACATACTCTTACGGTCTAGAATTGCAACTCTATCCATACATCGGGTGATTTATACGAAAGTGTACTTTAAGCGCCTAGCCAGAGGTTCGCTACAGATACGCAAGTATCGTTAAGAGACGTATCACTTAGACTCAAGGTTGGGCTGCATATCCAGAGACCATGCTCTAAACACTAACACATACGAGAACAAAAGGTTTTATAATTTAATACCCGTGAGTTTCTATGAGACCCATGTAACGAACTTTCAGTCAATCTATCCCAAGTTGGAAGCTTTAGGTAGACTAGGTAAAACGAGGTCACCCCAAGGACTTACTTGTCCGAATCTCAAAGCCCACATTAGCATTAGACTATTAAAAAGAAGTTTTGCGCGTGTCCCCGCATGTGCCACCCGTTTGATGCCGAAGCACCCCAGACACCCCGATATAAAGACCAAACATAATGACTAGAGCCACAACCTATAACATAAGAATTAAGGACCGGACATCCGGTGTGCAAACCATATGTTAAGTCAAATTACCACAAGCATGTTAAACACATTTCAAGCACTTTATGCACACAAGTTGCAAAATTCAAATGGAAAACCTCAAGCGGTGCCTACCAATACATCATCTAGTGAAGCTATTATTCACATTAGGTTCATCATTAAGGTACAATTCGCAAGCAACCTAGATTATTTGAAGTTCGGAACAAGCTTATGACCCCTTGGAACGATGAAATGCCACAAGCACTAGGAAAGGAAAGCAAAAAGTAACCAATCTCAAGTTCTATCCTAGATTAGCAAAATTTTGGGTTCACTTCATTTCTCGTCTTTGCACAAAACCTATAGCCTCAAAAATTTAAAAATTTAACCAAAATGCTAGTAAAGGAAGGAAACTTCAAACTTTCTCACTTTTTAACCAACCCGGCTTTTTCTATTTGCCTCCCCCCACACTTGATTGTAGCGCAGTGGGGTTATTTTTACCCAGATAATGAACTGACTGCGACGCAGTCACTCAAGTCCTCCCCCACTGCGGCGCAGTGGGGTTATTTTTACCCAGATAATGAACTGACTGCGACGCAGTCACTCAAGTCCTCCCCCACTGCGGCGCAGTGGGGTTATTTTTACCCAGATAATGAACTGACTGCGACGCAGTCACTCAAGTCCTCCCCCACTGCGGCGCAGTGGGGTTATTTTTACCCAGATAATGAACTGACTGCGACGCAGTCACTCAAGTCCTCCCCCACTGCGGCGCAGTGGGGTTATTTTTACCCAGATAATGAACTGACTGCGACGCAGTCACTCAAGTCCTTCCCCACTGCGGCGCAGTATAAACGGACTGCGGCGCAGTCAATAAGCCACTCCCCCACTGCGGCGCAGTGGGGTTATTTTTACCCAGATAATGAACTGACTGCGACGCAGTCACTCAAGTCCTCCCCCACTGCGGCGCAGTCAATAAGCCACTCCCCCACTGCGGCGCAGTGGGGTTATTTTTACCCAGATAATGAACTGACTGCGACGCAGTCACTCAAGTCCTCCCCCACTGCGGCGCAGTGGGGATTCACGACTCTCCCACTGCGGCGCAGTAGGACAATTTTCACCCGAAGGACAGTATAAAAGGACTGCGGCGCAGTCAATAAGCCACTCCCCCACTGCGGCGCAGTGGGGTTATTTTTACCCAGATAATGAACTGACTGCGACGCAGTCACTCAAGTCCTCCCCCACTGCGGCGCAGTGGGGATTCACTGTTCACAACCCACTGCGGCGCAGTAGGACAATTTTCACCCGAAGGACAGTATAAAAGGACTGCGGCGCAGTCAATAAGCCACTCCCCCACTGCGGCGCAGTGGGGTTATTTTTACCCAGATAATGAACTGACTGCGACGCAGTCACTCAAGTCCTCCCCCACTGCGGCGCAGTGGGGATTCACTGTTCACAACCCCTAACGACTGCGGCGAGTCAAAAGATCCCACTGTGGCGCAGTGGCTATCGACCTCTCCCACTGCGGCGCAGTGGGACAATTTTCACCCGAAGGACAGTATAAAAGGACTGCGGCGCAGTCAATAAGCCACTCCCCCACTGCGGCGCAGTGGGGTTATTTTTACCCAGATAATGAACTGACTGCGACGCAGTCACTCAAGTCCTCCCCCACTGCGGCGCAGTGGGGTTATTTTTACCCAGATAATGAACTGACTGCGACGCAGTCACTCAAGTCACTGCGGCGCAGTCAATAAGCCACTCCCCCACTGCGGCGCAGTGGGGTTATTTTTACCCAGATAATGAACTGACTGCGACGCAGTCACTCAAGTCCTCCCCCACTGCGGCGCAGTCAATAAGCCACTCCCCCACTGCGGCGCAGTGGGGTTATTTTTACCCAGATAATGAACTGACTGCGACGCAGTCACTCAAGTCCTCCCCCACTGCGGCGCAGTGGGGTTATTTTTACCCAGATAATGAACTGACTGCGACGCAGTCACTCAAGTCCTCCCCCACTGCGGCGCAGTGGGGTTATTTTTACCCAGATAATGAACTGACTGCGACGCAGTCACTCAAGTCCTCCCCCACTGCGGCGCAGTGGGGATTCACTGTTCACAACCCCTTCATTTTTCCTTAGAAAAATTTTGACAATGAAATTTTTGAACACTTACCTCAATCCCATTCACACCAAAATTTCACCTGCACTTTCTTGACAATAAAACATCAAATCTAACTACAAAAATGAAAATAAAATGCAAGAAAATAACACGGGTTGCCTCC
Source organism: Erigeron breviscapus (assembly GCA_034093135.1). NCBI lineage: Eukaryota > Viridiplantae > Streptophyta > Magnoliopsida > Asterales > Asteraceae > Erigeron > Erigeron breviscapus. The sequence continues at coordinate 201,716,809 of CM067167.1, read as the reverse complement.
CGAGAAGCGCTTAATTTATTTACGAGTCTTTAGCTAGACTCGAACCTCTCATAATCACCAACATTGGGACCCCGACGCCCCCACACTTGAAGTGTTGGGCGGTCTTCTTTTAAAAGGAGAGAAACAGTTACCTTTAACCTTGTTACATATCCAATCATTTGCTTCGTCAGAAATATCAACAACCATCATTAACTCAGCTTTCTCATTTGTTGATAAATTAGAGCACAGTTCTTCGGATAACTTAATATTCCCATGAGAAATAGCGGACCTCACACGACTATAAAGCTTACGGATTTTAGCACAAGGGCCATCCGTTGGTTTAGGAACATGTACCGCTGTTGACTTCAATTCTAGCTCTCTTTCCTCTAGCTTATCATCCAACCATTTATCAATCTGTGAATCCAAAGAACTAACACAGGCAGTTTCAACATAATTAGCAGCATTAGGCAAAGAAACAGAACATGTGTTTGAAAATGTTACAGATTCATCCCCGGCTCTCAATGTCAACTTACCACGACCAACTTCAAGTTTGGCATCGGCCGTGGCAAGGAATGGTCTCCCTAAGATAAGAGGCACATTTAATGCCTCTTCAGCTTCAATAATCACAAAATCTACAGGAAAAATCAAACCTCCCACCTGAATTAACACATCTTCTAATATTCCAATAGGTCTTATTTCAGACTTATCGGCCAAATTGATTTTCATGTTAATAGGTTTAGGTGTTCCTAAGTTCAGCTTGGAGTAAAGAGAAGAAGGCATAAGGTTAATACTTGCACCCGAATCATTTAAAGCCTTTTTTACCGTTAAGTTACCTATCTTACAAGGAATAGTAAAACTACCTGGATCTCCTCGTTTTTCGGGCAACTTACCTGTTACAGCTGCTGAGCAAACATCCTCTAAAACTGCAGTAGTCACTTCTTCCAGATGCTTCTTATTCATCAAAATCTGCTTCAAGCACTTTGCATATCCGGGCATCTGCACAATTGCATCTAAAAATGGAATATTAATATGCAATTTACGGAGGTGACTTACAAATTTGTCCATTTGTTCCTTCAGCTTATTTTTCGCCAATCGCTGGGGAAATGGAGCCTTCGGTTTATATGGCTTAACAGTTGGTTCCTCAGCGGGCTTCTCAACAGGTTTAGCAACGGGTTCGGATGGAACGGCCGGTATCGGCACGGCTGGTTCCGGTTCCATTTCAATCTCATCGTCAACTCGCTCCTCATCTTCATCAACCTGCACGGATTGAAACAAATTATTAGGTGAAGATTTAGCTGAATCATAAGTGTTACCTGCCCTCGTGGTGATAGCATTCACGTGCTCATTTCTGACATTGGGCTGGGCATCCTTTCTCCATGATCCTTGATTACTCGACTGAGGCTTTGGATTCTGTTGGGTATTGCTCGGTAGAGTCCCCGTAGGCCTAGCTAAAGCTGCCATCCTACTCTCGAGATCCTTAAAGTTCAACCCTGCATTCTTGGCATTCATCTCAACTTTACCACTTAGTCTTTCTAGCCTCTCATTCAGCTCCTTGGTTTCCTCCCTGATATTCTGAATACTTGTATTTGTTTCAATCTGATTGCTCATCATTTGCTTCATCATCTCCCTCAACTCGTCATTTGGATCGGTGTTAGAAGATCCAGATCCTTGGCCTTGGTGTATCTGCTGCTGAGGCTGATTCTGATAATGATCTTCTTGCCACCTGTTACCTGAAAAACGAGCATTATTAGTAGGAAAGGAAGAGTTGTAAGAAGTATTTCCTGAGGGCCGGTTTTGGAAACCGGTGTTGCGCTGGAAACCCCCTTGTTGCTGGTTCTGAATGTAGTTGACATCTTCACGTCCCCGATTGGGACAATCCTCAGAATAATGCATATCTCCACAATAGTCACAACCGTCAGCAATAGTCTTCACATCCTTTTCAAGAGCTCCAAACCTAGCCTCTTGAGATGCAAAACCTTTTTCCATACGTGAAGACAAAGCTTGAATCTCTCCAACAATCTCAGAATCCCTTCCAGTTTCAACTCTTGCAACTCTCCCCTCCTTAGTTCCTTTGTTCATTCTCTTCTCATTTTTCAAGAACCTTTCGTCATCCATAGTTGCATAATCCTTCACCATTTGTTCCAAAATGTCATACCCCTGATTTGGTGTAATCTTGTTGAAACTTCCCCCGAATGCATATCCCAATTCTCTTTTGGACCTCTTATTCAACCCATCAAAGAACAACTCAACATAATTTTCCTTGGACAATTCATGACCCGGACAATTTCTTAGCATATCCTTGAAACGGATCCATGCATCTACCACATCCTCCTTCTCATCTTGCTCGAATGACCTAATCAAGTTCTCTAGCCTCCTTTGAGTTCTAAGAGAATAAAACTCATCAATAAAAGCTTGTTTCATTTGGTCCCAAGTAGTGATAGAATTCTCGGGAAGGTCATTGAACCAATCTTCGGCATCTCCGGTGATCGAAATGGGAAATGTTTCAAGCTTCACGGCATTCATTTGGTTTTGTCCATATTGGTAAAGCCGAGCCAACTTTTCAAACCTGTCCAAGTGTTGGTAAGGATCCCATTTTCTTTTTCCATCAAATTTCTGCTCTTCAATGCTCTTAAGATGATTTGCCTTCAAATTAAATGTATGATCAATTCCCGGAGGTCTAATGGCTGAACCTCGAGCCGTGGGAATAATTCGGACCCTATCACCATATGGAATGTCATTTGGATCCCTTGGTTGTTCGTCACCCATCTCCTCTTTCTCAACTTCTGAAAATAGTTCTTCTAAATCAAATCCTTCTTCGTCTGAATCCTGAGTGGGTGGAGTTGCAAGTGATAGCGGTGTTGGTGCTGTATAGTTAATCCTGCGTCTCGGTGGAGTTCTCCAAGGACTGAACAGAGGTTTACCCGAAGAACGCAAGATCATTAACTAAGAATAAGCCTGCAAACACAACTAACACACACGTAAAATGCACCTGTGATAAACAAAAATAAACTACACTAAATAAGCAAATAACTTCCTCACGCGTGAGGAAGGATCAAACCACTAAATTTAACAACTAAAACGGCACACAATCCCCGGCAGCGGCGCCAAAAACTTGATGTGCTAAATCGAGTTTTATATTTTTAAAACTAGAATCACCTAAAAACTCACTACTACGCACTCACGGGCAGTGGACCCGATCGTTTGTAATATAGTTAACAGGTAAGACCGTGTTCGTTCGCAGGGATTGGTTGAACTAGTTGTTTCATAAAATGGTTTGGAAAAAAGGTGTTACTTCAATCTCTTTTTAACAGGAAATTAAAAACGTGTACCACCAATGCTTAAGAAAATATCCCTAGTAATTAGTTTGTTTGATTAACAATTATCAATCATATTTATGTGAATAAATACGTGGTACCACCAATGCTTAAGAAAATATCCCTAGTAATTAGTTTGTTTGATTAACAATTATCAATCATATTTATGTGAATAAATACGTGGTACCACCAATGCTTAAGAAAATATCCCTAGTAATTAGTTTGTTTGATTAACAATTATCAATCATATTTATGTGAATAAATACGTGGTACCACCAATGCTTAAGAAAATATCCCTAGTAATTAGTTTGTTTGATTAACAATTATCAATCATATTTATGTGAATAAATACGTGGTACCACCAATGCTTAAGAAAATATCCCTAGTAATTAGTTTGTTTGATTAACAATTATCAATCATATTTATGTGAATAAATACGTGGTACCACCAATGCTTAAGAAAATATCCCTAGTAATTAGTTTGTTTGATTAACAATTATCAATCATATTTATGTGAATAAATACGTGGTACCACCAATGCTTAAGAAAATATCCCTAGTAATTAGTTTGTTTGATTAACAATTATCAATCATATTTATGTGAATAAATACGTGGTACCACCAATGCTTAAGAAAATATCCCTAGTAATTAGTTTGTTTGATTAACAATTATCAATCATATCTATGTGAATAAATACGTGGTACCACCAATGCTTAAGAAAATATCCCTAGTAATTAGTTTGTTTGATTAACAATTATCAATCATATTTATGTGAATAAATACGTGGTACCACCAATGCTTAAGAAAATATCCCTAGTAATTAGTTTGTTTGATTAACAATTATCAATCATATCTATGTGAATAAATACGTGGTACCACCAACCGCTTGCAAATTGCCCAAACACCTAATTTGCTAGTTCCATTACCCAAGCCGGTACCACCAATGCTTAAGAAAATATCCCTAGTAATTAGTTTGTTTGATTAACAATTATCAATCATATTTATGTGAATAAATACGTGGTACCACCAATGCTTAAGAAAATATCCCTAGTAATTAGTTTGTTTGATTAACAATTATCAATCATATTTATGTGAATAAATACGTGGTACCACCAATGCTTAAGAAAATATCCCTAGTAATTAGTTTGTTTGATTAACAATTATCAATCATATCTATGTGAATAAATACGCGGTACCACCAATGCTTAAGAAAATATCCCTAGTAATTAGTTTGTTTGATTAACAATTATCAATCATATTTATGTGAATAAATACGTGGTACCACCAACCGGAGACAATCAATCATAGACAATTAATTGAAATAAAATACCTATTCACCTAGTACCACTAACGATGAACAAATAAATTATTAATATCACAAAGAATAAAGAATAAGGAATTAATCAATAAAGATCTCAATATAACGATAATAGAATCAACTCTTAAATTAAAACATAGCAATCACATTATCCGTCTAGTTTCATCAAGGTGGATGATAATAGATCTAGCCACTCATGATGAATGGTAAATAATAATCAAAAGAGAAAAGGTAAACATGATTGTACCAATCGTTTGATGAAAGTAAATTGTAAGACAAGAAAAGTAGATACGATCTAGATGGGTGCACGTAGATCTCCAATGATTTTGAGGAAGAAAACTCGCCTTTGAACCTTGAAGAAATCCCTTATAGTGCAGCTCCTAGAAAGATGATTTGATGCTTTGGGAATTAGGTTTTTGTTATCTATTTATACCCCATGGAATTTGAGGCAACGAGGCTGCCAAAATCCTACAGGCCCGTCGAGCCACTGCGGCGCAGTGGGAAAATAAGGACTCCACTGCGGCGCAGTGGCTCTCTTTTGACTTTGACTTCGCCTGACTGCGGCGCAGTGATATATGTTGCCTTCACTGCGTCGCAGTGCATTACCACTGGAATTTATCCTCCTTTTGGCACTTGATTGTATTTTATTTTATTTTATTTTTATTTTTATTTTTATTTTTATTTTTATTTTTATTTTTATTTTTATTTTTATTTTTATTTTTATTTTTATTTTTACTATTTTATTTTTATTTTTATTTTTATTTTTATTTTTATTTTTATTTTTATTTTTATTTTTATTTTTATTTTTATTTTTATTTTTATTTTTATTTTTATTTTTATTTTTATTTTTATTTTTATTTTTATTTTTATTTTTATTTTTATTTTTATTTTTATTTTTATTTTTATTTTTATTTTTATTTTTATTTTTATTTTTATTTTTATTTTTATTTTTATTTTTATTTTTATTTTTATTTTTATTTTTATTTTTATTTTTATTTTTATTTTTATTTTTATTTTTATTTTTATTTTTATTTTTATTTTTATTTTTATTTTTATTTTTATTTTTATTTTTATTTTTATTTTTATTTTTATTTTTATTTTTATTTTTATTTTTATTTTTATTTTTATTTTTATTTTTATTTTTATTTTTATTTTTATTTTTATTTTTATTTTTATTTTTATTTTTATTTTTATTTTTATTTTTATTTTTATTTTTATTTTTATTTTTATTTTTATTTTTATTTTTATTTTTATTTTTATTTTTATTTTTATTTTTATTTTTATTTTTATTTTTATTTTTATTTTTATTTTTATTTTTATTTTTATTTTTATTTTTATTTTTATTTTTATTTTTATTTTTATTTTTATTTTTATTTTTATTTTTATTTTTATTTTTATTTTTATTTTTATTTTTATTTTTATTTTTATTTTTATTTTTATTTTTATTTTTATTTTTATTTTTATTTTTATTTTTATTTTTATTTTTATTTTTATTTTTATTTTTATTTTTATTTTTATTTTTATTTTTATTTTTATTTTTATTTTTATTTTTATTTTTATTTTTATTTTTATTTTTATTTTTATTTTTATTTTTATTTTTATTTTTATTTTTATTTTTATTTTTATTTTTATTTTTATTTTTATTTTTATTTTTATTTTTATTTTTATTTTTATTTTTATTTTTATTTTTATTTTTATTTTTATTTTTATTTTTATTTTTATTTTTATTTTTATTTTTATTTTTATTTTTATTTTTATTTTTATTTTTATTTTTATTTTTATTTTTATTTTTATTTTTATTTTTATTTTTATTTTTATTTTTATTTTTATTTTTATTTTTATTTTTATTTTTATTTTTATTTTTATTTTTATTTTTATTTTTATTTTTATTTTTATTTTTATTTTTATTTTTATTTTTATTTTTATTTTTATTTTTATTTTTATTTTTATTTTTATTTTTATTTTTATTTTTATTTTTATTTTTATTTTTATTTTTATTTTTATTTTTATTTTTATTTTTATTTTTATTTTTATTTTTATTTTTATTTTTATTTTTATTTTTATTTTTATTTTTATTTTTATTTTTATTTTTATTTTTATTTTTATTTTTATTTTTATTTTTATTTTTATTTTTATTTTTATTTTTATTTTTATTTTTATTTTTATTTTTATTTTTATTTTTATTTTTATTTTTATTTTTATTTTTATTTTTATTTTTATTTTTATTTTTATTTTTATTTTTATTTTTATTTTTATTTTTATTTTTATTTTTATTTTTATTTTTATTTTTATTTTTATTTTTATTTTTATTTTTATTTTTATTTTTATTTTTATTTTTATTTTTATTTTTATTTTTATTTTTATTTTTATTTTTATTTTTATTTTTATTTTTATTTTTATTTTTATTTTTATTTTTATTTTTATTTTTATTTTTATTTTTATTTTTATTTTTATTTTTATTTTTATTTTTATTTTTATTTTTATTTTTATTTTTATTTTTATTTTTATTTTTATTTTTATTTTTATTTTTATTTTTATTTTTATTTTTATTTTTATTTTTATTTTTATTTTTATTTTTATTTTTATTTTTATTTTTATTTTTATTTTTATTTTTATTTTTATTTTTATTTTTATTTTTATTTTTATTTTTATTTTTATTTTTATTTTTATTTTTATTTTTATTTTTATTTTTATTTTTATTTTTATTTTTATTTTTATTTTTATTTTTATTTTTATTTTTATTTTTATTTTTATTTTTATTTTTATTTTTATTTTTATTTTTATTTTTATTTTTATTTTTATTTTTATTTTTAGTTAGATTTATAGTATTTCTTTCTATTTTTGTTTTTATTTTTGTTTTATTTTTATTTTTATTTTTATTTTTATTTTTATTTTTATTTTTATTTTTATTTTATTTTTATTTTTATTTTATTTTTATTTTTATTTTTATTTTTATTTTTTATCTTCTTACGAATTTAACTTACGAAATTAAGTTATCTTCGTTCAGCTTTCACCTTACGAATTTAACTTACGAAATTAAGTTATCTTCGTTCAGCTTTCACCTTACGAATTTAACTTACGAAATTAAGTTATCTTCGTTCAGCTTTCACCTTACGAATTTAACTTACGAAATTAAGTTATCTTCGTTCAGCTTTCACCTTACGAATTTAACTTACGAAATTAAGTTATCTTCGTTCAGCTTTCACCTTACGAATTTAACTTACGAAATTAAGTTATCTTCGTTCAGCTTTCACCTTACGAATTTAACTTACGAAATTAAGTTATCTTCGTTCAGCTTTCACCTTACGAATTTAACTTACGAAATTAAGTTATCTTCGTTCAGCTTTCACCTTACGAATTTAACTTACGAAATTAAGTTATCTTCGTTCAGCTTTCACCTTACGAATTTAACTTACGAAATTAAGTTATCTTCGTTCAGCTTTCACCTTACGAATTTAACTTACGAAATTAAGTTATCTTCGTTCAGCTTTCACCTTACGAATTTAACTTACGAAATTAAGTTATCTTCGTTCAGCTTTCACCTTACGAATTTAACTTACGAAATTAAGTTATCTTCGTTCAGCTTTCACCTTACGAATTTAACTTACGAAATTAAGTTATCTTCGTTCAGCTTTCACCTTACGAATTTAACTTACGAAATTAAGTTATCTTCGTTCAGCTTTCACCTTACGAATTTAACTTACGAAATTAAGTTATCTTCGTTCAGCTTTCACCTTACGAATTTAACTTACGAAATTAAGTTATCTTCGTTCAGCTTTCACCTTACGAATTTAACTTACGAAATTAAGTTATCTTCGTTCAGCTTTCACCTTACGAATTTAACTTACGAAATTAAGTTATCTTCGTTCAGCTTTCACCTTACGAATTTAACTTACGAAATTAAGTTATCTTCGTTCAGCTTTCACCTTACGAATTTAACTTACGAAATTAAGTTATCTTCGTTCAGCTTTCACCTTACGAATTTAACTTACGAAATTAAGTTATCTTCGTTCAGCTTTCACCTTACGAATTTAACTTACGAAATTAAGTTATCTTCGTTCAGCTTTCACCTTACGAATTTAACTTACGAAATTAAGTTATCTTCGTTCAGCTTTCACCTTACGAATTTAACTTACGAAATTAAGTTATCTTCGTTCCAACTTATCTTCGTTTGTAGTTCTATCTTCGTTCCAACCTTATCTTCGTTTGTAGTTCTATCTTCGTTCCAACCTTATCTTCGTTTGATCATTTATCTTCGTTCCTTTAAGGTTTTTGCTATATTAGCTCATGGCTTCCACATCGTCTGTCAACAGTGCTGTTGCACAATATCTGAATTCTCTGGTTTATCATGATCATCTAGTCGGAAGGACTAATTCTCCACCGAAGTTAGTCTCATTAGCTGATTTCTGGGCGTGGAGAGGTCGATTCGAGGATTTTATTCAAAGAGAAGACTTGAATATGTGGATTATGATTACTGAAGGATATGAGTGGCCTACTCTTACAGTCAATGGCGTTACTTCGACATACAAGATGGCAGAATTAAAAGGAGAAGAAAAGACTGCATATGCAATCGAAGTAAAGGCTCTTTCGACTCTTCGGATGTGCATTCCACAAGAGTTAGTGCATTTGTTTCCCAAACAAGAATACAAAACTTCAAAGCAGCTGTTCGATGCTATTGAAGCACATTGTGAAGGAGATCCACTACTGAAGAAAAACAGAATTAAAATGCTTAAGAAACAATTTGACTGTTTCAACGCTACCAAGAACGAACAAGTTGAAGATCTTATTCTGAGATATCAACATCTGCTTGCCGAGTTAGCGTATTTTGATCTTAAGTATTCTCCAATTGAAATTGTGGATAAATTCTTGGATGGTTTACCGAAGGCCTATAAAGAGTTTTGTCATGGACTACAAGAAAGAGATGATTATGCATCTTTGCGTATAGATGGAGTTATATCTACTCTTAGGAACAGAGTGATGAAAGACAAAGCAAAGGATCTCCAAGATAATTACACTCAAGATCCTTCTCTGTATCATGCCACCATGAAGAACCCAACAGCTGATGTAAATGCATTCTTTTCGGGAGTTGGTAGTTCTGGTACAACAGAGAATACTGATGGAGATGATTTTGTTGGTTTCATTGCTTCGGATGCTGGGAACAAAGGTAAGAAGACTGCTGAAGGTGTAAAGACTGGAAGTTTAAAGTTCGGTAACATTACATCTTCTGCTGCTGGTTACAAGTCCATGCCAATGGATATGAAATCAGCTGAGGGTCGGATGAATGTCTTTGCTGCAATGTGTGCTGCTCATGAAGCGTTTGTTGCAGGAAGAATCACAGATCCTGCACTCATAGATGAAGATTATGACCAAATTGATCCAGATGATGTTGAAGAGATGGACCTAAAATGGCAATTGGCTATGATCACAAGAAGAGTGCAGAAATTCATGAAAAGGACAGGACGACCTCTTACTGGAGGCACTCAGGGCTTTGACAAGTCAAAGGTTAAGTGTTACAACTGTGATGGATTTGGACACTTCGCTAGAGAGTGTCAACGACCAAAGAGGGATGTCAATACTACCCCTACGCGACAAGACAGAAGTGGTAATCGTCCATATAATCAGAATGCAAATAGAGCACTTGTGTTGACTGAAGATACTGCTGCAAATGACAAGGCCATCGTAGCTGTTCAATCTGATGGTTCTTATGTCTGGAATCTTCCACAGGACGAGGCCAATAATGCTTATTTGGCTGAAATTGTTGATGATATGGCTCATATTGTGGACTCTCCTGATGACTTTCTTGACACCACAGTTTACCATAATGATGAGCATTTGTATGAAAATGTTCAAAGTTCGAAAGTGGAAAGTTCTGCTGAGGGTGTTTATGATACTGATTCCGAATCTGAAGATGAGTTCGAAGATGATAAGAACCAAGAGGAAGTGAAAGCTACTGCAGAGGTAAAAGCTACTGAAGTTAATGAAGATTCTGCTGCTGAAAAGGTCGAGAAGACAATTAAAGAGCAGATGAAAGATTTTGAGATTCCTGAAGGGATGACTGTAGATGACTTTGTTGCCTACATGGCCGATTGTAAAGAAGCTGACCAACAGGTATCTTATTCCTTACATACTATTGTTCATGTTTGTAAAATTGTGAATAAAATGTATGATGAAATTGAATCGAAGAATAATCAAATTAGGAATTTAGAATCTATTGTTAATGCTGCACAATCAGAGAGAGATAGGCTAATTAAAAAGGATTTAACAGTCAATGATAAAGAAAGATTTTTTAAGGAAAAGATTAAGTCCTTAGAGTCTGATCTAAGTGCAATGAAGGACAAAGTCAAACAGTCGGTAGCTGTAGAAAGAGTAGGCGGTGAAGCTTACTCGTTGTTAGCAAAGAAGTGTGCCACTATCGAAAAAGAACTAGCTGATGCTAAGATAGAGATTTTGGATTTAAATGCTAAATTAGATTCTGCTAGGCATTCTGAACTGTTAATGCATATGAACAAATTTGAGGATTCTTCCACTAAGAGTCTAGACCCAGTTAAGATCTCTTATAACGATGTTCCTCCACCTTTCAACAACAATTATACCTCCGTTGAACCCAACATTCCTGAAGTTCTACTTCAATCTAGTACTGAAGCTAGTAAACCAAAAGACTCAATTCCCGAAGCCAAGTTGTCTAAGGAAACAAAAGAGTCTGTAGGAGGTTCTTCTCAACCTAAAAAGGAACAGAAATTGAAAGGTATTGTTCAAAATAAGTCTAATTCTTTTGGTCAGAAAGATAGTGTTACACACTTTACTCTTCACAAGAGTCATAGGGTATATACTGAGTTAGAATTCCCTTTAGAATCTATTGTTAATGCTGCACAATCAGAGAGAGATAGGCTAATTAAAAAGGATTTAACAGTCAATGATAAAGAAAGATTTTTTAAGGAAAAGATTAAGTCCTTAGAGTCTGATCTAAGTGCAATGAAGGACAAAGTCAAACAGTCGGTAGCTGTAGAAAGAGTAGGCGGTGAAGCTTACTCGTTGTTAGCAAAGAAGTGTGCCACTATCGAAAAAGAACTAGCTGATGCTAAGATAGAGATTTTGGATTTAAATGCTAAATTAGATTCTGCTAGGCATTCTGAACTGTTAATGCATATGAACAAATTTGAGGATTCTTCCACTAAGAGTCTAGACCCAGTTAAGATCTCTTATAACGATGTTCCTCCACCTTTCAACAACAATTATACCTCCGTTGAACCCAACATTCCTGAAGTTCTACTTCAATCTAGTACTGAAGCTAGTAAACCAAAAGACTCAATTCCCGAAGCCAAGTTGTCTAAGGAAACAAAAGAGTCTGTAGGAGGTTCTTCTCAACCTAAAAAGGAACAGAAATTGAAAGGTATTGTTCAAAATAAGTCTAATTCTTTTGGTCAGAAAGATAGTGTTACACACTTTACTCTTCACAAGAGTCATAGGGTATATACTGAGTTAGAATTCCCTTTAGAATCTATTGTTAATGCTGCACAATCAGAGAGAGATAGGCTAATTAAAAAGGATTTAACAGTCAATGATAAAGAAAGATTTTTTAAGGAAAAGATTAAGTCCTTAGAGTCTGATCTAAGTGCAATGAAGGACAAAGTCAAACAGTCGGTAGCTGTAGAAAGAGTAGGCGGTGAAGCTTACTCGTTGTTAGCAAAGAAGTGTGCCACTATCGAAAAAGAACTAGCTGATGCTAAGATAGAGATTTTGGATTTAAATGCTAAATTAGATTCTGCTAGGCATTCTGAACTGTTAATGCATATGAACAAATTTGAGGATTCTTCCACTAAGAGTCTAGACCCAGTTAAGATCTCTTATAACGATGTTCCTCCACCTTTCAACAACAATTATACCTCCGTTGAACCCAACATTCCTGAAGTTCTACTTCAATCTAGTACTGAAGCTAGTAAACCAAAAGACTCAATTCCCGAAGCCAAGTTGTCTAAGGAAACAAAAGAGTCTGTAGGAGGTTCTTCTCAACCTAAAAAGGAACAGAAATTGAAAGGTATTGTTCAAAATAAGTCTAATTCTTTTGGTCAGAAAGATAGTGTTACACACTTTACTCTTCACAAGAGTCATAGGGTATATACTGAGTTAGAATTCCCTTTAGAATCTATTGACCCTAAAAGGATTGATAAAGTCTGGGATGTGACTGTTGAGGACATGAAGAAATTAAGTCAGTCACGTCTCACTCCATTGCCTAGGCAGACTAAAACTAGAAAATCTGAGGATAGATCAGCTGTTGATGAAGTAGCTACTAGGACTTTGAAGCAAATCCTTATGCCTGCACTTAAGAAGTCTCCAAGTATAGGTAAGGATGAAATAGTTGATGCTAGAAAGTCTAGGAATTCACCAACTAAACGTGACTTTGATGACAGTAGAAAAACGAGTAAGGCAGTGGACACTAGGACTAAAATTGAATCTGTAGGTACCGATAAAAAGGTAGATACAAAGAATAAGGTCAAGGTCCTTTCTTGTTTTGCGTGTCATGAAAAAGGTCATGTTTACAGTGTATGTCCCAACAGACCTCGGAGATCAGGTTCTCCGTCGAAGGGTTCTACCTCGGAAGATAAAAAGGGGTTGGGTAATGATAAAAAGGTTGATGAGTCACAAGTTGCATCTTCTTCAAAAACGTTTACTATACCTCAACGACGTGAATCTCCATTGAAAGTTTCATCTGGAAATGTTCATAGGAATTCAAATCAAAAGAGGATTGTATCACCTCAATCTAGGAGTATATCACCTAGAGAAGATAGATTCATGAACCATGGTCGTAACTCATATTATGACAAAATTCACTCAAGTGTTCGACCTTCTTTTGGCCCTCATTCTCCTAGAACTTCTCCAACGAGAGGTCCGAAGACTTCTCCAGTGAGAAGACAAGATGAGAAACGTGTTCCATCCAAGGCTTCTAGCAATGGATATTGGACTGAACTTCTTCTCAAGGATGAGAAGGGACGACCCAAACCAATGAAGGTTTGGGTCCCACACGAAAACTAACTTATCTCATTTTATGTGCAGGGAGTTCCTAGGAAACCAATTCATTTGTGGTACCTTGACAGTGGATGCTCCAGGCACATGACAGGGGACAAGAAGCTTTTGTCCAATTATGTTGATATACATGGGTCATATGTTAGTTTTGCTGGATCCAAGGGCGGTAACATCACCGGTCAAGGAGATGTCGTCAATGGACAACTTACTCTAGAACGAGTAAACTTTGTGGAACAACTTACTCATAATCTTATGAGTGTCTCACAGATCTGTGACAAGGGCAACAATGTTCATTTCACAGAAAAGGAGGCATTCATCTTGAAGCCGGGTTTTGTTATTCCTGAAGAATGGATTATGCTCAGAGCTCCTAGGAAGAGAGACATCTATGGTTTAGTTTTAGGTGTTGATAATCCAAAGGAGTCCCTTTGTTTGTTGAGCAAGGCCAATGAGTCGGAATCTCTCTTATGGCATCGAAGAATGGGACATATCAACTTTCGGAAGATGAATGAACTTGTCAGTCTTGAATTAGTTGAAGGTGTTCCGGTAAAGAAGTTTGGGATGGAAGATAAATGTGTACCGTGTTTGAAAGGGAAGCAACATAAGAATCCCCATAAATCAAAGGTGCAAAATTCTATATCCAAACCATTCGAGTTACTTCATATGGATCTCTTTGGTCCTGTGAACATAAGAAGCATTGGAGGGATGTCTTACTGTTTGGTGATCACTGATGATTACTCAAGATTCTCATGGGTATTCTTTTTGAAGACCAAGGATGAGACTGCTACTCGATTTATGGATTTCATTAAACAAGTCGAGAATGTCCATGAGATTAAAGTGAAGAGAATCAGGAGTGACAATGGCACTGAGTTCAAGAATAATACTATTACTGCATTTTGCTTGACCAAAGGAATTCAACATCAATTCAGTGCACCTTATGAGCCACAACAGAATGGAGTAGCTGAAAGGAAGAACAGGACATTGATAGAAACAGCCAGGACGATGCTTGCTGATTCAGGGCTTCCTATTACTTTCTGGGGAGAGGCGGTGAATACAGCTTGCCACATTTTGAATCGGGTTTTAACAGTTAAACGGTTTAAGAAGACTTGTTATGAGCTGTTGCACAACAAAAAGCCCAATTTGCAGAATGTTGAGCCGTTTGGTGTTCCGTGTACTTTTCTGAAAGTTCTTCCTCAAGGGAAATTTGATCCTAAATCTGAGGAGGGATTCTTTTTAGGTTATGTGCCAAGTACACCGATTCGGCGTGTGTACAATCAGAAAACTGGCAAAGTCGATTTTGGTACAAATGTCGTAATTGTCAGTCATAAACCTGCTGTGCACATTGGTCCTGCTAATGACTTCGATTATGATGGTGTTTTCACTTCTTTTCGTGGTCCTGTTTCTTTTACAGGTGTTCCGATTGTGGAAGATGTAGTTACTCTACATGATCCATTTGATGGTGGGCCGGTTCCTGTTTCCACTCCTGTTTCCTCACCATTCGTTGAGCCTGCTTCTAAATCTGGTGAATCAAGTGGGACCAAAGAAGCAGACTCTACTTTAGATACTGCTCCTAAAAATCTTACTGATCCTTTACATATACCGCTACCTGATGATCCTTTCTATGATACTGATGACACGGAAGGTGAAAATCAGGAAGAGCCTAAAACTCCAGAACATCATGTGCAGACAAACTTGGGAAGTGATCTTACGGTCGATAAGGTTCCTCAGACAAGAGTCAACAAGGATCATCCAGTAGATCAAATTATTGGTGATGCCTCTGCCTCTACTCGCACGAGGAATCAGCATAAGAAAATGTCAAGTATGTTTGCTGAGGTTAAGGATACTGGGGCGATTACTTGGTACTTGTACTATTGCTTCATCTCTCAGGTTGAGCCTAAGAATGTTGGTATGGCTCTTAAAGATCCGTCATGGGTTGAGGCGATGCAAGAAGAATTGGCTCAGTTTCGGAAGCTTGATGTATGGAAGTTAGTTGACTTACCTCATGGTGAATCTCCTTTGTCTACGCGATGGGTTTTTCGTTGTAAAAAGGATGACAAAGGTGTTGTCACTCGCAATAAGGCTCGGTTGGTAGTTAGAGGATTTGAGCAACAAGAAGGTTTTGATTACGATGAGACTTTTGCACCTGTAGCTAGACTAGAAGCTATTCGATTATTTCTGGCATTTGCTAGCTATCAAGGTATAAAGGTGTATCAACTTGACGTAAAGAGTGCCTTTTTGTATGGAGAAATTAGAGAAGAAGTGTATGTAGATCAACCTCAGGGGTTTGAGGATCCAGATTTTCCCAATAGAGTATATCGTCTTGATAAGGCTCTATATGGTTTACATCAGGCTCCTCGATCATGGTATGAAAAACTGTCTACTCATTTGCATGAAAATGGTTTTACTCGAGGTTCTATTGACAGCACGTTGTTCATCAAATGGAAAGGGAAGGACTACTTGCTTGTACAGGTTTACGTTGATGATATCATTTTTGGTTCATCTGATAAGACCATGTGCAAGGAGTTTGAGCAGAGCATGAAGGCTAAGTTCGAAATGAGTGCTATGGGGGAATTAACTTTCTTCCTTGGATTACAGGTGGATCAACTGAAGGATGGGTTCTTTATTCATCAGAGCAAGTATGTTCAGGATCTTCTCACAAGGTTTCGAATGACCGATGCTAAAGATGCAATTACTCCCATTCAGACTAATCATGGGCTGTGTCCTGATAAGACTAATGATCCAGAAGTCGATGCAACTCAATATCGGGCTATTATTGGTTCCTTGATGTATCTGACGGCTTCACGTCCAGACATTACCTTTGCTGTTTGTATGTGTGCTAGATATCAGGCTAATCCGAAAGAGTCACATATGAAAGCTGCGAAAAGGATTCTTCGTTATGTGAAGGCCAAGCCTCGTCTAGGGCTTTGGTATCCCATGCATGGTTCCTTTGAATTCAAAGCTTATACTGATTCGGATTATGGTGGCTGCAGTTCGGATAGGAAATCAACGTCAGGTGGATGTCAACTTTTAGGGGGGAGAATTATATCGTGGCAGTGCAAAAAGCAGACATCTGTTGCACAGTCTACCTGTGAAGCAGAGTACATAGCTGCTGGTCAATGCTGTTCTCAGGTACTTTGGATACAGCAACAATTGCGCGACTATGGTATGGATATCTCAGACTCTCCTATTTGTATTGATAATAAGTCTGCCATAGATATTACTAAGAATCCGAAAAACTTTAAAGTCACCAAGCACATAGATATAAAGCATCATTTTTTGCGTGACTGTTTTGAGAAAAAGCTTATTCATTTAGAAAAGGTTGTTACTGATGATAACCTTGCTGATCTTTATACTAAAGCTTTTGATAGACCTCGTCATGAGTTGTTATATCAACTCAATGGTATGAAGAATGCCGAGTAGTTTCTCTCAAAGAACTTAAATTTTTTCGGTTTTGTGTCTTTGTAGTTTAAGTCGTACATAGATAGAGTCATTAAAATACAAAAAGAGTTGTTTTAGTATAAGTTTGTACATATCTAGTGTCTGAAAAATCCAAAAACATCAGAAAAATTGGAAAATCCAAAAATATAATAAATGAAGTACGGTCACTGTACTAAATGATTAGACGTGACGATACTTTAGCTTTTAAGCCTACTTAATTGTACTTTAAAATGCTTAGTTCAGTGATACCATTATATGATGTATCGATAGGCACAAAGTACCAAGGTTTCCTTATAATCTGAACTTAAATGTATACAATGTTCTTATGGGAAACTTATTCAGATATATGGCTGAGAATACTTGTTCTTAAAATAGACAAGTCCTTTAAATCTTATGAAAGATCTTGCATTGTAATTAGGTATATTTGGTCTTTATAAAGAAGGTCTCGGGTACATATATGTGTATGTATTGCTTTTTCGGATGTATATTTGTGACAAGATATGCAAATATCAAAATAAATCTATTGAAAGTATGAAGCTAATGTGGCCTTTGAGATTCGAACAAGTAAGTCCTTGGGGTGTCCTTGTATACCTAGCCTACCTAAAGTTTTCAACTTGGGATAGGTTGTCAGAAAGTTCGCTACACGGGTCTCATAGAAAGTCACGGGTTTTCATAAGTGCTTTAAAGTAAATTAATGTCACAAATATGCAAGTACTTGGCATTATGCAATGTTAAGTATATTTCCGTACGTGAGTCAAGTTATGTCGCTTTACGCGTGAGGAATCACCGACCTGTCACCGCTGACTTGATTCTTAAAGACTTTCTCACTTTAATCACCAAATGTCTTAATCTTAGTGCTTTTTCGATTGTAAGAGTGTATCTGAATATGGGGCACATAAGTTCGCAAACTAAAATTGTGGCATGAGTAACTTACTAGGTTACATGGTGACTGTCCTTGGCTCAAGTAATACGAAAGTGCCACAAACCAAAAAGGAGACTGGAAGTACCGAGTGTTTAAGAGGACAAACATATTGGTAATCGTTTTTGGATCACTGTTCATAACTAATAATAAGAGAATTATTTCTCACCCACAGGCTTATGTAATTGCTAAACTGATCTAGTCAGCAGTAACCAAGCATCATGTAAATAATGAATAAATGATGAATAAATTCAAGTTAATTAGTGTATAGCTTAGTTTATTATTCTGTTATTTTAATTCTAATTTATTTTTCTTTATATTGAGTCAAAATAGTATTTTTATAAGTTCTTATTGCACGAGAGATCCTATTCCAATTCTGAGTATATGTCTTACTGAATTCATTCATGAGAATTCTTGATGAGGTTGTGTGGTTTGTGTCAAAAGAAGATTTTCTGATATGGACATTAATTTGTTTAAGTTTAGAAAATGATCTTTTGTTGTCTTGCCACTGCGAATTCTACTGGTTTTCTGGGTGTGTTCCTCTCATAGGCCTTTGGATTTTCTTCGAGGGTAGGAGTCTCCTTGTGGTTTTCCATTTCGAGCTCTTTACTGTGATGTGCGCATTTGAAATTGGTGTCTTCAATTTGGCGGGATAATAGAAAATGATATTTCAAGTGTTTTGTGAAAAGTCAAAGTTATTTGAAATCTCACAAATTTTCAGTTGTTACAAGTTAAGAATTTAATTTATAACTTGGTGACATTTTAGGGTTTAATTTCGTAAGAGATTTTTCTCTATTATATCTTTTTTCGATGTATAATCGATCTGAGTTATGCTCTAATTATTGGAAACAAATGTTTTGAAATCGATTTTGGGCAAAAGGCAAAGTTAATCATTGGTTAATCTTGTATTTTGAGTTCAGTGAACTGTTACGAAGATATCATTCGTTTCATTACGAATTTAGCCTTCGTTTATAACTTACGAACTTAAGTTTAGGTTTATAAGTTACGAACTTAACGACTATCTTCGTAAGTTTACTTACGAACTTAACGACTATCTTCGTACAGTTTACTTACGAACTTAACGACTATCTTCGTACAGTTTACTTACGAACTTAACGACTATCTTCGTACCAGTTTATACTTACGAACTTAACGACTATCTTCGTAAGTTTACTTACGAATTTAAACACTATCTTCGTAAAGCTTCTACTTACGAACTTAACGACTATCTTCGTACAGTTTAACTTACGAATTTAGTGATTAGGTTTTACAAGTCTGCAAATCATTTTCTATGCTTATTTTATATTTGTTTCAATACTGTGATTTGTTTTGCAGATATGGCTTTAGCACCGAGACAATTCTTTGAGAAGCATAATCTGGCTCTCAACCTTGATCCAGATCAACGTAACTGTGATCATTATCATCAAATGTTTGCATTTATAGCTCGTTCAAGATTATCATTTGTGTTCACTCATTCACCACGACTTATTAGACAGTACATAGATGAATTCTGGAGTACTGCTCATGAAGTAATGGTTGATGGTCATGGTTTTATTCAAGCTACAGTTGCTGGGATCACTTTTGCATTCAATGCTGCAAATCTACGTCATATTCTGCGTTTAGGTGAAGAACCAGACGAAGCGGTAGATATGACATATTCGTTTCAGCTTCTTTATCAATGTTTTCAGAGGATGGGTTACGTTGGTGCAATAAAATTACCTTTTGACAAAAGTGGAATTAAAGGAAGATGGAGATATCTGGCGTATGCTTTGCTAGTTTGTTTAAGCAATCGTAAAGCGGGTTTTGATCAACTTTCTGCTCAAATAGCATCGCAGATGGTTGCATTGGTCTACAATCGCCCGTATCCATTTTCTGTCTACTTTTATCAGGAATTTCTTGAACAACTTAGTGCCAGAGGACGAAAGAGATTTTTACTTTATCCTCGCTTTGTTATGGCCATTGTCAGACACTTCTGTCCGAACTTGGTTTTCGATCAAGGACCTCGTTATAATCTACATGCTTGGCCTTTGCGTCTTTTCGCTGATTTAGAAGCAAATACTCGCAACGTAGAAGGTCTTACTGATCCACCTTTGTTTGGTCACTTGATCAATCCTAACTATCGTTCTCGTATTGAGGATGATATGTTCGTGGACGACGATGACGATTCGGATGAAACAGAAGGTTCTGAAGGTGGTTTAGAAGCTGATGATAGTGATTCTTCAAGTGATGATTCCGATGATGATGATTCAGATCACGGGAATGATGCTAATGAGGAAGATAGTACCAGTAGTTCAGCTGATAATGTTGTTGTCTCGGAAGACACAGGTGAATATGAGCATCGCACAAAAAGGGCTCATGATGTTCCTGTAGCTTCTGCAAGTGATCATTCTTATCACTTATCTCAAGAAGGTGTATCTAGTGAGCTACGTAGAGAACGTCGAAGCAAGGCATGTCATGCTTCTCCGATAGTCTCTGATACGGCTCAATCTGTTCATGATAAGGTAAATTTTGTTCATGATAAGGTACTTTGCAGGATTATTATGTTTTACTTAACCAATCTTTGGATGTTTTGCATGATGTTTCTTTACAGTATGATGCAAATGTTTTACTTCCTCCTGAGGTTGCGGCTCGATTTAATCCTGAACTAGCCAGCCTTTTTGAAGATATTGATGATCCGGTCAATGCACCCAGTTCAAGTGATACTAGGAGTTCTAAAAGATCAATGGATGCTACTCTTACTTATCAAAGAGTTAAGCGTGCACGTATCACTGAAGCTACATCAGTTTCAATTCCTGATCCTCCAAGTTCAACTGCTGCTGCTATTCCGGTTGCATTGCCTCCCAGAGTGCCTGTTACTCCTCTTCCTTCAGATTCTCCTCTGGTTCGACGTATTGAGGTTCTAGAGACTCGTGTTTACACGTTAGAGTCTGATCTCTCAGATGTCCGAGCTGCTCTGACCTTTCTTGTCAATTGGGTCAAGAATCAAGGGGGAGATGTGCCTGAAGAGATATGCAGATTATCAGTGCCAAGACGTCAAGATGATGATGATGATGCTGATAATGCTGGTGATCGAAGTGATTCTCGCCCAGTTCTTGACAAAGGAAAGGGTGTTGAAGTTCAGGGGGAGATAGGGGGAGATAATACTGAGGTTGGTACATCTGGTGCTGGAGATTCAAGTGCTCCTCGTGATGCTGAGGCTATTGAAGCACTTGACTCAGGTAATTCTTCAAAATCAATTGATTATTTAAGTGATGATCAAGTTGAAGCTGAAACTGATCGATTAAAGCGTGAAGTTGAAGCAAAATTTGGACATGACTATTATTCTGAAGAAAACGCCTTTCATGATGTGTTTGATGTTTTATTAGATAAACAACAACATGCAGAAAATGAAAGAGAAAAAGAATTACAGATTCAAAAGCAAATAGCTTTGGAATCTGATTCTGATTCTGATTCTGATTCAACTTATGATGTTAATAATGATTAGATGAATTGTATTTTAGGTTGCATGTAATAAGTTATGACATGTAAATGTAATTTATCTTATTTCAATGCAATTATATTTCATCTTTATTATCATGATTAATCATTGTATTCTGGTGTTATTTTGTGTAATCTTATCAGATGATACAGATGATACGGAATTACTCTTTAATGGAAATGAGCTTGAGGAAGGTGAGATTATTCCTGAACCGGATCTAAACATGTTCAAGAAACCTTATGGTTTTGATGATGTTTGGGACTCAATTCCTGAAGAGCCGTCTATGGTAGAAAGAAATGTGTTAGAATTGAAGAGAAAAGAAGTAAAGGAAAGAATGCTACAAGCTCCAATTAGTAGCACCGCTGAAGTTTTAAACTTTGTGGTATACGCTAAGGTTGATGATGCATTGATTCCTTTTGAATATGAAATAAACTTGACAAGACCTTTTAATCCAAATAGTTATCCAGTTCCTCTCAGAGATGATGATCCATTACAAGAAATTGATCGACTTGTGCCTGGACAAAGGATTAATGATCGTATAGTCACATGGGATACTATGAAACCCAGTATGTATTGGACTCATATCTCAGATAAAGATGCTGCAAAATATAAGACAAAAATCTGGAGTTGGTTCTATGATGAAGAATTGAAGCTATTCGTTCTTAAAAGACCAGAAGGTTGTCAGTATTTAGCATGGCGTGAGAGACATTTCAGAAGTTTGTGTGAAGAAGATTTACATGAACTCGGAAATAACTGGATTATCAATCCAAGTGGTTATGGTCTTGCTGATGTGGTTGGTAAGAATCTTCATCATGATTTTAAGTTGAGGTTGAATATGAAAGATTCAGATAAACCAATGTTTCATATTGAACCAAGACAAAAGAAGAAGATGGTTAAGCCAGATAGAAGCGTTGAGTATATTCAACGTGATATCAAGTGTATGATCAAAGTCCCTGCCAAGAAATGGGCACAAGATGTCTTGGATAAAATGGACAATTGGGAAATTGATCGAGATTCTGGTGAAGCCAAGATGTATGCAGATTCAGAAAAGAAGATTTTGCTGAGAAGGATGTATGATCCAATGCAGTTGGTCAACTTCTCAAGAAATGATCTGAGGAAATTATACGATACAGAATGTTCATTTTTGCCATTTTGGAAATATGAAGAAAGTCGATATCGTAAGATTATCCAAGTTTGCTTACATGAAAATATCCATGCAAATAGCAAGCGATTGTTATTTAATGGATGACAGAATTTTGAAGACTGAAGAAATCGAAGGTGCTGCTGTCAAGGGGGAGTTTGTTGATGCACGTTGATGTGACAACAGCAACACATTTCATGATGAGTGGTAAGATTAAGAGAGAGAAAACACATGATACATGTGTCAAACATCTAATCCATTAGGCATATCTTTAGGTAAATGTTTTAGACATCAATTATTTTTCTTGTATTATATCTTTTGTAGTGTTTGATTATAAAAAGTAGAAGAGAAATGATTAATCCTCTTAACAAAATAGCCTAAAGATCCTCCTAACTATTAGATGATGACACGTGGAAAAATCAGAGAGCAAGATTAAGAAAGAAAATTAGTGAATAACACATGTCACCTTCTTATAGTTTAAAGAGGATTTTTAGACTAATCTTTTTGGAGAATTTATCATTTTACTGTATGTGGAATATCAGTATGCTAGATTAACGAGTGATATTTTTATCACTTTCCTTACTTAATTAAAGGGGACACCTTCCTTCCTTCTGACCAACGTATGCGAGTGAGACAGAGAGACCATCCCAGATATTTACCTTTGTTGCTGACGTTCCACCTGCTCCTCCTCCTCTCCCCCAAATACTTAATCACTCTCTTCTAATCTAATCTATAGCAGTAATATACATACATACATACATACATAATATATATAATCAGTGAGTTAGAGAGGGAGAGATGTGGGTAGAAATAATAATATCTAGTCTAGTGATATACCGATTGGTCCGCCGTTTCTTCTACGATGATGAACAACAAGACCAACACATTGATTTTGGTTCTTCCACCAGCTCCAACGCTCTTTTCGCTGTTGCCGATAGGTATATATATATATATAATATATATATATAATATATATATATATATGTATATATATATATATATATATATATATATATCTTCTATAACTATCACTTACTTGTGTTATCACTTGGCCTGCTAATTGAAAATTTAATTTATTAATCTGTTTATTTGCTTATTATTGTGATTTCATAATTATGTGTTTGGATAGCGTTAGGTGTTTGGAAATGTATCGAGCTATAGCCTAGAATTCGTATTATACATACAACTTTAAATGAGTTGATTATTGGTATTGTTTGTATCCGACTAGTTAGAAACTTGCAAATTGATGATATGGCACTAGACGTGGCACGTGGCGGGCTTATATGCATGTTCTGTATATCCGGTAGTAATATTTTAAAACTTGAATGCAACGCTGTTTAAAGTTGATTACTTTGTATAGTTTTCGGGACTCTGGTTTTATAGCTTGATATATTTTAAACACTTGACCCTTTTAGATATTAGCAAACTGTTTATTTCATTTAATTTTGTAAGTGTATTGTATGTTTTTCTAGGGTTAAATAATCTAGGATCCGTTTATAATGACTTGAAATGTGGCATGCCTGCTAATTAGATTTAGTAAATCAAGCCAAATGTAAAAGAAAGTTACCCAAATTGAAGATACACAGGTAGTATGTTACTCAAATTTAAAAACCGGCTACATTTGATATGTGAGAGTTAATCGGCTACTTGATAGGTTGGTTGATTTTAGCTTAACTAGGAGATAAAAATAACCTGACTTAAGGAAACAGAAAGTGAGAATTTGAATGATAAACATTAGATAATGTATGAAAATTTTGAATTTATCAGTAAGTTAAAAAGTTATGCATGAAGAAGATAGAGATACATAAAAGTTAAAGTGTGAAAAAGTAGGAGAAGTCTTGTGCCATTATTAAGTAATTCTTATGTACACAAACTGGATTTGTAGGCTTAAATCTCTGTATGGGGGCAAAGCTTATGTTGGGCTTCGTATTCCTGACCCTGATACTTCTTCCCTGCAGAATATTGATTTGGTCCTCGTCACCAAAGGGTAAGTTATGTCTTGCCTTTCAGCTCATATCTTTCTGTTCTATTGCAAGTTGTTATTGTTATCAAGTGGAAGAATGTTTGATAGAATAAGAAATTTTGATATATTTACTTGTGCATTGGTCGATTTAGGTTGCATATTATCTCGAATGGGCTAAACAAATGGAAATAAACACATTAGTTTAAAAATGTTTAAACGGTACAAAGTTACCCAAAGTGCATTTCTGTTCTATAAAACGTTTTTAATCATATTACTTGATCAGTGAGATTATGTTATAATAAGATAAAGTTGTTATCATATTTGGCACACTTATCATTATGAGGAGTTTTAGTTTTTCGATAAAAATGTCACTTCTCAGTCTGACCCGACTGACTTAGATGCGTCTGAAAAGTGCCCATTATCTTGCCATTCTGGCTAGACTCCATTATAGCAGCACCTGAAATTATATATTATTTCAGGCAGGCAGTGGTTGTGTCTGTAATAAATGCATCTGGAATTGTAAACATTGAGGGGGATGGAACGTGGGTTTGCTCAGGTGGTTCTAAGCACAAAACTGAGCGTCTTCAGGATCCGGTGACAATTCTTTTCTCTTAGATTGTTTTGAAGTTTTTGTACCAACTGCAAATTTTATAAACTAATGATGATGCCATTCCAAGGTTCTAGCTGTTCTTTTCTTTCTACATGTGTGATTTGCTCTTGACTTTTTAAGTTTTAATGGTTTCCTTACCTCCTTTTGGTGATATTAAATCACCTAACCATTACAAGGGTATAAAAAATGTGAGTCTCACCTTACAACTTAGTTTACTGTTTACCAGATTAATGTTGAACTATAAGTTGATCGTAGACTCGTAGTTTCACATACATAATCATGTGTAAAGACAGTTACAAAACAATTCAGATCTTTATTTTTCTTTTTCGGTAAATGAGATGTGGTGAGCCCAAACCAAACTTTGCTGAGTGATGTTGATAAAGTAAGATTGACTCTCAAAATAAGAGAGGTGTACTGAAACAATGTCTTGTATAAATATTTAAGTATCATTAGCAACTTTAGCACAATAATTTAAATCACCAGAATATGTGAGGAAGCATCAATGCATGTAGGTATACCTTACTCTGCCACAACTATAGAGATTGTATGTTTCTTAGAAGCACAATAGTTTCATTTGGTCAAGCTCTTTCTCTTTCGGGTGATGACCTCTGTTAGAAACAATATTTTGTCGGCTAACTCAACTATACTGCAACCAAGTACATATCTATTTGACTATTTTAGATTTTTAGATGACCATGCTTGTTAGAGTAACAACATTATTTTATTTGACAATCTTTTGGGTCCGATGTCTATATCTCTGCTGATATCTTGTAAGAATGTTTCTTTTGGTACCATTGATATCTTCTTTTCCCTACCAAAAGGATCTTCACTTGAACAGCTGACTTTGGCTACCATCAGAAGATTCGGTCTCGATAATTAACCAAGAGAATAAGTCAGTCAATAAACATTTAAGAAAGATTAAGTAGGCTGAATAGTAGTTATCCCAGAACGTTTTAAAAGCACGTAATTTGCCATGCGGTTTAGAGATTTTACCCATGGAAGCGGATGTCCCTCTTCAATCACCTGCTCCTACCATTGAAACAGCTAGGGGCTAGTAAGTCCTGCCTTTTCCATGTCAAAGGGGATGATTTAGCGCCATGGAAAGTTTAGAAGCCGATCCAAAGGGTTATAAAAAGAGGGAACCACTTCTGTAAGTTCATTGATCAGTTTGTTGCAGTGTGTATAGTATTCAGAGCTACAACAGGTGCCTCTTAAATATAACTAGGAGGTTGTATATTTGTGGTATATGCTAGTAGCTTTTGAATTGTTAGCCACAAGATGATCCCCAAAAGCCTTTACGACAAACAATGATTTGCGATAGCAATATAATTGGAAGATACTTAACCAGATGAAATACAATCATTCTAGAAACTTGGATGATACAAATATTTCTTAACTTTAATATCCATATTACTTTTTTATGCATTGTCTTTTGTATTGCTAATTAATATATATGAGACTCACTAGAAAACATCAAGAGATAGTAACAAAGCCTCTATAAAGGGTATAACCTTCAAGTCAAAATAGTGCTCGGAAGAGTAATGATGATTTTGCATACTCTGAAAGAGATTTTGTAAATATCTATTTCTGGCTCCAGTTCTTACATCAGTAGTATGTTTTTATATGAAATAGATAGCGGAGGCCAAAAGACAAGTTGCAGTTCTTGAATCTTATCTTGAACAAAGGGGTGTTGCTCTACCAGATGGATATATATCCTACAAGATCGTATGTCCCAATGAAAAATTTCGGTATGACTTTATATATTTTGTTTAATGTTAATCATGATTTACAAGTGTTATTGACAGATAGACCTACTTTTTGATATCCTAAAAATTTATGTGTCTTATTAATCCATTATATGTTTTAGTTCTATGGATTCTTTTTGTACTTGTTAAGTTGTCTTGATCTACTTTTGAAATATTTTCAGCACTGTTCATCCAGACTACTTCAAACCCGAGGTTGTAACATATGAGCAATGGGCAGAATTAAAACCAGAGAAAAAAGGCTTATTTGGCTGGATTAAAGGTGCTTTACATAGTGATAAGAATGAAATGGGGTCAATCCAGCAGAGTCTTAGTTTCACCCTCAGCACTGCTCCAATGTGGGATAGGTATGCTCAAATTTTCTTTTTTTATTGGAGTTGAGAGTTCTCTCATAATATCTTGAGGTGGCATAGTGGTCGGGTCAATCAGGTTCGGTAATGGGTCAATATTGGTAAATCTTTTGTACTAGTTGAACTATGTCGGGAATTCAGAATGGGTTGTCCTGAAATACTTTTTGTCCAGAGTTATTAAATCATTGAGTAATGCTGCGTAGATAGGCCTCTCTTTCTTCTTCTTGATCTTCACATAATCACAGTTATCATGCTATGTGTCATCTCATTTCCTAGTTAGGCATAAATATTAGGCACATCTATTCTTTTCTAAATCATTTTACCTTTTTATTTTTGAAAGGCAAATGTTACACACATTATCACCACATATCTACATATCTGTCCACAATCAGTTACTGTCAAATATGATAATAAAATGGTAAAATTCAAATGTTCATCTAATTTTTGTATTCTTGAAATGATGGTGAAGCCGTGAAGGTTTTATGGATCAAAGTTAGACTTTGTTGACTTTCAACTCGCCTCCTTTTAAGCAATGCTTTTAAGTGTTAATATAACTATTTGTCATTGTTAGAGATAAATACATAACACAAACCGTTCCCTTCATATGGTTTGAGATTGCCATCTCTAGTTTGTTTTCAGTCACTTTGTTTGGCGTACATCCCAATGGATGAAGATTCTTAAGGTATAAGGCTGTTATCTTGTACCTTATCTTATGTTCATTATACTTCTGCAGGCTGGAGCTGAAAAATAACAAGCGTCTATTAGGAGATTTTTTAGAATTCAAAGGGAAGCAAGATGACGTTGTATCTTTAAGAAACATCAAGAGATCAAAAGTTAGCCGTATGATTATTCAGAGCACAAGCATGTTTGGTCTAGGTATTCTTTTTCTGAAAGGCTAGACGAGACTTTATGAAATATAAAGAGATCAATAGTTAGCCATAACAAATTAAACTACAAATAAGCATGTTTGCTCTAGGTATCTACTGTATCACCTTTTTTTCTTTTTCTTTTTCTATATGATGAAAGTTTTCACAAAGGTTGATGATTGGCGGGTTGGGTAATGAGTCGTTATATAATGCCGGTGGGGTTAGGATGATCCATTATTTTAGTCTAATATTGTAAGTATTTAAATGTAAATATGAGCAAAAAGCTCTGTTATTACAAAAGAAAACTCCAATTTAGGAGGTTTTTGTACTTTTGAATACACTTAGGTTGACTTTCAACCCATTTTACCCATTTATCTGTTTCCTTCTAGTTTTAGAGAAAGCACATTATCTGAATCAACTTGTTTACATGTAAATTGCTTATATTTGTCACCTCCAGTTTTAAATAAGCATCTGTTGTATTGGGATGCAGCTCATTCAAAGCTTCAAGTTCTATATGAACCACGAGATTACCGGAGTGAAGGGGCTTCAGTTTCAGAGTTGGATGAGGTCACTGTTAGATCGAGTACAGAGGTACTGTTTCAGCTTAAAGATACTGATAAAGTTCAGAAAATTAAACTGTCGTCAATCATATCCATGTCACTTAGCCCTTAATTTTTCTGTGGTCGTTGTATGATCAACTATAACTGAAGTAAGATATGTTGGTCATGCAATGTTATGGTAATGCATGATGCGCATAGAAAATATTGAGGCTTTTGGATATACTTATTTTGGTCCATCCGTTTTGTATGTATTGATGTAACTTGATTAAACCGAAAATATGTAATAAAAATAATATAATAATACTTGAAAAATAGGGAGATAGAAATTAAATAACTAGTACCATGTGTGAGGACGGTAAGGTCACAGGTTCAAACCTTGCCAAAAGCAAAGTGGAGAAAATATATCTTGTGCTTCATGTGTGAGGATGGTGTTTCACTGGGCATAAGTTCTATGCGGTGTGCGCTCAGGGTATTATGATGGTACATGGGACAAGAGGTTTCCTGGCCATTTACCTTTTTTTTAATAGATGAAAAGGGTAAAAAAAAAATATTAAAAAATTAAGTAATCAGGTACATTGAAACGAAAATGTAGTTAAATTTTTTGTAGCAATTATAAAACTAATGAACAAGCTAACGCACATGAAGGAAGAGGGTTGGGAGAGGAAAGAATTTAATTATATGAAGGGCTGTTTGACTCAAAGATTTCAATGGAATTTAATGGAAAGGAATTTGGATTTCCTTGTCTTGTTATGTTACATAATAAATCCCAAATTCTTTTGCATCAAATACCATTGAAATCTTTGAACCAAACGGCCGTAAGGATCTTCATATAAGGTTACAACATGCCTTGTATTTATAGGGTTATGTCTTGTATTATAGGCTATATATAAGAGGTAGAGAATAACTTGTATTTATTAAAGAAGGTGAATGTCCGTCGTCATATAATTTCATAATACCCTTTGGATGTTCACCGATCAACCATCAATATGGTGTTTCAGGACCAAGGTTGTATAATCGACTTTCTATTTAAAAACCTTGCCCAAAAAAACCAGTCGGATAAAGCTCGGTGAATAAAAAAAAAGGATTATCCCTCTTAATTTGTATGTATATGTCCTTTAAACATCGAATTTCAATCTTACATAAAAGTTACTCGGTAATCTCCCAAATTATTGCCTCATTAGATTTGATGATCATTGATTATACCACCCGCTTTTTGATCATATGTCGAGATAAATTATCCTTGTTTGGATGTTAGATATATACACCATTATCTTCATACGCTTCGATTCTTATTGTAGCTGTTTGATCTACTCTGTAAATAATTATCCATTCAAATAACTTTAAACCTGAGGCTATAAAAAAGGAACAATGGTCAGAACTGGAACCACTAAACCAAAGAAAAAGAGCATGTGTGGAATTTTTTCATGCCATCAAAAGTCTATTTTTTGGCTAGATTAAAGGCACTTTAAGCTTGATAAGAATAAAATGCATGAGTGATCAGTACAACATAACCTTTGTTTCATTCTCAGAACTGCTGAGATGCCGGATATGTATGTTGAGACTTGGGGTGTTTTTTTTTTTTTTAAGGAGTTGAGATTCCTTCTATGTAGTATCTAGAGGTGGCAACATGGGTGGGTTTTGGGGTAACAGGATGGTGAACCATGTATAACTAGTTGAAACCGTTTGGATCGGTCAACGTAAACACTTTTTTTTCCAGAGTTATTAAATCATTATATAAATAATTTCTGTCATATATGATTACAATTTTATATCTATAAAATAAATTTAATGTTATTTTGCTAAAGTTGATATCGAAGGACTTGAATATCAAAGTTGCACTTCGATAACCCTTAGCCCATCTCTTTTTGAACAATTTCTTTGATTCAATCATTTGTTTATATGGGTTGAATTCGCAACCTTCAGTAAATTTTGCTTTCAGTAGGTACTTTCAAATGGATGAATATTCAGAAGGGTTGTCTGCTACCTCTTCTGATATTCATTATATACTTTTCGTCTCATTTGGATCAGAAAAATAGCAAGATCTTTAGGAGAATTTCAATAATTTAAAGGGAAGCAAGATGATATTGCGTCTTTAAGTAATATGAAGAAATGGGTATGACTTTTCATAAAACACTAGCATTTGTGGTTTAGGTATTTAGAATTCCACCTGTTTCTTTTCTCTACAAAGATGACATAATGAGCGAGTTTGGTTACGGGTCATTATTTGGTTTGGATGGGGCTGGGTTGGGTCGATATACATACACTTATTTACTCGTTTGTTTATTCACTTCCTTTAGCAAGACCATCGTTGAACATTTGATACTTTCAACCCGTTTGACCCATCTACCATTTCTTTTTAGTTTCACGCAGTTTGATTCGTTAGAGAAACCGAGTCACCCGCTTATATGTAAATTGCTCAAAAACAGACACTTTTAGTTCCTATGAGCATTCGGTGACTGAATTCGTTCAAAACTTCACGTCTTTTATGCACCCGTTTGACAAAGTTCAGAAAGTTAAATTGTCTTTAATCATAACCATGTCACGTACTTAAACCTTGATTTTTTCCGCGGTGGTCAGTAGTTGTATGATCATTAACTACAACTGAAGTGAGAAATGTTAGTCATATAATTGGTATGGTTGTGTATCATATTGGTCAATGTATACTGACCCAAATTTTTACATATATACATAAAAGCGATGTATCAAGATGAAGGGCTTTTATATTAGTACTTTAGTCCTGGTGAAAAAACACTAACAGGTGGGTCGGTAATATGCTTTTGCTGTGTTTGAATTGTTCTTCATGTAAGTACCAACAAACAAGTGATCATTTATTATATACTAGTCCTAATACCCGTACAGAATATATAATACGATATATAAACTAATCATGTATGCATCGTTAAACTATAAGTTGATGATTTAATGACATTATAAGCAAAATCTAAATATAAAGGTTATATGGTTTTGATTATAATAGAAAAATATTGTTAATGAAAAAAATAGAGCTAGCTAATATAATAAAAAGTTCATTATAAATGAAATTTAAGATAAATAAAGCAAGTTTTATTATATAAATAGTTATTAACAAATTAAATACTTAGGCTAGCTTAAAAAAATACAAAATACAAAATTAGTCGACCAAATAAATATATGCATGAAGGATCACATTAATGTTTACACAATAGTTCGAATCAAGAATGGATTCATATATATTCCTATATTTATTTAGTATTCATAACTTATAGATAAGATTTTGGATTTCCTCAAACGATTTAATATTATTATATTAATAATATATTATATGGTAAGTTGATATATAATTTATAATTAATATATTAAATGCGAAAATCAATTATTACAATATAACTAAAATTAGGAACATTATTTAACAAAAAATAAAAACTTGACACGTGTCGATGAAGTAATGTGTCACATGTCACATCAAGAATACATCAATCCTGTTTTAGTTTATTGGTAGATCATCAAATATTCAAATGAGTACTGACCACCATAAAGTGTTAAATAGATTAAGTTGGCCCATTAACTAATTTGGCCACCATGATTAATGGAAGATCGGCTTTTTTGAAGATGTGATAAAAGCAAAAAGTGGGGTAAGCAGATATAACCTATTAGATTTTTGGAATAGTATCGACCAAAGTTGAAGTAGTGATAAAACTTACTCATGTGGTTAAAATTATCCGGGTTCATTAAAGAATTGGGTCTTGTGTTCGATCCTGAATCACAGGAGAGTTTTTGGGCTTGCTTGGTTACCGC
The DNA here is from genome assembly GCA_034093135.1 of Erigeron breviscapus. Classification (NCBI taxonomy): domain Eukaryota; kingdom Viridiplantae; phylum Streptophyta; class Magnoliopsida; order Asterales; family Asteraceae; genus Erigeron; species Erigeron breviscapus. The sequence goes on along the minus strand of CM067167.1, from coordinate 201,684,319 downwards.
CCAATGGTGCGATTGGGACAATCCCGGGTTCCCCACTATGAGGTTTGAATTCTGGTTAGTGGGTAGGTCCAAAATAACTCATTTTAATTCACTGTTGACTCAGCAAGTCATTAAAAAAAAAGATTTTTTTGTACTTGTTTTTAGCCGAATTTTAACAATGTGTGTATGTCTTTAAGAAAACAAGACATGATAATTAGTTATGGTAGTAATATGTGACTATGATATGTTTTAACAAACACTATGGTAACAATGTCAAAAAGATGATTGTGTTGTAGTGGTTATGGAAGTCGGTGGTGGCTTTGTTCAGTTGTTGTATAGTTGTACTGTATAGATAACATTCTTGGTTTATGTTAAACTAGTTTTTTGACCTCGGGCGTTGTCCGGGATCGACGTTGCGTCATGCAAATATATATACATACAACATTACCTAAAAGTTTGGACACTTAAAGTTTACTATAAGGGGTAGAAACTAGAAAAATTGGTGGCTAAAACCTAGAGTTTGATAGTAAAAGTTAGAAGCCTTAAAATAAGTGAGAGAAAAAAAAATAAAAATTTGATGATTAAAGTTAGAACTATAATTAAGTTTGTATACAAAAAGTTAGACTGAATTTAAAAAATCCAAAAGTTAAGTGGTACAAATAAGTTTGAAGCGTTAAAATAAGAGATAGAAAGTTATAAAAAAAAAAGATTTGATGATTAAAGTTAAAATCCAAAGTTAATTGATAAAAATTAAACTTTAAAAGTAAATTATACTTGTATACAAAAAGTTAGACTAAAGTGATAAAACCTAAAAGTTAAGTGGTAAAAATAAGAAACTCTAAAAGTATACAATCGTAAAAATAAAAAAAATAAAAAGGAAAAAGACAAAATAAGAATAAGACGAAATTGCTGACGTCATGATGACGTCAGCACTGGGTTACTGTAGATAAGCCTTCAAGAATTGTTATATATATAACTAGATTAGCGTAATACGCGGTTAAACATATAAAAACTAATAAAATATTAATCTTTCATGATATATTAAATTGACAAATTGTAAGTAAAAAGTATTGAAAAACAATAATGTTATATTTGTTTACATATAAATAAATGAGTTAAAAGTATGTAAAAATAGAATTGCATGATGTAGATATAAAAAAAAAAGAACAAAGATTCTAGTGATCAATTATCCACATATTTAATCTTCGTATTACATTTGTATCATTTTATTAATTTACCAATATTAAATGAAATATGTTGGAAAAAGGTGATGTTGTCATTTTTATAGTTTTTTTATTTTTTGATTATTCTAGACACCATATATAGATCAGAAATATCTTTATTTAAATATCATAAGATATTAACGATGTAAAATTAAATACTTATAACTATAACTAATATTTATTACGTTATATGATAAAACATATATAAAGTCATAATTATTAAAACAAAAAACAAAAAAAGTAATTTCAAAAAATAATATAAAGTTTAGAATTATTTTTCATTATTATATCATTAAATAAATTACTTTCTATAATTATAAAATGTAGAAAATTATTTTCCATAATTAATGATCATATTTAAATTTATTGTATTAAAAATTAAATCTAAAAAAATTATAAAAGGTATATGACATCAGCATTTTGATCTAATGGTTCTAATTAAAAGTTGAGTTTCATCTAAGGGTCTAAATTTTTCCATTTTGGAATTAAGGTTTCTCTTTTATATATATTTAAAGATTATTATTATAATAAAAAATGATTGATTCTCTTAACAAAATGATCTAATAATCTTTCTAATCACAAGATCATGTCACATGGAAAAATCAAGGGAGGAGATTAGAAAAGAGAATAAACGGATTACACTTGTCATTAGTTAAGGTTTTTAAGATGATTTTTAGGCTATTTTTTAGAATGATTAATCATTCCTCATAATAATAATTATTATTAAATTTATAAAGGAATTTTTCCTTTTTTGGATCACTTTAAGTTTCTTTTAATAATTTATAGGGCTTGGCTTGGATGATTTGACTGCATAAATTTTTTGATACAGTTACCTTAAAGATCAAGAGGGCATTTTTGTAATATATCAATCATCCATTTAATCTGTGTATGTGGCTGCATCTATCAATTTTGCAGTCAACTGCATAACTGATTTTCCCTAATTTATAATTCTTTCCTCTCGAATTTATCAATAAAACTAAATTTTTTTTGTCTAATTGAAAAGTAAATGGGTAGGAACCCTCCGGTCCTATGAACCGTCTTGGTACCAGAGCGCACACCGCATAAAACTCATGACCGATGACTCACCATTCTCACATATGGATCACAAGATATAGCTTCTCGACTTGCCTTTGGCAAGATTTGAACCTCTGACTTGCAATCTTCATCTCTGGACCAATGAGGTCACATGGTGGCGGTACCAGTTTGATCTATGATACGTAAATCCTTGAAACCTTATACAATTATACATTTTCTGTTTATGTGTTTTAAATTTTCATATCCTGACGTTGCAGAATTCCGAGTTCTGTAATCAATTCTACCGGGCCTACTATGCGCTAATTGTGCAAGAAATATTTGCTGTTCTAACGGACACATTTCATAAACCTGGTTTCAAGTTGCATGTATTAGTGTTGCAGCACTTGTTCTGCCTGGTACTTCATTCTCGGCTCATATTATTTTTTATTGCTGCCTGTTTGATGAAAAGAGAAGAATTTTATCAATACACAGGCTTGAAATACTTCACAATGTCAATATGACAATTTCAGGTGGAATCTGGTTCCTTGACTGAGCCTTTATGGGATGCCTCTACTGTTTCATATTCTTACTCGAATAATGGAATGTTTGTTCGAGAGTATACCATCAAGCTTCTGTGTGGTTCTTTTCCCAATATTTCAGCGTTGGAGGTAAATGGACTATAATATATGAGCAAATTCTTGCCTTTTGGACCTCATTTAAATTATTTTAACAAGCGATCATCATTTGAGGACCTCGTTTTTTTGCTTAATTACAGGTCACTAAGTTTGTTAATGGACTGTTTGATTCGAGAGCTAACCTTTCTGCATTCAAGAACCACATAAGGGACTTCCTCGTGCAGTCTAAAGAGTTTTTTCATATCAAAATTTCCAAATTTCTTTCTATATCACCATTCTTTTATATATTTATATACTAAAAATAGTTCATTTACAATATCAGTTTTAGAATATAATAAAACTTTAAAATCATGACTAAAACTAATGAAAAACTTTGTAGCAAAAACTAAAAGTTTCAAAGTAAAACCCTTTTGTATATCAAGGTGCACTTATGTTAATGTTACAGACTCAGTAGACTGGAAAAATGAAACGATACGGATCGCTAATTTCAATTTTCAGACGTAGATACTCTGATTTTTAATCTCTAAATATATATAAAAGAGAAACCTTAATCTCAAAATGGAGAAGTTTGAACCCTTAGACGAAGCTCAACCTTTAATTAAAACCATTGGATCAAAATGCTGATGTCATATACCTTTTATATGACAAATAAAGAACAATTGTAAATGATCAAATAGTATACAATAAAACCAAGAATAATACATTTACATTATTAACTTTTATACAATTGTAACGAAAAACAACATGTAATAGTAACATTATAAAAAAAATTATAATTTGCAAATAATTTAACAGGAAATACATAAAGAATTATAACCATTTAAAACATAAAAGAGTCAAACTGAAATATAATTAACTTATCATACAGCCTGAAAATACAATGAAACAAATTTTTTTACCCACTGATCTAGAGGCCCTGTATATTTAATAGGCCCAAATACCCATCTCTTCGAGTAAATCTGAACGTCATCGTATATATAGTGTATATTGTTGTTTACGATTTACTCACTTTATAAATTCTAACCTAAAAGTCTAAAACACTCCGGAAATTCAGATATACATAATACTACCATTGTACAGTCAATTATTCAATCAGCAAATTGAATAAACATCATTAAAAAAACTGCAATCGATAATTTTTCAAAAAAACTTACTGTAAGTACTATGGAAAAAAAATATACTATACAAAAGAGCGAATTAGACAGGAAATGAGAAGACCAGATGAAATAAGCAAGTTGCCGGATTCAATTATAATACACGAAATCCTGTCTCTCTTACGAAGTACTAAAGTGACCATCAGAACAGGTATTCTATCGAAACGTTGGAAGAATCTATGGCGGTCAGTTCAATTTTTTGCTTTTGATGATTTCCAGTATTATTCAAAACCAATCATCCTTAATAATATTTGTTATTGTTATAACAATACCATACCATTTGAAAATTTCTACATATCAGTGGATAGAACAATCGGTCAATATCAGGGACAAGATGTTAACAAATTCATACTCAAAGCCAATTATGATAATAAATTTTCTTCTTATATCAACAAATGGATTCAATTTTTCATTGATAAAAAGGTTAAAATATTTTATCTTTGCTTAAAACAATCAGAAAAGAACTGCATCTATAACATTGATATAGATTCGTTTTTCTGTCTAATTGAAGCGATCATGGGTTTGATGTAGATGATTTCCGGATCAATTGGTGGCATCAAGTCATCAATTGAACCTTAAACAAGGTCAATTTTAAGTGTATAAGTCGTGGGGTTAACCTTGGATGTGTTTGGATTCGTTTAGAAGTGAAAAACATGCAAAATTGAACAAACCCGCAGGTGGTCATGTCGTGACCAAGATGGTCATGTCGCATTTGAATTACAGAGGTGGTGAAAATTGGGTTTTTAGTTAGAGGTCATGTCGTGACCATGGTGGTCATGTCGCATCACGAGTCCAGAATGCAAACTACTAAGTTTTTGAAAAGTCATAACTTTCAAACCGTAAATCCATTTTTGACGAGTAAGCTATCCACGAAATCGTGAGAGAGTCTATTTCCCAATGGTAATGTCCTTTAAAGATGAATCAAAATTAAAAGTGTTCAGATGATTGAAATAATGAGCGAAGGTCAAGTTTCATCGAGTTTTGTGAACTTTAACTTAATGGTTGGATCCTTGTTGAATCAAGCATTGACATGAGTCACGTTTTTAAGCATTGTAGCTTGGTTATGATCATAAGTAAGTAGGTGTTTAGCTTGTTAATAGTTGTTTAATGGTTATAGGTAGTCGGGAATACTTGCAAAGCTTGGTAACTTAAGTTATCAATTGGTATGCTCTTCTTTGAGGTAAGATACATGACTTTTTTCACACTGGAGGCACAACAAAATGTAGTTTTCAATAATTAACCACTTAATCGGATTATCTTATATGTGTTTATTTTCCGGGTTATGTGGGAGGTTATGTGGGAATGAATGTATGTTGAAGTAAGTAAAAATGAGATTATCTTACGATGTTTGTGGATGATATATAATGTGATCATGTTTTGATATATAAAATACAAAGAAGTTTTATGAAAGTAAAATGAAGAGCGTTTTGTTAAAATGTGTGTATCTTACTTAGCTAACTTATTAGCTAACACTTGCTTTTATGAAATCGTTGGGTCTTCAGGGTAAGCAGGTTTGAGCTAGAGAAAGGTTTAGCTCGTGAGATGGGTAAAGAATAAAGAAGATTAACATTAGTTTCCCAAATGCTTAGACTTCACCTTTAGCCGTGTGTTTGGCTACTTTATTTATGACTTATGTTTCATGTATTGTTGATGGCATTTATGTTGGTGCCAAGACTTGGATTTCATTTACATTGTTTTGATGATGCACTTAGTAACACCATTTTATGAAAGGTACCATCCGTTACGGATGGGGCAGTTTTTAAGTGATCCTTTCCGCTACTTGTTCAAACGCCGTTTGACAAAGTTTTTTAAAAATCCAGGTTTTAAAATGACGGTTGTTACATTATAGCTATAAGTATTTAGTTTTACATCGTTAATATCTTATGATATTTAAATAAAAGAGATTTTTGATCTGTATATGGTGTCTAGAATAATCAAAGAATAAAAAACATAAAAATGACAACATAACCGTTTTTCAACATATTTTATTTAATTTTGTTAAATTAATAAAATGATACATATGTAATATGAATATTAGGTATGTGGATAATTGATCACTAGAACCTCTGTTCCTTTTTTTATATCTACATCATGCAATTCTTTTTTTACATAGTATATTTTAACTCATTTAATTATATGTAAACAAATATAGCATTATTGTTTTTTCAATACTTTTTATTTACAATTTGTCAATATAAGATATCATGAAACATTAGTATTTTATTAGTTATATATATTTATCCGCATATTATACGGGATATAATCTAGTAATGAAACATAAAATAAGTTATGTATCGTATGATTCATATCATCTTAATCTTAATTAAAGTCTAAATGAAAGTGAAAATAAATTTATATAAGGAAAAAAAAAAGAGGAGGGAAGGGCCTCCTTTTCAAAGAAAAGTCAATCGCTCTCACTCTTTTGATTTTCTCTCTCTACCAAAAACTTCTGCTTCATTTTGAAGCTGTCTTTTATTATTATATTTTATTTTCTCACCTATATCTATAGAATCCTGCATATACTCTCCCCACACCCCTTCACTTTCCCCCCCTTTATTAGGGTTTCTTCCGTACACACACACTGTTCACACACACATAAACACACAGTTAACACTTGTCGCTGTAAATCTAGGGTTTTATATCAACACTTGTAGTTCCGGCGATGGCGGCGGAGAAGCTTAGGGATTTAAGTCAGCCGATTGACGTTGCTTTACTTGACGCTACTGTTGCTGCTTTTTACGGCACTGGATCTAAGGATGAGGTTCTTATTCTTCTAATTTCTTTTTTTTTTAATTTTAATTTTTGTATATTATATGTGTATGTATAGGTGTATGTATAGGTTAGTTGATTGGTTATTGTTTTGACCTATAGATACAGTTATGTATACACATTGCTTTGTTCCGTTAGTGTGAATAGAAGTGTTTTTTTTTGTATGAATGATTTAGGTTTTTAGGAAGTGAATTTGAACAAATTTGTGATCTAATTGTGGTTTTGTAAGTCGTAACGGTAGCTAGTGGACGAGGTAAGTGTAGTGTTAGTGATTATCCTTTTTTTTCCGAAGTTTAATTAGTAGTAGGTCAGCTGAAGTTATTGATTGACTGATGAGTGAGTAGATCAGGTTGTGTTCGTGATGTCGTTTGGTTTTTTTAAGTGAATGAGAAGTTGAAATTTGACTGTTTAGTTATGAGGAGAATGTATATCATTTGACGAAGAAAAGATAACTATGTGGTGGATCATATATTTCCTTGATCGTAAAGTGTTGATTGATTTGGTTGGAAGTGCGAATGTCCTTGAGTTAAATGGTATTTAGCATTTATGCTAATTTAGATACATGATGGTACTGTTGGCAATCTTTAAGAATCGTATATTTGTAACTTTGGAAGGAGGAAAACATGGCAACAGATTCTTAGAAAACTTGGACTATTTTATCTATAGGCGAGAAACCAACTACTTTTGGTGTCTTGGATGGGTAATTTATCTCCATACAAAAAGTTAACATACTTTAATTGGGCAATAATAGAGACGTAAACAGGACCCCACTACTATTTAACAGCACCAAGTGGAAGAATCATAGATGGGTCTATTATGTCAATGAATAAGATTATGTATGGAGACTTTCGGTAATTTGTAAAATGTCCTTGAGACATATTTCTTGTTTGCTGTGAAGCAGATATAAACCAAAGTTGTTTTTGAACTTATTCCCAAATAGAAAAATTTTATCCTTAGATACGCTATATCGTTCATGTTATGGGTGAAATAGCTGGTTGCATATGGATAGTTGGATTATACTTGGTAATTGATGCAGAGGAATGTGCATTTTGTGATGTGTCATTTTTTCCACTCCCAGCTGATTATGTTGTTATGTTCATGCTGTTTTAAGTATGTCCTTCATCATGCATTTTTTTCCACAATACAGAGGACTGCTGCTGATCATATATTACGGGAATTGCAAAACAATCCAGACATGTGGCTACAAGTGGTTCATATTCTCTCCAACACACAGAGCATGAACACCAAGTTCTTTGCTTTACAGGTCAATTATTTTATAGTTTGTGATGGTACCTCTCAGAATTTCCCTTCATATTACACGTGTTTCACAAATATTTGAGAATTTGTGGCATCCCAAATTGAATACTTTTCGTTACTGAAGAATATATTAAAACCAAGTGTTTCTCGAAGGAAGTGGCTTATTGGGCATGGAGAGTGCATGCTATGTCATTTTAGTTTTCACTTTTTAGCTGTGATGGCAGACGGAATATACTTTTTTTTATCCACAGGTTCTCGAGGGTGTTATTAAATATAGATGGAATGTATTGCCTGTTGAACAACGGGATGGAATGAAAAACTACATATCTGATGTTATTGTAAAGGTACTAGTTGCTTCACTTCTTGCTTTTGGCAGTCTCCTTTTCATACATGTATAATGTATATTTCTCAATAATTGATGTAACTTATTCGGTTGTATTTAGCTTTCGAGTAATGAAGGTTCTTTTCGCCAAGAAAGGCTGTATGTTAACAAACTTAACATTATACTAGTTCAGGTGAGCTGCTGTTTGCTTTTGCTATATTAACTAAAGCACTTAGAAACTATAATGAAATGCCATGCATATTGATATGCAGATTTTGAAGCACGAGTGGCCTGCTAGGTGGCGGAGCTTCATTCCGGACCTTGTTACAGCAGCAAAAACTAGTGAAACGATTTGTGAGAACTGTATGGCAATACTAAAAGTATGTCTGATATATCCTCATTCCCTGTGTCGTATTGCTTTATTCTAGCATGTGGTTTGATTATCATTTTCTCTTTTCCAGCTTTTAAGTGAAGAGGTATTTGACTTCTCAAGGGGTGAAATGACTCAACAGAAGATCAAGGAGCTTAAGCAATCCCTGAACAGGTAGTTATTTTTATTTTCATGGTTCTAGTTTGACCATCAATCTTAAAGTCAAATTCCAACAAATTGTGCTCATTTATTGTGGTCGGTGACAGCGAGTTTCAACTCATTCATGAGTTATGCTTATATGTACTATCGGCGTCTCAAAGAACAGAGCTGGTCAGGGCTACACTAGCCACATTACATGCTTTCCTTTCATGGATTCCTTTAGGCTATATATTTGAATCCCCACTGGTGTGTATTTTTTTCTCAGGTCGTTATTTTCCTTATTATTTTGTTAGAGCATTTTTTTGTGCATACTCATGAGATTGCAACCAATGTTACTGTATGTTACAGTTGGAGATGCTCCTTAAATATTTTCCTGTGCCATCATATCGAAATTTGACTCTTCAGTGCTTGACAGAGGTAACATTTATTTAAGGCACTAAAAAGGGGTATACGTGGCTTTTCTGATAAATAGACTGCAATTAACTTATTTGTGCCATGCACTCATTGGCACAGGTCGCTGCCCTGAATTTTGGAGGTATCTACAACGTGCAATATATAAAGATGTATACCATATTCATGGTCCAGTTGCAGGTCTGTGAGACTCATTGATATGATCTGTTGAACTGATATGCCATGTGCTTTGCTTCATCTTCATGCTTATGTCCTATTGATTCTTTCTGTTGTGTGTTTGTCTGTTTTACAGACTGTTCTTCCTGTCAGTACAAATATACCAGATGCATATGGAAATGGCTCAAGCGAGGAGCAGGTGATTGTAGTGTTTAATAGGATGTTTATTTTATCTACAACCTAATATAAGATTTTTAACAATCTTTGACTCGTAATCTTCGTTCTTTTCCCTGTTTTCAGGCATTTATTCAGAATCTGGCATTGTTCTTCACTTCATTTTACAAGGCATGTTCCTGTCTTGTGTCAATTGTTTATTTGTGCATTCAACTGTTACTGAAGTCTGATTTTGATAGAAAAAGCTTAAGTAACTGAAGTCATAAATGAGCATCTGCTTTTTGACAGGGTACCTATGTTCACTCATAGTTTAACTGGCTTGGTTTTTGATCAAATTTCTACAATGCCAGTTTAAAAAATATGCTAGAGAGGAATATGTAAAATCAAAATCGAAGTTACGAGTATTGAATATTGGATTAACAAGCAAAATGTCGCTTTGGATCTCAATTGTGCACTAGACAAGAGGAACACCCTTTTAGGAATGTGCAATTAGTACAAATTTATATAGCTAAAAATGTGAATGCCACCCTTTTAATATACACTATTGTAGGATCGCACGATTAATTTAGTTTTGCGTAAGAGTGTATATAAAGGTATAATGGGGAACTTGAGTAACCAATTTGGCAGTGGACACTTTTTGGGGCAATGTAAATTTAAAATGTGGACAATTTTTCATGGGACGAAGGAGTAGCACTCTGCATGCAAATTCATATTCACAGTCTACCCAACAGATTTTGTTATTATATAAGATCTGATGTTGCTTTGCATGCAGTTTCATATCCGCATTCTGGAATCTACACAAGAGAATATATCTGCACTTTTGATGGGTCTTGAGTACCTTTTGAACATTTCCTATGTGGATGATACAGAAGTTTTCAAGGTATGATATATTGTTTATGCTTCTCTAAATGAAAATGGGATGCTATATCTTCTGTTCATGGTCATTATTAGTACAGTACATCATCAAGGAAATTGGAAGTTTTGTTTGTCAATATTAAGTTCTGCTCTTCTGTTAGGCTACTTGATTGCAAGACAAAGATCCATTGTTTTGTATGCATCATTCTTTTTTGTCATTGTGTTTGAACAGGTTTGCTTGGACTATTGGAATTCTTTCGTGTTAGAGCTTTTCGAGGCAAACCATAATCTTGATAACCCTGCAGCAACTGCAAGCATGATGGGACTGCAGGTATATTATGTTTTTCGTAACATACTTTCTACAATTATAGATGTCAGTTTGAAGGTGTATATATGAAAATGTGTTGAGTTTGTCTTGGTCACGATGGGTGAAACAGATGAAATATTAAAAGTTAGCTATAGAGGAATTGGGCTGGCTGGTCAATTAGGTTAAAAGTATTTAGTCCGCTAAATCCTTTCTACTGAAGCCACCGTTTACTTTAGTAATATAGTTATATAATCCTTTTTTAGTCCGCTAAGACTAGAAGTATTAAATTATAATATTTGGGCAAAAGAAGTTGGTTGGTCAATCCAATCTGGTCACTGCCATCTTAAATTTCGTGTGTTTTTTCTACGCAAAACACCTGACTTGCCCGGTTTTCATTTGTAGTTTAGATGTTTTACTATTTGATTTTGCTTGTACCTGTTACTTTAGCCTGATTGATGTGAACTTTGGCTTTTTTTTTTGTTTTGAAACCTCAGAATCCAATTATTCCTGGTCTGCTTGATGGTCGCGGTACACAGTTGTTGCAGAGACGACAACTCTATGCAGGATCCATGTCAAAGTTGAGACTGCTTATGATATCTCGCATGGCGAAACCTGAAGAGGTTTTAATTGTTGAAGATGAAAATGGGAATATTGTACGTGAAACCTTAAAAGACAATGATGTCCTTGTTCAGTATAAGGTAATATTATGGCTTGTTTTTATGGAAAATGACTAAACAGGTGTTCTGTCAATTTCTAAACTAAGTATCATTTTACAGATAATGAGGGAAACACTTGTCTACTTGACGCATCTTGATCACAATGATACTGAAAAGCAGGTGTGGTCTTGAGAACTATTTTTTCTATATTTCAAGCAATTTATTCGCGCATATGGTTAATACCCATGTTCTTTATATGATTTAGATAGTTGGTTTCTTTTCATGGTTAACTTTGCTTCCATGATTTGACTGTCTTGGGTTTTTAAACAAGATTGCAACTATTTTTTTAACAGATGCTGAAGAAGCTTAGCAAACAATTGAATGGTGAGGATTGGGCATGGAATAACTTGAACACACTTTGCTGGGCTATAGGCTCTATATCTGGATCCATGATGGAAGATCAGGTAAATACAATATAACTTTATGTGTCACGTATATTATATTAATATAATGTCACAAGTGCTGTATCTTTGTATTTTGGCAGGAGAATAGGTTTCTCGTGATGGTTATTCGTGATCTGCTAAATCTCTGTGAAATCATAAAGGGAAAGGACAACAAAGCTGTTATTGCAAGTAATATCATGTAAGACTGTTGGCTATTTAGTTATACTTTATAATATTGTATCAATAATGTAACTGTCGATCGTTCTGTTTAAGCTACCAAGGTTGTGCTGGGAAATTGGAAATCACATGGAGTATTTGCCTGACTTTAATGCTCTATTTTTGATAAACTGCCAGGTATGTCGTTGGACAATATCCAAGATTTCTAAGAGCCCACTGGAAGTTTTTGAAAACGGTTGTCAACAAGTTGTTTGAGTTCATGCATGAAATTCACCCCGGTGTTCAGGTTATTAATAACTTCCATGCACTATTTTTTTAAAATTTAAATCTGCACCTGGTGTATAATCGTATATCGGTATTTAGCTTTCACTAACAGAATTCTTCTCGAGTTTTCCAAGTCCAATTTTTCTGTGTTATCTAACACAATTTGGTTTCCATCATGTCAGGATATGGCATGCGACACATTCTTAAAAATTGTACAGAAATGCAAGCGCAAGTTCGTCATATTGCAGGTAATAATGAAATGTAGCTCCATCGGTTTTTTATTTTTTTGGTTTTTTAGATGCTTATTATGTGTAATCTGCCTAGATTAGTCTGATGCAGTTTCTATGTTGTTTTAGGTTGGGGAGAGCGAGCCATTCGTCTCAGAGCTTCTAACCACGCTTCCAACAACCATTGCAGATCTTGAGTCACATCAGATACATACATTTTATGAATCCGTAAGTCGAACCATCATGGTTTACTTATAATAATATTAGGAGTGTTTCTAATCTCTAAACTTCTTTTTCACCTTTTTATTGGTATATCTTTTTTGGTAGGTTGGTTATATGATACAAGCAGAACTCGAGGCCACTAAACGGGAGGAATATTTACAGAGGCTGATGAATCTTCCCAATCAAGTAGGGTTCTTCTAGAAGATGAGTTCATTTTGAGACGACCAGAATATTATATCATATGATGAAATCTTTTTTATGTAGAAATGGTCTGAGATTATAGGACATGCACGTGGTAATGCTGATTTCTTGAAGGATCAAGATGTCATTAGGACTGTACTTAATATATTGCAGGTTTGCCACCTTTACTGAACCTAAGAGGGTTCTTATTTATTTTTATTTTATATTCACTAGCAATCCTAATCATACATGCTGACCTGTGATGTGATGTCTGTAATATCCATCAACTAGTGTTGGTTTTTTCTTTTTGTTTTACTGCTTGGTATGTATAATACTTTTGTTGTATACAGACAAATACAAGTGTTGCCAGTGCACTTGGAACACATTTCTTATCTCAAATTACCCTCATCTTTTTGGACATGCTTAATGTCTACAAGTATGTTTTAAACTCAAATCATGTATTGCTATATGATTAATTGTTCCCCAGACCCCTGTTAATGCTTGTTTACCATTATTTTTGTGTTAATCAGAATGTACAGTGAGCTTATATCATCCAGCATTGCTCAAGGGGGACCCTATGCTTCTAGGACTTCTTTTGTAAAACTTTTGAGGTATAAATGTTTATGATATATGGAAGAGTAACATGCCTAATCAGCCTTCTTATGTAGCTATTTGTCGTGACAGGTCTGTGAAGAGGGAAACACTGAAATTGATTGACACATTTCTGGATAAGGCTGAAGAACAAGCACAAATAGGGAAGCAATTCGTGCCTCCGATGATGGATCCAGTGCTTGGTGATTATGCACGAAATTTGCCTGATGCTAGAGAATCCGAAGTTTTGTCTCTCTTCGCCACAATTATTAACAAGTATGTTTCTGGTTTGCAAAAAATCCTGGTTTGCGTCATCATGTTTAGTAGAGTTGACAAGTTTAACCCATTCAATTGTGGATGGACAGGTTTTGTTTGTTTTTTTTCTTAAAGAGGTTCAGGAAAGAACTTCAACTTAGCCTTAAATTGGTGTAGTGGGTCCAATGTCTATTTTTAATGCATACATCCTCCTAAATCATCTTTATTCAAAGATTTAATATTTCATTGTAGTAATGGTACATTTAAATCACAATCGAGGCATTAATCATTTATTAAAATTTTAGAAGTGGCCAATTTTGTATTTTGCAATTCAACCAAACGAAGCATGTTTTGACTGCAACAAACTTAGGCTTGTTTCAAGTTTCCACACAGCCCGATATCTAACAAGTCCATTTTGCAATCTCTTACCAATCTAAATACTACTCTGTAGTCGGACTTTGCAAGTGGGTTATTCGTTCACTGCGGGTTTTTACTTAATTTTTCTACCTGTATGTAGGTACAAGGGTGCAATGATAGATGATGTTCCACGTATATTTGAAGCTGTTTTCCAGTGCACCCTTGAGGTTAGACTTTAGTTGTTTGCTTGTTTCAGTTAATTGTTAACAAATGTCATGAGGAGGCAGTTTACCACATGAGTTGTGCTTCTTGCTACTATTTATGTCTCATTTTTGACATACATGTACTTATGGCGCAGATGATAACTAAGAATTTTGAAGATTACCCTGAACATCGTCTCAAGTTTTTTTCATTACTTCAAGCCATTGCAACACATTGCTTCCGAGCTTTAATATTGTTGTCACCTGAGGTTTGTTTATAGAATTTTTTTCTTAGTTGATATATTTATTTTAACCCGCTTTCATAGTCATAATCTGATACGATTTGGCTACAAAAGAATTTCTGATTGTTTCTAATTAAATTTTGGATGTTCTGGTCTTGTACTCTTCTGTATGCCTGATCTAGGGAAGAAAAGTTGGTGGGTCTGGCAGGTTGAGTTTGCAAAATGGATAATTCTTAGTATCTGACCGAACCAGAAAGAGTTACTTTATTTCTATAGAGAATTAATGTGCTAGCACCTTGTTTTCCCTTTTTTTAAGCGCTACAGAAGGTTTTAAGCATCTATACATTTTTAGTGACTTTTTATGGAACGGCTTTTTAGTTGAAAATTTTAGTTTAGACTATTTGACCTAGGGATGAGCATATGGATCTGGGTACCAATCCTGGTACTGAAAACGAGTCCCAAGTACCTAGTGGTAAAGGGACAGGTACAGCGGCACCCGCTGTTCTTGATTTTCAGGATCAGTACCAACCCGTGCTTCTGGTACCGGGAAAATCCTGTGAAAGCCGACTGGTACCGTCCAGTCCTGTATTCAGGCCAATGTGGCTCATCCCTTTATGATGCGACACATCGCCATTGTTTTTAGCTGCTGCCAAAACTTTGCTATGGTGTTGGGGGTTAATGTCGTAGCCAAATTATGTTAAGTATATCTAGTGTATTACTAAGTTTAGACAAGAGCCTCCAAATTTACGAATGAGGCACTTTACCACTCTACGACAGTTGGATCTTAGATAAGAAATTTTAATTATATCATTAGCATAAACCAATTATACAATGCTTTTACAAAATCCCTCCCGGTCCCATACCGGTTATATATGGTGCCAGTATTTGAATCATGTTTTAGGTAATTTTTTCGGGACCAAGTATGGGACTGTTTCAGTTCCATCCATGCCCATCCTTATTCTACCCTGTCAAAGAAAAACCTTACCTGAATTAAACCTATAAAATTGCCATGACTACTTTGAATTCATATTTCTGTTCTAGTTAGTCTATAATTTTAACCGCCTTTTTCTACATATCAGCAATTAAAGCTTGTTATGGATTCTGTCATGTGGGCTTTCCGACACACTGAAAGAAATATTGCCGAAACGGGGCTTAATTTGCTGTTAGAGATGCTTAAGAACTTTCAGGTAGATACGTAAATCCTTGAAACCTTATACAGTTATACATTTTCTGTTTGTGTGTTTTAAATTTTCATATCCTGACGTTGCAGAATTCCGAGTTCTGTAATCAATTCTACCGGGCCTACTATGCGCTAATTGTGCAAGAAATATTTGCTGTTCTAACGGACACATTTCATAAACCTGGTTTCAAGTTGCATGTATTAGTGCTGCAGCACTTGTTCTGCCTGGTACTTCATTCTCGGCTCATATTATTTTTTATTGCTGCCTGTTTGATGAAAAGAGAAGAATTTTATCAATACACAGGCTTGAAATACTTCACAATGTCAATATGACAATTTCAGGTGGAATCTGGTTCCTTGACTGAGCCTTTATGGGATGCCTCTACTGTTTCATATTCTTACTCGAATAATGGAATGTTTGTTCGAGAGTATACCATCAAGCTTCTGTGTGGTTCTTTTCCCAATATTTCAGCGTTGGAGGTAAATGGACTATAATATATGAGCAAATTCTTGCCTTTTGGACCTCATTTAAATTATTTTAACAAGCGATCATCATTTGAGGACCTCGTTTTTTTGCTTAATTACAGGTCACTAAGTTTGTTAATGGACTGTTTGATTCGAGAGCTAACCTTTCTGCATTCAAGAACCACATAAGGGACTTCCTCGTGCAGTCTAAAGAGTTTTCAACACAGGTAAGCTTTCAATCACTCAACATGTGCATCAACTTAAAGGCTAGGAAAAGATTTAATTTTTTGTTAGGAAGCAAAAGTTTGTAAATGGTGTAAGGTAACCTAAATATGGTGAAAAATGTATGATGTTGCAGGATAACAAGGATCTGTATGCAGAAGAAGCTGCTGATCAGAAAGAGAGAGAACGACAACGGATGCTTAGCATTCCTGGATTAATTGCACCCAATGAAATACAAGATGAGATGGTTGATTCATAAATCAGTTATACGTACTAATTTCTCATGGTTATCTACTAAGGGAGGGAGGGGAAGCGTGGTAAAGTTTTCCTGTGTTGTGAGGTGTATCTTTAGGGCTGGCATTAATGGCGAGTGTAGAGAAGTGATAGTATAGATTATTCTAATGATGTAGGAATGAATGTGTTTGTGTGGGGAATTCTTGTTTTGACATTGTAAATTCATGACAAGAAAGAGAATGTTAGTTGGGTATACCTGCCAACTCTTCTCTTATTCGTTCACTGTGACTGGGGTTTCCAAATAGATTTAATGTATAGACTGCTAGCAAGTTTTGTTGAATTTTTCTTTTATAAATTTAATGGTATCTTTCTTTAGTTGGTGAAACCCATCTTTTAATGTTAAATCTATTTCATCTTTTGTGGATATCGACTTTTGAAGTTGTTTTCACATTTGCAAGGATATCAAACTCTTGCCCATAAGCCAAAGCTTTGCATCAGCAAATGGCTTCATATACTGATGGCCAATGGCAGATTGGCATCTAATAAACTTGTGGTGGATGAACCTACTTGCCTGGCTATCTTTACTAGAAAAAGCTTCCATTTATGCTATTAAACTAGTGTCAACTGTTCGCTGAAGTGGTAATCTTGATTCCTTTTACAAGTTTATAAACTATTGTCTTATTTCACAAGTCTATAAAAGCTACAATCATCTGTTTTTATTGATGTTTAACGAGGGTAATTGTGCCCTTTAGGTCTTTATTAATACAAACAAAAAGCAAGAAATGAAGCTGTAGTGCAGAAACAGGAAAAAATGCTTGAAATCTAAGTATTTAATATGAATGTTATAATTAAAGTTTGTGATAATATGATGCACCCTATTATGTGTAAGATTCGTTATTAACCCAAAAGAAAGAGAAGTAGAATAAAGTTAGACAAAAACATGAAAAACCTCTGTTTGAGGGATCGTAACAAAAGTCGTAGTGAGAGTGTGTATGATAAGTCTATTGTGTGAGAAAATCCCCCTTTGTTCATTCAAATTGTAGTTGTTTTGATATTTTATATATCTGTTACCAAAAAATTCCTTTTCTTATTTCTAAGGTTGTTATTACATTTCAAACTTACATACAAAGTATAGATAACACATATCACAATGTGCTACTCAATTATCCTCATGTCTTTGATACTTAAACTTCTTTGCTTTCAATGTGTCTATGCTGGATTCGATCCCAAGACCTTCAAAGAGACAAAGCCTCCCATTTTTCCTTGGTCTACAACAACTCATTGGAAGAGGCATATTATTTAGGTCTATATATCATATCTCAGTTTATCGTCGTATTATGTCATCTGGAGAATTTCATACATTTCTTTTCTTTGGTAATATGATAAGAAAACATAAACCACATTCATTCAATAAGCGGTAACGGACTATAAAAACAATACCGTACATTTATTCCGAGTGTAATGATATCTCGTACAAATTTAACTCATGATTTTATGTTCAAAAAAAAAAAAAAAAAACTCATGATTTTACGTACGATACATTTTTCCAAAACCTTTATCAAAATAAACACATGCTCATAAAAGAAAATGTTAAAAATAAAACAATTATATGAACTGGACT
Organism: Erigeron breviscapus; assembly: GCA_034093135.1. Classification (NCBI taxonomy): domain Eukaryota; kingdom Viridiplantae; phylum Streptophyta; class Magnoliopsida; order Asterales; family Asteraceae; genus Erigeron; species Erigeron breviscapus. The sequence goes on along the minus strand of CM067167.1, from coordinate 201,665,998 downwards.
TCATCCTACGATTGCTTCACTGTTTTGTGGACACCCGCCTACATACTTGAATTCATATTATATTTATGATTATTATTATTCTTTGGACCAAGTCTCGATTTTTGCGAGACTTGTGGGTGTCATGCTTATGCAGGGATGCAATCTTAATATTTGTAGTTTAGGTTTCTTTACTATTATTATTTTTATTTTCCTAAACATCGAATTAGACTCTCTACAATTTGTGCTATGCTTTTTATAAAATAAGTAGCTTTTACACCTACCTTGTGTAAAGTTTTACATCATAACTCTGAATGAAAATTAATTTGTCTAACAGTTCAAAAGGATAAAGTTTATCGTACATATGATTTTAAGTGAAACAAACATGCCTAGATGGTCTCAAATATGGATTTTAAAATTAACATGTTTCGAACATGTATTCTCTAATCTCTACACATGTTATTATGCAATCACTGAACTCGTTTCTAAAGATACATTGAAAAGCATTTAATAATCATTAATTAAACTAAAAAGTTACTTTTTTTATAAATAAATAAATAAATTAAGGGTTTTGTTAAACGAACTTAACAGTTAAAGACTTAAGGTGTATTAAATAGTTGTACATCTATCATAAAGTTTAGAGGGTGAGCTTTTTTAAATGCAGCATAAGGCTGCGTTTAGCATTTTCCATAGATTTAATAGTCATTTTTTTATGGGGGAAATAAGATTTAATTAAATATACATTCATGAAAACCCTAATAATTAAGGGATTGTTTCATAATTATGACCCCGTAGATTGAATGAATTCGTAAATTAGTATTATTTGGTGTAATCTAGTAGTTAATATATTTACCGTTAAAAGAAAATTATGCTACTCACCCTCCATATCTAATATCTTCCTAAATAAGAAGCTGACGTTGATGATCTCCAGCACCAAACTTTACCTGAACCCAAGTCCTAAACTGCCAAGGAAAACACAAGCTATAACCCTAAAGAAAATTAACTATAAAACTTGAAATTGCCATACATAACATAAGCCACTGAACATATAGTTTCCCACCAAGGTGCGGTAACACAAAATGATGTTTGCATTGCGTATATACACCAATTTGTTTAATTGGAAATTTTCGCAATTAACTGCCATGGGAGAGATTTTGATAAAACCGTAATGATATATCTAATAATGACATCGGTACATGTCGTATTGTGCTCCTATGCCTCTACACATCCTCAAAAGATTTCATATTTTGTAGCAAATCGCCTTCGAGTGTCATTCACCAACTAAAATGAGAGGAAGTCCCCTGACAATAGAATTAAAGTAGTGTCAAAAAATGATATAAACTAAATTTTCCAAAGGATCCCTCCCTAAAAAACAACCACCCTCTGCACCCTTTCCCCATAGCTAATTAATGATGTGAATTTTATAGAACAAACATTTACCAGCCTCCGTGTCTTGAGAAATAGTCATTGTCTAATGAGACAGCAAGTGCAACAGTTACCGCTCGCTCAGACAATGTCAGTGGACGATGTACTTTGAATTCTTGAATCTGAAAAACAAATTATCATTATCCAAACTAAAACAACTCGAGAAACAAAAATGGATAGGTACCGAAGGAATACCTTTCCAGAAAGTTCTGACACAAGGTCATCAGCCTCACTCCCAAATCGGATTACATATTGGCCAGCATCAGTGAACACCTGTGTTTTATTCATCAAACAAGTTTAGAGCATTGCACACTAGTTCATGTTTCAACTAGATAACCGGACTACAGTTTACATGTTTTAAAAATATATAATCAGAAGTATGCTCATGTCAAAACAAAAACCTGAAATCTACATGCACACCACCAGTTAGTTACACATGGTATTGTGTCTATCTCAAGAATGCTTCAAAAGATGCTCATAGGGCATTAGTTCAAATGTATTTTATCATTATTAATTGAAGAAAATAAGAAAGATTTGTCGGCTCAGTAACTAAAGTGTTACAAAATATTAGTGAAACTACATGCCAAAACGATATTCCGTCTTGAAAAACTAATATGACTAAGTTTGTTCATTGGGATCTGTTTAAAAGTTCCCACTATATGTCATTAAAATGATATTTTTGATTTTTCAGCGTGTAGTCACACAGGTTTAAACATAGAGGGTTTCGAACATTCACAGATTTTATGTGGAGTGTCGCACTGTGTCGGAGCTTGTGGACTATAACAGACATAGCAATTAAGTTTTGTCAATAATTAGGAAGTTGTTTCAACTTCTAAATGACTCGACATAGATGCAGAATGGAACTATGAGATAAAGCAATTCTATAAATATATCCTCCACTTCAAGAAATTCGTACAAGGTAATCTACTGTTTACATTCATCTTTTTTTTTTATATAAAAAAAAAGGTATATAGACCAGATAGCCTAGTGGTAATCAATAATCTTAAAAAATAAACCATTTGTTATATCCCAATATCCCATCAAATCATCATATATTTAATAGTTATCGTGTATTAGAGAGGTGATATACTAAAACAGAGGATTTCGAATATTCATAGACTGGATATATATGCAATAAAGTTATACATATTTTTAGGCAATTAATTCAACTTTTATGACAAGTATGGTGCATAGACTAGCAGAACTAACCTCAAAACCAAAACCTCGCCAGTCACGATCAATCTCAGCTAACACCTCACCATTGATGTCCTTTAAGGTAAACGTCCAATTCCAAAAGCCAGGATTCTCGACTACTGCAAACTGCTCATTGCTGCAAAGGACCAAGTTACTTTCAAAACAGATACCAAAATGCTGCTAAAATACCCACTAGAAAATAAAGCTACCCCAAATACAAATCATAGATCCTCCTCCAGAGATGCCATCTTCTATGAACTACACCAATTTCCTGAAAATAAAACATGAAATATAACAGAGAGTTGAGAATTAACTACTACGGCAATTCAACCATTTTTACGTACATTGAATTTGTATCTCAAAATGTCTATTAAATAGGCATACCTTTCCACCTACTTCAGTATAGATCGAGCTGGTTAACCACCAAAATGGCCTTCGGACCTATATGTAAGCAGTTGAGTGCAATGAATAAATCATCAAGGCAATCAACAAAACACATACAAGAAAGTAGGGCCAATAAAATAATACATGTAGCTAAACAAATAAATGTCCAGCAGTCTTACCCTAAACAGCTCGTTACCAGACCCATCAGTTATAGTAGCAACAAAAGGGCGTCTCGTGCGAAGCAACTGATGTCAAATGATCATATTAAGTAACAAGATGAGCAGATCTAACATAAGGTTTTCAGTTTAAGGTAAGGATTCAGAATATATGTTTCTTTGTGGAGTCTCCTAAACATGGCTCAAGCAACTTCAAAAGATTAGAAGGGCTGTAGAAGTAGAGCTTAAACAATATATGTCTATATACCTGTCTGGCAATGACATTGCTCTGCTCACGGATAAAACCTGCAGGCTGTAAAAAAAATACTATAGATGAATACATACCATAACTTTAAATACATCAAGAAGTTGAGAGAAAGTATATAGAAAATACCACTTGTGGGTTGTTGACATCAACTATAGCATATCTGTTCTCCTATAAAATGAAATCAGTTATATTTAGAAGTTTTATTAAAAGGTGTCGATACTTGATATAAGGGGGAGACAATAAACATGAATAATGTGTTTCAATTAATAAAAGGTTTTCATCTCATACCTGTTCAAAACCAAGTGCGAGGTTGGCCCATTCTATGTCTCTAGTAATAAGCAGATTCGATCTTGAAAGGAGAGGCTTAATCCAGGCCTGGATGATACAATAAACGAATAACTCAATGGCATTCCTAATTATGAATTTATGTATTATTGAAACAGGTAACTTTCAACTGATGGAAAAATATGTAAACGAAAACCTTAATGATAATACATAATTGGTTCCATGATTTAAAATTTCAAATTACCTCCTCTGGGGATGAAGACCGCAGAGGCTCCCTGACAAATTGTCTGTAATCATAACTATCCCCATTTACAGAAGCTGTTTCTTGATCACTTGCTTTTTCAACCTTTACCCTAAAAGAATGTTCTTTTTTTCTTTTTGCTTTCCTTTTGCTATCTTCAGCCCACATCTTTGCTAGATCATCTCTACTCACATTGGGACCACTGTCTGGCACATGCCCACACGATCTCAAATGCAATTTTCTTTCCCAAACCAAACTTTCAGCACGAGCAATGTCCCCTTTATCCAACCCAGCTCTCTTGGAAAATAGGATCTTACCAATAACAAGCACACCATTTTGTTGCTTGTTCACTAGATAGTGATTTTGTGAACTACCTGTGGTTATGGTTATAGCGCTATTGACTTTAGGCAACCGAGTGGCACACTGTAAAATTCTGAGCCAATTCATTTTCAAATTTCAACCAGATTGTAACAGCATAGCAAGACTTGACCCTTGTCTTAATACAGCTTCAAACCAATCATGATCTGCATTCAGTCCTGTTTGAAAGCGAAAGTTGCAGTTTAGAACCAAACAGGTCGTATAATCCATTAAGCATATAAAAACTCATCTATTCATTCCCAGTAACATTCATACAATATAGCATGAACAGTGACTATAACAATTCACAAGATATTTGGGTACACATTCTTCACACAACGCAAGATCGGATCATTCAGAGTTCTGATTGTGTAGTTTAAAATATAGACAAGAAATGCTCTGTGCATGAACAAGCATAAGGTTAGATCATCCAGGGAATAGGGATCCACGTGTGCATGAACAGACTAGATTTATATAATCGTGTTTGTGTAACCATGTGCACGCATACCGATAAATACACATTCTCCAAATAGCATAAGGTCTAATCATTTAGGGATGCTTGAATGAAGTTTTTAACACACAATTTATAATCATCTAATGGTATGCGTAACTGTGTGAATATGCGTACATATAGATGCATACACATTATCCGGAAAACGTTAATGCCAATCATCCAAAGATCCGCGTTTTCACAAACAGGCTAGACTTATAGTATTATATAGATGTGTCTGCATGATTGTGTGAACACTGTAATACATGCACATTCTCCAAACTGCATAAGGTTTTATCATCCAGAGATACACTTGCATAAAATTTTCACAGACTAGAATCATTACAATTGTGTAATTATGTGGAACACATACAGATATATACACATTCTTGAAAGTCCAAACAGCATAATATCAAGTCATCCAGGGATCCTCATTTGCAAAATTTTACGCATCAATTAAGTCATTACAATGAGTCAATCAATAATGAAACATGTATTATATGTAATGTTATTACCAGCTAATCTAACTTCTAGGGTATAAATTGCCCAATCGATTAACAAATTTTGAATGGCCTAATGGAACAGAAACAGTATCAATGATTTAAAACGGATAAGTTGTTATGATAGACAAAGCACCGCATTTTGTTTATATGTTGTGTTATAATTTAATTGTTTTCAGCCCATTGTAATATTTCTAACTAATCAGAAATAAATAAAAGTTCAATTATATAAAGACGAGAGAATGATATATCAGTATCTATCAGGTAAACTGAACATTAAACTAAAACACTTTTATACACATTTTACACAAAAATTGTTACACCTACTTGTCGGTCTAAAGCCTTGACATAGTATCCCTTTGCTAGATTGATCAACCCATCAGCTCAATATATTGATCAACATAACTACTACAATCACATCATATCTACTACAACCAGAGGAAATACGGGAGAACAAAAGCAGGTAACAATGCCTTACTGAACTTTTGACATGTGAATCCTTAATGATGAAGAATACAGAAGTTACATGCATTTCAAATTATGATTTGTGTGACTAATATCAACTTGTAAGTTCGCCTTAGCATTTCGCTTTTATAATTTTTCAAAAGTTAAAAGATTTTCACAAACAAATTCAAGTTACACATGCGTGTCTGCGGAATTCGCATACACATTCTCCAAACATAATGAAGTTGGATCTGTTTGTCTAAAACTTTGACACAACGAGTAGAACTATATACTGTGCATTTGTGTCATTAAACACACTGGATACATACACAATGTCCAAACATAGCTTAAATTCAGATCATCCAGTGATCCGCATGTCAAAAATTCTTACACACAAACTAGAACATTAAAAGTATACATATGTGTATCTTCGTAACTGTGTATATACATACACAGATACATATCCATCATTACATATACATTATTACATCTTCATATACATAATTACAACTGCAAATACATAATTACATACACGTGTACACAATTAAATCAAAATATTACATATACATATATACAATTAAATCTACATATTACATATACATAATTACATGTAAATATACATAACTACATCTACATCTACATACACACAACTAATTTTACATATTACATATAGATAACTACATATACATATACAGATGCATATAGATATCAACAAATAATCATTAAGCAATGAAAGGCAGTAATATAGATACAAATACAGATATATAGATACATACAAATAGAGATAGAGATACATTACAAAATCATGAAACAATTACGCATATCAAATGAATTCATACAATATCACCGCAAAAACAGTTTTCCAAATTATGAAGCAATGAAAGGCAGTAATATAGATACAAATACATATATATAGATACATACAGATAGATAGATACATACAGATAGAGAGATAGATACATTACAAAATCATGAAACAATTACGCATATCAAATGAATTCATACAATATCACCGCAAAAACAGTTTTCCAAATTATGAAGCAATGAAAGGCAGTAATATAGATACAAATACAGATATATAGATACATACAGATAGAGATAGAGATACATTACAAATCATGAAACAATTACTCATATCAAATGAATTCATACAATATCACCGCAAAAACAGTTTTCCAAATTATGAAGCAATGAAAGGCAGTAATATAGATACAAATACATATATATAGATACATACAGATAGAGAGATAGATACATTACAAAATCATGAAACAATTACGCATATCAAATGAATTCATACAATATCACCGCAAAAACAGCTTTTCCGAGCGCTAATTTACTCAAATTGAACTCATACGAGACGATAAACAATATATAATACATATAAACTACAAAATGTTAATCGCAATGAAGATTTATTTCAGTTAGGGTTTCTAGAAACAACTTTTTTTAGAAATGTAGCAAAATAAGAAGAAGTGAAACCTAACCTCACAATAAGTCAAAAGAAGAAGAAGAATCTGGAAAACTTTGATTATCAAAATATCAAGTTCCGCCAGCTAGCCGATTATAGTGAGGAATTCTGTTAACTATATAACGGATTGTTTATTGATATATTTATAGTTATATTTATATTTTTACTTATATTTATATTTATATTTATATTTATATTTATATTTATATTTATATCCATATTATTCCCCAATATATTTATATTTATATTTATATTTATATTTATATTTATATTTACTAAAATGAAGTTGCACTAATGATTTATTAACCAATAAAAATCTTATATTTATATTTATATTTATATTTATATTTATATTTATATTTATATTTATATTTATATTTATATTTATATTTATAAGTTTATTTAATATAATAAGATTTATATTTATATTTATATTTTTTTATTTACTTTATTATTTTATAAATTATATTTATATATAGATTATATTTATATTTATATTTATATTTTTATATTTATATTTATATTTATATATATTGTACTCTGGAAGGTGAGGGACACACACTTCTCATTTTCTGCATCTCTCTTTTCTCTGAGTTTTGAACAAGAAATGAAATGGACCCCACTCACACAAGCCTTTAATTTTTTTTAATTTTTTTTTCAGCTTAAACGATACAGTAGTTGTAGTATGTTAAGCCTTTCGGATATGTTTTAAGTGATATTAAATGTAAGTGCTCTATCCATAATCATATCTATAGTCCCGTTATAAATAAAATTTATATTAATTTTTAAGAGCTTAAAGTCTTTTTTTTTTTTACTACCTACATTTTTAGTTTAATTAACTTCATTGATGTAATAAAAATAAATTCCAAATTATGAAGCAATGAAAGGCAGTAATATAGATACATACAGATAGAGAGATAGATACATTACAAAATCATGAAACAATTACGCATATCAAATGAATTCATACAATATCACCGCAAAAACAGTTTTCCAAATTATGAAGCAATGAAAGGCAGTAATATAGATACAAATACATATATATAGATACATACAGATAGAGAGATAGATACATTACAAAATCATGAAACAATTACGCATATCAAATGAATTCATACAATATCACCGCAAAAACAGTTTTCCAAATTATGAAGCAATGAAAGGCAGTAATATAGATACATACAGATAGAGAGATAGATACATTACAAAATCATGAAACAATTACGCATATCAAATGAATTCATACAATATCACCGCAAAAACAGTTTTCCAAATTATGAAGCAATGAAAGGCAGTAATATAGATACATACAGATAGAGAGATAGATACATTACAAAATCATGAAACAATTACGCATATCAAATGAATTCATACAATATCACCGCAAAAACAGTTTTCCAAATTATGAAGCAATGAAAGGCAGTAATATAGATACAAATACATATATATAGATACATACAGATAGAGAGATAGATACATTACAAAATCATGAAACAATTACGCATATCAAATGAATTCATACAATATCACCGCAAAAACAGTTTTCCAAATTATGAAGCAATGAAAGGCAGTAATATAGATACATACAGATAGAGAGATAGATACATTACAAAATCATGAAACAATTACGCATATCAAATGAATTCATACAATATCACCGCAAAAACAGTTTTCCAAATTATGAAGCAATGAAAGGCAGTAATATAGATACAAATACATATATATAGATACATACAGATAGAGAGATAGATACATTACAAAATCATGAAACAATTACGCATATCAAATGAATTCATACAATATCACCGCAAAAACAGTTTTCCAAATTATGAAGCAATGAAAGGCAGTAATATAGATACATACAGATAGAGAGATAGATACATTACAAAATCATGAAACAATTACGCATATCAAATGAATTCATACAATATCACCGCAAAAACAGTTTTCCAAATTATGAAGCAATGAAAGGCAGTAATATAGATACAAATACATATATATAGATACATACAGATAGAGAGATAGATACATTACAAAATCATGAAACAATTACGCATATCAAATGAATTCATACAATATCACCGCAAAAACAGTTTTCCAAATTATGAAGCAATGAAAGGCAGTAATATAGATACAAATACATATATATAGATACATACAGATAGAGAGATAGATACATTACAAAATCATGAAACAATTACGCATATCAAATGAATTCATACAATATCACCGCAAAAACAGTTTTCCAAATTATGAAGCAATGAAAGGCAGTAATATAGATACATACAGATAGAGAGATAGATACATTACAAAATCATGAAACAATTACGCATATCAAATGAATTCATACAATATCACCGCAAAAACAGTTTTCCAAATTATGAAGCAATGAAAGGCAGTAATATAGATACAAATACATATATATAGATACATACAGATAGAGAGATAGATACATTACAAAATCATGAAACAATTACGCATATCAAATGAATTCATACAATATCACCGCAAAAACAGCTTTTCCGAGCGCTAATTTACTCAAATTGAACTCATACGAGACGATAAACAATATATAATACATATAAACTACAAAATGTTAATCGCAATGAAGATTTATTTCAGTTAGGGTTTCTAGAAACAACTTTTTTTAGAAATGTAGCAAAATAAGAAGAAGTGAAACCTAACCTCACAATAAGTCAAAAGAAGAAGAAGAATCTGGAAAACTTTGATTATCAAAATATCAAGTTCCGCCAGCTAGCCGATTATAGTGAGGAATTCTGTTAACTATATAACGGATTGTTTATTGATATATTTATAGTTATATTTATATTTTTTTATATTTATATTTATATTTATATTTATATTTATATTTATATTTATTTACTTTATTATTTTATAAATTATGAGATTCTATATATAGATTATATTTATATTTATATTTATATTTATATTTATATTTATATTTATATTTATATACTATTGTGCATTATACTGATGGGTTTCTATTATTGTATAATAAATTTTGAATATTTTGTGTTCAATTTTAAACGTTTACTTTGTGTTTAGTATTATAGTCCAATTGACTTAGCTTTTTATAATATTGACAGTCCAGGATTTGCACACTTATAATGAAATTAATCTAGACAAGAATGTAAGAACAGAAAGTAAAGAACATGAACAAGAATAAGTTCAAATGCAAATATCTAAGCAAGTCTAATCATATGTATCATTGATTAAACGATGAATACATGGTCGATATTACAACTTGTCTTACAAGAATACAAATGAACTAAATAATTGCTAAGTCTAGACACACTATAAACTTAAGCAATTACAAGAGAGAAAATAAAGTGACACACACTTTGTGGTGACAAACACAAAGTATAAACGATGCGGCTGTGTTGCTTTATATAGGGGAGGAATTAGGGCAACACAGCCTTACAAAGATCGTGACAGAATGGTGGTTGTCGACTTCTCATAGACTCGTTGTACTTGGATCCAGGAGCCTTTGTCTTCTTTACCAAAACGGGTATGAAAGAGAAAGCCCTTGTTTTGATCCCAACTGTACCTTTGCCGTATAAGGTAATGTTCAGTTGGAAGAACCACCATGTGACTACTTGTCTTCTTGTGGTTTGAAAACTTCCCGCCTTGACACACAACTTGGAAAGTAAACCACCCGCTGACGAGAGTCATTGACTCGCTGATGACTTGCTGACGACTCACGTCAGCGAATCCTTGACTCAACAATCTCCCCCTATTCGCTGAGAAGACTTGCTGAGCAGACTGGACTTGAATAGAAATAAGGAATGATGAAAAGATGTCTTATATATCAACTTTAAACATTACAAGCTGATACATACAACATTTACATTTATAAGACATCTACAGATTTTCGGCTTCAAACTCCCAGGCATGTTCTTGCTTGGCAATCTGAACTGCTGGGTCATTATATCTATGAGGCTTAACCAGTTCCTCATCCAATTTGCTGATAAACCATCTGTTGTTGGTCGTTTCAGCACATCTTCTTCTTATGCTCAGGATGAACCCAGTGGACGCATTTTCTATTTCAGATAGGCGAAAGAACAGCTGATTATTCTGAAAATTTGTGAAGAAAATGCCAGCAGGATTCTCTATCACTCTTCCTTCCTCAAATAGGCTTCTGGGAGGAAGTCTGGTGTTCAGCAAAACATCACCAGTGATAGGAGGAAGGTCCATTGTCAAGGTTCGGTGCTCTGCTTTCCTTTTTCTTTGAACTTTTCTACCTGCTGAGGAGGAGATAGCTGCTGGAGTACCAAACACTTGCCTCAGCATGGGCAAGTCTGCTTTGAATTTGGTTTCATACTCCCTGGCCTTCTCAAAATAATCCTTGAGCATGTTTTGAAGTTGTTCATAGCTGGCAGCCTTCTTATCTTTCACCAGCATGTAAACTTCAACCCACTCGGAAGCACCCAAGGTGGTTGGTTTGACCTCTTCCAGTTTGATTGGCTTGTCAGCACCTTGTCTTAGAATTTTTAAGTTTGTCTTAAGGCCCATTTCAGCTTTGAAGGCCTCAGCAGCAACAATCTTTTGGGCCTCTTTCTATCCTTCATAAGCTTCAGCCATTTAGCCTTTTCTTCCTCAAACTTGGCTCTTTTCTCGCTGAGCTGCTTCTCAACTTCTGTATGCTTCTGCCTGTATAAAGCTTCAGCACCACCCGATTTCAGCAGCATCCTTTGCTCACCATCCAGCTGATCTTTTTCAAGGAGAGGTAGCTGCTTGATATACTCAAGATTCTTTCTTTCATTTTCTTGATTCTGCTTGATCATATCCAACTCCTTGATAGCTTCTTCTTGAGTTTTTCCATCAGCAGTCAGTGCCAAAATATCAATCACTTGATGTTGATGGCCTGCTGAGGTTTGAATGGAGAGTTGAGCAGCAGGAAGAGTAGATGAAGAAGCGATCACTGGAAGGGCAGTGGGAGGTTTCTTGAAGAATCCAGACTCAGTGAGCTGTCTTCGACGAGCATCGGAGAGAGGAGTAATTTCAGCATTTGCCAGATATCTTCTATGAAAAACTGGCAGCATTTCACTTGACCTATCCCTGGCCATTTCCTCAGCAAACCCAGCTTCCCATGAAGCTTTGACAGTTTCAGGGTCAAACTGCTCTTCCAAATCACCAAAAGCTTCAATGTGACCCTCAACAGCAGCAGGGGGTGCATTGAACCTAACAATTTGTTGCTCCCCCTCAATACTAGCTGGGGGAGCTTCATCATTTCCATCTTTTTCAATCTCCCCCTCAACACCAGCAGGGGGAACTTCAACATTTGCATCTTTTTCAGTCTCCCCCTCAACACCAGCAGGGGGAACTTCAACATTGACATCTTCATTTTCTACAACCACAAGTGCCATATCATCAGCTTTGGTTGTGTCATCCATTTCTAATACCTCTTTAGCAGAGTCTTCATAGATTTGGGCAACTGCCTTGTTCACTGCTTCATTTACCATATCTAAAACAGCAGCATCAACTTTCTCCCCCTTGGAAGTTGTAGTGTTAATGACAACTTCCACAGTCGCTGGCTGTTTAGATTATTGATTTACAAGCTGGGCCAACAGATTTTTGATTTCATCAACCTCCTTCTCTAGCTTGACTTGCCTCTGACGATCTTCCTCAGTGAAAGAAGCTTGAGGAATTGGAAGATCAGTCACTTGTTTTTCTAAGGCATGAATTGCCTTAGTGTTATTTTCGACTTGAGTAGTCAGAGGGAGGATGAGATCACTCAGCTTCTTTACACTAGCAGCAGCAGACTTGCTAGTAGAGGCTGCCTTCTTTGCTGAGTAGCTTATAGAGTTTGCACATTTGATCAGCGATATGACACCAGATTGAAGGATCTGCTGATCACGCTTGATAACTTTGGTGGATTCACTGATTTTGTGTTGATCAGCAGCCATGGAGATGAATTTTTCTTTAATCATCTCTACTTCTGAGCAGTTTTCGTTTTGCTTGTCGTACCAGCTGGTCAAAGTAGAGATCAGTCTTTCAGATTCATTTTCCTTCACATCTACAGCAATTTGTGCATATTTGGTGAGATCATTCAATTGATGCTCCACCCTTTCTAGTCTGTTGTCAGTGTATGTGGAGTAAGAAATGCCCAAATCTTTAGCAGCGAGGGGTTCGACTGCTGTTGGCAATTTAGAGGAGCAACCAGGAACAACTTGGATAGAGGAAGGCATGCCCAGAGATAGCATGGTGTTCACTGGTTGTTTTGGAGGAGTTTTAGGTCTTGCAGTAAGAGTAACTGCCTCAGAAGTTTCTTCAACATTTTCATCAGTCGCTGCTGCATTTTCACCAGCAGCACCAGCATCATCATTTCCATCAGTGGCTGCTGTATTTTCACCAGCAACAACAACATCATCATTTTCATCAACCTCCATGTCACTTGCTTCTATTTCATCAGCATGACTATAAGAGTCAAGCTGGAAATCATCTGCCACAATATCACCCAATTCTAAATCACTTTCCTCATCAACCGTTACAACATCATCAACTTCGTCATCCCCATCACCAGCACCTTCAGCATCACCCAAATCAACATTTCCTTCAACAATTTCTCATTCCTCAATGCTGGTATCCACCTCAGCATTCTCACCCGAACCAACATTTTCAATTTCACCAACCTGCACCTGCCTTTTATCCAGAGAAAAATTTAAAGGGATTGGGGAGTTTGGTGCCTCTGTCTCAGTGTGTTGTACCACTGAAACGTCATCGACCGTAGAATGTGTTGTCTCTAGCATCACCTGTGATCTGGCTGCTGACAACGACTCAGAGGGTTGAGAGGAGGAAGGAATTATTTGAGTGGTAGACTCAACTCTAGTGGGCTGGGGTGACCCTTGTACTTCACCAACCTCTCCTACAGAAGATTGAGGTGGCTGCTTGCTGTTACCCTTTTTCTCGTCAGCAACCTTTTTTGAGGCTGCTGATGGGCCGGCTGGGTTTCTAATGTCCTTGGGCTGTGAGGACATCTTAGCCTTTGTGGTTAAGCCCTTTGGTACTCGCTGCTTCTGTTTTGGGACTTCAGCAGGAGGTGAAGTGGAAGTAGATACAACTTGTGCTTTATTGGTCTTTTTGGGAGCTTTGGAGGCTGCTGGGGGGTTTACCAGCGAACCAGCTCCAGAGGATTGCTTTTTATATACGTCAGGATAGGTGGAATAAAGTACCTGTTTAATTGCCGGAGGAAGCACAACATATTTAGCATCAAATAATCCAGTGTCACAAGCAGGTACCTTGTATACGGTGCTGACAATCCGTGGTGCGTAAAAGACAGTAGCACCCTTTGGAAGATATTCTTCCTTCAATTCGTGCTTGAAAATCAGCGAGAGAAACCGAGTGAAGGGCACTGAGCTTGATCTGTTTCTGACAAGAACCTTTGCCTTTAAATCTTCAAAGATGACACTGGCAAAGTCAATGAAACGACCGTTTGCCAGTGCATATATCATCTGCATTTGGGCAGCAGTGGCCTGATCAAATGACCCACTGTTCCCACCAAGGCATTGAATGACATGAGAAAAAAGTAACCTCCATACTCCAGGCAGGAACTTTTTCTGAGGGTTGCTGTGAACAGGTTGAGGTGGTTCCGTGTTTGTTCCATAGCCTATGGAAAGCAACCAATCTTTCCATACTTCAGTGGATACCAAGTCAGCAAATTGTCTTTCTTCAGATTGTGAAGGAAGACGAAGAACATCTCTTAACAAATTAACAGAGATGGTGATGGTGTGTTTTCCTTTCATAACAGTACCGGAAATAGTGCTGCTAACGAGGTTGTAGTCACATGTCCACCAGAATTCCCTCAACAGATGGACGCACATCTCTTTTGGATCTCTATAGATGGCCCTTCTAGCCGGACATGCTCTTATAAAATCAAGCATTTGATAGTAACCTTTAACTTGGGAAGGAATTTCAAGAGATCCAAGGTAGTTATTTGGTTTGATAACCAACTTGTGGGCTTGAAAGGCTACATGATTTGAAGGAACAATGCCTTTAGGCTCAAAAACCTTGGACGTAAGATAGAGAGGAACATTTTCCAAGGTTTCTTGATGTTCAGGATTCTTGGTGATATCTGGTTGTTGTTGTGGTTGGGATGAAGAAGAAGTCATTTTGAGATCAAGATGATAAGGAAGAAGATGAAAGGATTGAGAGGAAAATAGAAAAGATATTGAGGAATTGAGAGTGTTTTTAGAAGATTTCAGGAAATATGAGAGTAGAGAAGAAAATTATGAAAGTGTAATGGAAGGTGATGTAGATGGAGATAATATATATGGTATGGATATGGGCCCCATAACTGCAAACGTGAACCGTCACGTATTCTCTTTCATACGTAATATATATATAAATACGTATTTAATAAATTTAAAATTAGGGTTTTGTATATATATGAGGTACAAAATACTAATATTTAATTTAAGAAATACGTTTAAAATACATATGTGAGTAACGTATAAAAATGGTTTTGATGTGACAACTTGTACCATCTTTTCAAAGATACTCGAGTTTTACGGCGGGTACAGTGTACACGTTGCCCATTAGGGAGAAAATCGAGGTAACCGATTGTAATTCTTATTAAAATATTAATAAGGATACTTAGTGGATATGCTCACATGATGGAGTAGTTGAGATCTAAATATATCCACTGACCAAGTTAGAAAGATTTGGTTACCCCATTTAGAAAACATGTGTTAGTCAGCGACTTCATGATAGGCATTTGCTGCTGACCAACTTTATACAATTTTTGGCAAATTGTCAGCCATCAACGGATTTTGTTTGTCTTTACCAGCAGCCGTTTGCTGCTGGACTAGATGGAGACTTTTAGCTCTCCATTGCTTTTATCTTGCTTTTTCCCAAAGCAACAGGGAGTAACGGATTTGATATGTCTTTACCAGCAGCCGTTTGCTGCTGGACTAGATAGAGACTTTTAGCTCTCTATTGCTCTTGTTTTGCTTTTTCCCAAAGCAACAGGGGTTTTAACGGATTTGGTAAGTCTTTACCAGCAGCCGTTTGCTGCTGGACTAGATAGAGACTTTTAGCCCTCTATTGCTTTTATTTGCTTTTTCCCAAAGCAACAGGGATCAACGGATTTGGTAAGTCTTTACCAGCAGCCGTTTGCTGCTGGACTAGATAGAGACTTTTTAGCTCTCCATTGCTTTTTATGTTCAGCAAGTAAGATACTCTTGAGCTTGCTGAAAGAAATTTTTGACCATAAGGTCACTTTTCAACTTATAAGAGAGATGTAAGTTGAAGCATCAGCAGACATGACAAGTCATGTTGCTGATTCACCATTCAGCATTCCCAACTTACTGACCAGATACTTGAATCTGGATTCATCTAAGGGTTTTGTGAAAATGTCAGCAAGTTGATCATCAGTGGGGATGAAGTAAATTTCAACATCCCCTTTCATGACATGGTCACGAATGAAGTGGTACCTAATGTCTATGTGTTTGGTCTTTGAATGCTGAACAGGATTGTGTGTGATAGCAATTGCACTTGTATTGTCACACATTATGGGAATCTTAGAAAATTCTAAGTCATAGTCAGCGAGTTGGTTTTTCATCCAGAGGACTTGTGCACAACAACTTGTTGCTGATACATATTCTGCTTCAGCAGTGGAGATGGAAACTGTATGCTGTTTCTTACTAGACCAACTAGTCAGCTTCCCCCCCCAACAGTTGACATCCACCACTGGTACTTTTCCTATCTAACATGCAACCAGCATAGTCAGAGTCAGAATATGCAACTAGGTCAAAATTGGAGTCTTTGGGATACCAGAGACCCAATGTTGAAGTACCTTTTAGATACTTGAAAATTCGCTTAACAGCGAGAAGATGAGATTCCCTAGGAGAGGCTTGATATCTTGCACATAAGCAAGTAGCAAACATGATATCAGGACGACTCGCTGTGAGATACATCAGCGAACCAATCATTCCCCGATAGTGAGTGGGGTTCACATGCTTACCATCAGGATCAGCATGAAGATTATTGGGAGGAGACATAGGAGTGGCCTTAGTAGTGACATTAGACGTGTCAAATTTGGGAGTTGAGGAATTTGAAGACCAAGAAAGAAGGTCAGCTCACCCATCATGCTCATCTCAAAATGAGAGGACATCAGTGAGCTGAACTTGGTACAAAGTTTCCTGCTGGAGGGCCCAAAAATGATGTCATCTACATATAGGACATCAGCACCCTTTCTATAGATGAAGAGGGTGCTGTCAATGGATCCTCGCTGAAACTTATTAGAGAGAAGAAATTCAGAGAGAGTGTCATACCAAGCTCTGGGAGCTTGTTTAAGACCATAGAGTGCCTTATAGAGGCGATAGACATGGTGTGGCTTGGCTGGATCTTCAAAACCAGGTGGCTGCTCAACATAAACTTCCTCATCGAGTTTTCCATTTAGGAAAGCACTCTTTACATCCATTTGATATACAGTGAAGTTTCTGTAAGACTCCATTTCTTCAGCATTTGCTGAAGCATCATGAAACTCCTCCTCAGTAGAGTCATCAGCATGCACGTCATCAGCCAGTGATCTAGGTTTAGCTGATGCTGCATGGATTGATCTTAAGATAGGCTCAACTGGCTCAATCGAGTAGATATGAGCAGCAACTTGCTCTAGTTCAACATCAGCTAAACTATCCTTTGTGATATGCTGAATAGTATCAGGCAGCGAGCAAGAAGCATCAACAAATGAGTCAGCTTCCTCAGTAAGAGGGTCAGCTAGCTCATTGAAAATGACCTCAGACGAAGAAGATTGAATGTCCTTTAGTGCTGATGAACTTTCATCAAAAGTAACATGAATGGATTCATCAACCTTCTGAAGGCGAGTATGAATACTCTGAATGCCTTGCTATGGACGAATACCCAAGAAAGTATCCATCATCAACTTTAGGATCAAATTTTCCTAGGTGATCCTTGTTGTTTAAGATGAAGACAGGACATCCAAATACATGGAAGTATTTGATTTGAGGTTTCTTACCTTTCAACACCTCATGCGTGTATTGTCATGTCTTTTAACTATTAGACATCTATTTTGAGTATGACAAGTAGTGTTGACAGCTTCAGCCCAGAATTTACTAGGCAAAGAAGACTCACTGAGCATGGTGCGTGCTGCTTCAATGAGAGTTCTATTTCTCCTTTCAGCGACACCATTTTGCTCAGGAGTTCTGGTGGAAGAGAAATTTTGTGAGATCCCTTGATCAGCACAAAAGGCTTTAAGAGTGTGGTTTCTGAACTCAGTACCATGATCGCTCCTGAGTTCTTTCACCCTTATGCTGTTGAGATTCTCCATTTTCTTGATGAAATTGATAATCTCTTCAGCAGCATCACTCTAAGAATGAAGAAAGATAGTCCAAGTGTATCGTGAGTATTCATCCACGATTACTAAAGTGTATCTGCTACCCTTTAGACTTTGGACGTTCACTGGACCAAAAAGGTCCATGTGAAGAAGATGAAAGCAGCCAGAGATAGAATTGGCCTGCTTGGTTTTGAAGGTTGCTCTGTGGCTTTTACCTTTTTCACAAGCACCACAGAGTCTATCCTTTTCAAAGGAAAGATGAGGAAGGCCACGAACAAAGTT
The DNA here is from genome assembly GCA_034093135.1 of Erigeron breviscapus. Taxonomy (NCBI): domain Eukaryota; kingdom Viridiplantae; phylum Streptophyta; class Magnoliopsida; order Asterales; family Asteraceae; genus Erigeron; species Erigeron breviscapus. The sequence goes on along the minus strand of CM067167.1, from coordinate 201,647,212 downwards.
CTTTTTGGCCAGTGAGTTGATGGTTTTTAAATTCACATGCGACATACGCTTGTGCCATAACCAATTGAGTTCAGCAGCTGACTTAGCAAAGAAACAAGTCTCACTATCAGTTTTGATAGGAGTGAAGTCCACCAGATATACATCTCGTTTTCTTGGAGCGACCAAGACGACTTCCTTGTTTACATTTACAACAGTGCCTTGATGTTTATCAAGAATCACTTTGTAGTCAGCATCACAAAGTTGGCTTATGCTGATAAGATTATGTTTCAAACCATTTACATAAGC